>JAWWEM010000001.1:2070577-2089184 GCA_035582935.1 Ormyrus thymus
GATAATGAGCGCGATTGTCGCGACAGTCGACTGGGAATTTATTCGCAAGCTTTGAAGGATTAATAGCGAGGATTTGCCGTGGCGAGTTTCCCCCATTTCGTACTAAATTATCAATATTTTTCCTGTAGTTTCGGACTTTTTATATTTAAACCTTTGAAAAAAAAATTCATACCGTAACAGTTACGATTGCACAGGATCTCCTTTTTCGAATGTTGCAATCTCAATTCACCTACGAATCGATTACAAAAAGTTATATCTAGCTTTTCTAGAAAAAAGCAAAAAAAAAAATGTGTCACTTATTTTTACAAAATACATTTTCTTGGACCCAACAATATATTGCTCGCGGATTTTTTTGTCTTTTTTCTAAAAAACTAGCTACAACTTTTAGTAATTGATCTGTAGATGTATTTAGAGTGCAACAATTGAAAAAGGAGACTCTGAACAATCGAAATTGCAAGAGTATGAATTTTTTTAAGACATTTAAGTAAAATACGACGGCTTCGAAACTATAGGAAAAATATTGGACGCTTAAAACGAAATTGGTTAAACAAACAAACAGCACCCAATTGTGTTTTCTCAGCTTTTACACTTAACGCTCCGTAAATCGAGCAATCGCCGAGGCATTTCTTCCTCAAGTATACGCGGGCACGAAAAAAAGCAGATCGTAAATTCTAAATAATAATCGCGGGTCTAAAGTTTGTTTTGAAAAATCACAATTCGCAGGCGATATTAAAGGAACGATTATGAGCCGCGGACAGTGAGTCGATTGTGCGCGATAATTAATCGCGCCGAGAGCCTCGCGCGCGCCGCGCATCGTAAATCCCGCGGCGGGGAGCTCGCGCGCGTCTCTCCCGAAAATACCCCAGGAAAAATAAATAAAGAGCTTCACTTTTTTTTTTTTTTAGTTGTAGGAAGGGCAAGCGCCGCTCCAAGGCAAAAGGAATATTGTCATCGGCGCGAGCGAAGGCCTTAACATAGTTTTCGCTGTACATATGTATAACGTGTGAGCGAGAGAAGGAGGGAGGGAGAGGACGAAGAGCGTGCTGATCGAGCCAATCGAGTTACGGGCCTCTTGCGAAAATCACGCAAACTCGGGCCACTTAAAAAATTGCTCGCTCTCCTCGGACCTCCCCCCCCTCCTCCCCCTCCGCCCTTCTCTCGCTGACTCTCGGTAGTAGTGGTATAAATCGCTGCGAAAAGCTGGTTCGAGGTGTTTGCAATTACTGTTTAATTTTTTTTTTTATCTACGCACTTGTATTATACACGAATTTAAGAATTAACAGCTAGCATTTTTAGCACCAATTATATCTTGCCTCCACTCCATTCGCAACTGGGTGATGTTAATTTATCGGGCGGCTCGGGAGTCTGCACCGCGTGAATTTTCAGCGAAAATTAATAGGCGCTCGATTGAATCGTCAGCGGTTGACAACGACAAGCAATTTTTTTCAAAACCAACCGCCTCCAAAGAAGCGGCCTACGAGCGATTATTTTGTTTAGTCATCGGCGACGACGAGCCTCATTGTTTTAAGTTCTGGGATGCAAAAACAATGAGTACAAACGGAGTGTTGAATTTCGTACCGGCAAGAAAGGTGGCCATCTCTATCTCTGGAGCGATTGGCGCTCGGCGCTGATCGATCGCTAATTCGCTCTATTGATTTTGATTGTCGCGCTATTTTCGTAACGCTTAGCGCCTCGCGGCCTTTCGACGAAAATTCACCGACGTGCAGACAATGCTGAGCGCCTTAGAGCGTAGAATAGTATTAGAAGGATGTCAAACGACACGCTATTCAATATGGAGCCAAAATAAACAAGAGATCACCCTGTCAATTTGTTCATTTTTTTTTCATATAAATATGCAGACAGTATTTTTGCAGGCCGGCCCTCGGAAAACTGTGTGCTAATGTGAAATTTAAATTTCGTTTTCTTGGTTTTTCTCGGTGCTGTCGACGGGCCCTCCTCTAGTCTCCGAGTCCGGCATTAATAATAGTAAGTCAATCCTTGAGAAAGCAATGGGCCACGAATTGTTTTTCATTGGTTCAGAGCTTATTTTGTTTTGTTTAAGTTTATTTTTAAAAAAGAAAAACCATTGACGATGAGCTTTTCTTCATATTTATGTTTTTGCATTATGCGTTGATTCTGCAGATACTAACTAACCTCGGTGGTTTTGGGTTCAGCTTGCCGAATCAGTCGCGTAATCGTCATTCTCATCGCATATACCGTTCATTGTTTATAAACATACGAAAGCAGAATTTGCTCTTTCAAAATTCCGTTAACGTTGCCACGCGCGCTTGACATTGAGAAATGCCATTTATGAATGACTCGTTAAAGATTGATTCTTAATTTTTAGACCTTTTCACGTGAACTTTCTCTCAATGCAAGCGTGGCCAGATATCAATGCGATTGTTATTGAACTGTCGTGAAATTTCATTCGCAGTGCCGCGCGTTTAATACGCTGGAAAGAATTAAAAAAGTCTTTTTAAAATAGCCACTAATCGAAGCCCATTTGCTGCCTCTTCATAACTGACGCAAGCAATTTACCCTCCAGGGCGATTAATAATCTTGGTATTTTTTGCCTTTTCCTGCTGCCTGCCTGACTCTGTCACTATAAATCTGCCTGAAAAACCTTACAAATACGGCTGGCACCAGAGCTCTGGGACTGGTTCGGATAAATTTGCGGTAATTAACTAACACTCATCTGCTTGCCATCCTCTTGTAAATATGCCCTCCTATGTACAAATCCGTCTAAATGTGTGCACGAATGAGAGCGAAAGGCTAACAAAGGTGTGTGCTTCTTTAGTCGTTAACGTGCATCGGCCCTGCCTCCTTTTTTGTCTTTTTTTTTTGTTTTTTTTTTTTATTTTTAAAGCATTATTAACATAAGTGTACAGTCGCACTACGCACCGCCGCTCACGCAGACCCAAAGAGTCGAAAAGAAAAATTTAGCGTAGCGCAGCTTAAACGTTTACCTGTCATCGACGCGCCAACGAGATGCGATATTGGCTCATTGCGTCACCCATTCCATCTGTGTAGCTGGGCGAATTGTGTGCGTGCGATACTTACACCACTTAACTTGAAAATCCCATGCCTTGTAAATCTGACCTCAACATTTGTTTTTTTTTTTTTCTTTTTCATCTATCGTCCAGTAAGGCTATGTGAAACTTCCTACTTATAAATCTTGAGCTGCGAGTCTATAAATTTTATTGTTAAAGTTCAAACATGGATTCGTTACGTCACTTGTAAATATAACTTTTTTTAAGCGATACCATTTAGCTTGTAATTTCACCTTGCTTGAGCCGTTGCACAATTTCGGTTTAATCAGATTTTTTTTTTATTTATGTAACGCAATATTTTAAAAACAAAAAGCCGACACAGTGATAACAGTGGAGTAATACTTTCACATGTCCTTGAGTGTCAAATTCATTTCGCCATCACGTCTCCTTTTTATAACAAATATAACAATTCAATGGAAAAAATCACGTTTGCCGAGCTTAAATTTTGTTTTATTTATTAAAATCTGCTTGTGACTTTTTCCCTTGCAATGTGCCACACAATCGAATGCCTTGTGCAGAGATTTTTGTGTTTCGCTGAAAGGCAAGCGTCGTTAATGGCTGAATTCTTCTAAATTAATAAAATTCTATCATTCTTTCGATGCGATGAACTTCCGCCAAACGACTCTTCGCACTTCCTCCATTCATTTTCTGGCTCATTCGTTGTTTTGACTTTCGTATACTATTTTTACATTACTAATACCGTTCTTTTAAATTGCGTCACAGGGAGAACTCGAGCAACAACTCTTGCAAGCTAACCCGATTTTGGAGGCATTTGGAAACGCAAAGACTGTCAAGAATGATAATTCTTCTCGTTTTGTAAGTTTAAAATGTTTTTTACGTCAATGTTAAATAATGCAATCTGATCTCGTTACTTTAATTGTCTTCATTTTTCTAGGGTAAATTTATCAGAATCAATTTTGATGCCTCTGGCTATATTGCTGGAGCAAACATTGAGACCTACCTTCTGGAAAAGTCTCGCGCTATTCGTCAAGCAAAGGATGAAAGAACCTTCCACATATTTTATCAACTGTTATCCGGCGCTTCCCCGGAACAGAAAAGTAAACGAATTTTTAAAAATATTTCCATCTTAATTTTCCACTTTTATTATTTATTTTTTTCCCAAAGTTAATGGAATCGATTTGCTTAAGTGAGTTTTTTTATACCTCAAATATGATTTCAATTTCTAAGAAAGTTTTGTTACACTAGAAATAACATTACAATGAATAATATTTGTACAATTTTCATTTTACTTACGTTATTTCTTATTTTGCAGAAGAGTACATTTTGGAGGATCCAAAATTATATCCCTTCCTGTCCAATGGAGCTTTACCGGTTCCCGGTGTCGACGATACTGCCGAATTTCACGCCACAGTTAAAGCGATGCATATCATGGGCATGACCCCGGAAGACTTTTCATCCATTTTCCGCATCGTCTCGGCGGTGATGCTGTTCGGATCGATGCAGTTCCGTCAGGAGAGGAACTCCGATCAAGCTACACTTCCAGACAATACAGTTGCGCAGAAGATTTCACACCTACTTGGCCTAAACGTCACCGAAATGACAAAAGCCTTCCTCAAGCCCAGGATCAAAGTGGGTAGAGACTTCGTCACGAAGGCTCAGACCAAGGAACAGGTCGAATTCGCTGTGGAAGCCATTTCAAAAGCCTGCTACGAAAGGATGTTCCGCTGGTTGGTCAACCGTATCAATCGTTCCTTGGATAGAACCAAGAGGCAGGGCGCGAGTTTTATCGGCATTCTCGATATGGCTGGTTTTGAAATTTTCGAGCTCAACTCGTTTGAGCAGTTGTGCATCAACTACACTAACGAGAAGCTGCAGCAGCTCTTCAATCACACTATGTTCATTCTTGAGCAAGAAGAGTACCAACGAGAAGGCATCGAGTGGAAGTTTATCGATTTCGGTTTGGATCTTCAGCCGACGATCGATTTGATCGACAAGCCCATGGGAATAATGGCCCTGTTAGACGAAGAATGTTGGTTCCCTAAGGCCACCGACAAAACCTTTGTGGAGAAGCTCGTCGGAGCTCATCACGTGCACCCGAAATTCGTGAAAACCGACTTCCGTGGTGTAGCTGATTTTGCCATTATTCATTACGCCGGAAAGGTCGATTATTCGGCTGACAAGTGGTTGATGAAAAATATGGATCCTTTGAATGAGAACGTTGTTAGCCTATTGCAAGCTTCGCAAGATGCGTTCGTTTGCCACATCTGGAAGGACGCAGAAATTGTTGGCATGGCTCAGCAAGCTCTTACTGATACGCAATTCGGAGCAAGAACCAGAAAGGGAATGTTCAGAACCGTATCTCAGTTGTACAAGGAGCAATTGGCCAAGTTGATGGTTACTTTGCGTAATACCAATCCCAACTTTGTCAGGTGTATTATTCCAAATCACGAAAAGAGAGCCGGAAAGATCGACGCTCCTTTGGTTCTTGATCAATTAAGATGCAATGGTGTGCTGGAAGGTATTCGTATTTGCAGACAAGGTTTCCCGAACAGAATTCCATTCCAAGAATTCAGACAGCGCTATGAACTTCTTACACCCAATGTTATTCCAAAAGGATTCATGGATGGAAAGAAAGCTTGTGAAAATATGGTGCGTATTATTTGTGAATTTGTATCGATCGCTTTGTGTAGATTTGTGTAAACCTTACACTAATTTTTGTTTTTTGCAGATCCAATCTTTAGAATTAGACCCTAATCTATACAGAGTTGGACAATCCAAGATTTTCTTCAGAGCTGGAGTTCTTGCTCACTTGGAAGAAGAAAGAGATTACAAGATTACAGACTTGATTGTCAATTTCCAAGCATTCTGTCGCGGTTTCCTTGCGAGACGAAACTACCAAAAACGTTTACAACAACTCAATGCTATTCGAATTATCCAGAGAAATTGTGCTGCTTACTTGAAGCTCAGAAATTGGCAGTGGTGGCGTTTGTACACTAAAGTCAAGCCACTTCTTGAAGTAACAAAGCAAGAAGAAAAACTAACACAAAAAGAAGATGAATTGAAACAGGTAATTTTTATTTTTTATTTAAGAATTATAAAAATCAATTTGGACTTTAAAATGTTATATTTAACCTTCTATTTTGTTACATAGGTTCGGGATAAACTCGAAATGCAATTGCATTCAGCCCAAGAATACGAACGCAAATATCAACAAGCTATCGAAGAGAAAACTATGCTTGCAGAGCAACTTCAAGCTGAAGTTGAATTGTGTGCTGAAGCTGAAGAGATGCGCGCAAGATTGGCAGCAAGAAAACAAGAATTGGAGGAAATTTTACACGATTTAGAGGCACGTATCGAAGAAGAGGAAGAAAGAACTTCCGCGTTGATGACCGAAAAGAAAAAATTACAATTGAACATCAGTGATTTGGAAGAACAGTTGGAAGAAGAGGAAGCTACAAGACAGAAGCTGCAGCTTGAAAAGGTTCAATGCGATGCTAAGATAAAAAAATTAGAGGAAGACTTGGCTTTATCAGATGACACAAATCAAAAACTAGTGAAGGAAAAGAAATTGCTCGAAGAGAGAGCAAATGATCTCTCGCAAGCTTTAGCAGAAGAAGAAGAGAAAGCAAAGCATTTGGCAAAATTGAAAACCAAGCACGAAGCAACGATAGCTGATCTTGAAGAGAGACTGTTGAAAGATCACCAGCAGCGTCAAGAAGTTGATAGATCTAAGAGGAAAGTCGAAACTGAAGTGTCAGACTTGAAAGATCAGTTAGTTGAGAAGAAAGGTCAGTTGGAAGAATTGCAATTATTGATAGGCAAACGCGAGGAAGAGCTTACTCAAGCCTTGACCAAGATAGATGAGGAAAGTGCCATTAAAGCCCAATCCCAGAAAGCTCTGCGAGAATTGGAATCGCAATTGGTCGAACTACAAGAAGATCTTGAAGCTGAGAAAATAGCAAGAAGCAAAGCTGAGAAACTCAAGCGTGATTTGAATGAGGAGTTGGAAGCTCTCAAAAATGAACTTCTTGATTCACTTGATTCAACTGCTGCTCAGCAAGAACTTCGCAGCAAACGCGAACAAGAACTCGCCACCCTCAAGAAGAACCTCGAAGAAGAAACTTCTATGCATGAGGGCACTTTGCAAGATATGCGCCATAAACATACGCAGGAGCTCACGACTTTGAATGAGCAAATGGATGCTCTGAAAAAGACCAAGGCTGCTCTCGAGAAGGCCAAAGGCGCTCTCGAGGCAGAAAATGCCGAAATTACCACTGAATTGAGATCCGTCAGCGCTAGTCGTCAAGAATCTGATCGTAGGCGTAAGCAGGCTGAACAGCAACTTGTCGAAGTTAATGCTAAACTCATAGAAATTGAGAACAACAGGCAGGAGCTAGCTGAAAAAGTTGCCAAGTTGCAAGCAGAAGCTGAAAATGTTTCGCAGCAACTTGAGACCGCTGAGTTGAAGGCGTCTGCTGCACTGAAGGCATCTGCAACCTGCGAAAGTCAATTCACTGAGCTCCAACAGCAGCTTGAAGAGGAAACAAAGCAGAAACTGGCTTTAAGTTCCAAATTGAGAGCTCTGGAAAGTGAGAAAGAAACTCTACGAGATCAACTTGATGAGGAAGAAGAGGCCAAACGTGCTTTTGAGAAGCAAGTTCTCGCCTTGAATACTCAGGTAAGAGAATTATACTTTTTACTATAATTTATATTCAATTTTTATTTTGAATTTAAAAAAGTTATGTTATAAAACACTTGCTGACTCTTGACATAAGTTTTTATTGTTTATTTTAAAAAGAATATTTTAAAATAATAATAATAATTTGTACCTTTTTTATAGTATGCCGAAGCTAAGAAACGTGCCGATGAAGAGAGCGAAGCTGCAGCCGCCCTTGAAGAATCCAGAAAACGCATGGCAAAGGACCTTGAAGCTCTTCAACGTCAAATTGAGGAACTTCAAGCGGCTAATGAGAAACTTGACAAATCAAAAAAGAAGATCCAAGCTGAGCTTGAAGACAGTACTATTGAATTGGACTTGCAGCGAGCTAAGGTTATCGAGCTCGAGAAGAAACAAAAGAATTTCGATAAGGTCCTTATGGAGGAAAAAGCCATATCCATGCAGTACGCAGAGCTACGTGATGCTGCAGAACGCGAAGCACGTGAGAAGGAAACTAAAGTTCTTTCTTTGACTCGCGAGCTCGATGAACAGAACGATAAGATCGAGGAGCTCGAGCGCGTCCGCAAGGGCTTGCAGGCTGAGCTTGACGAGCTTGTCAACAATCAAGGAACTGCTGACAAGAACGTACATGAACTTGAAAAAGCCAAACGTCTGTTGGAATCCAAGATCGCTGAACAGCAGTCTCAAGTTGAAGAATTGGAAGATGAGCTGCAGTGTACCGAAGACGCTAAGCTCAGACTCGAAGTCAACATGCAGGCCATGAGAGCACAATTTGAACGTGAACTGCAGGCTAAGGAAGAACAGGCCGAAGAGAAACGCCGGGGACTCGTAAAGCAACTGAGAGACTTGGAAGCTGAATTGGGTAATTAAATCTTTACTCTTTTTGAAATATAGTTTTAAAAGGTTAAGGTAACAACTTTAATACTTTTTTCAGAGGATGAAAGGAAGCAGAGATCTGCAGCGATTGCTCAGCGCAAGAAGATCGAGGCAGATTACAAAGACATGGAACAACAGCTCGAAATGCATAACAAGGTAAAGGAAGATGCTTTGAAACAGCTCAAGAAATTGCAGGTACAGATTAAGGATTGCACAAGAGAAACTGAAGAGGCGAGGGCTGCCAGAGATGAATTGGCAGCTAGTTCGAAAGAAATCGAGCGTAAAGTCAAGGGTCTGGAAGCTGATGTTATGCAGTTGAACGAAGACTTGACCAGCAGTGAACGTGCCAGACGAGTTGCCGAGACTGAGAGAGACGAACTTCAAGAAGAGCTGAACAATAATGCGAACAAGGGCACGATTCTGCTTGATGAGAAACGCCGACTTGACGCAAGAATTGCCACGCTCGAAGAAGAGCTTGAGGAGGAACAATCGACGAATGAAGTTCGTAGATCACTCTTTTAATTTAAAACTAATTATTAGTTGTACAATGAAATGTTACTCATATATTGATTGATTATATAGGTTTTTATGGACCGTGCAAGAAAGGCTCAGTTGGCTATTGAACAACTCACCACAGATTTGCAAACAGAAAGATCTGCCACACAAAAATTGGAGTCCCACAGATCCGTCCTCGAGAGGCAAAACAAAGAACTCAAGGCTAAATTGGCTGAGCTTGAAACAGCGCAACGCGCCAAGTCTAAAGCCACGATCCAGGCCCTCGAAAGCAAGATCAATAACCTCGAGGAACAAGTGGATACGGAAACAAAGGAGAGGTTCGCCCAACAGAAAGTTAATCGCAAGCTCGACAAGAAGGTCAAAGAGCTGCTGCTCCAAGTGGATGATGAAAGAAGGAACGCTGAGCAATATAAGGAACAGGTGGAGAAGGCTAATACAAGGATGAAGAGCCTCAAGAGACAATTAGACGAGGCAGAAGAGGAAATTAGCAGGCACAAGGCTTCCAAGCGAAAGCAACAGAGAGAAATGGAAGACATGATGGAATCACAGGAGGTGCTTACGAGAGAAGTAGCCAATCTGAAAAACAAATTGAGGTAAGTGTTCCTATTTGTTATGATATTTATATTACATTTAGTTTTAGAACGATAGTTACATTAGATATTCTATAGTATCTGCAATCATCCGCTGTCTTTTTTTACTTTTTTCATTTCCTTAAAATCTATTTTTATATATTTTCAAAAAATATCGCTAATTCAAATTTTATTGTAGATAATTTGTGTTACATTAGAATTTAAAAAATCGTAAAAAGGTGTACCATTTACATATAATTACTGATATTGAAATTTTTCTTAGGTCAATCTTATCTTAAAATTTTTGAAGCTCGCTATGTCGTGCTCTTTTATGAATATAAATAAAAAGTATTTGAAAAATAATATTTTCAATAATTCTTAAATTTGATTGAAAAGCTCCGAAAAATACCAGTCGGTATCTTGCATGATTTCAATAAGCGAATTTTCGTTAATATATGTGCTCTAAGTGTGAAAATTTCTAAAATGCTTTTCTTCTTCATTTCTTATTATTTTCATTTCTTGACGTCTGTCGCTGCAGCGAGTTAGATACAAAGACACACACTAGCAGACCACTGGGTTCCACTTATCGTGGTCGTTGGAAGGATGAGATAATTAATTCACTGAACGTGTAGGTATTGCGTAATAGGGAAGCAAAAATGGGTGTAATTCTGCTAAAGAAAAAAGCATTACTTTCCAGTTGTACTGTAGTTTTGTGAAACAAACACTGGAACTAGGCTAATCTCGTTTGCTACCAGCATGGAGCATGACAGACCGACAAGATGCTCGTTAAAGAAATCTAACATTAATTTCATTTTAAATGAGTGGATTAACAAGTCTATTATTCGCTTGGGCTGAAAATATTGTAACATACCGAAACTTAACAAATATTTCGGTTCTAACTATGTAGAGATAAGCAAAGTCTTAAAGAAAGAACTCTTTAAAAATTTATTCAACATGAATAAATGAAAAAACTGGACAATGATCCAGTGCAATATTGTGTGTCTAAAATTATATTTTTTGGTGTGAATTATATTTAACCAGCGACAACTCCATATAATAAAATTATATCAGAGATTGTAGCCGAAAATTAATTTTTTAAAATGAACATATTCACACTTTTAGGCGCGGTGGTCAACCAATCAGCGGACTGGGTTCGGCAAGACTGAAACGTACCTCGATGCAGACTGGCGGCTCGGGCGACGACTCAACCACGCAAGACGAGAGCATAGACGGCGAGGAAAACGCAAATTGAAGAATGTGAAACAATCTCGAGAAATCGGCGAGGACGACGCGCGACAACGCATAATATATAATACATATAAATATATCGTCCAGCGTCTGGAGTAAAAAAACAAGGCTTCCAGGGTAAAATATCGAAAGACAAGTAAACGCGAGAAGTCGTATCATTGGTGTATGAGAGAAGCGCGCGATTTCCTCGCGAGAGATTGAACGCGAACATCTCGAATTAGAGAAAAAAAGAGCAAAAACAACCGCGTTTAGGGAAGTAATTAATCGACGCTACTTTATACAGTCTTTGTTATTTCTTCCCCTTCTTCCCTTTTACTAGGAGTATATAATAAGGGATATATATTAGTTTCCTGAGATGCCATCGCACGAACGAAAAGTGAACGGATTGAGCGTATAAAAAAGAGATGGAATGAAGAAAGTTTAATGATCGTGTACATAAATTTACAATCTTACTGAAAGAAGGAAATTGACCGTAGAACGGTTTGTGACGTATGCTGACACAAAGATTTGATGCGCGCGCGACGCTAGACCAGAGGAGTTTTTTTGCTGTGAGCAATAAAAGTTTATAAACCTGTAACACTCTTAGGTAGTTCTAAGACATTATCATAATTATTATTATTGTATTATTATCATTACTATTATGTTATTATTTTACAACTACCATTACAATCAGCGTCATTCGTATACATACTATATTACGAAAATGATGGAATTATTTCAACGATTTAACTAATATACTGAAAAAAAATACACTAAAGAGAGCAGAAGACAATGTAGAGAAGCTGCGTTAGCGAGACCGCTTTCATTTTAAAGGACTCATCTGACTTTCGGCCCTTTGGTGCTTTTTATTTCTTTCGCTTAATAATTCTTTACAAAGAAAAAAAATGATCATTTTGCGTTGCTTCAATGCCTACGTAAAATTAATTTGCCTCTGCATTTTAGTCGAGCAACTAAAGTTACTTAACGCCTCTACTCTCGTGTTGTACTTAAGAAGCTTTTATAGTTTGGCCGCTGACGCGTTTTACCTTTAAAATGGAACGCGCGTTGTCTTTTTTGTACGACGGGAGAAAGAAAAAACGGAAAGAACGAACAGTTTTTACTAGCGTATCCTTATGGAAATTGAACACCGATTTATAGTAGACGATTTATATGGGCATATTAGATACACAATAAGTACATTAAAAAGAACATGTTGCGTCAACTGCCGAAGAGAAGGTTCTCGAAACGTCAATTCTCGCACGTTCGATTTTATATGAGCATTTTACGAAATTCTTTGTATTTAAAAGCATTTATAATATTTATACACCATATTTAAAAAAAAAAAAGAAACACAAATACGAACGAATAGACTAATAACTCGAAAGACTAGTATATTTTTTGATGAAGGTAATACGATACGTCGGTGAATGTAAGATTCGTATGAACAGTGCGGATAATGATAACAGTAATCTATTGTCTAATGTAATTAGGGCCTTATACTGATTAACAGGAATTGTGCGAAACGTTGCAGGACCGTCGGATTCGAAAGCCTCTCGAGTATCGTTACTAATTTTGTATATACGAGTGAATTCGCGAGTGTACTCACTTCGTTAATGCACGCAATGCCGCTATACCAGTATATACGTGCTCGTCGATGATAGCTTTTTAGCGCCATTTTAATTGCCAAGATGCAAATTGATTTATTTTATTTTTCATTTATATTATACATTTATGTACTCTGGTGGCGAGAGGCGAAGTGAGACACTTTCAAGTATAAAACGTATAAGAAAATACGACAAACAGAGAAATCGAAATATTAATACATTCGGAAAAAAAGTGAGTTTTGATACCTTTTATATCGATCGAACACACACGCGATTGCACGCGCGCGCAGATTATACAGTTGATTGGATCTTGCATATACAAGAGGAGATATAATAATAAAGTACAGAAACATTTAGTTTACAAAAGTGTTGCGTTTATTTTTATTAACAACCATAAGAAAAGTTATAATACGATACATGCTTTATTTTAATTATATTTTTAAAAATGTATATTTCATGTATTTATCACAAAATATGAAGATTTTGCTTTTCAAATGTATGTACATTTACTGACTCCAATAGCTTTGAGCATTGTTTAAATAATTATTTACTTATGTATAAAAACTATACTAGTTTTACTTAATTTCTTTGACTCTCTTCAATTTCGACCAGTTGCTTAGCCAATGCTCTATTACACAGATCTAGAGGAGTCTTTTCTTCCTTATTTTGAATGTGTAAATTTGCTTTGTTAGTTACCAGAAGTTTAGACTCGTCTTCTCTTTTTTCCTCACAGGCTAAGTGAAGCGCGGTATTACCATAATAATCTTGTGAATCTGTGGATCAAAATAAAAGTTTGGCTTAGACTCGCGCTCCCAAAGATTCGATCAAGCGTTACGTACCGATTTTTAAGTGCTCTCCATTTTCAATGAGCAATCTTACGATCTCGATGTTGCCTTTAGAAGCGGCTCTGTGAAGCGGAGTAGCGCCTCGCTTATCGGCTATGTTAATATTTGCTTCTTTCTCAAGCAGATTCGCGCAGATGGATTTCCAATTCTTTGACGCCGCATACTGAAGGGCAGAATGACCTCCTTCGCTTTGTGCGTTTATATCAGCCCCCTCCTTTAGAAGTATATTCACAACCTTTTCCCGTCCTGCGGAAGCTGCTAGAATTAAAGGAGTCATTCCCATCTGCAATATATCGCAAATCATTTCAATTTCAGTTTTATTCATAAAAATCAATTCGCAAAAATATTCAGTGTTATTTTTGCTTGAGCATGATTATCAATTCAAACTTGATTTTTACTACATATAAAATCACTAATCCTTGTATCCTGGAGAATTAAATTTGTAACCCAAAGAAAAGAAATGAATATTGCTTAAAAATAGTTATTCTAGCTAAAAAATAATTTTATGGTAAGTTTATAAGGGCTTAGTAACTCTCCTACTTTTCATTTAATAATGGAGCAAACTGTAAAAAATTTTAATATAATACCAAGTTTTATTTTTCATTTTTTTGGTTGTTTTGATAAATAACAAAACAATTTTTTACCGTTAAAATATTTTATTCAACGTTTCGTTGGCCGAATTCGCCGCACGGCAAAATTTAAATATTGTTAGTTCCTCGTAAACGCAAACTATCATAAAATAATTTCGACAAGTTTTATTATAACATCAATTCCCGAATTCGAGCTGCCGCAATTCAAACGAAGATAACACGAGGGGGAACAATAACGCGAGGAATAGTGGGGGCAAAGATTGATCACGTGGTATTGTTCACCCTATATGATGCTGCGTCATAGTTAGCGGCTTTCAGATGTTACTTCTCGGGGGTTGAGGGAAAATTAATGGGTGGTTCACTTACGTCATCGCGAGGATCCACAGGAACTCCGAGGGACAACAAATACGTGACTAATTCATCGTGACCGCCCAGAGCCGCCCAGTGAAGTAGCATTCTCTCATTCTGTGAAGGAAATTAGGTTAGGTCGGTAATTAATATCGATTCTCGGGCTAATAAAGAATTAAGGACCATTGTTGTTACGTACCTGATCAGTTTGCAACTTTAGCTTCTCATCATTAGCTAATAGAGCCTTTAGGGGTGATATGTGGCCATGGTAGGCCATATCGTAAGCTTTGGATTTCGAATTATCCTTTTCCTTCGCCATTTTCGCGTCTTGTACTCTGTTGCCCTCTACAGTCAGTTGTTGTAAAGCGCGATCAGCTGGCTAATCGCCAAGACGTCAACACTGGGTCTATTTTGCATACTCACTACTTAGCGTGGCTTACTCAATTTTCCTACGGCGTCTGTTCTTGTTTTACAAACAAGTTTTTGTCGAGACTTTTTCAGAGCGAAAATGAACTTTCAATTTGAATAGTAAGGCATTTATACTTCTAAATTGAATAGATGATAAATATTATTAACGAAATAAAGCGAGTTGCGTGGCAGATAGAATGAACAAGACGTTGATTCACAAGGAACATATATCTTTATACACAATGTTATATACACTTTATTACTGACACTTAGAAATAATCAAACACTTAAATTAAAATTTTACACTGTTAAAATGTACATAATAATTTACATAATCACATTGATAAGAGCGTACTGAAGAACACACAGCGCTTTGTACCTTAGCATCATCTTATTTCTTCGCTTTGGTTTATCATCATTTATAGTAAAAAATTATGTAGAACAAAGGAGTCGATCTATCCGGGCTGGTAAAAAATAGAGCGGGAGCTTTTCGGGCGGGGCGGGAGGAGGAGGGGGACCGAGAGGAGCGGATAGAAAGACGCGGGTTGAAAAGAGTCTGTTCAGACGGAGTTTTGCGCATTGGCGTCGCTCTGCTCGCTCTTCTCGTCTTTCACAACTTTAGTCCAATGCGAGCCACGATTGATGCAATCACGCACAGCCTGTAGTATTATGGGGATCCGCCGGTCTAGAGCCGTTAAATGTGGCTCCCACAAGATTGGAACCAGCGGATCCTTCGCCATACTTTCGCGCATAGCTCTGCTCAGTCTAATTGGTCCATTGTGGTACCTGAAGAAAAAAACGTCAATTTCACATTATTAATTAACTTTGATGAGCTCGATAAAGTCGTTACTGTATTATCCTATGACTAAGGCTGTAAGCAGAACTTTTAGAATTAGAAATAACTTTAATGCAGAGTGAATACTTTTCTTTAGTATTTTACGTCGAATAAAAGTTGTTTATGCAACGATGCAAAATTCCATTCAGTGATGAAGCGACACTCGCTTAAAGTTTCAATGGCGCTTGGCTTTAAAGCTTTTCTTTCTCTTATCAAACTTTACGATGCTAAACATTTTTCTACTTTACATTCAATAACTTTCATAAATTTATTTTCATTAAAACTTTGCTCGAAATATAATTGTCAATTAAATGCCGTTATTTTCTTGGAAGTACGGTCGACTTGTTTAAAATTTTAATTTCCATTTCCCCGTGAAAAGATCTCGAAACTTGAATTTCAACCACGAGCACAAACTCGAGGCACAGCTTCAAAATCTATCCGCATCCCCACTTATCAACGAGTCGCGCAAACGTAAACTGCCCCAAATAAACGGCCAATTGCTCGAGTCAAGCGTAAAACTTCTGTTTAAGCTGATTCGATCGTGAAGTAACTCCCGGAGCAAAGCCAGGTCCCCGATAATTTTCCACGGAGCAGTGAAAAATAATATTACCACTTCTAATTTATTCTTCAACTTTCAAACCGCCTCGTACACACAAAGTAAAATAATCCACCGCTTTCGTTCGCCCGGTTACGTAAGGAGCTCATTGAGCTCGAGCGACTCCTCGATATCGAGAAGAAATTTCAATGATTATGAGAAAAGTTGCCCTTTCCTCCGCGCGAAATAACCGAGCCGAGAGCGCTTCCAGGCCTGACCCCTCGAGTGGCGTCGTCGCCGACCGACGAGGACGGAAGGACGACGCGGCGCGCATGAGTATTTACCTCATTAAAAAGATCGGCCGGTCCTCCTCTGCTCACTTTTATTGCAATATGCCTACAAAGTGAAAGAGGTCCCGGGCATTAGCATGCAAGACGCCGTAACGCATCAGCCCGAGGAACTGGCAATTTAGACGGATAAACCGAGTGGGAGACGGACGCGGAGAGGCGGAGGGGGAGAGAAAATTATGAGAAATGGGACGGGGAGCCGTCACCGCGGGGCCTATCCTATATTTACCCTCTTTAATTCCAATTATATCATACATCTTGATGCGCGTTTGCGCGAGTCGCGGGAGAAAAGACGCGAGAGTGTCTTTTTCCGCGGCCGTTACGCCTGATTTATCGCGGGGGAAGGGGGGGTGGGGGCCTTCATTCAATCGAGGCATTCCCACGAGGCTTCTTAGCTCGGGCGAGCGCTTCCGAAAAGTAAAGCTTGAAAAATTAGCAGCGACGCCCGGCCGCGACGCAATAATTATGTAAAGTCGCTCGGTAAGGAAGATTCGCGGTGAGAAGTGCCCCGCTAAAAATGGCAGCGCCGTTGCGCAATGTATAAACAATGATTTTAAGGAAAGTTATTTGATTTGCGATTCGAGCGCCAAGTGCAATAATTACGTAACCTCGTCGTCTGCATAATTTACTCCGAGAACGTGATGGGAATCGCATATAAATTATTATTTAAGCGCAACTGATCTCTCGCGGCCGACTCCAAATCTGGAAATTCTAGAAAAACTACCGCAGCCTGAAATGGCCTTTAAAAATCAAGCTTCTCAAGTCGCAAGATACCGTCGGAATATCGCGCTCGAATTACAAGCTGCTCAATTTGCCCAAAAAGCGAATACTCACCTGAGCAACGTGCTCAGCGTGCTCTGGCGAATCATGCAGCACTGCAGGAGCGGCGTGAGACAGCTGATCTCGTCGTGGAAGGGCTTGCCGAAGCCGCGTCCGTTGTCGAGGTGCAGGGTGAAGGTGTTGTTGCCGAACATCGTGAACGTCTCGTAGTGGTGCCGGTCCATGTTGCCCGTCAGGAAGTCGAAGACCGACATGTCCATCAGGTCCAGCAGTCGGCGGCCCTCGTTGTAAGGCGGCAATTCCTTTACGATCGTGCAGTAGTCCGAGTCTGGACGACGGGATTGACGAGTTCATTTCGGATTTTCAGCGGGGATTGCTTGGATTGGCGTTTCGTTTTATTTCGCAACGTTCGCGCTTTAAGATGGCTAATTTTCCGTCGAGTTGCTTTCTGTATTTTTTTAATGGCTATTTTTAATGGAATTTATAAGTGCAGTATCGAAGTTCCGCTGGGACGCTCAGTAAACGTTCACTTTTAGAAATCTCCCGTGCTATAAAGATTCTTTGTTAGTTATGAAAGTAAACGATATCAGCGAAGCCCAATGAAAAAGTTCCAATCAAACAATAATAGAAAGTGAATGAGATTCTCCGAACCGTTATTGCTTTACTTTTATAGCTAAAATCGATATAACATTTTTTGTCCGGCGGTCGCGGCAATCTAGAATACAAAGCGCTCCATTTTCAAATACTCGAAATAGCTTTACAGTTCGGCCGATAACTGTAAGAAACTTTAGCCGGCGTTTATTCACAGGTACTGAAATCATCCTCGGCTCGGCTTATTACAGTCATTACTCGTCCACCTGCAGTCGCCAGAGCCGAAAGAGCGCGCGAGAGTCCGCCCGAGAAGGAGAGCAAAGCCGGCTATCGATAAAAAGGAGCCGCTCCCCCCCCTCACTTATCCTAAATCTGCGTTGCGTGCGCGCGACAAGTAATAATCTCGGGACCGTTAGAAGCCGCGTGGAAAGGAGCCCACCTGTTTCCCACGTGGCCTTGAGCCTCTTGTGGTAGCTGCGCCGCCAGGGGTGCCGCCAGACCTTCCGCGGCACCGTCTCCTTGTCGGGCAGGAAGGCCGCGAAGCTGCCCTCCACCGTGTCCGGCGAGCCGCAGATCGCGTGACTCGTGTCGCAGTAATAGGTGCACTTGCCGTGGAAGCAGAGATTGCCCGCCGGGCTGACGAAGAACGTCTTCAGGATGTCGCCGTCCGTCACCTGGAAGATCTCCGTGGTGATGTTGAGCAGCCGGCCGACCGCCGGCATGCAGCGCCGAAAGTTCAGCAGCCTGGAAGGTCGTTACGGGTGGGGATTATAGAGGCTCGGCGGGATGTGGGAGGCTTCGCACGCTACACTTTTACGAGGAAGATATTCAAAAGTAGTGCGTTGCG
>JAWWEM010000001.1:2089284-2103759 GCA_035582935.1 Ormyrus thymus
GCGGAGCGTTTAGAGCTCGCTGTGGGCTCTGCGTGACTTTACGATTATTCGACGATTGTTGTACCTCGGCGTTCTCGGTGTAATTTACGTAATTGGCAGGTTAAGCGTTAGAAAGCACATCGTAGTTACTGAATCCTCCAAAGTGCATTAAATTTTATCAGATTTTTCGGGGAGGAGGTTTTATTTGAACGATAAATTTTTCTTCGCGCCGAGCGGAATTTATTGTCTTTAGTTGGAGATGCGTTTGAAATTTAGTGCGCGCCGTAAAATATTTGAAATTACTTCTACCCAGTAGTTCTTTAAGAGTGCAGCTAAGCACTCGCGGATGAATTATGAATATACTCGTGTAAAATTCGCTCGGAAAGTACCTGTTTAACTGTACTTCAATTCAATTGTACATTTAAACAGCTGTTAATAGCAGTTTGAGCGTTTTTACAGCCGTTCGAATAAAATGATTCAATTTTCCCGCAGTTTAACAAAAATCCAGCTGCTTCGGAAACAGGCAGCCCTGCCGCCTTTCTTTTCGCAAATAAAGCAATAGAGCCCGAAGACAATGATCTTTGTTCTTATAATGCAAAGCAAGCATCGGGAATCGTAACTGCGCGCAATTAAATCTGCAGTTTCAAGAAGTATAAACGCTCCAACTTTCTTCTCCTTTTTTACGAGGGCCCCCGGGAGGACGGGGCAGCGCGCGCAAAAAAAAGAAGGACGATGATCGAGCTGTCGGCGTGCATAAAACTCCACTCGGCGGACGACAGTTTCGGGGAGAAAAAGGGGGGACGGGTGCACTCACCTATCCAAGTGGAACGCTGCAATTTCGGCGTTGTGGCGCTCGTAGTCCGTAAAGTAAAAGTGATTCGGCAGAGTCTGCTGCTCCCGCGGAAACCTGCCGGACAAACGGTTTCACCGGCTTAGTCAAGTTTTCTGTTTCCGCGAACCGAAAGCTCGGCTTTTCGGTTTTTTTTTTTCTTCTTCGGCAGCTGCTCTCACTTTCCATTGCTCTTTCCTCGAGTAAATTGGTGTTTAAGGGAGACGGCAAATATTGGATCGCGCCGGGGTTATTTACACTTAAACTTGAAATTGTGGGACTTTTAAGACTGCGATCTTAAAATTAAAGAGCCGTTCTTATTACTTTTTAATGCGTCTATCTAGAACAGGCCTTTTTATATTTGTTTTATTATTTTTACAATATTTATTTCCGTAATTGTTTAAAGAAATTTAAGTATAACAGTTGCTAAAAGTAGACGATGCGCCTAAATTCCTTCCGACATAATTTATAGCTTAAAGTTTCTTTCGATACTTAAATGTAATAGTCAGAGAGCTATTTAAATTTAAAGCCAAAGACATTCAGTGCTCGAGCGCAAAAGGAATTAGAACCGGCGTCACTCTCATTTTCAGTTTTCCAAACGCATAATACCTCCTCCCGACTTTCTCCGCGGCTTATAAATTCCTAAAGTCGAAAAAACTAGTACCCCAGAAAAAAAAAAAGACACAAAATCAATCCCCGAACGAGCGAAGATTTAGCAATACCGACTCGGCTCGCCTCTATCCGAGCATTCTTCCGCGTACCGGCTCCGGCACCTGAATAATTCTCTGTATAAGCCCCTGATGGCGGATCGCTCGCGACTCTCACGGGCTCCCCTAATTACTTATCAGCGCCTTAGCCGCGGCGAGCCTTAAAAGTCCCCGCGGCGTCCGAAGAAGGCGGCCCGAGAGAGGAGAGGAGAAAAAAAACAGCCGGCCCGATATCCCCGACCGGCGGCGAAGCTCGCGGCGACGCCCGCCCGAGTATCCCGAGTATGTCGCCGGTGGCGAAAGCTCGATCGCCGCCCGTGCCGATTAGCGATTACGGGGGCAATTATGTAAGAGCGACACTCGGCGACCCGCCGTTCTCCTCTCGCTCTCCGAGTTCACGGTCAATACTGCATCTCTCGGCGCGCGCGCGCAAGGCATTCTAGAAGAAGGTCGGGATGCATAAGTCGGCGGCTTCTGGTAATTCGAGGAGGGAAGGCGGCGAGGCGGCGGTGAGCGCTAAAAAGGAGCTCGACAAAAGACCGCACGGCGCACGCACGCTGAACGCATACCGTTAGGTCGGTCTGCGTGCGCGGCTGCGACGCCGTTAACTAATTAATCGGCAGGGAGCTTCTCCGACGATCTCCTCGCGCGACTGGGCAAACTTTCTTCCGACTCGCGGATCGGCCCATTTTTCCGGCACGCGATCCTTGCCTTTTTACATGCCGATTCCCCTCTCCCGGCGGAGAGAGAGAGAGGAGGGAGTTTTCTATTAAAAATCCGCCTGGAAACCGCGGGGGGGTAATCGAGCCGCGGCTTTTCTCGAAGCCGCTGCCGCGCGAATACCGGAGCGCCGCCTGGCTTTTATAAAGGCAATAATAACGGATTTATTGTTTTCCCCGCCGTAACCGGCGGATCCTTTTCGGAGGGGAGAAAAACGCCGGCGGAGGAGGACTTGCACAATCGTCCGGCTCGCGGAGGCTCTAAATTTTAATTAGTGCGCTCGCGAGCTAAGGAGAATGGAAAGTGAGCTGGTGCAGCTGCCGCCGCGGCTGCCGTTCGGCGGAAAAACCGCGGCAAAAGCTTAAGTAATCGGCCTGGTATTTGCGAGCGTCGATTCGACGTATTTGCGTACCTCATCGGCTTGAAGAGCGCCTGCACTTTGTCGGGATAGTCTATGACGAGCTTCAGCTGCGTGCCTCCGGACTTCTCCGCTAAAAATCACGTGGAAATATAGCATCACTCGCTGGACGCGCGAGAGCTCGGGATTTCGTAATGCCGGTCGCCGTTTCCCAGTGCTCTCGCCTCGGCAATTTTACAATTTCCCATTTCTTTCGGACTGAATTCGATGCGAGCAACCGTGGCAGTTACTTGAGCGTAATTATAACGCGGACGCGCATTGATGTTTAAAGTAGCAACAGGAGCACGCGGGTATTCTCAGAAAATGCAGACGAAAAAAAAAGGCGTAAGAATAGTTTTTATGTAAATATCCGCGTTGCGCAACCCGATCTGCACTGCGGGAGAATATGTAAAAGGTCGACGTTTCTTTCAGTTAAAAATGCGTGCTCTCCTGCATTGTACTCTTGCAGTTCTTTGTTACAAAGTCAATTTAAGTTACCCACTTTGCTCCGAGAAAAGTTGCTTTAATTAATCAGAGTGAAATAACTACGTCATTTAATAACTTCATTCTAACTGGAAAGGAGAAGAAAAAATTAGTGATCTCAAGTATCACAACCAGTGCTTTCGAACAAAGAAAAAAACCCCGCGTTTACGCGCGTTAAAAACAAAAAAAAAGGCAAAACACAAAATCGGATGCAAACGAAAATTACAGCTCGACGAGAGACAGTTTACACGGGCAATTACCAGAGCGTAAATATATATACTCACACGTATGAAGGATCGGCTGCGTCGCCATGAACGCAAGCAGCTCCTCGACGATCCTCGAGTCCTTAGGATACAGCTCCCTCCTCCGTATCTGCATGTGGAATTTCTCGAGCACCGAGGCGTTCTTCCTGCGGGCGAGCAAAAGCGAGCGTCGTCATTGTTTACGTCGCCGAAGAAAGAGCCCCCCCCCCCCGATTGAGAGTCGAGAGAGGCGCGGTTTCAATATCGGCAACGCGACTGCGGCGGAGGAGTCTTCTTGCGCCGGGTTTCCGCGAAAGAAGCCGCGTGTCTGATTAAAAAATTTAACGGCCGCCTTCGCGGAAAACCGCCAAGTGCCTTTGATCGGAGCCCATCTCCTCCGCGGTTCTTGTAAAGCGAGCTAATGACGTATAAGCGTCGGTACAGTTACGGGTGCATATAACAGTGTCGCGCGGCGTTCTCTCTCTCTCTCTCTCTCTCTCTCGGGAGAGACATTCAAATCGACGCGGCTCGGGAAGAAGTCGCGCCGCGGCGGCGCTCCGCTTTACGGCGCGCGACCTTAGAAATTAATTATCAGCCGCGCGCGCGCGCGCGAGGCGGTTAATCCGAGAGATCTTAACTCGCCGCGGCGGGTCTCTGATTACGGGTAGCGTGTAGCCTATGCTTTCGCAGGGAAACGGGTAATAATAGATCGAGCGCGGGATCAAGTTCAGTGCTTGACTCCTTTTCGCCGCGTAATTGGGCGTTATGAAGGCGGCGGGGTGGCGCGAGAGGCTGCATTTTTCACTCTGCTTAACAAGGCCTTGTCAATCGGTGCCGATTGCGATTGACGCGGCTCTTTTAATTGGGACAGTGCTTTCTTTGCGAAGGGAAGCTCTCGATGAACGAGCGCGAAAAATTCATTTGCGTTTACACGACGTTTGCAGCTTTGTACGTTTAGAAATAAAGCGTCTTTTATCGTTCGCTCTCGTAGAATCTAAAGCTCGGCAAAAAGTCGGGGCTTCCGCGAGAGATACCGAAAGTTCTTCCAACCCTCGCGAGTTTTACTCCCCGGTAAATTAATTTACCGCCGAAATTTATCTCTAAACCCAATGCAAACTATCTCGAAGTCCACCTGCACTCGGGAACGAATTCTAAATTTATCCGCAACAAGAAAACACCGGCAAAGCATCGTTTCTCTCTACGCAAAATCATCGTCATAATCTACGGCGATTCCCCGGCGAGGACGTAAAAACAATCCTATCGTGAAATCTCTAATAGCAATTAACCAGAACAACAATAAGCACAGGTTCCCCCGCGGTTATTATCAATATCGCTTAATTCCGCGCTAATCGTCACTGAAATCGCGGGAGAACGAAGAAAAAAACCGCGGCTCGCCCATTGCGCAACTCTCGTTCCCGTTTACGCGCCAGACGGCGCCCGCTAACAAGGAAGCCCGCCATCATCTTTCCTCCCGCCACAAAGGAAAGGAAAATAAAAACCAGAAAAAAAAAAGCAACGCGCACCCACCCAGAGGCCAGAATCAGCGCGCGCGCGCGCTTACACGCAGGCGCGGTTCTGCTCTGTAAATCCGCTCGGCGCGAGAAGCCCGCGACAAACCGGGCGATGATCGCGGCGGCCCATTGTACGTGCACGCGGCCGCGGAAGCCGGGCTAATTGGAGCGGACGTCATCGGGGAGCTTTGACGTCTGGTCGCGAATTCTCCTTTTTTTTTGTTTTACACCTCGCGGACGAGTTCAGAGGCGCTCTCCCGTCCGTGTCAGCGAGCGAGCCGCGCGCGGTAATTGCATTCGCTCGGCGAGCGGACTTTTCGAGTGGACGCGCGCGAGGATGACTCGCCGAGGAGCTGCTCGACTGTTGGCGGGATTGCGCGCGAGGCGGCTTTTTTTAGAATCGCGGGCGTCTTTGGATAATGAAACGAAGTCGGTTATTACGCGGATGTCGAAGTAACCGGCGTTTACGGGCTCTTAGCGGTGGGTTTTACGTTTTCGGAGTAATTAATAGAAAAGAAAAATGGAAGACCGGGCGGTCGCGATTGATTTTTTCTCTTATGCTGCAAAGTAATAAATATTGATTGCTCTTGCGAAATGTAGATCTTAAAAGCTTTTCTGGGCAAACAGTTGCTTAAAAGTCGAAAACAATTATTAAGAATTTTCTTTATGCAATGTTACATCGGTGCAGGCAGTACCGTTAAATTGGAAGAAGAAGAAGAAAAAAAAGGAATTGATTGCCAACTACGGTCGATTTGCGAGATTTATTATGATTGAACAATAAAACACGACGGCATAATCGGCACTTTTAATGATGTAACGCGGACGATCGAGATCGGCAATAAGAATTTCTATCGAAAAAGAGCCGAGAGGCTCGGCTTTTCCAGCGACTCGAAACGGGGAAAATTCCTCGCGCGCCGCCTTTATCCCGATGCAAATTTATTAATAAGAGCAAAGTAGGCGCGCGCCGCGCTCAAGTTTCTAGGTTGCACGCGCGCATCCGCGATTCATTATGCGCATTCATTGACTATTCAGAATACAGTGTGCGCGTTTTATTACCTATAAGTTTCTAATTTTACTTCGCTTACCGGCGCGCCGGTAGGAAGCTCGCCTGCGAGCGGGAGAGCTCCTCTTTTCAATTACCGGCCGAGACTGCCCGCGGATGAGCGGCAGTAAAGAGGCGGAAAAAGAAGTGGCTGCGATTGTTGCAGGCATTCATTCGACGCGGCGCGGTCCATCTCGGGCGGCTTTGAATTTTCCGGCGGTCGGTTTTGCGCCGAGTTTGGATTTTAAAGCGCCCAGGCGACTGGAGGAGATCGGTTTTTACGAGGTTTATTTTATTAGTCACAGTTATAATCGCAGGCCCAGCTAAAATTCCCGTTTACTGTTAGCCGCGACGGACAGGGCAGCTGGTATGATTGTGGTGTGCTTAGAGTGCAGAGATAAAGGTTTTTGCCGCAGTGAAACCCGCGGATGATTTTCTACGTCGGAGTTGCAGGCAAATTTCTATATAGAAGAATTGTAAAACTTTTTAGCGCGAAAACTGCAGCTATCGCGGATTATCATCTCGACCTAGAAATTTTTGTTGGACGTGAAGTAAAGATTACAGTAAATCAATAACATTTTCTTGTGCGTCTGTAATAAAAGTTACCAAAGAATAACGGCTAGAAATCATATACTTTTAAGAAACTTATCACGTTTTTGCAATTTGAATTTAAATTTGCAGTTATTTTCCGGTTTTAACGGTTCATCGCTAAACTCTTCCGCGACGATTAACCCTATAATCCCTTTACTTTATTATCAATCTCCGATACTACAAAGCACACTTCTACTCCGCCGTACAACTTGATTAAGCCTTAATCAACGCCAACCTCGGCATTCATTATCGCTTAATAAACGCGAGAAGCATTTGTATTCCTCGCCCGGTAAAGCAATAATTTGCGGGACGGTCGGCGAAGAACGGCACGCCGCCTGAAGGAACAAACTCCATTTTTCCGAGCGGTGATTTCTCCCCGAAAAACTCGCCGCGAAGATTCTAGACTTTCGCCGGCCGCTGAATAATCGCGCTCGAAAGAAATGTCGACCGTTTGTGCGCCGTTAAAACTTGTCGCCGCTTCCTTCAAAATATTTAAATGCCCTGTTATTATTCGCTATACTTGAGCGCGAACGCTGACGAATATTCGTTGAATGAATTTGTTATATTTTTTTTTCCTTACTTATTTATTTGTGCAAGTTTTATTACCGGTGTTTGGTTTTCGTGCCTTTCTTTCGTCATGAACGCTGGAGAAATTTCTGCAGTTAAGATTAAGCACGAAATGTATGCGGGATATTTCGGCACTGTCACTTATCATAACATTTCGCTTACTATGTGTATAGTTCTTACTAACGCCGCGGAGATTAAGATTCATAAATTAGCTCTTTAACGTAAAAATTTGCATTTCAAATTAAAATTCCGCTCGTTTAATTTTATAATAATTAAAAAAAAAAAAACGAAATAGAAAGTAATGATCCTTTTCTGACGGTTAAAAAGAAACAATGAGAAAAATTTAAATATGCAAATGGTTTTAAACGTTGTTATATCATTCCGCTGATAAGCTTATTCACATAAAGTCTACATTTATTTTTCTTTTTTGCAAGAATAGTTTAGAGCAAAAGAAGTTTTATTCTGGTAATTTTAGCCAGCAAATACGCAATTAAACTCGTTCCCGACCGAAATTTCAGTCTCGTTCACGGAGCCGCTTGCGGATAATGTGCGTTCGGATTAGGATTCTAACTTTTAATACGCTACCAGTATTTCCTGTCGCGGCTGCGATAATCTCGATAGAAAATGCAGCGCGTTTGGCAAGTTTCGGCGTAAAATTTCTCTCCACCGCGGGTTTTTACTGCGAGGAGCTAATTTTCAAGACCGGCGCGGTGAAGTTCCGTTCGAGTGTCATAAAGTTTGCCGCTCGCTGTGTACACAATAACTTTTCCCTTTTGCCATCAGTTTTTCCGTCTTCCGTTTTCCTCTTTTTTTAAGCTGCGCTTGTTTAATTTAACAATTAACGATTTTAGCGTGCATTCGAGATTTTTAAGCGGACAGATAAATGGATCTAATCTTTGCTGAGTTTTGGTCTTAAAGTGACTATTGCTTTCTTTATTTACAGTCGATAGAATGAATGCACAAGCACTCTCTTCGCTCCCGACTTTTCCAAAACAGTCGCCTTTAACCTGTTGCCTGCTCCAAGTTCTTCAGAAGCCTTGAAAATCACTCTAAATCCTGGGGTCCACCAAATAAAAGCAGCATCGAACTCGGCTCGGTAAAAAAAAAATCCAGAACTCTTCCACCTTACCCCGAAATATCATTACGTAAACGCGAAAACAAGACCCCAGACAAAGGTCTCTTATCGGCGTCGAAATCACGGGGAACAATTAGCGCGGACAGGCAGCAGGCGCATAAGGAAGCGCGAGAGAGTCGACGCGCCTGCTCGCGCATAATGCGCAGACTCGGGGATAAAAAAAAAAAAAAAGAGGCGAAAAGCTAAAAAGAACCGGTTGCGGCCGTAGCGGCCAAAGCGCCGATGCGCGGACACGCTCGTCGGCAAGGGCACGAAGGCTTCCATTTGTTACATAAACGAGGAGCGATTGAGCGCGCGGCTCTCTGAAACTGGGCCGGAGGGGAGAGACTGACGCGGAGAGGCTGGAGAAGCGCGGCTGCTCACCCGAACTTCAGATGGTTCACCTCGCCGATCGAGGGATTGTCCGTCTCGTCCTCGTCGCTGATCCTGACGACGCCCTCGTCGACGGAGACGCCCTCGCCCCGGTCCAGGAAGTCGCGGAGGTCGGCGAACGGGTCGTGGGGCGGCGAGGTCGGCGTCGGCTTGGCCCTCGGGCTGGTCTTGGCGACCTCGGCCGGCGCCTCGGTGACGCTCGTCGGCTCCGCCGCGGAGCCGGACGCCAGCTCCTTGCTGGCGTTCATCCTCTGCAGGAACTTTCGCCTGAGAACAGAATCCCATTGTTTTGGCTTTTAGCGCCGTTTCTTTTTTTGCGCGCGGGGAGACGCGGCCTCTGGGAGAAGAGGCTGTCGGCCGCGGAGTAACGGCTTTTCAGGCTTTTTCTGCGCGGCGAAGTACCGAGTTTTAGCTGCCGGAGAGAAGTGTTGGAGAATTTTGCTCGGTTTCTAGTTAGGCGCAGAAGGGCGAGCGGTGAATTGTTAATGCGCGGTGGAAACTGGTTACAGCTGATGTTAACTATTTGATTATGCTGTAAATGAATTTATTATGCAGTTCGTGTTGAAATATTGAATTAAGAACAATGCTTCCACCAAGTTATTCATGATGAATCATGAATACATAATGAAACATTCTATTTTTGCAGGGGATCAGAAGCGCTGAAAATAGACTATATTAAATGTTTTATTAAAAAGAATCCCTATCTTTTATTATTTTTTATTTTAAGTAACGAGAATGTAAACTTTGATTACCTCACTCTTCAGCTTGTCATTAAATCTATTTTTATATAATGTTTGCAAGATCGTACAGTCTAACTGCTTCATAAAAACTTGCTGAATATTAAGTAACAGTAATTGAATAAGTTTCACGTTTACATAACCGAGATACAAGGCATTGACAGCATCAATTGAAAATTCCCATGCGCGCGCGTAAACTGCGACTGTACTCGCAATCAACAATTACAAAATTCAAGATCGCGCGAATTTCCCCGCGGCAGAGTAAACCGCCACCACTGTACTCAGCGCGAAAAATGACCGGCGACTCGGCGGTCGGATCGCAAAGGGCTCTCACCTAAAATTATTGTAAACGGTGTCGCGCATCGGGTCCTCGCCCATCCTGATCCGGCCGTGGCTGGGCAGCAGGTGGTGCCCGCTGTAGCCGAGGTCGAGCTGCAGGTCCATGACGAGGAGGAGGGTGCAGAGGACGACGAGGCCGGCCAGCCCGAGGAAGAGCTTCTGTCGCATCCTGATGCAGTTGCCGGCGACCTTGAACGCGACGTCCATCCTGCCCTCCCGGACGGCGGCTGCTCGTAAGGAGGCTGCCCGCTCGCGTGGCCTGCTGCTGCTGCTGCTGGCGCTGCTGCTGCTTCCGCCGCTGCTTTCGACTGCTGAAAGCTGCTGCTGCTGCTGCTGCTTCTGCTTGACCAGCAGCTTATCGGCTTCCCCACCAGGCGCCGAGTCCGAATTTGCAACTCGGCATTCCGGAGGCGGCGGCGAGCTCTTGGCCTTGCTCGGGCCCCGGTTCCTGCGCTGCGGCGCTACTGGTGTCCCCGGGCTCGGCTCTCTCGGTGCTCCTGCGCGCGGACAGTTTTCTTTTTTCTCTGCTTCACACTCATCGCCGAATACGCGGGGCTACGGGCGAAGATCGAACGGGCAAGTAGAGCGCGGCGACGCGTTACGCTTCGGGGAGGCTCGACGCGTGCCCGATTAGCCGCGGTGATTATGCAGAATCTCCGCGGCGCGCATCCGAGAGTTGCATAAAAGCTCCGGGAGAGCGCCGCGATTAAATTCTGAACGAGATGTTAATGGCGCGCTCGAGCGCCAAGTCGGCGAGGAGGCGGCGGACTTTGACGAGTGAGAAAGTCGCGCTTGCGAATCGATTGATATAAGGCTGGGGCGGGGAGGAGGAGGAGGGAGGAATAATGGGAATATTGAGTTTGCCGGTGGATTTTCTCTCGGTCGTTACGAAACCGATACTTTTCGCTCGGATTGAGAGTCTCGTTGAGCGAATGTTAAAGAAACGTCGCCGCGTGAAAATCCTGTGTCTTTCGAGGAAACATTGTTCGTTACGGGTTCTCTTGAATTATTGTACCTTATAATTGGATTTGAACTTTAAGGAGGAAATTACATTGGCGAATGGAAGTTTCTCAAAGTGCCGAGCAATCACGTCGGCCAGAATAGATTTCCGCCTCGGCGGCCAAAGAAAAATATCGCAGTCGGCTTCGCGCGGCGAGACAATCTTTCGACTTGCGCTCGCATAAATGAGCCCCCATTGTAAAGCTCGAGAAAAAAAATTGATTGCCGCGTCGGGCCGAGCCGAAAATAAATCACCCGAGATCGCCGATTGAAGGCTCCCGGAGAAACGTCGAGAGCCGCGGAAATAAGGCACGTACCTGTCTCGCGCGGCTTCTGAACGAGCAGCTGATTGTCCCGGCTGGGCTTTTCGAACCTGCGGAGGAGCCTCCTGAGCAGGGACTGGCCTGGGCTTGCTGCGCTATTTCGGAATATCCGGCGGCGGCCTGGCTGGCCGGCTTCTGTGCTCGTCGTAGGGATGAGTGTGCGACAGGTCGAGGGGCATGATGCCTCGGCCAGACTTTCTCATGTGCCTCCACGAGCCGCCGGGATACTCGCTCTCTCTCTCTCTCTCTCCCTCTCTCCTTCCCTTCTATCTCCGAGTCACGATAAGGCAGGCTGAAACACCCGAGCTCGGCTGTTTAGGCACGCTGCTGGATCACTTTTCGAGCGCTGATACCCTGGGAATGCCTGCAACAGATATACAGAAGACCGCTAAACTTATCGCCACCGGAGATGCTTAGCTGAGCTGGACTGGGTTTCTTATGTGCTTGGAGAGGGGCGGCCGTTTCGTTGTTTGTCGGAGATAAATTTGCCCGAGATTGACGCGCAGTCGTTTATTCTTCGGCGGTTTTTGTGTATTTCGAGGACTGTCGCGAGAGGGATTTTCGGCAGGGGAGCTGGAAAGATACGCCTGCGGACGGTCAAGTTTTTCTTAGACCTTGGGCTTTCTGTTTGTGCATTTATTGTTTTGATGAGAATGACAAGCTGCACTGCGCTCAAGTATTCAAGTTAAATTTAAGATGCACAATGTTAATTATGAAAATGTCTGTATTATATTTAGAATTATGAATTGGAATAGCCTGCCCGGCACTCGAAACTTCAATTCCAGCAAGGTTAAACAAGCTTAATTAAACTGAAGGCACCCTATTGCAGGTTTTACATTTCAAAAAGTAAAGTTTTTAACTCAGCGCATATTGCACTTTTAGTTGGAAATGATAATGAGTCATTTATAGTGAAAACTCGTCTCATCCCGGAGATAAAAATTGCAAGCTTGATTAATCAACCAGAGGAGTTGACTCCCCCGAAAGTCAGTAAACACGCAGAGCAAATTTAAAAGCCGCGTGTTTATCGCCGTTTGAACTTGAGACCACTCTCGAAAAAGGTATAAATGCTCGATAAGGCCGATAAAAATAACTCGAACAAAAGCGACGCGCACTGCTCGGCCGGCGACGCATTCCGCGAGTCGGCCGAAATTGCACGTCCGATCGCGCGAAGCTCGCACTCCGCCTCGCAAGATCAGCGCGACGTGCGTGCGCCGAGCGGCACCGGCGCGTCGCAGTCAGTCACGTGTCCTGGGATTAACCTTCCCGATATTATTGCGCAAGAGGCGGCCGCGCGTATTAATTACGCCTCTCTGTACACGAAAGCGCGCCTCTTCGCGAAATAACGCGGCTCTCCCCCTCGGCGACAGACTCCACAGCTACCTCCGAGGACGACGACGAAAGCCGTCCGCCGCGCCGTGGAAAGCGGCTGAGGACGTCCCTCGTTAAAAGAAAAAAGTCGAGAGTCGATCCCCGCGCACGAGGGGCGTCACGCGAGGATTACGTGCGCGTACGTGGCTGCGTGCACCGATGTCGAGGCAACGAGGTCGAGCCGGATCCGCGCTGGAGACGCGGCTGATAAGCCGCGACGCTCGGATACGCGCGAGCCTGAAAAGCGCCACTTGTTGCGCGGCAAATACATGCGAAGCGCCGCTGAGTCAGCGGCCCGATCGCGGAATGCCTGGCCGGAATTTTCGAGGGCTCGCGAGGCCGCGGCTGCGCAGGTGGGCGACTGCGCGTATAAAAATATCGAGCCTCGTCGCCGCGCGCTCCGGGCTTGGAAAAGCGACGAGGACGAGAGGAGGCAGCGATGCGCGAGAGAGCCGTGGCTCCAAGCGCGGCTGAATTGATTTTTATGCCTTCGGGGAATTCCGGTTACGTTTGGGAATATAAAGGATCGGGCGGAAATACTCGCGGGACGACAGGAAATTTCGATGCAGCTTAGGTGAAGGAGCACGCTGGGTTTGGAGGTGCCTGGATGGTATTTTGTAATTTATATACAAAGTGGGGGGGAATTTGAATTACGTAAATATCGTCAGTTTTTATCGACGTCCATGAAATTTCATTGGGGCAATTTGTAATTCTAAAAAAAAGTTTACGTATTCCTTTATGAGCTTAAAGACTTTTCTGAAAGTTGCGTTAATACCATTGCCAAAAGTGCAATCGCATCCTAGTGGAGGGAATGTGCAATTTAGTTAATTATAAAAAAAAAAAGTGAAAAGGTACAGTCATTGTCTCTCGTCCCGTCGCATTAAACTACTTTTCTTTGTATTACGAAGTAGTAATACTACAAATGATTCATTATGGAAACCGAATATACTTAAAGAAACCGCGCAGTTAGCGCAAAAAACAATAAGTAGAACTAGAGAAATAGATAATGAATAATGCAGTGAGTAATTCCTGCTTCATAATAGATAACGTAAACGCGAAACGTCGAAAGCGGACCGAGTTTTGTAGCGTATCGACGTCCAGCGGCACGAACAACAGCACGCTTTTATACACAGTCTCCTTCTCTCCTCCAAGTATATAAATTAATGCCGTCAAAGCTGTAAAAGCAACTTCTCATTCTCCCCGGGCATTATTTCGGAACGAGGAAAACTACCGAACGAACAAGCCTCTTGGTCAACTGCGGCCGATAACCAAGGACGATAAACGAAGCCAGCGGGAGAGAATTGGAGCCGCTCTCGGATCGCGGCGCCGTGTCTCCTTTCTCCCACCTCGGCGGTTTCCCCGGAATTCCCGCGCGCGATATTCCGGCACCGCAGATTCTGCGCGCGTCTTCTTTCCCGTCCGCGCGGCTATCTCTCGTTTCGTTTTCCGCGCTATCGCCGGCCTTTATTTTTAGCCGCGCCGTCAAGCCCGGCTCTTTCTCCTCGGGCGAGCCAAGAGTCGGCCGGCCGACGAAATCATCGCCGCGGACGCGCGCGCTTCCCGCGACTAATTGACGCGGGGATGGGGGCTGCGCCCTAACGAGCGCGTCGTTAACTTTCATTCGATTCTGATGGACGGCGACTCGCTCCGCGCGGCCGGATTTTCGGGCGGGCGCGTTTGTTTGTCGTAGCGTGTGCTCGGGGTGCTAATTGGATCGAAGCTTTTTTTAACCGAAGTGGCCGTCTGAAAATAGTGCGGGAGGATCTAAGAGTGTTTTGATTTCCTGAAATAGACGCGCGAATTGTTGCGTTTGACGCGTTGACGGAACGTATTATATACACGTACTTTTAATTAAGTTAAAAAGTTTTTATTTTTAATCAAATATTTTACAATCTGACGCTTTCTAGATTAAAAATTTCAGCTTCGTGAATATTTACTCAAGCTTAAATTGCTTGTTAGTCGCGAGATACAGAAGTGTTTTTTGCAAGTTTATAAAATACTCTGTTACACTGACGTATTAAATATTACATTGCACGCCCGGAAGCGCAATGCTGCCTCAAAGCGAGTTTGCAAATATTTTTGCACGTGGAAAATAGAATAAATAAGTAAATTTTTTATTGGCTCCGGAAAGCAA
>JAWWEM010000001.1:2103859-2121415 GCA_035582935.1 Ormyrus thymus
ATTAATGTTTTTACTCCAAACTCTTCTCAGACACTTCGGCCGCGTGCATTAAAGTCTTTCAAAAGGATTTGCCGTCGGTTACATCAGTTTTTTGCAAAATTAAAATAACTCGAGCAGCTTAAAATCTCAAATGACACATAAATACGGTTAATGGCCGGGCGTCGGGGCACATTTTTCCAGCCGTTAACGACCGATATTTTATAGGCGACAATTTCAGATATACACCTTCCACTTACGTAACGTGTAATCCAAATATATTTAACAGTCTAACAAGGGGGGGGGGGCAGCAAAGGTTCATTCCCCCGGCGAATCGTCGAACGCGGAAAACAATCGCCCGGCGCACATCCATTCTCAGACCAAAGATCGGCCGCAGCCTCAGCAGCGGCAGCAGTCAGGATGAATGAAAACTACGCCGCGCCGCGCCGCTCGTTTTCTCCGTCGCATTACGCCGCCGCCGCCGCCGCCGCCGCGCGGAGCGGAGAAAGCAAGAGCGCCGCTTGCATTCTAATGGCTTAGGAGAGCGAGAGAGAGAGAGAAAAGTCGCGATGAGCGACGACTCCGAGGTCAACCATTACCCGATCTATTTACAAGAGCCCGAGCGAGCGGCGCTCTATTTGCGAGAGTCGCCCGCTGCCAAATCCTCCTCGCCCTCGCGCCGATTGATCGCCTAGGATTCTTTTTGCACGTCGGCAGGCGGACCGACCGGTCGGCCGCGGTCAGAGAGATTCATTGCAATCAGCGGGTCAACAGGCTGATTGACGCGAAACGCCCGGGGTAAACCCGCCGCGAGCCGATCGATTTTCGATAATAAGCTTACAATGTTGCTCTCTCTCTCTGTCTCTCTCGCTCACGGTTTATCTTGTGCTGCGGTATTTATTCCATTAATTTTTATTGAAGCGCACTAATGACGCCGTCGTTATTAAGTGCTTTATTGAATTACGCGAAGCTAAGCGAATTACTTTTCCGCCGCTGCCTGAAAAATGAGAACAGAAATAGATAATTCATCGCATGAAAGTTTGAAGGATTGAGCGGGGAATTGCGCTTGACATTAAAGTCCCAGCTGCCGCGTTTAAAAATAGATAAGCCAATTTTTATTTACAAACTGTCACCGTCCGGCTCCAAACGTCGAGCGACCCGAAAGCACTCGTCGCTTTAAACCAGAAACAATTTCAGTCGTTTCCTTCAATTTCCAACGAAAAAAACAAAAAAAAAAAAAAAAGAAAAACCCGACGCGACGCGCGCCCAAAAAGCCCGCACACACGGCTGCTTCCACTCTCAAAACGAAAAGGTAAACGTCCCCAGACGCGCCGCGCGATCGACGCGATTCTAATCGGACGCCTCAATGATGTCACAATGGCACAAGTGCGCTCCGCGTACGTGCCGCCGTCGGGCCCGCCGTTTGCGCCATCGACGCGCGGCTAGGCGCGCGGAGCCGAAAAATCGGCTGAAAATCGTGTACGAGCGCGTTTCTCGGCTGCGTAAACTTGAGCAATCCTCGGCGGGGGGGGGGGGGACGACGACGACGACAAAAAGAGAGTCCTTTTTTTCAGCGCGCCTTTTTGCTGAGCTGTGAAACGGAGGCGGCACAAAGGAGAGCCGGCGAGAGAAGAGTTCGTTCTCACGGAACACTCCATTTTCTATATTTTCTCTCCGCCGCCCATTACGCTTAATTTCACGGCTACGCGTATCGGGAAGAGGCCGATACTCGGCCGGGAATTTCGAGAGCGGCGCGAGCGCGACGCCCGGAAAATATTCACCGGCGCGGTGATTATTTAATCGGCGGAGAGGCCTTAAGTAATTGGAGATTTTATTTGCTCCGCCGCGGATAAACACGGAAGTGGCGGCCCGGAGAGCCGCCGGATGGCCTATAATTATGAGTCGTCGATTAAATAATCCCGCGAGAGTCGGCGATTTTTTCCTCGCCGCGGGAGAGAGGGGGAGAGGAGAGCGGCTTCTCAACCTGCCTCCTTTTCTTTCCAATCGACGCCTCTCCCGTCGGAGATGAAATTATTATTTTCCGAAAATCGCTTTCCGCCGTCGGCCTTTTTTTACGACGCGCCGTTGGCCAACCGAGTTATATTGCTAAATGGCCGGCGCAAAAACGCTTTAGTGGATCGTCCGGGCGAGAATATCCCGCGATTCCGTTCCCCGGCGTATATAACAGCTTCGACGCCGCGAGCGAAGAATCTGTCAACAAAAAAGCCGCAATCGCGGAGTTAATTCGATACTTTGACCTCAAAGAGCGCTAGAATTCATGCTCCTTTTTCCGACTCTTTGCACTTTAACGCGAGTCCGGATCACTTCTATCTTTCGCCACTTTCGAATATTAAAACTGCCTCTTATTACCGCTCTGAGCCGATCGCGTTTCAATCGAACTTGGCTTTCAAATTCAACCGCCGTCCCAAACTCCGCACATTTCCCCGCGATATAAAACATCACCCGAGAGCGAATCCGTCGCTCGCGCAGCTAATCAATTAAAAATCCACACGCGTCCACCTGCAAAGGCGACTCGGCCTCCCGGAGAAAGTCCCTCCGGGGTTAGTCGCTCTCGCACCCGCGCCGCAGAGGGCGCTGCTCGCCCGGCTCGAAAAACCTGCTCCCGCGCGCGAGCGGAGGGAAATTACGCGAGCGTAACGCTCCATTATTTTTACGTGTCCGTTTCCCCCGGGCCGGAGAGCGCGACGCTTTTGCGAAACGGCTCTCCGCGCGCGACGATTCGAGCGTCGATCCGCGGCTGGATCTTAATTAAGCGGACGCGTTGTCGCGAGGAGCGGAGAGGAGCTCGCGGCCGCGGCCCCGGAGCAGCGACGGGGGGGAACTTTAGGCGGCGGTAAAATCCGCCTCGGAGAAACTCGAAAAACCACTCTGTCAGGCGAAAATGAAAGCTCCCGCGGCCGTGGCTCCGCTAAAAATCTATTACGTCGGAGGATTAGTAGCGGCTCGGCGGCGAGCGCCGGACGAGGATATTTTCGAGCGGCGCGTCGTGCGTTTGGATTAAGGGCGAGGTGGTCCTCGAGGGTTCCGCCGGGCGCGGCTCTGGGAACAGGGTAATCCCCCGTCGCAAATCAGTGGATTTCGTTGGCCACTTTTTCCTCGGTCTATTGTGAACAGGTTGTGGTATTGTGCCCCGGCATTGTGAAACTAAAAAGTTATAAATCACGCGGCTATTGTCGAAAAGAGTATACTGCGGATTTTTATTGTCGGCGAAGCTTTTTTCGAACCCCGTCGATACTTGCATAGACGTTAATTTTCGACATAAAATCGGTGCTGCGCAAAATGTTTATTGTGTCATTTTATCGCATAAAACTATAATTTTATTCCGGCGACTCGGCCGCGATTTCAAAATTGTCACTTCGCCATACTTAGCGAACTCTTCCACTTTCCTTATTTACAAACTTTATACTCCCGAAGAAAAAAGTTACAACGTCATAAACCGCGCGAGGGAGAAAAATCTCCTCCGCCCGCGAGCTAATCCAGATCCATTTTTAATCATTTAGCCGGAATCGCCTCGAAAGAAGACTTTAATTAAGGCAGCGGGGGCACTAATCCACGAGCCTTAAAAAGCCTTTCGTCGTCGCGTCCCCGAGGCGCGTCCTTTCTCCCCGTCCGACAATCGGCCTCGCCGACACAAAAGACAGCCCCCCGCTCTCGGCTTTTTATCGCGCCGACCGGCGCAAAGAAGCCATCTCCGCGGATCTACGGCTCGTAATTAGGAATTATACGCGCGGCGAATGGAGGAGCCGGACCGTTGGTCGCTCGGCCGTGACGCGCCGTACGCAAAGAGCGCCCGAGGAGTTCGGCACCGGAAAGAAAAAGAGAAAACTCGAACGTCGACTGCTCGGTGGGCCTTACCTCGGACGGTGATCGCTCCGCTGCCGCCCCATCCTGAGGGAGATGCTGGTGCCGTTACATTTGCTTGGGCGGTGGTTAGAGCAGCTGCCGGTGGTTAATTCGGGGTTAGTGTTAGGCGCCGAGGCGACGTTATCTGCAAGGCAAAGTAAACGGGGATGCGTTAGCATTGGCACATTGGGAGCTCGTTTGGCTGGCCGGGGGAAGGATTTAAGGGAGGGACTTGCGCTCGGATGTTTACTTGGACCGAGTAGCCGGGAATAGGAGGATTTTTAAAATCAATTTTCAGTCTATATGCGCTTTGGCGAGCGAGTTGATTTTATTTCGAGTCGACGGGGAATTTATTGTTCTATTAATAAAATAGCCATCTGCCGATAATATTCACTGCTGGCGTTCGCGATGAAAAAGTTTTGCAGAAACTCGGCGGCATTGCCATTTCGTTTGAGCTTCTTATTTTTTACGCGGAATCACGTCAGAAAAATGTATTTATTGTTATGTACATTCAGCTTTTTATCTATGCAAAATTTCAGAAGCAAGCACAATATATTTCATCGGCGTGAAAGATATATTGAGAGATTAGAAAAATGTTTTAGTGCAACAAGAACTCAATACACCTCTCCGCCCATATTTCACGCTCGTATAACTCTAATAGGATTTTTATCATTCGGAAATTGTTTGCCATTTATGCTAATCGAGAATAATTTATTACTATCACTCATTCTACCCGCTAATTACCGAGTTTCATAGCTGAACCGCGCGGCGGCTCGAGCAATTTTTCATCGAAATCCCGCAAACGAATCATAATTCCCGCGGCAAAGAAAGTAACGATATTTCAAAAGAACGCGAAAAAGAACGAGAGAGCCCCGCTTCTTGTGACAAGCATATTCCCGACCAATTTCCTCTCGATCGTTTCCACTATGAATCGTTACTTTCCCGAGCAATATAAACGGAAAGCTTCCTATACAAAAAGGGAGATTTCCCCGACAAGGACGTTATTGTTTTCTCTCGGGGCACGGGGGGGAAAAAAAAGAGCAGCGATCGTCAACGTCGGCTGCTCGACGGCAATTAAAACTTGAATTTTAATCGCGGCCTGCTGCGGACAGCCGATCGTGAAAAAGAGCAAATTCGGCGCGATCTGTGCAAACACGACTGTTATCGCGAGCGGCGCTCGGGAAGGAAAATTTCGAAACTGTTTTTTCTTTTTTATTATTTTTTCAAAACGGCTACTTTTCGCAAATGCGCTGAATAAGGCTAATATAAGACGAGGACGTTTAGAAAAATACTCCCGCGCAGTTTCCAGCGCGAGCTGTCGCTCCGTATTTGCTGAAAAAACAACGAGCGTACAATAATGTAACTTGGAAAAAGGCATCGGACAAAGTGATTATGAACTATCAGCATCGTTGATAGCACATTAGATCGGAATATTTTGTACAAGAGCAAGCGGCTTCGGTTATCGCAGACCCGTTCCACGTATCAAGCTGATAAGAGATCAATGATGTGTATAAAATAACGAATGAGCCTTCGAGCGAACGCTCGCCGCACTTTATCGTTCGTAAAAAGCAATAGTCAACAAGTAAGATCGTTATCTAACGGCTGATCGATCAAACGAGCAGAGCTTTACGGCGAATTTCGAAGCCTTCCGAATCTGTGTTTTTTGGCACATTTCGCGACACTTCGCCGGGCTGCTTTATTGCGCAAAAGCACCTCTTTAAGAAGACCAACGACAGCGCACCGCAAACACAGATTATTGGCAAAGCGCAAAAAGTAATCGAGCCGCGCGAAGATCGGAGATAATGGCGGCGCAAAATTTCCGACGAGCCTTGCCTTTTTCGAATTTCCGCGCAGCCTTCGCTCGGCTCGGCCGACTGGAAATCGCGGCGCGGGATTTTATACGCGGAGGAATAAAAAGCTCCGATCTCGTTGTACGCTCCATAAAATAACGATTAAAGCGCGAATGAGCTCGGTGCCGGTAATGTCTTTCAATTAATAAAATTGTATTTAACGACTGCGACGGCGTTTTTTGAAAACTTACAGGTTGTAATAACGTCGCTCGAGCAGTAAAAGTTAAGAGCGATTGCAATTTGTATTTTGTCGATTGAGACATCTAATTTCTGCAGATTTCTATTGTGCTTGTATAAAAATCCCGGGTCGTCGGCTTTTTTTAACCAATTACAAAGTTGCACTTATTTTCTTGCCAGGATTGAAAAGAAGCAATTATCCAAATTAGAATGTCTGCTAGAAAGAACAATCTTCAAACCAACGTAAATAACTTTTTTATTGCGTTAAGCTCGGAGCGCTCGAAATTAATAAAAGCTTGATTCAAAAATCACGCTCCGCCGCCAATAAAATTCCGATGACATTGAATCTGTCGGAGAGAGAGAGAGGAGCTTTTGAAAAAGTGGAAATCCGAGCAGTCGCCGACGTGACGCGCGCGCTTGTCGCAATAAAAGAGCTCGCTTTGGCTAGCGAGCATATTTTCGAGATTATATTTTTGAGCTGCGAACTTTAACATCGCCTATCTTTAAGCCGAGAGAGAGAGAGAGAGAGAGAGAGAGAGAGAGAAACAAGACCGCGTCACGCGCTCCGTCCGATACGCGGAGCGCTTTTCATCGATTCGCCGCAGCTGCTCCCCATTTTTGCCCGACGCCGCCGCTTTTATCGGCTGGCTGGGATTTTTCTCTCGCCTCGCCTCTCGGCACGCGGCGGAATTCAAATTGAACTTTCCGCGCCTCGTCGCCGAGCGGTTATTAGCGCGTAAAACAATAAGCAGCTCGCTCAAATTGGTCCGCCGCTCGATCTTCCGCTACGTGGGAAGTGTATCGGGAGCCTCCCCCACCGCCCCCCGGAGCGGGCTTTAACGGTTTGTCGATGTTTCGACAGGTCATTAATTATGTACCGAGAAAAGTTTGGCAGTAAAAGTTTTTTCCCTTTCTGATGGTCGTCGGAGGAGTCGCGGTGCTCGAGTGGATTGTAGGTTTATATCTTAATTTCTCTGCTTTTATATCAAAGTCTATTCATGCGTAAGAGAAAATCTCCTTTACGTAAGGAGGAAAAAAAAATTGTACGCAGACGTTCTTGCACTAATTACTTTTTTTTTTACTGGGATTTCTATTTTAACGCATTACACTTTTAATTTAATCGATTTTTCTCGTATTCATTGTTATCGCTTTAACGTTTATTTAAAGCGACTATATTGCAGCAACAAACAATTACGTAATTTCTTTTTAAATAAACAAGCACTTAAATCATCAGTTAACAATTTGCATAATCTATAATCGTCCGAGTAATTGGAACAAATTAAAACTGCAAATTATTCTTGCCGAAAGAAAGTTTACAAAAATTTCGACATTTTCTAAAAACCTCGGAGGCTTTCGTTAAGAAAACCAGCCGAAAACTTTTCCTCCCGACGATCCTCCAAAACCCGACACCCGGAAGCGCGGCCGAGCCCATCGAATTCCCTTCGAAAAAAGCCATAATTCTAAACAGCAATAAACCCGATATCTCCTCGGCGCTCCGTAAAATATTTGAAAGTGCAGTCGTCGGTGAGCGGTGCGCGGCTCCTGTTACCCCGCGCCCCTCCTCCCCCCCTTGCCGTAAACCCTCCTTCGCCGATCCCGACCGCGCGCATCGTCGTCTCGGCCAGCCCGCGTGCCTCCATCCCCGATCCAGCGGCGACCTTGGCAGCCTTCCAGGGGCGTCGACCGGCCCTCGGAAGCGGACGCGCTCCGCGCCCACATCCGAAAGCTACCTGTTGATCGTCCGCTGAATGGAAGCTCCGCTGCTTTGTCTAATTGCCGGACAGAGGCGTCACGTCGGCCGTAAACAGGTGCGCGCCCGCGTACGTACGCACGCCTCCCGCGAGCGGTCAAGACGCGCGCCGCCGGCGTGACCCGTCGTCGTAGCGGTTGTTACGTCGTCGGCGGTCGTGGCTCCTTCTTTCCTTCTTTTTTTTTTCGGCGAGAGTCAATAATCGGGGAATCGCGTCGGCTCCCCCGCCGAGCGCGCGGATAAGCGATTACGTACCGGCCTGCCTCCGTCCTCCGAGGGCTTCTTCCTCTCGTAGCTTCCCCTCCGGCACAAACAACACGCGCGGCGCGGCGGACAAGCACGTGTCTCGAGCGCTTCGGGCTCCCAGCCGAGGAAGAGGCGACGAAGGCGACGGTCTGAGCAGCGGCGCGGCTCGCTGTGCACTGACAAGTCGCCCGCTCGCCCGCAGTCCCGCTTCTCTCTCTGCGCGCGCGCCGCTCTCGGCTGCTGTAGAGGGAACATCGCGAACTCTCCTCTCTCTCTCTCTCCATCTATCTCTCTCTCTTTCTAAGCCGCGCGAAAGATACGTACTGCGAGCCGAGGCACATAATAATCCGGGCTTATCAGCCGGAGACGAGACGGCCGTCGCCGGCGATCGATCCGCGGGAGAGGAGATCTCGCACGCGCTAATCGAAGCCGAGTCGGCGCGCGCGGGTGGACGGGTGACGGTTATGCAAGGCAGCTGTCTCGAAAATAGACGCGCAACAGTGACCGAGGAATGTAGGCGACAGGCGCTGCGAGGAGCTTTTTCTCTTTATTTTCGGCTCGGTAGTAAAGCAGCTTTTTTTTCCGAAAGGAAGCCTCGACGGCCTCTGTAGCGGCATTAATTACGACAAAGGCAGAGAGCGCGGAATCGCTGGGACTTCACGGGGAATCGAGCCGACTCCGCATCGGACCCTCGTCCGACGTATCCCGAGCGATATTTCGCGCGAGCGGGCATCGGAGAAGAAGCGCAGCGTGCACATCGCACAGCGAGGCAGAAACGCGCCGACGGCGCACAATGGCGCCCGTCGCGCGGTGACGCAGATCGCAGGCGGCGCATAGTCAAAGTGCATCATCGCCGGCTGATTGAGCGGCTCTGCGGTGCACCGATGTAGAAGCGGCGCGCGAGCAATGCCCATAGTTTTTTTGCGCCGAGTGCCGCGGGGACGCGCGGACCGAGCGGAGGAGCGCGCCGAGGGCCTCTCTCGAGGTGCGCGACGCCAGCCCGAAGTCGCGGTCGCGAGGCTGCGCGTGCCAAACTTATTAGAACGATGTTTCTGGTTTTTTTTTCCCCCCCCCCCGGGGAGGGGGGATTACTCCGCGGAGCCCGTCGCGCTGACGTCGGCTAAAATAAGTCGACGCTTCGGCGCGCGGAAGGATGGAGCGCTTTGCGTTGGTCGGTGTTACGTTACGTCGGGAATATCGGGTATAATGAATCGACCGGCGCGGAGTGTATTTTTCTCGGGAGTCGCGCGGCTCGACTATCTGATCTTTAATTAATAACTTGGCCGTATTAATAGTTCGGGGCGATGCTGCGGCGCGCAAGAGCGGGTCGGTCGTACTTCATATTCAAGAGTTTCTTGTCGCGGCTTAATTTAGAAAACCAATTACAAGCAAAACTATACAGAAACTCCAACTTTAATAAGAACTTTAATAACGTGCCTCTTACTTCAAGCTGAGAGTTTCAGCTGTAATGATTCATTAAAATAAAATCCTTTTTCGACTTTATCTTTTATTCAGTGACAATTTAACAGAATGTTATGCGCACTGCAAACGTTAAAAAGCAGCGCAATCATCAGTAAATATTAAAAGAATAACCACTCGATGTACTGGCTTCTGATTTGAAATAATTATTGTTTTAAGAAACATGTTATTATAAAGTACACCGTCGCATAACAACTTTATCAATTATCCCGACTCCCGCGACTATTCCCATTGTAATTCGATTGAGCAGCTCATTTCCCCAAGTACGCAACTCTTCCACGTCGCGACGGTGCACAGAACAAACGCAGGCGCATCATCCGGATTATCAATGAACAGAGCCACGTCCGCCGTGCAAACAAACAAACAAGCAAACAAGCAAGCACGCATGCCCGGTTATCAAAGCCGCGTGACGTAACGGAGCGCTTCGTACGCTAATTCGTCAACGCGTATTCTTTACGCGACGCGCGCATCCACATACCCGCTAAGCCTCCTACAACAGCGAGCGAGCGAGCGAGAGAGAGAGAGAGAGAGAGAGCTGCGCGCGATTACACGGCTCGAATTCTGCCAAGGCAGGCCGCCGCGGATCATTGTCAGCGGAGGGCGAGCAAAAACGAAATTGCCGTGAAAATCGGCATTCGACTCGTGTGCCGCGACTCGAGCTGCCGCGACTTACGTATACATATCTCGGCCGATATAACAAACAGCTCTTTTTGCCATGTAATACGTTTTGTCTGGCGACGATCGGGCCCCGATAACGTATCTGCTTCGCCCAGGCGCGCGAGACGCTCGGTTTATTCAAGCGACATGCTAATGCGCCCCGGCCGTCGAATCGGAAGAGGCCTGCATTAACATTTACGCAGGCACCTCTGCCTCGCTTATCGGGAGCCGAGAGCTGTGCGGATCCATAAATTTGATTTAGCGCGCTGAAAAACAGCGCGAGGGAGCGAGGCTCTCTCTCTCTCTCTCTCGCTCCGCGGTGAAATGTAGGCGCGACTGCAAAGACGGCGGGCCGGTGATTTCTTAAATTTACGCCGATTTTGTCCGGCGGCCTTGCTCCAGATGGAGGCGCGGAGAAAAATTACATTGACAAGTGAAGAATGGCCGAGTCCGTACTGACATTGTGCTCTTAAGCTGTAAGAAACGAGATAATTTAGATAATGCTCCGAAGTGCTTTCGGTTTTAAAGGTATATTTCTTAGAGATCTTTGAAATGCTTGGGTAATCGAAGATTAGAACAAGTGGAACGAACTCCGCGAGCGTTTGGATTTGCGAAAATCCTCGCGAATGTCAGAATTATTGTCTAACGCATAAAATACGTAAGGATATATTTTCAGTTTTAATTTTTAATGGAACAATCACCGCAATTTCCGGAGCAATTAACTTTTTAAGGCAAGCCGGTCTAAATTTTTATAAATTGACACAAGTACTATTAAGAAAATTTACGTCCTTTGCCCTTATAATGTAATGTACGCTGTATTATCTTTGCAGCGAAGAAAGGAGCGACGGCAGAAAGAGAATTCGCGCGATTGTGCAAGAATAATACGATCTTACTCATCTCCTCCGGGCTCCTGCCCTGTCTTGAAAGTAATTGAGTAATTTAATTACCTTCATCACTCTCAACCGCAAGTAATCGTTTCCGCAAGAGATGAACAAATAATCTGAACATTGAAAATCGTCGTAAAAATTGATGATTAAAATATTTTTTACAAAACTTTTATTGATAATCAAGTCCGTCTCTCCAATTTAGTTTTATTATTTTTACGTTTAAAATGCCGCGGAGATCCATTTTCAAATTGTTAAAATTCTGTTTATTAAAATGATCTTACAATTTACAAGCCGCATTAGCTGCAAAATTAAAGCACTCCGAGCGCGAAACGTTCATTCAGCTCGAGCTAAACGTCGCGTCTAAAAGCATTCTACATTTGAACCTGTCACTCACGTAGAAAGGAAATGCAATCGCCGGAGTTTATTAAAATGCAATGATACGGCAGCTACCGCTTATAAATTATTCGCGCAAACTCGTTCCGTCCGTGGCGGCATTTGTCGCATTTCGCGACGGTGAAGGTACGAGTTTCGTCGGCGTGGAATTCAAACAGGCGGTGTCTTTCTGATTGGCCGCCGAGCCGCCAGAAACCTCGCCGTCGAGCGGAGAGATGTCAGCACGGGCTTGACCCCTGGGTGCGGGTTTCTGGTGCTACTAGCCGACGTGAAAACGTGACGATGAGGCTGATAATCGACGAAAACATTGGTGGAAGAGTGACCTTTTAATTACTTGTTGTTGTAATTATTACGATTGCTCAAGTTAGTATTGATTTTGACGGTTATGTGTTGAATAAAAGAAGGGTATGAAGAAAGAAGGTGTTTTGCTGTGACCGTTTTTGCCGATAACTAAAGTATTTATGTTATAAAAATTGATTTCTTAAATAATTAAACTGAAAATACAAGTCATAAGCCAAGATGGAAGAAATATTGATTGGATAACTTTAACTTAGATTGTCTATAGAAACATTTTACTTTACAAATTCATTTTGCAATAAATTTACTGAGAAACTAATATGGGGTCAGAACACAGTTCCCAAAATGTTGATGGCCAGGGAGATGGTCGCACAAGATCTGCTCCTCTCAGAAGAGGAAAAAGCGTCCCCAACCGAGAAAGTATTCCTGATGTTGATACTCCACCAAGATGTGCCAGTCCTGGACCAAGTGTTTGCTCAGATTCTGATATACCATACATATCTTATACTGTAAATAGACCTATAGGGGACTCACCTAAAATGACAAATAAACAGTCACAGCTTTATAGAGGAAAGAGTCTTGGCTCTCAAGAATCGGCAAGGAGAAAGTCAAGTGGTGGTCTTAGTCATAGAAAAGCAGCCTCTGATAAAGTACATAATATTGTAGTAGTCAAGGCAGCAGCTTCAGATCCTACAGCTGACAAAGATCCAGATTTACAAAAGCTAAAAAACATTCCTATGTTTCTTCCAATAATGCGAGGAACACTGAATTTACCCCCTAGAGTACGTGATCCAGAAGTGTTAGAAAGACTCGATCCAATAGGATTGTTCAATCTTTGTGCCAGATATCAGCATCATCTTAACAATTGTGCACAAACGATTGCTACAGAACAGAATGCACTGTGTACAAATATTGATAGTGAACTAAATAAAATGATGAATGTTGCTGCTGAAAGGCAGAAAAAATTTGCCAAATTTGCTGATCAGCTTGGCAGGGTCCATGAACTTAGTCGACAACTTACCAAATGTCACATGCAATTAAATCAGACTTTAGAAAGTCTAGAATCTTTGAATAATTTATTACCAGTTGAGGAGAGGCTGGAGCCTTTTGTTTGGACTACAGGATAATGTTTTGTTTACTAATTTGTTGTGAAATTTATAAATTTGTATTGTTTAAAATAAGAAAAATATATCTATCTAATGTACTAGTTCTACTTTGATTTTATGCTGTATAAAAAATAAACTAACAACATTAAAACCTTAAGTAGACATTGTAGTTGCCAGTTTCCTTGCTTTCAATAATTTATAAGCAGCCATAACATCTTTTTGTTGCTTCTCTAATTGTCGCCTTTCTCCAATAGGTAGACTCTTACGTTTACCTGTCCTATTTATGACTGTACTATTTGCAGGCTTTGAAGATCCATTTTCTTTTAATATGGAATTTAATATTAAACTTTTTGTTTTAACCTGTTGAAATTTAAAAAATATTGTTTTAGAAATATTATTTCAAACGTATTTTTTAAACTAAATAAAGTTTACCTTAACAGAGCTTTTAGTATTATTTTCAGCAGCTTTAGGAATTTTTAATACTGGTGGTGCATGTACAATATCACCAAATTTGACTTCATCTTTAAATGAATTGAAGTCTTTAACTTTATCTTCATCTTTTATCTCTTTTTTCTTCAATAATTTTACTTGTCTCTTTTGATGTTTAGACAATTTAACATTGTTTCCTGAATCCACAGTTTTCTTTTTCTTATTTATATTTTTGTGTTTTAATCTCAGTTTCTCAAGCTCCGAGAACTCATCTTTAGGTTTCTTAACAACACCTTCAATATCACCAGTTTCTGAGTTACGTTTCACTTCAACATTATATTTTGCTTCGAATTCACTTTCTTTTATAAAGGCATGAGTCTCTCTGTTAACTCTATTCCAAAACTGATGTTCAGTCTCTTCAGGTCTCTGACTGAAAATAGGTACAATCTTTTCTGGTTTAGCTTTTGGATGAACAGGTTTATGATGCTGTTCTGCACCAAGTTGAATAAGTTTACTTTTCTTCTTCTTTTTCTTTTTCTGCACCAAAACGTTATTCTTCACGTCATTTTTAAGTTTAATTATTCTCTCTAAACTTTTTGGAACGGCTTGCTCATCGACATTTTTCGGTGGAGCATTGATTTTTGTCTTTAATCTAGAAACACCAGAATAATAAATAAATCTGCAAACATAACCTAAGAAGCAAACGATCAAAATTTTAACTTACTCTGCCAATCTTTTGGCTCTTTGTTTATTCGGATCTTTGACTCCTTGATGCTTTTTTCCGGGGATCTTTCGGCCCATTTCTATTCAATGCTACCGATAAAACGACATTGGATTCTTTCGAAAGACACACGTGCAGCTATTTTCCACACTATACAGCTCAATCAGCGAGCTGCAACAGCGCGGCGCGGCAAGTGCATGCGCTACAGCATGCTGCTGCAAAAATAAAGTATCATGGGAGTAACAGTCAGAGTATCAGCTGATGATAGACCGTTCTCAATGTTTTTATACTGCTTTTAATACGAGACAATATTTTAAGAAATTTATATTACTGAATAAACGTAAGGATATGTACAAATTTTTACCTACAACATTTTTTCTTGGAATAAGTTAATCCTCGGAGCTTGAGAAACGAAGAATTTAAGGTTAGTGAATGAAAAATGAGAAAATTTCAAATGTCAAATTTTTATAACAATTGATAAAGCTTATTATGTTCTAAAATATATATAGCTTTTCATTTTTTCAGGATATAAAAGTCTACAAAATATTTTTTAGTCTACCAAATCTTTTTCAAGAACTTTAAAATATATAGGTATGTAATAAGCTAATTTATTTTTATTTTTATATTAGGCAATGACATTATTGTTTTAAATTTAGCTAATTATACTTGTTGTATTTTATAGATAAGTATAAAAGTAAAAGAAATGACTAAGCTACAACAGTTAAGACCTCTTTTGTTAAGAAGCTCAAAACACCAATTCTCTAATCACAGATTAATGTCAAAATTGCCCCAAGTTGAGGATAATGACTCTTGTAAGCCTAATGCAGATGAGAAAAGTGACAAGAAAGTCTTGCGGCCAGTATTCGTACCAGAAACTCCTACAACAATAGATGAAATTGAAGAGCCCACAACGTGTTGTATGTCTGGTTGTGCCAATTGCGTGTGGATAGAGTATGCTGAGAAACTCAGTACTGTGTTAAAAGGCAGTCAAAATGATGTACAAAAACTGATCATGGATAAAGTTCAGGATCCAAATATGAGAGCTTTTTTATCTATGGAACTGAGAGTTCGCAAGCTCATAGATTAGAAGAATTCCTGTTTTAAAATACTAAAAAAATGTACAGATTTCATAAAAGGTAATGGGCAAGTAAATGAGCCTTTAAATTGCAAAAAAAAAGTAAACTAATTTTGTAGAATGCTGCAGAAGGAGGATGTTAGGATGCCGGTGTTGCTGTGCAAAAAACGGCAGAGCCTACCCGCTGGAAGCGTTTTTTTTCCTGCGCAAATAAATGTAAATATAGAACTCGACATAATGGAAGCGCTGTGCGCAACAGAACCATGTAAAAAGTAGGTTATAAAAAAGGAAGGAATTTAACTTGTTGCACTCGGCTCGTCTCTCTCTCTCTCTCTTTAAGCTCGGTAGAATAGTTTAGCATCTGTACAAAGCGTGCGCTCGCGGCTCGCGCCTGCGTGCGCGACGCGCGACGAACGAGACTCGCATGCGAAAGGCCTGCAAAACGTGGCACGTGGGTCGCACCTCTCCAGTAGGTATTTTCGCTCGACGACGAAGCGCGCTGCTTTTTCCCATGCGCGCTAGCGGCCAAGTTGGGTGGCGCGCGCGCGCGCAGTGGGAGGAGAGTTATTTTTAAAAATCGACGCCGAATATCTTTGGCGAGCGGCGAACGCGTGAGTAATGGAGCCGCCGTGCTAAGCGCGAAGTGCCGGAAAGAGCGAGAGAGAGAGAAGAAAAGCCGGGCGACCGCGATAAAGGCGAAGCGGAGGCGCGTCAGCGGCGCAGATAAACGAGTGCTAAGCTGCGAGCGCGCGCTCTTTTCCCTCTCTCGAAGATTCTGCGCGTGCAGTGTCGCATCTGTGTCGCGGGGGGATCTCGTGTAAAATGGGTATACGTACAGCTGGTGCGAGAGAGAGGAACGGAGGGAAAAAATCACGGTGAACGGCGGGAAAAAGCCTCGTTCTGGGCGGCGACGGTATAGTAGCCTTCGGAAGAGCAGCCAGGATGTGTTTAAGTGGCAGATATGAATCCGTTGCATAAGTCTGCGCGTGTGCGATTTCGGAGAAGCGGCGGTATCGAGAGCTAATATTTGAACGGCGGCCGGTGCCTTCTGCCGATTGCTTTTCGCGAGTGTGTTGAACGATATGGAGTTGCGCGCCAGACGGAGGTCCGCTGCCGGGCCTCTGCTGTGGATATTATAGTGCTTAATATGTACGTGTGTGTGAGAACAATAAAGAGACGTTTTTCGATTTACGAGTCATCGCTGTTTTCTTCGCTCATCGCTCATTTTACCTTAATGACGCCCGTTTCGGAAGAGAAACAAATTACTTTGTGAGTGTCTTCTTACTTTGTTCCTTTTTTTAAACCTCTTTCTCTTATCTGCGGGTAGGATCTTTTTTTTACAAAATTAATAATGACGCGCCGAATTCTGTGTGCTGAATAATTTTGGTTCAGTCGTTGCCGAGAAGTGTCAATGGCTGTCATAGCTGCCAGATAAAATTAAATTTTATACAATGCTCCATTGTATTCTATTGTTGGGAATAGATTGTAATTGCTGTGCTTTTAATAGAATTTGCAAACTGCTATATAAAGCTAAATTTTTTTTTTCTTTCGGTGATAAGCTGTGCCAATAAATTACTGTTATCACAGTTTGAAAAACATCGATGATAAATTGAATGAAATTTATTGTTAACTGATATAAAGCGGGAGACACTCGTTGAAAAATGGTTCAATACTTTGCATATAAAAATAATTTTGCAGCCGATCAATTGAAAATTGTAAGTAATAAATACATCGGTAAGTAGGTTACATCGGAGGCCGAGCTGTTTACGTTAATTTTTTCCCGCTTTGTAAAGTATTTATAAGTATTTTGTAACATTTAAATTCAATTGAAATTTGAGTTGACTGCCCGTATGAAATATGATTCACGAGGATTTCGATAAACCGAACTTCAGCGACATGATACTTATTCTATATTGATGACGGAAAAATGTTTAGTTTTTAACACGCAAGTCTTGCTTGAAGGCTATTCAAATTTTCGTAATTTTAAGCCGCATTGCCGAGTAGTGAGCTGCTTTTGTACATGGCACATATGTCTGTTGTATGCAGAAACGTGAAATAGGCTATTTAAAAAAGGTGATTAAAAACTTGTCTAATCCTGATAAAAAGTTGACGAATGCCACTTTAATAAATGTGCGTTTCAAAGATTAACCCACGCGTGATTGTTGAAAAAAAATTGTTTCCTCTCGGCGGAAAGACGCGGGAGTGAAAACAGATGTAGAACCGTAAATAATTTTTTTACTTTCGTGTGTATGCTCGATTTCTCAAGTTCCAAAGTTCCCTTCAGGTTTATTTTTTCTCTAAAGTAGAACGTGAAAATTTGGGTCTGAAATGTAATGGCTTGAAATCGAGGATAGAAATCAAATTTTTTGACTGAAATAATAAATCGATTGAAATTTAAAAATTTCACCTTCAAGAAAAGCACGTGAAAGGCGGAAATGTTGCACATTTTAGGCACAAAAAAATTATTATTAATTGTTCTTAGAAATCGATAACTTTTAGCTTGAAGGAATGTTAAAAATTCTATTACAATAAACTTACATTAAAAAAAAAAATTAAATCTAGCCCACAAAAAAAGATTAGAATTTGATTGTAATGGGAACAAATATAGGAGCATAATAATGCAATCGCTATTTATAGATTATTCAATTA
>JAWWEM010000001.1:2136161-2162764 GCA_035582935.1 Ormyrus thymus
CGCTTGGTACGTATTTCGCCGGGCGGGAGTGTGGATCGAGCGGGTGTTCGGGAAAGTTTCGGCGGAATCGACGGGGATCGGATTGTTTGGAGTGCTTGTCGTCGGCGACAGGAGGTTGGATGTTTTGCTGTTTGAGGCGCGCGGCGCTGCGTTGCACGCGTTGAGTAAATGTGTGCTCGGGCTGTTTGAGCAGGATCTGCGGATGGAGTAAAAAATTGACAGGATCCTCTCGCTGATGCGATAAGTAAATGGTAGTCTCGATGATTGAAGTTTATGGCTAAATACACATTACGTAAAGCTGTCAGCATTGGTTTTAACGAGTCTAAAAAAAAAGTCGTTCTATTAAAAAGATTGTTTAAAGACCAGTTAAAACTCAATGTTGGTTTAAAGAGAGTCATACTGATTTTTTTAGAAAAAAAAATGACAATTTCTGTTACTCGGTCTTTTTAGAAATCAACAGTGGCTTTTATTAAATGGTATAGCGAACGGTACTAATTAAGGTCAATTTACTTTTATGCTCCGGTGCATTTTTTGTGGCATTAGAATTAGGAGTCACAGACTGAACGTAGAAGGATATTAAATTATTACTGGAAGCGTCTAGAAAAGTTGTCAAAGTTACTTACCCGCGTAAAAATAATGGAAAATCACAAAAATGATACCGTCACTCTCGCTTTTGTTTAAGCAAATGAAGTAGTCAATGGGAATACCGCTTTCAACAGCCAAGTTTTCTCTTACGTTTGTTTATCTCAAAACCGATTCACTTCGCAAGGCCGCATTGTCGTCAGCGCGCGGCTTTCACGCTCCCTTTAGCTCATTTTAATATGCAAATCGACAAAGGCTTTTTTAAAAATTACCATGTCAACGTACATAGAAACCATTTACATATCCGTCAATCCTGAAAAAAAAAAAAAACGACGCAGTCATCCTCAGCTCTCTTTCACCTTCGACCTGTAACAGCTCACTTTCTCCCCGCGCAGGAACGCAAGGAGAGCAGCCTCACCCAGCAAGCTCGACAGGAGGACGAAAGCTCGCCGGGGCGCTCGGAGACTTGAACGCTCGCCGAAGTAGGCTCGCCATGGCAGCAGCCCCGCGCGGCAGCCGCCGTCAGCCCCTGCCGGGGAGGGTCTCGTGAGCTCTCGTCGACCCTTCACCAGGCCATGGCCGAGGAGGCTCAGTCGCAGAAGCTCTTCCGGCTGCCCGGCACCATCGAGGAGGAGGACGCCGCCAGCGACCGGGAGCTCCAGCTGCAGCAGCGATCGTCGCGGGCCGAGTCGCCGCTGCTCGCCCACAGGAACAACGTCGCCGTGCTGCCCGCCACGATACCCAGGAACGTCACGCTGCTCAGGGTCAGCACGCAGAGCAGCAGCATCGCCGGCGGCATCGGCCGACAGGACTCGACAAGGTTGGCAATCCGCTCGGGTTTCCCCGGGGGGTGCTTGGAAGGGGAAAGCCATTTTCTTTGTGTGGTGGCTTTTCTCGTTGGAGTTTTCTGACTCGTGGCCTGAAAAAAGGCTGGATTAAAATTCAAATTGCCTTTCAGAGATGAATAGTTAGTTCAGAAAGTTGTGTTCATTTATCGATTAAACTCAAAACGTATGATTCGGTATTGTTAAATTCAACAATTGTTTGTTAATCCAGTAATACATCTTTTATACATTGATCATTTATATGAATAAAGCGTTCAAGGAAAATTTTAAACTGTATAATCGACAGAAATATTTTTGCTATCAAAATGAAACGTGCATTGCAGCCGAGCAAATGCCGTTTTTTTTCTCACTTTCTTTCACAATAAATGACTCAAGCTGTTTATATTTAGTTCTTAAATACTTGAGACAGTATTAAACACGATTTATTGCTGCAATTTTTTCTCCTTTACTTAATCAAGGGACAAAAATAACAAATTGCCTTTAAAAATAAGTTTCCATTGCATAAACTCTTCAAAAAATAATCCATCCTCAACCGTGAAATAACGCTCATCGAGAGCCCGTCTGACATTGCCGTCAAGTTCCAATAAAGCTCGTGTAAACACCATTAAATATTCAGTGTTTAACCAAGTGACTTAATAGGCGTCGTTTAACACTATTTATCTCCATAAATAAATGCCGAGTACAGTTATTAGCATAGGTAAGCGCAACGAGGCACCTCCGCAGCGGCAATCATCGGCCGCGGGCGATGGAAAAAACGGGCGGGCATATCGCGGAAGTGCGCCGTGACGGCGGCCAGTCCCGGATAATTGATAGTCCGAGCCGGCTGGCAGGTCGCGACCTTAAGCGAGCGCTGGACCGGCTTCGATCGCTAATTTGTTGCGCAGTGCGCCGAGGCGAGCCGCCCGAGTGATGCATGCCGGCCACTTGCCAATGAAAGTAAACAGCGCGGCCGAGACCTCGCTCATTTTTGCGCGCGGCGCCGATTCGACGTATATACAAATTCCGGCCTCCTCTCGGCTTCGCGAGCCGCTTCTCCCGCGCCTGCGGGGAATCGGTAATCGTCCGATTGTTCGAGCGTCGTCTCGGCGAGTTCTTCGCCGAGAATGCGAGCTTTTTCGCAGGGCCGCAGTCGTAACGAGCTCTCGAGTTATCGATAGCGATTCCTAGTTTCGCATTGCCGAGAGCGCGCGTTTAATTTTACTTTTTAATAAAAAGAGCTCAGCCAAGGCGTCTCTGACATGTGAACGAGATTTTGCTTTTGAAAAGAATTATTCAACGCTTCCGGAATCGCTAATATAAGATATGGAGTTTCCTGAATTGCGTCGCGCTTTTGAACGAGTTTTCTATTTTAAAGCGAAATGGCGTAAATTGTGAAGAGTGACAAACGAATTAAAAACATAAAGCGATATTTTTTACACTACACCGATATTCTTCTACATTTTCCAGACATTCGACATCCATATGCTGGATTATTCAGGAATTATAATTTGAATTTTCTAAAAAGATTTCCAAAAATCTAGAAAAAGTTAAAAAAAGGTGTCATAATAGAATAACAATTTTACTATTCTCATTCATTAATATTTACTTAATATTTATAGAAAATTATTCCAACATTTTCAAAAACTAAACTTCTCGGTATTCATAAAAAACTTTAATGATTCCTTCTCGAGAGCGCGTGAGTAAGTGTTACTTACCGAGAAGCCGAATAACGTTTCCACCAAAGTAATGACTCTGTTATGATTTCGCGACGGCTGCAAAGACATTCGTTATCAGTAACACCTGCCGTGTCGCCGTCGGCTTACGTTTTCTCTCCGAAAGGAGAAACACTCCGAGTATCGACGCTCCTCCTAACCCAAAGAATACATATCAGAACGGCAAACTCGATCGGTCGACTGACGTCAAGCGCGGCTTAGAACTCTCGGCAGCCGTCGCATCCTTGCTCTCCCAGCCAATTACCAGGTGCAATTAGCGGCTCCGCAGGGGTCGAAGGCGCCTCCGCGCTAAAAGCTCCGTTTCGCGCTCCGTCGGCCTTGGCGGCGATATCCTAAAAGCGCGCGCGCAACGTCACGGTCCTTATCGCCTCGGAATCTCGCCGACGAGCCGCCTCTCCCGATGCAGCGTCGCGATCGCGAAATTGAATAAACATCATCCGGCGTGTTACGCTTATCATCGTCATTTCTGCCTCCCCTCCCCCCCCCCCTCCCCACTCGTCGCGGAGACTCTTGCCTAGGCGCTCCGCGTATACGCGCGATGCATGCGCGCGCTTCAGCGAGCGACTGAAATTCGATCGGCGCGCGTATCAGAGAGAGAGAGCGAGGCCTCCGTCAGTCGTCGAGCTCCAGCTGACGATGCAGACCTTGCGCGTCCGCACGAGGCCCGGCAACGAGAAGCGCCGCAGACGAAGGGACAGCTGGTTCGTTCTTTACCGAGGTAGACCCGCGCTCAATTTCTCCCGCGTGCGTCTCCTTTTCGCCGTGCGTTCTCGGCCTGGAGAGGCGGCCAAGTTTCTTTACTTTTTTCGGCTCGTGTGTATCCTTTGTTGCGCCTCGGCTCTCGATCTCGCAGTCTTGCGCTCGGGTTGCACAAGTCATTCGGCGCGAAATCTCGATCGAGCTGCCTCGGGCGATCCGGTCACACGCAGCTGGCGATCCGACCGGCTAATCGGGCGCTTCCGCGTCGGTCAATGCTTCGCTTCCGCCGGGGGGATCTCGGGGTGGCTTTCGTATGCGCGCGCGATGGAAATGCCGCGCGCTCCGCCGCTTTTTTCAATTGCCGAGATTTCGGTGTATATCTGCGAGCTCTGTTTACGCGGCGAATTCCAAAATACGCGCGGGCATCTTCCTCGCACGCCTCTCGCGGCGACGGCCGCGGTCTTTGTTTATCGAATTGTTTCGAGCACGATTCCGTAAACTCGTCGCTTCCCCGTTGTTTTTTTTTTTCTTCTTTTTACGAACGTCTTATCGGCGCCGGCGCGCGCCAATAAAGTTTCGTCGATAAAAATTCGCCGATAGACTGAAAATATATAGTGAATATTTATAGAAGCGCTTTTTTTTTATTGAACTTGGTTTACTATTCCGCGATTATTCCCACTCCGTTCCGCAGTGTTGAAACGTTAAAAAAAAAGTAACGCCGTACATTCGGTGCAGTAATTTTTCGCGGAACGATTCCTCCGACTCGCGCGCACAACAAAAAAAGCGCCGGCATTACCTGAAAGCGACGTCTTCCGCGACAGTAAAGGATCCAGGCGTCTCGCGCGTGCTCCCCCCCTCGCACCGACGCACACCGCGTCAGGATAAATCTCTCGAGTAAGCGATCTTGACAGGCCGGCAGATAAGACTCCGGCTGACAAAGAGCCCTCGTCGGCGTCGATAACCGCGTGCCTCTCTCTCCTCAGTCCGAGCTCGTCTCTCACTCGCGAATAACAAGAGCAAACGGCCCGGCCGGCGAGAGCGGCGCGGCGATAATCGGCAGAGGTGTGCGCGCGCTCGTCCACGCTGACCGTCGGGCATAAAAGCGCCGAGCTCCCGGGGATCGAGATCAAACGCGCTCCTCCAAGGTCGCCGATAAGAGCGGACGAGCCGCGTCGATGGCGTAAGCGAGTCGAGCGCCGTCTCACTTTGATATCGCGCCGCCGACATGAACGGAGATCTGACGCGACTGCCGCCGCAGTCGTCCTCGCCCGAGTGCGGCGACGGGGACCAGCAGAAGCTGCTGCCCTCCGTTTGGGCCGCCCAGCCGATCGTCGTGTCCACGCCGACTAAGAGCGCCAGGTTGTCCTTTAAGAGCAGGTATTTCGAGTTCGATGGGTGACGGGTGGCGGGCTCCCGGTGACGCGTTTGAATTTTGAATTAGGTGAGCTCGGGATATTGGGAGATTGTTTGCTTTAGATCCATTGGGAGAGGCGCCGGATGAGAATAATGACAAGACGCCGATCAAAGACATTATGTCGTCCGTAATTGATTTTGCAGATGAATGAGTCGCTTTCGGTTTGCATAGAGATTAGCCGAGCGTCTTATCTCATCGACTTATATACCCCGGTATCGTTAAGGAAAACACTTATTTCCTTGTAAAGTCATTAAGAATTGTAATCCAATTTTTCTTTCGACCCTTTTGCGCATTTATCTGTAATGTCATCGGAGCTCAATTATTTTTTAAACAAATAATCAGTGCGCTAAGTGAAAACTTTATCACTCGAGACACTTGGAAATTTACTTGTTATTAGCTGAAGAATTTGTGTTTCAAGACGTTGCGACGCTCTCTTTTAAGCGAACAAAATTTGCTTCTGCAAACGCACGTTTACTCTTGAATTAAAGAGTTATCTCTTTACGCAAATCTTAAATTAAGATTATTTTAACCAACGTAGATTTCGTTTAATTCAAATAGAAATCCATCAACAGGTCGTAAAAAGAAAATTGCTACTCAGTTTCACGAGTGCAACCGTTCATATCGTATAAATTCCATTATTTGACGCAACTGATTAAAAAAAGAAAAAAAATGAAATATGACTCAAAAGAGTGTTACGAGGCTCTAGAACAAAACGCCGTATACAACAAAGACTTTTGATTTTTGCGTCAGGAGCAGATTTCGAGCGGGTCCGACGCGAAAGCTACGTCGCCGAGCGGTGCTGAAGAGCGGCGAGTGCAACGTCCTCCAGTCCCGGATCTCCCGGCGCTCCCTCCGCTTCCTCCAGGACATCTTCACGACCCTCGTCGACACCCAGTGGCGCTGGACGCTCCTCTGCTTCGCCCTGAGCTTCCTGCTCTCCTGGCTGGTCTTCGCGGGCATCTGGTGGCTGATCGCCTTCACCCACGGCGACTTCGACCCCCGCCACCAGAGCATGGACAGCTGGCGGCCCTGCGTCAGCGACCTGCACAGCTTCACCAGCTGCTTCCTATTCAGCATCGAGACCCAGCACACGATCGGCTACGGCGGCCGAGCCACCACCGAGGAGTGTCCCGAGGCGATCTTCGTCATGTGCATCCAGAGCATCTCCGGAGTGATGATCCAGGCCTTCATGGTGGGGATAGTCTTCGCGAAGATGTCCAGGCCGAAGCAGAGGACCCAGACGCTGCTCTTCTCCAAGCAGGCGGTCATCTGCCAGAGGGACGGGGAGCTCTGCCTGATGTTCCGCGTCGGCGACATGCGCAAGAGCCACATCATCGGGGCGACCGTCAGGGCTCAGCTGATCCGTTCGAGAACGACGAAGGAGGGCGAGATCCTGCCGCACAATCAGCAGGAGCTGCTGGTCGGCGCCGACGGCCAGGCGGAGAACCTCTTCTTCATCTGGCCCTGCATCGTCGTGCACAAGGTGAACGCCGAGTCGCCCTTCTACAACATGTCCGCCGAGGACATGCTCACCGAGCGCTTCGAGCTGGTGGTCATCCTGGAGGGGACCATCGAGTCGACCGGGCAGACGACGCAGGCCAGATCCTCCTACCTGCCGCAGGAGATCCTCTGGGGCCACAGGTTCGAGCCCATGGTCAGCTACTCGAAGGAGCGCCAGGGCTACGAGGTCGACTACTCCCTGTTCAACAGCACGGTCCAGGTGGACACTCCGCTCTGCTCCGGTCGAGAGCTCGCCGAGTTTTACAGGCTCCAGGACGAGCTCCGACACCAGACCTCCCCAGGTACGTTCTCCTTGGGATTCACGCTTCGTGTCGCCTGCCACGCTTCTGCTGCAAAGTACGCGTTGCCTTCCTCGAGCGAAATGTACATTGTGTGCCCGCAGAGTCGAAACGGGGAAGCGAGCAACGGCTTCGCGAAGAAACGCGATTAAATGTTATATTACGCAAAGATCGAGATAAACCTTCTTCGCGCGCGGAATAAAAGAATACGCGTCTCTTATCTGCGTTTGCGCGCCGTAAATTAGTCAGCAGGTAGTTTGTGGCGATAACCTCGCTTGCGCACTCGCACGAGCGGAGGAAGGCAGCCTCGCTTCCATCAGCCTCTAACTCGCACGGCTTTGCTCGCTTGATTAGCGCGACGCCCCGGCTGTGCAACGTTTACAAGGTGTCAGCTGCGCTCGTTATGTGATATCGTTTTGGTGCTGGTATGTCCCGACAGATGGAGTCGGCCTGCTGCGCAAGATCCCGAGCGGGAGCTTCGCCGACGGGCTGGCCCTCGCGATCCCCCAGCCTCTGACGACCAGTCAACTGCAGCAGCAGCAGCAGCAGCAGCAGCAGCAGCAGCAGCAGAGTCCGACGAAGCTTCACATCGACATTCCGCACATCGACCAGAGCCCCGACTCTTAGACTCGGGCCGTCGGAGACCTACTTTCCTCTTGTCTGACCCTCTTGTTTAACAATGTGGACTGTCGTTCCTTGTACGTCGATCGCAGTATTTTCTCTATAGGGATCAAGGCAATAATTCATACACTAACCGTTCTCTACCGGGGACATGCGAACTTGGCTCCCGTAATAATACTTGGGATGTGCCACTCCAAAGCAAGATACAATCTCTCGATAAGCCGGACTGCGGCTCTAATGGATTTTTCTTGCTTCGGATCGAGCCTCCACCCATTTAATTGTGTTCATGAAAGCAACTAAACGACGATAAAGAAACATTTCTAGGAAAGGATTAATCATTAATACATGGCATTGTGGTGTCTAAATTTAACGTCTCTGCATGCAATGTCCGAGGGAGCTTTCAAGGTTGAACGTAATCCGGCCAGCCGGCGAACTGTCGCCAGAAAGAGAGAGAGAGAGAAAAATCATTGCCATTCTAGGTTTCCTCGTGGACGAGGATCTGCCGCTCGGTCCCGAGCTCTGCCAGGTGAACGTCCACCGCTACGCGCCGACCTCCTGCAGTCGGCAGTACCTCCATCCGCACCATCACCGGCAGCGAAGCGAGCTCAGCCTCGAGGCGGACGTCGTCCTCTCCGGGCGATGCGCCTCGAGGAACAACAATCACTACTACTCGGACTACGTCGGCCCGCCTCCGTACGCCAATCGAATCCCCGCCCCGATCCGAGATATCAGGGCGATGGAGCTCAGCGAGGACAAGCTGAGCGTCGCCAGGTACCCCCTGGAGGAGGGATCGAGGTCGCTCAATGCTTCGAGGCGCACGCTCTGCTGCAACAACAGGAGCGTCGTCCGCTCCTGCCAGGAGCTCGACGACAAGAATCTACGGCAGCTCAACAGCTCGAAGAAGTACCTGCTGCTGGCGCCGCAGCACTCCGAGAGCAACGGCAATCTCTGCAATTCCTGCCCGAGCGACAGGTTCGAGCGGGCCGTCATCGGCAGGAGGCACACCGGCAGCAAGGAGAGACTGAGCTCGCTGCGATCCAGCAGCAAGAGCCTGAGGTCCAAGTCGAAGGACAGGCACCCGAGGGAGCTGCACGAGATCGTCGTGCACAGGCTGGAAGAGAGCAAGGAGGAGATGGAGGCGCCGCCGCCGACGGCCAAGAACCGCAGGAGCTACGAGCACGCGCAGATGCAAGACGTCAACCGGCCCTGCTGCAACAGCAGCGACGGCAGCTGCTGGACCAGCAGCTCCTCCGAGAGCGAGGCGGCCGCCGCCTCGGCGCGGAAGCTGCTGCTCCAGCAGCGGGAGCAGCAGACGGCGAGCTTCACCAGCGTCTGACCGAAGTGGAGTGAGTGGATAGGCGAAGGACCGTGTCTCGCGGCTGGGCTCACTTGCTCGCGCTGTCCAGTACGGTGTTGCCAGCGAGTGGAACTCGATTCTCATTATTTCATTCCGGAATTTCGTCGAGAGAGACTGTCCTGGTGGAAAGATTTTGGATTTTCGAAAATTTCCCGCGCTTTCGCATTCAGAGTTTGTAGAATCATTCAATTCAGATGACTTTACGGTTGTTTTAACGCATAATGAAAAAGGCTGTGCTAATTTATTTCACGTTTTTAGAAAAATATTTTCACCAAGACACACTTTATTACTGCGATGCAAACGACATAAACATTTGCGTGCACGGGTAAGAAAATTCTCATTTATGTAGAGATATTTTTACGCTATGGAAAGTCTTGAAGATGTTTTTCTTTCGCGACGTTAAGTTCTTGCATCCGATCAATGTATTAAAGAAAAACGAAATGAATGCTCTGGAGCAAACGAATCTATGATTAGGTAAGTATTTCAAGTACGATTCCAGAAACAGTTTTCTGTTTGTTTGTTTGTTTTTTTTTCTTATTGTTTTGGAAAAATGACAATAAAAGTGACAATTGTAGAATCGACGCCGAGGACTGCAGGTCGGCCCGGTGTTCTTTGATTGCGTTGCAATCTTGAAAAGAAATACCAACCGTTGCCTTTTTACATGTAAATCTATGCGCTCAAGTCACGTATTTTTATTAAGAACGTGTAATTTACGCAAATACCTGAAAAAAGTATATGTTTGGTATATTCATAGAAAAAAATGAAGAAAAAAAAAACTATTCCAAGTAACAATGTTTAGCCAAGTAACAACGTTAGTAGTCTGTAATTATCAGAGGGAAATTAATTGCTTTAATTTGTAAATATTTAAAGGGAGAAAAAAAAAACGCGCGCGGCGCGTATTCTAAGTGGTTTTCTAAACAGCCGGACGATCGCGGGACGACTGATTTCCGGTTAGAAAAATATTTGCAAGGTTAAAGATATTTATTAGCTCGAAATTGAAATGAACGTGACTTGACATATCAACGAATTCATTATAAGCGGATATTTTATGAAAAATATATTAATATAATTAAAATTATAAACTGTAAATGAAAATAAAATTATCTTAAAAACTACCTTGCATTTCAACTGCATGCTTACCTTCTTTATTACACACAATTTAATTTAAACAAAGAAACGACGATCCCCAGTCAGCGCCTAACCTTTCGCGCTGCGTAAGTGCATTTCTGCCCTCTCCTCCTTTTGCTTTCTTCCACTTTGTTCTGCGCGTCACAGTGCAGCAAAAAAAAATAGGACAGTCGTCGCTCGAGTCCATCTGCTTATTCGACGCTAATCGACCCGTGCTCTTGACAGTCGAAGTGGTAAAGAAACGTAAGCAGTCGTAAATTTACACGCTGGGATTCGTAAGTGAAAAAGTCATTGTAAGCTCAGTTGTGATTTTGAATAAGTGTCTTATATTTCGTCGAACAGTGAAATAGTCTCTAGAGCAGAACAAAATGCTTTTTAAAGTAAAATCTTTTAAAAATCAAAGTCAGAGCTAAAATTCTTTTGCGGATCAATTTTTATTTTAAACAATCATTTTATTTAAATAAATGCACTGTTACCGAGAAGATTAAATCAAAGCCAGTTGTATAAAAACGTGTACAAAATCTCGAACGTAAAGCACTTTTTACCTGTAGCATCATCAAGTAGAAGCAAAATAATGAAAAACAAACAACTCTGCCTCGATATACCATATCTACTTACCTTTAAAAAAATCCACCGCGCAGTTTAAACCGAGCTTAATCCCGCAAAACTCTGTCCGCCTACCCTCCCCGTGCAGCTCGAATCCTCGCCGACTCGCCCGTCATGCGGAAGCAAGAGGACCTCCAGTCGCTGTGCGAGGACGTGGAGCGCTGGCGCGGCCGGGCGATCGCGGCCGGCCTCCTGCAGGTCCTGAAGAGCCGATCGGGCGGGCCGACGAGCCCCGGGACGCTCGCCGCGATCCTGGCCAGCTGCCTGCTCGTCGTCGCCCTGCTCGGCCTCGCGCTCCTCCCCGCCTTCCTCGCCCTCGGCCTCGGAGGTGGCCGCTGCTGCGGCTCCCGGAGCTTTCGGTACGTTGCGGCGTTCTTTCTGATTGCTTCGGCCGCGCTTTTGCGGGATAGATTGTGTTGATTAATCGCTGCTTCATGACTGCTTGCGAATGAGGAAAAGGGAGTTAAATTAGCGCTTGACGGCTAATTATTGTTTGCCGCATGGAACGGCACGCTGCGCAGCGAGCTTTTGTTTAATATCTTATGCAAAAGACCGGAGGATTGTTCTCGAAAATAAAGTATTTGGCAGGTCTTGAGAGAAGTGCAATTTTCCAAGTCGATTCTTCGGTCGGCGCTAATTTTTCGAAAACTAAATGTCGTTTTCTATTCTCTTTTATTACGCGTTCTTTCTATATTTTAGTTACGTTAAATGTAATAATCGAGTTGATATTAATTATGGAACTAGTATTAATGCCGACAATGCGAAACCGTCGAAGATCTTCTTCGTAAAGCTCGCTGATCAAAACTGGACCATCGAAGAATCGTGCTTGATAGAGACGGCCGCACGTCGTTATCCAGAATTCAACGTAACGTAATACCATCCTTTTTCAAATCAGAAAAGATCCGTTTGAACGATCGTCCCTAATCATTTTTATTCTCTCCGCAGATTTTCACAATTAATCTTTTGAAAGGAAACGATTCCAGGAGCTCGTACGAACCCGAAACGCAGTTCTTCGACGAATTTTTAGAATCATTCCTGCAAAATAAAACGATTTCGAACGGGAATACCGGCAGTTCTGAGCGAGATCTGCTTTTCGGCATTCCTAACGTGCGAAACATCTGCGTAAGCATCAAGGCACTATTTGCGGGGTAAGTACACTTATTCTCATCGAAACTGCGTGCGCGAAAGCCAACGCCCACCGCGAAATCCTTCGCAGCTCGCCTCTGCTGAAGGAAGTCGAAAAGCTGAGCATCGAGGACGTCATCCTGGCGGCCAAGTTCGAGGTGATATGGGCCTCGGCCGGAATCTCGCTCGACCCTCTCAGCGTCCACCAGCTGGAGACCGTCCGCCGCTTTTTCCACACGTAAGCGATCCGGCAGCTCTCTCTCTCTCTCTCGAAACTTTCGCCACGACGAATCTTTGATTTTCAACCAAGAATTCCTCGCCGCAGGAATAAGACGGAGGCGACGGCCATCATTCAGCGGGAGGACGATTTGCAAGCGGCAGGCGTTCCCTGCCAGTCGTTCATTGGCCTTGTGATTAGAGAGATCGCTAAAAGTAGCGTCACGTACGATCGGCAGGCTTTGCTGAAACGGGCGCTCGCGGAGTTCTGCCTTAGGTATGCACGTCTATGAGAGCATCCTTGGGGAAATGATAAACGCAACCTCCGAGCGGCTCTTGCGCGACGTACCTTCGAATTCTTTTCTCTTGTGTTTCAGCCCCGACAGCTGTCCCGGCGTGAGGATCGTCGAGCCGATTTCGAGGAGGCCTGGGAATTTTACGACTTGCCCCACTGTTCGCCGCGTCGCCAATGCCGAAGGCAGCCTCAATGGCACTCTCTGATTCCTCCTCAATAAATTATTTAACTCGATCTCGTAATCGCACGAAAGTCCAAAGGATTTACAAACGTAGTGTTTAGCAAATGTAACAAATGATTAATTTATAAGCGTCGGTGACTGTGTTGAGAAAAATATAGAGAAGTCAAGATTCGATCGGCGGGCGGCATTGTTATTTACCTACCTTCACTCGGATCAAGTTTCGCCTAACCGCCGAATATACGCAGGGAAGACTCGAGATGGTGTGGTGCGGCTATCCGCGCGCAAAAAGAGTTTCGTAAAAGACTAACGTAATGGGGAAGTAGTTATAATGCGGTGTCGGAGGAGACGCGGCGGGTTTGATCTAGTCAGGAAAAATCAGAGAATAGCAGAGGGAGAGCGGAATGGTAACCTAGAAAGTTTAAACGTGTGATTTTTTTGTCGTATTTTTAGCGAAGATGGGTCTGCGGCTTCTGCAGCAACGGAATTATGGGCAGCTCGTTCTACGTGACGGTCATTGGACTCATCGGCTCTGTTAGTATTGAGGAATTATGAGGATGCACTCGATTTTAACCTACCGACCGGTGATTTAACGGTTTTCAAAGTGGCATTAAATTTATTAGCAATCGATTATTTAAGATTATATTTATTCATTTTACTTGAAACGGTTAGAGCGAGCGATGAATTGGAGTGATTTAGGTTTTGAGCATTATACTGCCACGTGTGAACTCGCTTGTTGAATTGCTTTTAAAAGTTTTAATTAACATTTCATTATTATTAATCAATACGAGAATTAATGTTTGAAAATTTGTTATTTCTTTAAGGAATACACTCAAGTGCAGAAAAAACATTTTCCTCAAAGTTTTATCTTTAAAAACCTAGCACTCACTCCGAAGATTGCGCAACTCGAAATTTTCATTAGAATCCCCATTCAGTAAAGTGACATTGACATAGACGAACGTAAGACTACCGTTTTCAAAATACTGCCGCGTAATATATCTGCACGACGCATTTGGCAAACTTCGAGCAGAGCCGTTAATTCACTGGTCGCTCGTATATTTCCGAGGCGAGAATATGAGACTCGCGGGGCGACGTATCCTTTTACCTGCATCTTTCAGTTAATCACATCTTTCGACGTAATTCGCATCATAAATTGTAAATACACCTCCGGCTCAAGATGCAGACCCGGCAGTATCGGTAAGCAGTCGTTCAAGAGTATTCATATCGAGCATTATTAAATCTTTCGCGATAATGAATTTACGTATCGAAAGGCACGTTCGCGCGCATTTTTCAACGTATCCCAGAGACTGAATTGCCCCTTCGTTCGTTTGTTTTCATGCGTGCAGTGCCGCCAGAGGTGGAGAGGGATTTGAAGTTGATGACCTCGATTCTTGGCATCGAGCATTACACGCTAATTATGCTCGGGGCAATACTGGTGCGTTATAAATTACAGCTCGCCTCGCCTGCCCCGCTCGCAGCGCGTCCGCGTCGACGCGTCGCGGATGAAACGCTCGCCGACAAAGTTACGCGCGCGCCGTCGAAAAAAAAATTATTCGCGCTCGTTCATTCGCAAGATCGCGCCGAGAGCGAGCTGAAGGCGTTCAATCGGGAGCTCGGGGGAGTGATTTTAATAATGGCGATTTTAATTTTGGGCTTGCGCGATACGAGTGCCGTACAAGGTTGCCGAAATATTTTTGAGTCATCCGAGCGCGCGCTCGGGCTGTTTTTCTGCCTCGCCGCGGAGAGCGGTGCGGTATTCTTAAATGAAGGAGGTGCGAACTCCTTTGCTTATTTTTAAAAGCAGTGCGAACTCGATTTCGGTGGGATTTTGGGTGTTAAAATCGTGCTCCGACATTTAGGCGCTTGTGCTTATATATCATAAATTATTAAAAGATTTATTGATTAAAAAAAAACAACAAACTTAAAAAAAATGCCATCACAAATTAAAAAACTTTTATGCCAGTAATATGTTACCTAATAGCAGGACAGGCAACGATCTTTCTAAAAATAAAACCAAGTCTAAAACTCACCTTTATACGGTAGTATAAAGAGATACTTTAAACGGCGGATAAAAATACGCGAAATCGAAAAGTCCAAGAAGAATGAGCGAAATAAAACGGTTCGGAGAAACAGCAGTTTAGCTTCGGCACGAACGAAGTATTAGGCGTCGGTTTAAAAATCTAAAAAAAAAAAAAAAAAATTCCGTTTGCCCAAGGAGTACCCGATGCTGCACACGCCCTGGCTGCTCATGCAGTTCTGCATCATGGCCCTCGAGATGGCGATCTTCCTCGGGCGGCTGTTCCTCCAGGGCCTCCACGTCTCCCGCGACGAGTTCTTCGTCGGCCTCTTCACCCTCCACAATTGGCTGCAGGTCTTCTGCCTCTTTCAGAACCAGACGGCGCGCCGCTCCTTCTTCTGACTGTGCACCTCGTGGATTTTCAATGGCGAACTTGTTCTTATTTTTTAACCACGAGTTTTGTGTGTTCTTTGAGCGTTTTATATCTGTATCTGGTCTTGTGACTGGCCGGGAGGTGGGGTGGATTTGGGGTGGATAGATAAGAAAAATTTATGCTAATGTGGGTTTCGCATTTTGAAACGAGGAGTGAATCATTAAGTAAAGTGTAAATAAAATTCAGTGATAGTATGGGTATGCAGTAACAGATGATAGTACATGCAGTTTAATGTAAAAACTAAAATACCTTTTTTTATTGTTTATTTCTGATAGTTTTCATTTTAATTTTCACGATATGAAACGTAAATTAATTAAGGTCTTTCCAATTCAAAATATATATATTATAAGCTTTTTTTTACGAGTTATCTTAGAACAAGAAGATTGAAAACATAAATATTTGAAAATATTCGCAATAAGAAAAGGAATTCCAAATATATAAATTATGCCCCTGGTCCTAAAACATTTGTTTGGCAGTAATATAAACGCATGCGATTTTATTTACCTTCCCCTTCAACTTCTTCGCCAATTTTCTATTTTAAATCTCAGCTGCACCGCGACCAATAAAAATCACCCACCGCACTTCCACAATCTTTCAAATCCGCAAGCACTCCCTCGCGGACGCCCGCACCAGAAGACACACCTGCGCCCACTTCCGAATTTCCGCCCGCAAGCTCAAAAGCAGCTCCCTCGCTGACCCGTCGAGCGGCGCCGATGGCGACCTCTCTGAAGCGTCGCGCGGCGCAGGACTCGCGTCCTGTCGTACCCGCAGTCGCGTGCTCGCTCGCCGACCTTAAAAGGGAGCGCAGTTCCCCGCGCGATCGATGGCTCCGCGCACACATCCCACCCATCCGGACGTCGCGGGCTGGGCGCGCGCCAACCGCGGCAGCGCGCGACGCCTCTCGCCACTCGCGACCTGTCGGTCGGGACAGTCTTCTGCTGCGCACGCGGTCTCCCGCCACGGCCTAAGCTGCAGCGACGACCGCATCGGCTCCGAGTCCTTTCAGGTGAGGCGATCTTTGTCTGTGGGAAGCTGCTTTTCTGCGAGATTTACCCGGGGGGAGACGTCGGCTGAAGGTCGGAGGAAGGTTGCTCCGCGGCTGCTGATTTATCGGTCGCGTCGTGCCAAGTTGTTATAACAAAGTTGCCGATTTGAAAGTCGGGTGTATAGAGGCTGCGGTGCTTTTACTGAAAATCGATAGTTGTGCAGTTTTTATATTTGTATGTACGGCACGTGTCGGAAGAGACTTTTTAAATGAATCGAACTTTGCGCTTTTCTTTTTAAATGTATATGATCTTTTATTTTATATTTAATGTTGCAAGAACGCAATAAAACGGTTTAAAAGGTCTCGGCAATATTGTTACACTTCATTTAGATCCGAAAGGGCTATAAAAATGTTTTCATTCTAATTTTAATTTTCAAATCAATAAGCCTCCACCGCGACTTTTCAAATTAAACCCTTCCATTCCACGCTTAAATAATAAATAACGCGTAACCCAAGAACTCGCGCGCTACAGCAAAGAAAGACACCGGCGCGCTCGGCCTCCCTTTTCCGAGAAAAGCGGAAGCGCGGCCGCAGCTATTTCGCGCTAAGAGTCATTCGGCAAAGCTCGCAAGCTCTATAGCCGGGAAGATTGCTCGGCTCCGCTAAGCGTGGGCGTGCAAACTAGCTCAAGGAAGCTCGGGGGGGCGCTGCTCTCGCTCCCCGATCGATCGCCATCTGCGCGAATCGCGCGCGCGCGCTCTTCGAAAATCCCGGCGACCGAGCGAGAGGCGACGATCGTCGCTTGTCCGCCGCCTCGCGCGATTTATCGGCTATTATTAGTCGGACGAGAGCCGCCGCCTCGAGATACAGCATTCGACGCGAGCCTCCGAGCGGCGACTCGGACTAACCGGCCGAAATTTTCAGTGACAAAGCGACCGAGGACGCTCCTTCCCGATAACCGAGTCGACTCTGCCGGCTGAGAGATGAAGACGATCTGGGTGGTCGGCGGGCCGGGCTGCGGCAAGGGCACGCAGTGCGAGAAGATCGTGCAGAAGTACGGATTTCTGCACCTGAGCAGCGGGGATCTGCTCAGGAAGGAGACGGCCAGCGGCAGCCCGCGAGGCGCCGAGCTGCAGGAGCTCATGTCCAAGGGCCTGTTCGTGCCGACTGTGAGTAGCGAAGGTTTTGCTCTTGCTCCCCTTTGGTTAGGGGGATCCAAATGTTGCGTAATGAGAAACGTCGCTTGTTTTGCCTTGGCGTTTTGATTTACCGATCGGGGATCGAGTGGAATTATGTAACGATTTTTCGTAGATAACCTCTTCGATAAGGGTACTTACGTACTCGTCTGTGTTTCTTTTAGAATATCGTACTGAACCTAATACGCGAAGAAATATGCGCAGCCAAGAAAAATACACCGAACTTGAAAGGAGTCCTCATCGACGGATATCCTCGCGAGCTGGACCAAGGCCTACAATTTGAGAACGAGGTAAGCACTCGTGCCCGCGTGAAAATTTTTAATAAAAATTTATGACGTTCGTTCTCGTCCACTGTACGCGCAGGTTTGCACCGTGGATCTGATTGTCTTCTTCGACGTCGCCAACGAAACGCTCGTCGCTCGACTGCTGGGCCGAGCAGCTGCCGCGGCTGTCAAGAGGGACGACGACAACGAGGAGACCATCAAGAAAAGAATACAGATATTCAATGAGAAGAACGGAAAAATCATCGAGCACTACAAAGACAAAGTTTTGAAGGTAAATCTTTCGAGCTCGCAATCAGAAAAGATATTAGCTTCGAAATTTAAATGAATTAATCTTTTCAGATCAATGCCGAGGGTTCCGTGGACGCGATATTCTCCCAAGTGGTGGTAGCAATCGACAAGATGCTTGAATCATAGTTCCCGAGCCCGAATCAACTTCACCGGATTAGCTAATCTCTCGATTTACGTCACAATTCAACGAGGAGCCGCAATCAAACTCGGAAGGACTTCCGGCCCTCGACACCGACTACGCTTACTAGTAAAATTCGTTAGACGCAGAGGAAACTACTACAATGTACATAATATTTTCTTACTTGCTGCGGCGATTTGCGTCGAATCGTCAAAGCATAGACACGAGTACAAAAAAACCTATCATAAGAACGTGACATGAAAAAGGTCAGGCAATAATGTGTGTAAGGACGATCGTTGAAAAAAAAAAAAGAAACAGAAAATTGTACAATAAAAAAAGAGCACACACTAACGAACGTGTAATTTATCAGCGTCCGTCCGAGGAAGTCGTTACGAGATCTCCCAGTCGTCGCTCGGCAATGAAGCCGCGCGCGCTTGTTCTCCTCGCGAGCATCGCGGCGATTTATGCCGACTGCCGAAGCGCGGACTCGAGGCGCGCGATCTCTTACGTTTTAGTTAAGAGCGATGCCAGATCCACGGCGTCGGTGATCACGCGGCGCCGGCTGCCGAGCGTCGCTAAGTGCAAAGACTTTGCGGAGAGCAAGCACGCGCTCGCCTTCAATTTCGGTGATTATTTCAATCGCTCGTATAGTTGCGTCGCTATATTTTTATTTACGGTTTTTCGTATTTTCCGCTTTAAAAATAGAAAGAGCCCTGAGTTCTTCGTCTTAAGGTCAAAGCTGAGGCAAACGGCCTTTTAACGGGGTTATATATAGAGATGTTTTTCGTAGCCAAATAGCTCGGAAATTTTTTTATAAATTTAAAATAGCGCAACTACGCGACGATTGTAGAAAATGATTTTTTAAATTTACCATTGGGTGGTATACAATTTAAACTTAATGCACCTGAATTTAAGAAAGGTCATCAAAAGATAATTCACGTGAAGCCAATTGCATTTTACTCCGTTGCCCAGAGATTAGTGGACTTCGACAACTTGAAAATATTACTGGAATCGATTACTTCAGCGCTTATTCACAAAAAATCTATGCCGGTAAATAACGATGGACGTTTACTACGGAGATCGAAAAAAAGGCTACAGAAAGACTATAAACTTTTTAGACAACGCAACTTTATCCTGCGTAGATCAGGTTGGAATGTTCAGATTTGTCAAAGAGAAGGAAAATTTCACGAACGCTAGAGCCTCGTGTAAAAAATACGGCGGGGTTTTGGCGGACGTTGGCAGCGACGCACGAACACGTGGCTTGGCTGCGATTATTGGAAACTTTCAAGCTTACGTTGGATTAAGCAATGAGCCTAAAGAAAAAACTTGGAAAAATGAGTTTGGTAATTAATTACTTTTTTATTTTCGGTTATTTTTTAAATTTTAATTTTCAAGATTTAAAAATCTTTTTTTTCGTCAGTTAATTGCACAATAGCTTTTTTAATTTCAAAATGACGCGTCTTAATTTTTACTGATTTAAACACCGCAGTGACAAACTACTCGTAAAATAGTTAAATTGCGCCTTTGAAGATATTACGTAAAGCTTAAAATTAAAAGAATTAATTTTTATCGCAATCATATTTTCTGAATCAATTGATATGCTATTATCAAAGGTGTCTACTTTAGATATTGCTTTACTCTCACGTACGCTTCATTTTTTTGTAAAGTGTTTTTACACTTTATTATCCAACGTACACAAAACGTGAGAATTTATTTATTTTATTATTAAACCAGAGTATAAACCAGAGTAGAATTTTTTGTTATACTAATTTATTTTCATTTTTCACTTCTCTAACAAGCAAATAAAGGAAATAAAAAGCATAATTTGTAAAAAAATTATCAAAGGCAACGCTCTGAGTTGCGTCGATTACCGTTCCTGGGCTGCTGGCGAACCATCCCACAGCCGCGGCTGCGTCACTCTCTTCAAAGCGGACCGGAAAAGCGACCCAGTCTGGAGAGTCGTTTCCTGCAGCTTGGAGCTTCCCTACGCTTGCGAGATCTCGCGCTGGCAGCCGAAAATAAACGCCACCCGGATGTCCTTTATGGGCCTGCCTTTAGGCGCACGATGAGTAAGGAATAAATTAGCATGGATAACAACTCGGCGGTTTCATAAAGAAAAATGTATATTTATATACTCCAGTGTATTAGTCATATTTACAAATACGAATTACATAGGTTCGCGTCGCTCGGACGCGCAACATCATCACGAAAAGCAAGAGAAAATATAATATTTCATCTGTCTCCATATACTCGCGCGCTCGCTCCTAAATTATGTACATACGCTCTCCTCGATTATTATCCGTGCGTCCATAGCTTTACAAATTTAGGACTCGCGCTGGAAAAAGTTCCGTGGACGCATCGCTCACTTCCTTTTCTCTCGCAATGCCGAGTCACAACGTGAAGCCGCGAGTGCGGCGGCCTTCGTTTTCTCGTCGAAATCCGCGCACTCGCAGCTAAACGCACTTCAACGCAACACTCCAAATAAGCTGCACCCATAATCCGATTAATATTTATAGTAGGACTTTTATCAATGGGCTATCACTTGAGTGGAAAGTCGGAACGCGACGTTCCTTACCTTCCTTACGCTTTTATTTTCGTTTTACATCAATGATCAATACTGTCGGTGATTATGCGATTATCTTACAGCGACTATTCGGAAGCATCGAGTCGTTACAACCTGGACTATTCTCGTGTACTCTTGGACAATACTCTTAACGGGGACCACGTAAGCAGGAGAATTTTGCTTTTTTCGTTTTCGCAGAACAAAATCATTGATAATTCTCTCCTTTTGGCAACGTCAGTATACGTCAGCCCATTTGCTCACTCGAAGATGGTCATTTTTTATTGGCTATTTTAAACGCAACTGCTAAACTTTCAGAATTTTTTAATTCTAAAACAAGTGCGACCTCTAATAAGGAATGAAAAATTCACAGATACAAAAATAATTGAGCAATGAACATCTTCGATCCATTGCGCTACGCTATGTGCAAGTGGACAGCGCTCTTTTTCTCACTTCTGTTTTACCTAACAATAAAAACCACGTTTCAAATAAATGCTTGCGCGTATAGTGTGCCCTAACTTTGATCGCTTTTCAATGAGAAAAACAGCTCGATTGTTCAGTGCACTCGCGGCTAATTATATTTATATAAAAGTACAAAATTATCAATTCAAGACACTCATGATAAAGAGTTTTGGTCGGAGAGAGTTCCCTACTTCTGACTCACTATTTTAAAATGTAATGCTTAATTTTAACTTTGAATCATTTTGATTTAACAACTGAAGCAGGGGACCTTAATTTTTGAATACTTTCTAAAGGCAAAATTCTGTTCCGCGAAATGCAACTGATATCTTTTCACTAGTCATACTTTTTTTACTATCAAATATTACTGTTGATCTGAACTATAGCAAAGCACACATATGCTTGCATTTTTAAATAGATCTTCAATATCAATTTTTATAAGTACATAATTGCCTATCAAAGTACAAAGCGATTTTAAATACTAAAAATTAGTAATGATGAGAAGTTCATTACGTCGACAAATAGATAGAAAAATGTTATTAAAGTTAAAAAATTATTTTGTTTTTAAAAAATCAGTAATGTAAAAAATTTATCTTAGTAATTTCGTGCGCTTTTTTAAATTCGCAAAACAAAACTACTATTAATTAAAAAATGATGCCCTAATCACTGGTTAAATCGTAACAATTCTGAGACAATAATCGATAAAAAAAATATTGGCACAATGGAATCAATTGATAATCTAGATTATCTTAGAATGTAATTTTTGCAAAACTAAGAAGTACTTAGCCTTGAAGTTTAAGTACGTATAAGAAACTAATTCTGCAGTAATTATAACTAAAAAGTAAATCATCAAACATTGAATGTCGAGATCGTTAGAAAGAAAATCCTATCACCTTTCTATTGTATATGTGGCGTAGGCCTGCGAATGTTAAGTGGAATGTTGAGTTTGATGTCGTTGTGATGTCTCAGTCTGTTAAATACTTGTCGAAGAAACGATTATAATTAATCAAACTAATCATAATACGTTTAAAATAATAAAACTTAAAACAATATCGTTTAAACTCGCGCTGGCTCTCCAATTTCGATTTTTCGGCTAGCGATTCCGGAAATATATTGCTATCTCTTTTGAACTGTAGGATCAGTCGCGAAGTAATGTCCTTATGGGTAGTTCAAAAAGCGACTTAAAATAAGAGTTAAAACAGTAACGCGATTATTAAAAATGTCGATCAAATGCGAATAAGTCTTCAAGTTGCAAATTATCTTCACTCAGTATTAGCTAAAACAGAAGCTAACTGTTCTGTAAGTTGATCGACTTTCCTTTCAAGAACAGTATGTTGCTCCTCCATTGCTGTAAGCTATATAAGATTTGTAATTTTAAGTAAAATATTTATGGTACGTGAGAAAGCACTTAACTATTTGTGGAACTTACCCTATCTAAAAGTTGACTATAAAGATGATACGGGACATAGGCGGGCGTACTCGATATAGGAGATGAAGGTTGTTCAGTAGGCGGAGAAAGCTCTGGTCGAGGAGGCTTCTCTTTTTCTTTCTCTTTTTCTTTTGATTTAAACTCTTCCAGATCTGTCTCTGTTTTAGGTGCAGGCTCTACATTATTCGTATTTAACCTGTTGAAATTATACTCAATTAATTTTCTAAGTTCAATTTACTATTAAGAAATTAGTATTTTACCATGAAAATGATCGATCTTTTTTAGGTTCTACTTTTTCTGGCCGTTCTATGCCCATTTTTCTTCTTTCCAATTGATTTAATTTAAGTTCTTCAACCTAAATACAACAAAACATACCCATTAAGTCTTACAATTGAAAAAATTGTATCGATTCAAATACTCACCCATGGAGCTTTCCGCCTGGATTTGGCAACAAGTCCATCGCTTTCATCATCTTTTGCCAAAGTCTCTGAAACTTCCGTACTTCCATTCGTCATGTTGTCCTCCTAAAGAAAAAATTTCTTTAAATAAATTGTGCACGTAAAATTATTCTAAAAGTCAATAGTAACTCGATCAATAGAGCGAAAAATGTTTAGCCTGTTGCGTTCGATTTCTAGCCTCTATACTGAGTAACGCAAACACCTCTACAAAAAAATTTACATATGTACTTTCTTTACCTAAACATAGCACTAACCTTCTTATCTAATCGGTTTCAAGTAAATAAAGTACCGGAAAATAAATTTAAAGAACGATTATATTACGCAGGAACTAAAGTTTTTAAAAGTACCGTTAACATCGACATCGTGTTGTTTGGGCCTGGAGAATTTAGTGGAGCATTATGATGCCTTAAATGCTGTGTAGAAGGTAATCTGCGACGAGGAGCCTTTGCTCTTGAAGCTGTTAAGTGTGAAAGTGGTGCACCCTCGCCTCTTCCTACTTCATCTAATTCTTCTCCCAATCCAGTGCCTGCACTATCATTCCCATTATTACTATTATTACTGTTATTATCACCGACTAATCTTTTCAAACTTGAAATTATAGCACTTGGTTTTTTTTCTGAAGTGCTTGAAGATAGAGAAGAAGATGAAGCAGATGATGTGATCTTTTTTACACTTGTAGCCATTGATGTCTTCTTAATAGTTGTAGTAGCAACATCTTCATTATCAACACGACTAAGTCGGTTATCTAAACTTTTTCTAACATTAGCAGTCTCCTTTTTCTTCACTATTTGATTCTTTGTGGATGATTTTGCTGTTCCAACTGGATTAACCTGACTATCTAGTTGATCATTTTTTACTGTTATCACTTCAACAAAGTTATCAGGAAATAAACCAATTTGACCTTTCAATTCACCTTTCCACCAGCCTTTATCAGGAGCATCTTTAGAAATTAATGTAATAACATCACCTTCGACAACTGTAAGTTCATCTTCATTGGCAGCTTCATAAGGAAATAATACTTTGCAAAATTCTTTCTTATTATCCTTGTTTCTTTCTGCCTCTTCAGGAACTGGAGAAGAAACAAAATTGGAAGGAAAGACACCTGTTCTTCCTTTAATACGTCCTCTCCACCATCCTTCCTCCACTACACCCAAATATTCTATAGCTTCCTCTGGAACCAGTTTGAGTTCGTCATCATTACAGGGTTCATAACTAAACAGTACTCTACAGTACTTTCTCCCAGATCCATTACGTAAAGTAACTTCATCACTTTTTCTTTCACCGCTGTTTCTTTCACCACTATTTCTCTCCCCACTGTTTCTGGCCCCTCCCTGTCCATCCAGGACCTTAAAATTTAACGTAATTTTATAAAATACTTAAATTTCAGTTTTAAAAACAAAGTGCACACAACTGAAAATAATCTCACCTTGACAAAATTGTCTGGAAACATTCCTCGCTTATCTCTTAGAGTTCCTTCCCACCAGCCTCCATTCAAAACCTTAACGTCTTTAATGATATCGCCTTTGCGAATAGTGAGTTCATCTGGTTCCTGAGCTTCGTAATTGTACTCCACCAGAGCCTCCATTTCTTGCAGAGAAAACTCAGCCTCTACTGGCTTAATACACCTGAAACACGAAAAAAGATACATATTGAACGAATCACTCGTTATCAGGCCAATAAAAGCTTTGGCGTATGATTCATGCTCTGCTCTCTAACCCTACCACCCACCAGGCGAGAATCATCAAGTGCCTTATCTACGAATCAAGCGACAATCAACGAAAAATTGAAAAAGCTAAGCTTCGTCTGGATTACCTGGTCGCGAGTGCCGTCTCAAATTGGTGCGCCGGAGATTTAAAGGAGGTCGGAGCGAAGAGTCATCAGCCGGGCGAGCGAGGCTGCTCGGTCATCGCGCTGCTCAGGACTGGAGCGCGAGAGTTCTTGATGCTTACGCGCGAGAGAAGAGCAGGCCGCAGGCCTCCGGAGCCGGCACTTTTCCTTGCTCACGACGACGCAAGAGAATTTAGGCGTATCCCAAGCCGATTTGACAGCAGCACGAACGGCGCTGACGCCATCTTGAATCGAGCCTCGCTATCTTTCTCTCTCGCGCACCTTTAACCAACGAGAAAATATACAATTCATGCACGTACGTGTGTACACTGACTCATACACACACACATCTATATATATATGTACATATAGGAATACGCAGTTGTTGCTCTCGCGATAGGAGCAGAAAGAGAAGCGCCGAATTGGAAAGTTGGAGAGAGCGAGTACGAGAGCGAGTACGAGAACGAGAGAGATTGAGAGAGAGAGGGAGAAAGAGAGAGAGAGGCATACACGCGCGCGAGCGGCGTGAAAAAAGCTAAGGAAAAAGGGGGGCACTTGTTAGAAGTGCGAAAACTTGACTCTCCAAATAACTCGCCCTGATTTTCCGAGTCTATGTACTTTTTGGGCTGAAACGAGCACTCGGCGAAGGCGGGCGACCTTTTTTCTGTTTGCCAAATGAAAACTGGCATGTAAATCAAACGGCGCGGTGTACTGGCATTGGATTGAGATTTTTTAAAAATATCAATTACGTGATAATGTTATTGGCAAGATGAGTAATTAAACAACGCACTCCTCGACAGGTGTATTAATTTACCGTGACATTTTCTCTATTATCTTTTAAGAAATAATATTTATTTATTTTATTTTAATTATTTCTTTACAATTGCTTTTATCACGATTTTCTTCCAAAATTTGTATTCTTTTTATTATTATAATACTATAATCACAGCGTAAATAATAAATAAATAATTAAATTTATTAAGAGGAAATTTGAAAGTAAATAAAAATTTCGTTATTACTCGCAATGTAATTTTTAACGGGAACGTGAAAGAGGAAAATGAGCTGTTCTTGATTTTCATTAGCATTTATTGATCCTTTTACTACTGAAGTTTAAGTAGTTCACGTATCGCTTTTTCTACACTGTTTGTATTATAATGTCACTTCTGCCCATTCATTGTATGAAAAATCAACTTTTTTTTTCACTGTTTCATTTTGCATAAATTCTCATTTAAAAAGGATAACTTATTAAGAAATTTAAATATCGTTATTAAACACCATAAAAAAATTATTTTATTGTAATTATTATTATCGCTTAAGTAAAGCAATAAAGTTTTTATTTATTTTCTTGTCTAATCTAAGCTTTTAATAGATGGTATTAAATAAAAATCAATAAACAATATAAGATAGATAACATGTATAATTTTTATCAAAATTGTAAAATATAATTCTGATTAATTTTATTATAAAAATAATTTTCATTATCTAGGCAACGCAGTTACTTTATTAATGGGGAGAAATGAGTACTTAGGTAAAGATGTCAAGTAGAACGTGTTTTATCACCAGGACAAAACGTGTCAAAGAACTCTTAATTACGGTAAACACGTTTCACTTGCAGCCTGGCTGATATGGCGCTGCACCAAAAGAACAGAAATTGTTTCAATTTTTTATTTAATTGTTTGATCGTGCAGATATTCTAAATAAATTCATTCCAAATTACGTTTTAAAAACAAATTAAAAAATAATCAATAAAATTGCATCTTTTAGTAAACAAGAGTGAATCACTGTGAAATTGCAGCCTTTTAGAGTAAAAAATTATGGCTGTAAATGATGATTTTGTCTTAAAAAATGAGTAAAATTTACATTTTCCATGAATGAAGTAATGAGTTAGATACGGCGATTCGTCGTTCATATATTCATTATGTATGACTCGTAAGTAACGCATTAATTTTTTTCACTTCCTCTTTTATGCGAC
>JAWWEM010000001.1:2162864-2191150 GCA_035582935.1 Ormyrus thymus
CGCCGACGCGGCACACATACAAATCGTTATATCCGAGCGCAAGAGCCGAAGAAGAGGAGAGAGAGAGAGAGAGAGAGGCTAGTTACAGTGTGTACACACTTTGCTTCGTGATTATCTCAGAAAACGTGTCCCGCATATACAAGATGGCCGGGAGGGACGAGCAAGACTTCAATCGCAGCGGACTAACTGTTTGCCGTGACCGGGTATAGTTGTTTTTTTCAATTTTGAGCTTTTGCCTTTTACATTCTTTTGCTGGCTTTGTCTATGCTGCGTGATTTGAATTAAGTAAGCGGCGGTTTTATATTGTTATTTTATAGTTTGTTTATGATAAAGATGAATATTTAGAAACAAGCTTGCTCAGCTATATGAAATTTTAGAATAAAAATATATTTATCCACTCTACAGTTGGATTTCGTCGAAGCGCGTTTTTAATTATGTAAAGTTTCAAATTACGCGCATATTATTTCGAATGATATTTCAAAAGCAAGTATGGTAAAAAACTTTGTTATGCAAGCAAATTAAAATTTTTTACAATTTTCTGTTATAATACGCACAGCAGATTGAAAGCGATAGTATTCTAGCGCCTTTTGCATTCGCATTTTTAAATTACAAAAACGTAGGCGTTATTCAACACGCCGATATTGAACCGACACATCTAAACCTTATTTGTACTTTGTATCTTATCTCGAGAAGAGCCAAGTATAATTAAAATACTCGTCTTCACTGTCCACCACTCTGATAAGAGCGGATCGATATTGTGGCTTTAAATAAAAGAATTCATGTAAGCAAAAGTCGCGGCGAAAAACGTCCCCGATGAAAAAAGAAATTTGGAATTCCTTTCGTTCGAAGGCTTGGTACACGGGACAGCGAGCCCAGAGAATTCCGGGCGGTCTGGTCGGCGTGGTGGGCATCGGCTGCATAAGCCTCGATCTCTCCTACAACGAGCTGACGTCACTGTCGGCCGTAAAGGACTTCTTGCACCTGCAGGAGCTCGTTCTCGACAACAATGACCTGCGGGACCTGAAAACTCTGCCCGAGATGCCGAGGCTCACGACTATCAGCCTGAACAACAACAAAGTAAGCGCGCCTCGTTATGTACGTTTTCCCGTCGGTCGCTGCTTTTTATCCCCGGCGGACGCATATTTGATCGGAATTTATTAGCCGGTTGTCCCGTTGCGGCGCAATAAATCGCGAGGCTATTGTCGAATAATCAGGTCGAGTGTCGAAAAGGAGGACGAGTTTATGACCACGGCGGGTATAAGAACTAGATTGCGCATTTGAAATCTGGTACTGATCGAGTGTCCTGAAGAGTTTTATTTGAAAACTTTTATATTGCTTCGCCTTTATGGCAAAGTTGGGACGGGAAATTAGTATTTATCTATTATTTATTCATTAAAATTAGAGTTCTCTAAGATATTTCATGTGCAGTTTTCTTATTTTATATAAGGAAGAAACAACTATAACAGTTTTTGTCAATTCACTTGGTGTCTGACCTAATTATTCATTATTGGCAGCCAATATTCGAAAATCATTCTTTCCCTGTACTCCGAATTCCTGCTAATTACCCCTTCTAATCGAATTAATTCCCTACGTCTTTCCACTGCAATAACTGAATTTTCTCAAAGATATCAGACATCGACTTCGCCCTGGAAAGAATCCGAAAATGCTGCCCGCGGGCAAGCTACGTGAGCCTACTGGGGAACCCGGGATGTCCAGATCAGCTGACGCATCCGGGCACGAGCGACGAGGACGACTACGAGCGTTACCGTCTCTACGCCATCCACGTTCTGCCGGACACCTTGCGATTCTTGGACTCGCGCCCAATTACGCGGCAGGAGCGGCGCCAGGCAAACAGCAGAGGCAGGTTTTTGAAGACGGTTAGGCTCGACGCCAAGAGCACTTTGAGCGCTTCTAAACCCCCGACGTGCGACGAATTCGATGAAGCTGATTTTCACATCAATTACACGCCGCTACCTTTGACGGTCAGGACTCCGCAAGATCACAAAGGTGATTTTTCTTTAATTTTCTCCGAGACTTGTTTCTTAAAGCGTTCTTTGCTTTAAACAGGTGCTTACGGCAAATGCAGATATCGCTACTCCGGAAAGAATTCAGAAGGGAATCGATTCATTTGCAACAACGACTTGTAAATTTCGAGAAATGACTTATTAACTGTTAAGGAATGTACAAAAAAACTTAAATGAAAACTGCAGCGTATCAAGGTAGAAAAAAGAATTTATTTTAATGTACAATTATAGTATTCCAGTATAAATAGATCTCTTTAAGTTCGCTCATTCCGTTCCAGAAGTGGGAATGCACGAGATATTAAGGACAATTGCACTCGAGCTTGCCTCATTACGGACTGAGGAAATTATTGCATTTGGTCCTTCGTTTCATCGCGAGAACTGCAAGCTCGCTAACGCGACGCATCTTAATAGTGTACATATAATGTATGTATATATGTATATTGCACATACGAGCTGCACGAGCTGCGTACGAATTGACATGCACACATTCATCACCATCCTTATTACATTACTCAACTCGTTTTAAAAAAATTCGTCAGAGGCAGTTATCATTGGCCCGAACTGATCACCCTGTTATTATTTTTTTAACTTAGTATCTAAGTCAAAATAATTCTAGAATTCTTACTGCGCTATAAGTAAAACCCTATCTGAATTAATTTGATGAGTCTCGCTAAAATATCAAAGAACAAAGTTAGCGTAAGTACTATGCACGTGTAAGTACATCAGCCTTGCATTTCTTCGAATCGCGCACGAAGAAGCCATAATTATTCACTTTGTTACAGATTAATACTTGATCGAACGCATTCGCTAAGTCTTCCTCAATTTTCATATAAATCTCTATAACATAAATTTGTATATTTATATATAACATATATTCTTTCTAAATATACATATACGTTTATCAAATTGGAAATCTGGCGTATTTAATTACTCAAACACACCGATCCCCTCTAACATTGGCTGATGTAAAGTCGCTTTGAAAAAAAATATCTGTAAACAAACGCTACTTTACATCGGTTTAATAGGTTGGAAGCATGTTATTCTCGCTGCTCCGAGAGAAAACTGTTCACGGATTACGGCTCAACAGCGATCCTTGATTACATAGTACTTTTGGCCACGAAGAATAAATATGAACGGTACATGTGGTGTCAACAACATTTAGAAAATAAAAGTGCGCCACTATTTCCGCCTCTTATTTCATCAGATCATATAAGAATACAAAAACAATCTTTGTGAATAACTACACGGAAAACTACTGTTATCTATTAAATCTTTTCGCAAAAAATCGCGTTTTTTAAGTGACAATGATTCAAATTTCATATAGAAATATTTGATAAACTTTGCGTTTAAAAAATTTAACAGGTTCAAAACAAGAAGCTTCTATATAGAAATAATAGCAGAGAGCAAGAAAAAATTTAAAAAATCACAAACTAAAAATTGATTACGTCGCACATTGTGGACAAGTAAAGAAATTATCTGAGCAATTGGATAAAAAAATTGAAACTGCACTTCGTTTTATAATTGTAAATTCTAAAGGCACTTCTTGTTATTAAGTATCGTTTCGATTTATAGAAAAAGAATCGATGAAATTCAATCTTCTAGGAAGTACCGGTTTTGCCGTGGTTATGCAAGTTTGGTCTCAATGTTACGACGCCTTCTACCCAGAAGTTTGGACGTTCGAGCATACTCTGCCAGAGTGACATTTCCCGACCTGTTGCATCCATCCAATCTACTGCTTTGCCGTAATTTTTACCTGAAATTTCGTTTACATTATAATATACATATAGATAGGAATGCGAATTTACGAGCAGATGAAGGATTAAGCAGGGAAAGCATTACTAACCGGTGCCAAGATTAAAACGAACACCACCGAGGAACTCGTTGCTTGCAATTCGATCATGATCCCAAACTGTGAGTTCAAGACCGCGTTCGGCGAGCTCTTGTAAACTAACATCTTTATATACAAATGTGTGATTCCAAACGGGCGAACCAGATGATCGTCGAACGACGCCCGTTTTCTGCTTGCCAGACCGACCTTTGTCTGGCAATAGATAACTGCAATTAACCAAAGCAAAAAAAGAAAAACGTTAATAAAATAATACATTTTACAACAATACATTTTACACATTCTATTTATTAAGTAACGGTTCAAAGATATTTCGTTACAGGTAAAATGAACAACCTTTTGCAGAATGGATCACAGGTACCAGAGTTCTTGGCGCGCGTTTGAATATTCCTCGCCTCTTTAACGAGAACGTGCAGTGCGCCTTTGCTCCAGTTCTTCTTCATTTTGTTCAAATGCGCCTCCTTCGAATCGCGTTCTCGGTCTTGCCGTGCTGGATCGGGTGGTACGAACTTAAGTCCAACGATGACCTCTCCCTTGCACGCGACCGGATCGTCGAACGGCTCGGTCTAAATTCAAACGCAAATACGAATTTAGTCGATAGGCGAAACGCATTTCACGGTACTGTAAACGAAGAATTATAACACTTACTCTCTCCTGCAGAGGATACCACTGAGGTCTAGGATCGTCGAAAATTTTGTTCTCCAACGGCATTCGAACTTCGCCGAGGAAGTCATTGCGACCGAACATGTCTGAATGCCAGACAGTCAGCCACAGTGTCCTTGATTCTAGACTGTTTAGACTTGTATGGAACTAAAAAGTAAAATCAAAACGTCAAGGCTCCGAATTAAAGAGTAATAAACTAGTAGTAAAAGCTCGACCGGTTTCTGCTCAGAAGTTGACTTTTTAGCTAGATTTCTTTTCAGAACTCGATAGAAACCGATCCATCTTCCACCAGGGAAAAGTTGTCATGCGTTTACCTTAAGCGTCTCGTCGAAGACGGGATTAAGCGTGTGCTTCTTAACTTTCGTTTTTCGTTTACCGCTCTTCGATTTGTCCGGCAGTAAGTAAACCTTAACGTATCTGCGAAGGAAAGCGCATAGATTTTCAGTCGTAAAACAGCCGGGAGACAAAGGCTAAAATAAGCGGGTGGCGTGTCGACTTACGGATCGGATCGATTGCGTTTAACGTCGACGGGCGCGAGATCTCTGCATTGCGTTACGTGCACCTCAAAAGTCAATTGCTTGTAATCGTACTGAAGCGAAAATTCGACCTCTCCTCTGACGGCCACGGAACCGCACCAGCGGCCCTCTCCAGCTCCGCTGTACACGGAGGCCATCGAGTCCGAGCGTGCCTGTAATTCAAAGTTTTATATCAGTTGATGGACTTTATAATCAAATCGATCTGTTACGGGTGAGGTGATGCGTGTTGCAAATAAATGTTGTTTATGTAATTTATCACGTTGGTCTGTTACGTAAAAATTTGTGAAAATCAATTTTTTATAGAACGATGTAAAAAAAAATTCAATTAAAAATAAAACATAAATGACAATAAAGGTCAATATCAAAAGTCGATTTATCAACAGACATCGCCGAGGAAGAAATAAAAATCCACTTCCGGCGAAAATCGCCGGCAGAAGTGGGCAAGACTGCTTACCCCGAGGCTGGAGAGAGAGGCCCGGGTCGCGAGATGAGTAGACTGAAAGCTCCGATCGATGTCGTCCAGGTCCATGCTCGCGTGACTCGACGCTGTGCGCGAGCTCGTTCCGATGATGGGCGTGCTGCATGCCTCTGACAGACTGCTCGCCTCGTCTAGATGTTCATCAATCAAAAGGCATATCGTCGTTTATCGGGCGACGGAGGGTTTCTTTTTACGCGCGCTCGTTATCTCCTAATTTGACTTAATTTACGATTTCTGATGCTAATTGTTACACGCGAGTGCGCGAGTTTACTGCGCTCTTTTAACTTCGTTAAAACTCGTGGTTTCGACTGGTTTACGGCTCCGGCTGGTGTCCCTCTTCGCGGAGTGGACAAAAAAAAACTTAATTCAGTTCCTTAATTAAAAGAGTTAGCTCTACACTGGGTGGTTGGAGAACATCGTAATTGGATGGAGAGAATAAGACTAACGTTCTCCCGTCAAAATTAATTAGATCACACTTCCATTTCTTTCGATATGAAAGTAACTCTCTCACAAAGGACCGTATTTACTGGGCGCCTTACGGGGCCTTAAAGTGCTTAATTGAATTTTACATTTTTGTGATCAAGCTTGGATAAGCGGTTTAATGACTTGGCAGTAATTGAAACGAAAACAATTTATACTTTTCAAAGCATTTTTTTTAGGATACAGCTCTAATTTTTGACAAACTCTTTATAAAAAAGTATATATTATTAAAAAAAAATAAATAAAAAAATGAACTGCTCCTAAAGTTACATCTCAATATTGTGACATCCTACTCGTTCATCGATCGAAAACCCGTTCTAAAATTTCAATGCTCCCATTTCAAAACGATCACTTTTCGCTCCTTGCGCGTGGAAAGAAAAAACGCGGCTCCGATCGTCAGCCATCACGCATTGATAAGCAGGCGCGGGAGCGCAAAAGCGACGGATCGAAAAGTAAAAAAGAAAGGGTAGAAAACTGGCTTTCGCGAAAGCTCCCGGCGGAGAGGCTATGGCTCTGCTCGGCGATGCGTGGGAAAAATAGAAAAAGCGCGTTTCGCGGGGCCTCCCCGCGATCTCCCGCACATCCGGCGGCGTGAAAGTCGGGGCCCCGCGCCAGTCATTTGCCTACATAGCTCGCCGATTCGATTGATTGTGCCGAGCCACATCGGCTGCAGGCGCGCGGATTCCGTGACTTTTCACTTGCCCGCGACGGCCGTATCGCGTATACCCCCGGTGAAAGTCCGCGCCGGGAGTGATTAATCAGTGTCCTTCTCGACGCAACGGCTAAGTGTAACGCCAAAAGCAATTTAACGCCACGGCGCAGTGCTTTCGTGACCCTTGTACTTTTACAGATATTCGGCTTACATAAAGGATACTTTGGCTCGCGCTCGGAGAGAAGCCGTTTTTTTCGAAATCCTTGCGGTTGGGGAGAATGGCTTTTCTGTTCGGGAAGGACTTTAATTTGAAATTAAAAGTAGATCATTCTCAAAGAACGTATCGCGATTTGTGGATTAAAAATAAATATGTTTATAGATAGAGAGACAGAGAGATCTGATAAACCGGTTTCGAGAAAACTGTTTTGGAATTGCCAAGAAACGTGTAATATCATATTAATAAACCGTCTTAGTAACAAAAAATTATTTATTTGCTATCGGTATTTTTAACTGTCTAGATCCTACAAGTAATTATATTTCTTGCAAAGAATTTAAATTTATCCAGAATTCTAAATAACGCACAAGAAATTCCTTAGTGGGTTAATGCATGCATTACAATCCAGGATATGTACGTTTTTACAGACAAAATCAGCCGTAAAAGTACCGATAGCAAGAAAGTAGATCTTGTCGAAACCGAGCAATTTCATACCCACTACAAGCGACGTGCCCAGCAGTTCGTTAATGCTCCTAGACAAGCCGAAAACACGACAAGCAGTCTCTCGAAACAGAAAAAAAAGCCTTTCCCGGTTAACGGGTTAACGATCCAGAAGTAAGCCGGCAAAAGAGCCGATCTTTCCAGCGCCTCGACGTAATCGGCATTCCAGCGGCGAGACGCGGACCCCTCGACGCGCGCCGAAGGATGAGGACGAGCTCGCCTCGAGGAGCGGAGGTGCAGCCCGGTGACTCATCGCGTCGGTCGCCGGCGGACGCGTCGTGCGGCTCGTCCTTCCATTCTTCTGCCGCGCTCGGAAAAGCCGACCCACTTCTTCGCGGCTCCGGCTAATGGGAGCGAGGAGGAAAAGCGACTTTTCCACTTTCCTCGCGGCCGGTTCCGCTCGTCGCGCGCCTAATTGACGCCGGGACCGCGAGGGGGCAGCGCGGCATTAATTAGAAAGGCCGCCCCCCCGCGCGAATTCGGGAAAAACTCATCTCCGCGAGGCGAGCTTACGAGAACAGACGGAGAGCCGGAATGTGTGTCAAGGTGAGAGTCCTCGGCGTTCGGGTGAAAGACGGCGGAGCCGCGATGGGACTGTAAATGTGCCGCCGCTGAATTTTCCCGAGCCTCCGCGCATTTCTCGCCTTTTTCGGCGAGCGCAGCTCGCTCTTAATTGAGCCTAACCGTCGATTGCTCGCCGGCGTTATCTTTCAATTAAGCTCCAATTACAGCTGCCGTCGAATGTAACGCGCGTTTTTTTTTTAAAGAAACTAAGGAGCGAGCTCCAATCAAGGACAAAAGCCAGGCGTCGAGAAAGTCTGCGGAGAGACACCTCTTCCTGGGTTGCTTGCCCGCGCGTCGGGGGGAAAATTCTCGAGCGATTGTTCGTCCAATTATCTCGCTTCTCAAGCCTCGTGTTTACATTGCGACGATGCATCCATCTCGAGAGAGCCGCGCGAAAGAGCGTCGGACGACAGCTGCCTTCTCGCCGGCATTCCGATCCGTCGATCGATCCTTCGATCGAGCGGATGTACTCGCGGCTTTTCCTTCCGAGGAAACATCTGGAACGGAGGCGTAGCCGTCGGCGTTACGACACCGCCAGCCGCCGTTTAATTGTAATACCGCGCTCGGGAGACGGGAACGCCGAGAGCGGAAATATTATATCGCCGAGAGAGAGAGAGAGGTGTCGCCGATGCTCGAGCCACGCGTAAACTCTCTCTCTAATTCCATTGTGCTCCACGGGCGTTCGCCTCTCGCCCGGCTCTCACGAGCCGACGCGGCCGCTCTTTCGCACGAGGCTGAGCGGCTGTACGTAAGATGCGTTATGGATGCTCGCGGGAAGTCGACGGCGGGCGCCCGCGGCTTTCGAACTTTGCCGCTTTTCGAGTGTTTGCGAGTGAAGAGGTTTACGGGGAGGAGGGAAAGTATTCTATAAAGTTGGCTTTGGGTTAAACGTGATTTCGGATAATTAAACGGTCGCGGATATCGTGTGTATAAGAGAAGTCTTTCAATTCATTGAATGATCGGAGAATTAATTAATACAGAAAACGGATACGGCTGCCTACGCAATATTATTTAGCTATTGTTAATGTAAAGGACTGATTCAAATTAAATCACGGAAACATAAAAAAAATCAGATATTTGCATAAAGTACAAGATTATAAATCATTTTTAATAGCACTTTTGTTTTTCCCAACAGTATGCGAGTGAAAAAAGATTATTTTAAACATTGCGAAGTGACTTTACTAACTCGTTACTTTTTTTCACTCTATTCATTCCCGTAACGAGACCCTTATTCGAGACGAAGAATGGAATTAAAAGAGTCATAAACTCATCGCTGCCTTTTTTCCATACTCGCCGGAGCCGCGCCATTATTTCTTCGCAAAAGGAAAATCGATAAAGCGAGCACACACACACGCGTCTCGGTGCGACTGCATGACGCACCCAGTCCCGAGGGACCGACACCCCGTCCATTAGCTTCCCTCCGAAAAAAAGAAAACGGGCAATTAGCCTAATGCGCAACCCGGTCAACGGCTAATGAATCGCGGCAGATATCGAATTACGCCAGCGTCGAAAACAACTGCGTCGCAATTTTTCCCGATATCGGCCTCTATCCGTGTCGTAATCTCGCAATCGGCAACCAGTTCGCCGGCATTACGCAGCAGCGAGCCGCCAGCGGAGATCTCGAGCATTTCCAGAGAACCTGCAAGTAAACCTAGAACTGCTCCGCTTTGCTCACTTTCTACGCCCTCCTTCGGCGGCGGAACATCGCGGCCGCGGGCCGTTCTAGCGAAAAAAGGAAAGAAAAAAAAGAAAAAAAGGAAAAAGAAAAAAACCGTCGGAAGTGTCCGGGAGCGCGCGAGTCGCTACTCTCTTTCTTCTCCCCCGGTCAGCACGCCCACGCGAGAGAGGAGAAAAATAAAGGACGCGTGGGTGACGGAGTGCCGACTTCACGAGCGCCGCGACCGAGGCAATATTATTCAGCCACTTTGCGCGACTTTGTACACCTCCTGTATCCGGCGATAATTCCGACGCTCGATTAATTAAATCGCCGCCGCGCGAGTCGTGGGGATCGAGCTTTTTCTTGGCTATTTATGCGCTCCTTCAATGGATAATCAAGCCATTCTTTTGTTAAAACTATGAATGTCGCTGTTTTGCAAGAGGTATACGCGCGTGAAAAGAATTGTAGCTCGAACACACTTGCGAGTGCGGCCGGAGCTGCTTTTATGAATTTATCCGCCTTTATGAATTTACTGCGAATTAAGGCTTTCTTTAAGTAACATGGCTCGCATTTTATAAACAACTTTTAGTGCGCTCGCTAAACAGGTTACTTGAGTTTGGTGGAAAAATGCGGTTTTACGACCTAACCGAGTTTTATTCAAATAGCGTTTTCTTCTACCGAGTGTACACAGTGTCCGATCAAAAAGTCATTAAGTTAAAAGAATTTACTTGAGCAGATCGTTTTTACAAGAAAGTACGTAAATCCTGCATTCCACTCTAGCTTTATGAAGCTGTGAAGCTAGTTACCCAACTAACTACACCTACTATTTTTACCGGCAGAATTGAAAAACTGCTTAAAACAAGGTCGAAAAGTAAAGAAACAAAAAAAGAAAAAAAAAAAAAAACGAGCGCGAAGCCTATAAATAAGAAAGAGCGAAGGAGCCAATTTCTCAAGTCCGACAGCTTTTGTGTAACGTCGTCGAATTAGCATACAGATGCGTTGCGCGGCTCTCCGAATAATCACCGGGAGAGGAGAAAGAACTCACCGGTGGAGACGGAGGCGCTGGCGGACACGTTGCCGGCGCTGGACGACGTGTTGGCGTTGGCCTGCGAGTGGGCGATGGGCTGCTGCCGCCTCGGCCGGGACTGGAGCTGCAGGCCCGGAGCGCTGAAGGCCCGCTTGGGCCCGCTCTGGGACAGGCAGCCCAGGGAGCTCGGGCTGTTCCTGGTGAAGCCCGGCGGCCGGTAGCGCGCCGACTTGACCGCGCTGTGCTGAGGTAGGAAGTGGTAGACGCTGTGCGCCTTGTGCATACTCGCGGAGGAGCTCGCTTGGCGCGGCAGCGAGTTCGTCGCACTCGTCGCCGCGCTGCCGGCCATCTGCATGCCTCTGGGGAGGGTGGTTGCGCGCGGGTCGCCCTGGCTGCCGTAGTCCAAGTCTTCGTGCTCGTCGTCTTCTGTATCCTCGTCTCCCGCTGACGCTCCTGGAAGCATCGATTATGGAATATTTTCTTTTTGTTAAAATTCATACGTTTTATGTAACGCGTACTTTCTAAATTCTAAAAATTATTTATGTCCCGAGGTAAAATTGTAGCTTGCTGTATAAATTCAATTATTACTGCAAAAAAATAATAATAAATGTTAGGACTAAAAGTATTTAACAAAAGATAAAAAAAACTTTTAGAAAAATTTGATTAAGATTTTAAGAACGAAGGCAAGTTTTCTTTTAAAATATGCAATAAATAAATATGAAACTCTTACAAATATCAAGTAAACATCTAATAAAGTGAGACTTAATGATGCAATTCTTACTCTCTCTTTGAATTTATATAATCATTCATTTACAATAGCTGCTGCTTAAAATGCAAAGTACATAGTTACTCTAATTAAGCAACTCCGCTTCATGTGATATTTTTTTTAAACGATCTTCTTTATGTAAATGATTATTGCTGTACAATCGCATAAAAGAATGTATTCTACGGATTTCCGTTTCTTGGGAGTCAAAGGATTCAGAATTTCTCTTTCCGTGAATGCGCATTCGAAAGGCATAAAATGCTTTCAAATTGAAATTTCTTTTCTTGTAAACTTTCTACGAAATTTCCCGTGAAAGAATATTGATGCACAATTCTTGCGGGTGGCAACGGCCACCAAGGGCTCGTCTACAATTTAAACGTAATCTTACACAATTAAACCAAAGAATATCTCACCAGACTCTCCCCTAGTATTCGCATCGGGCACGGAGGACCTCCTCCTGTTGCTCCAGATCTTCTCCTCGATAGAGCCTCCACAAACCGTAGTGGTACCAGCGCCAATCGTTCCACCAATAGACCCGCAACTCCGAACCCTATCCAGCTGTTCTCTGGAGAAGCTCTTGGGGTTGAAGAGCAGGTCGCCGGCACTTCGCCGCTTAGCAGCCATCGCCGTCGCGCTGACATCACCGGAACAGGCCAGTAGGGAGAGTTTGGTGCGCGAGTCAGCCGCCATGAGAGCCGACTCGAAGCTTCCCCGCCAGGAGAAGCGCTCGTAGTCGCTGGCTTCTCGTTCCTCCGCCTCCGGCGGCATGCTGGTCGCGCTCGCATGTCCGTTTATCAGCAACAGCGGATCGTGAGATTTCGAGCGCGGCAGCTGCTGTACATGAGTCACGTAGTGTTTTCAAGTGATCGAAATGTTTTTTTCTTTTGAATAATCATTTTAAAATATTGTTCTTTTGTTTACTGAATCTTTTATTTAAAACTACGAAAAAATATCTTTAGGAAGGAAACACAGTAATAGACAAATAATATTGAAGAATAATAAACAAAAAATAACAAATGGTCCGAAAACAAGAATTTGAAAGTTTTTTCTTTAAATTAAGGACTCTTTCAAGCAGTTTTCTTAACGTTGAAAGCAAACTCTTTGGCCCATGAATAATTATCTAAAAGCACATAAATGAAAAGTCAAGAAATAAACATACCGTAGGCGCGCTGGCCGAATCTGAAGTCGAGTCATCGTCCTCGGTCGTAGACGCGGAGGAGGGCGTGCGGTGGTGCGGGTACCTCCTCCATCCGGCGGAGCTGTGCGAATGACCTACCGTCGAATTACTCTCCGAGACTTCGTGCATGAGCGCAACCAGTCGGCTGCCGATGTGGTGCATAACCTTAGCGATCAGCGGTGGACTGCTGTGAGGCGTTGAGCTTGCGTCGCTGGTCACGTTATCCCCAGCCATCTTCGTGAAGCTCTGCACGAGTTTCTGGTAGACGAAGGCAGTGTCGCGGCCCAGACAGCCCTGCTGGGCGTTCTGCTTGATAGGGGCGTCCCTTCTTTCGTTGGCGTTTCCGCGCTCTTCCGAGACGGTCGTGTTGGCGTTCGTATCGAACTTGCTGATGATCTGCTGGCAGCTCTGAGAAATTTGCTCCTGTAGGGCTGATCTTCTACCTCCTGCTGTGGCGCCCTCCAGGTCTGAGCTCGTGTAGTCCGAGCTGTCGTACGAGTCCGACCAGGTATCCTCGGAGCTCAGATACTCGACGATCTCGCGCACCTGCTCGTCCCTGATTCCTGGCACGGTCTTCATCAACCTTGTAAGCTCGTTCTCGAAGTAGACCAACTGCGGTGGTTTCGTACGGTTTTGAGTTTGGCCATGGTAAGATGTCTTTGAGGAATAACCGGAGAGTCTTGGGCTCGGACTAGGTGCGGGCGAGGCAGCGCTAGACGCGGTGCTACCTGCTTGATTCTGGTTGTTTGAGTTGGCAACCATAGTCTTGAAGAACTGGCGCATCTTCGACATCATGAGATTCGTTTCCTCGTCGCTCGACCAGTTGTTGAAGCTGTCCTTGCGCGAAAGCGAGCCTGTTGTCGTCTGCTCTATGTGTACGTCTATCTTCGTCAGCCTCTCTCTCAGTCGGTGAGTTTCCAGGATGCGTTCGTGAATGTGCCGATCCTCACCAAGTAGGCGTTCGTTTCGCTCCTTCTCTCGATGCTGGTGGTAATCTTTGGTTTGTGCTGCATCTCCGGAAGCAAGACCTCCGTCTACCGATGTCTGTCCTTCGCTTGTGTTTCTTTGCGGTGTTAGAAGTAGATCGTCGCAGCTGCCAACAAAGCCTGAATCTCTTGACTGCTGCTTCGATCGGCATGCCATGGAATCTTCCTGCGCACTTTGAAGGTTCTCTGCTTGGGAACTGGCAAGGATGTTTTCGGGCTGTGGTGTTTTGGCACCGTCTTCCTCTGAATTGCCGGCCGCATCGAGGTCTTCTTCCGCTAGCAGCTCGGAATCTCTTGGCTCGGGAGTTTTGTTTCTATCCTCGCTAACTCTTGGGCTTTGAGCGCCTGGATTTCTAGGCTTCTTCTTCTTCCTCTTGACCGTATCGAATTGGCCGTCAGCACCGAACGCCGGTGCCGGATTTTCATCTGCACCGTCGGTCTCCGTTGACGAACCCTCGGAGAGAGTTTCTTGGCCGTCAGTACCCGTTACGTCTTGCAGCGAGTTCTGATGCGAGCCTGAATTCTGTCCACTGTGCGCCAATGCCAGCAGATTGTCAAGAGATGAGCTGTGAGATCTTCCGGTACCGCGAGCTCGAACGAGACGTTTTCTGCGCTGAGCTTCGGGGCTCGGGTGACCCTCGGAATCACTGCCTACAGATCCATCTGAATCCCTTCTATCTTGTTCTAATCCCAAAAACTCATTAAGGCAGTACTTTTCGAGCCTGGACGAGCTACTCGTGTACTCTCCACTATTCTTCTCTTGATTCGCTTTCTGTGCGTTTTCCTCTCTAGCCAGTGAATCCAGGCCTTCGGAGAATATTGATGATGTTTCGGACAGACTGTCGAGCTCTCGGGAGCTATTAGCAGCTCCATCCGCTCCCAAGCCGAAAAAGAGGTACTTGTCGAGGTCTGGTGCGGAGGCAGAGGTTGCCCTCCGTCTCCAACTAGCACTTGCATGTTCGCTTTCGCTCTCCTCGCAGGACTCTTCGACAATCGTGTGCAAGGTAAAGTCAATGGCCTGTCGGTGATATCCGCGCAGCTCTTCTTCTCGGTCGCCGAGGTTGTTGGCCGCTTCGTCTTCGGAACTTTCTTCGGTAGCTGTTGTCGCGCTTTGCTCGTCTTCGTCATGCGAGATCTCTTCAACCCAAGAATCGTCGTCGGCCAGACCCTCTTCTAAAATAAGAGGACCGCGCTTGTTGGATCCGTAAGATGCGCACTCTTGAGCTGGCGGAGGAGAAAATTCCTCTTCGTGGCTAGACAGCAGGATGGGACTTCTTGACGCTTGCTTGGGAGCATTTTTCACAGATTGCACGTCGTCACTCTCACTTGCACTACCCACACTTAAACCACTGTCGACTTCGGGCTCGGAATTCGTAAGTAATCGTTTGCACGGTAGCGGCTTTTTGGCGAGCACTGGCCCAATATTGCGTCTGAAACAAGAAAAATCATTTGCCATTTAATTTTTTTATTTCGTACTGACCTTACACGTGTATTGAGTTTTGTTTTTCGCTGATTTTCAAAATAAACCCGGCATTTACGGAGCATTTAAAACTGTAAACAATAACATTTGTCATCGAAAACGAGTACATTCTCGTAAATACGGACTTTCGTTTGGAAATATATTCTTCAAATAAAACATTTAATCTATATATGAATGAAATATCCATTTAAACTGAAACTAAAATTTATATGGTTTCTTTTTCTTCAAAACAGATTACCTATCTGTTTGAACAATTGTTTTACTGTATTAAGGTAAGGCTATATTTTTATCTCGTTTAAATCGTATGCCAACTTTCTATCTCTTTAAAAAGTAAACTTATTTGTATTTTATGCAATAATGAACGTTCAAGCCTTGGCTGTGCTCCAAATTGCTTGGTGTGCTGTACTGCTTGGTATATGTCATAAAATTTAGCTCTAAATTTAACGTTTCTTTCGTCTCAAGAGGCGAAATTTCAATAATTTACATTGATATAAATAATAAATAAATTTCCAAAGCCCAGCAGCTAAAAGTATAATTCAGTGAAACTGACACTAGCTGACTCCAAGAGACTTTCAACACTCTAAACTTTCACTAGTTTACATTATGCGATTGCTAGCCGTAGAGCCGCGTGATTACCGTGTAGCTTCCGGATTGCCGTCGTGCGCGAGCTGAAAGTATCCGCTCTGCTCTAGCTGGGGCTGCAGCAGCGTGGTGGTATCCGAGGTGATGACATTAACCGGCTGATAGGCGCCCTGTGTGATCATGACGAGGCTCCGGTACTTGTTGTTGACCTGATTGTTAACTCCATTTCCGTTGACATTGTTGTTCAGGTGATTGAGGCTGAGGCTGGCCTTGGGAGCGATCCAGTCGCGACGGCGCGCCTGGGGAGAGGGGGTGTACGGCTCATCTTCTTCCAAGCCCTCTTCCTTCCGAGTGGGCGTGCGCCGCTCGACTGCGCGATATCGCGAGTCCTCGGCGCTTCCTCCCACCTGCTCGAACGGCTCGCGCTCGCCTCTCACCGAGCCGCCACTGGCACCGCCGCCGCCGCCACCGCCGCTACTTTCGTCATGCGCGCCGACGCCCGTCGACGTCGTGCTCCCGGCCAGGGACATGTCCTCCTCTTCCTCCTCCTCGTCATCCTGGAATGTGTCATCCTGCGCGGGGCAGAAGCCGTTCGCGTTGTCCTCGTCCTCGGGCTGGAGTTCCTCGGTGTCGACGGCGGCGATCAGCAGCGGGTTCAGGGACGAGTGCGAAGAATTCTTGTTGCGCTCCGGCGGCATAAAATGCGTGCTGGGGAGGCCCTTGATGTCGAAACTGGCGGGGATCTGCCATTTTTTCCGGGACTTTGCCATTAAGGCGGCACTGTCTTGGATGTTTAACTCCTGCTGCTGCTGCTGCTGTTGCTCTGGCTCGCCGCGAGAAGTCAGTGCGTACTCGCAGAGCTCGTCGCCACTACTGAGCGCGCCACCGCCAGCGCTCGTGCCGCTACTGCCGCTGCTCTCACTCGAACTGGGACTCGGCGGGCTGCACTTCTCCTCCTCCTGCTCCCTCTCCTGTAGCGCCTCTCGCAGTCTCTTCCCCTCTACCGGGCTCGAGGCTGCCAGCAGCGCTCTTCCAGTATTGCGATTCGCTGTTGTGCCAGCGATCTCTATGCTATCCTCCAGATCCTGCATGCTTACTTCTAGGGAGTCCGGCATTACGGCCGAGTCGTTCGATGAATCATCTCTCTCGCTCTCGCACGAGATATCCAGCCCAGTTTCTTCCTCTTCCGGCTCCTCTGCCTTCTTCTCCGTTTGCTGTTTGGGAAATGCCTTAAAACCAGGCGCGAAATTGCTGTCGGATCGGTAAGTTGATTGGCCAATGTTCTCCGGGTCAATTGAGCGTACCGACTTTAGTAGGACCAGATTCTCCGAATTGTCTTGCGTACTAGCCAGATAGATTTCGTCGTAACTGGCGATTTCGCGCCGATTGTCGTCGCTGCTGACGCAGTACCGATTTTTCGATTTCTTGGATTGCTGATCGCTGTCGTCATCGTCTAGTTGGGAGGACTGGTCGGACTTTTCTTCGTTCAAGTTGCCGTCTTCGTCGAGGAGGCGAATTCTGCGCAGGACGACGGGCTCCTGCTCGACTTCGTTCTCAAGAGGTTGGTCTGAATCGGGCAGGGTGCTGACTCGCCGGAGGGTGATGGGTTGACCCTCTCGGGCCGAATCCGAGTCCTCGTTATCCTCGATGTCATTGTCGCTCGTGAGGGAATCGTCGTTGACTATGAGAACGCGTGAGAAACGGTGCGAGGCTGAGTCTTCAAGGTCGCTGCTGTCGGCTGACGAGCGACCGGATGAGCTGCGGGAATCCTGCTCCTGTGAATGCCGAAACATTCTCTGTTGTTGCTGCTCCGGCTGTTCCTCTTTCTCCTCGATTACTTTTGCAATTTCTGCTGGCTCTTTACTTTCAGTCTCACACACGGTATTTTCGAGCTTACTTTTTTCCGGCTCGGCCTTCTCTTCCTGTTTCTCCTGTAAATACGGAAGATAAATTTAAATATTCAACATTTTTTGCATTTATATTGTGCAGAATTGCTTTAAGAAATTAATTATAAGAATACTGAATATAAATTAGTATCTGATGACAAACGATAATGTATTAAAAAATCCGTTCGTTGGAGCTGTCCAAAGATTAAAAGCAAAAATAAAAACACAAATAGTATTTTCAAAAGTGTATACATTTATTCTTTTTTTGAAGATTTAAAAACACCAGTCATATTAGAACCAAGTTAATGCTTTGAAAAGAGACATAAGAATGTCTGAAATGTGTATGTCATTGTTGACATTTTTTAAAACCAAACTCGTATTTTTTATTTTTATTTTTTAATCTCTGGACAATGTCAACCATCAGAATATTTTATACAAGTTCAATGTTAAATTTTGTTTTTAAGTTGAAAAATAAGATGCATGATATTGATAAAACCTTGAATTTTACTTTTGCAATTACTTAACTGAAATTTTATTTGAAAGTTTTTTTACTATCGATTGTAAAATATACTCAATGCCTGCTTAAATCATAAATCTGTAAGATTTAATTAATCCACAGAAAATACAGATTTCTATAGTTGCATGGCATTTAAGAATCTTTAAATAAAACTCAGTTGCTTATCTCAGCAATGAATACTTCTCTTCTGTTACCATCCAGTGAAACGAATAAAAGTATTAAAAGTGTTTCAAAATGCTCTTCACAGAACAAATTAAAACGAGTAAAACACGAAGCTCACAAAGAGCCGCATTAATTAGCTTCCCTAGAAAAAGCAGAACCACTCACCGGCTGCAGAAGAACGTCCGCAGAGGACGAGATCTCCCTCGGGAAGATGTGCTCCTGGGAGAACAACAAACTAGACGAGTCGAACCTCGGGTTCCAGGAGAACCAGGCGGCAGCCGAGGGGTCGCAGCCCCTGAGACTGAGCGGTAGCGATTGCTCGAGCCTGGCGGCGTCGCGGCTTATCATCGAGCTGGCTGCTGCCGCCCGCGCTCGCTCCAGTCCGGCGAACTCGCCCGTCCACAGCGATGCTGGTACTGGCACCGGGTACGGCACTGGCACTGGAATTGGCACTGGCACTGGCAGGACTTTTGCGTTGCGGGAGCCCCCACAAGCCTGGAATGGAAAAGAACTTTCTTGTAGAAAGGTTGCTTTGTTGCCGGGTGACACGATTCTCAGACTTTTGCACTTTTTGGCGCTGTCTACGAATGGCTCGAATGCAGTTTCTTTCATTTCTTATATTTAAACGTTTTTCAACGTATAAAAGAAGTATGATTTATTGCTGTCCGCTGCTTAAAATAAATAGGATTCAAAACCATATATTTTTTACATAAAGAAGATAAAGCACGCGTACACGCATAAAAATGTTTTTTTCTTTTTTAACACAGTGTTAGTCAACCTTATCTCAGATTTCTTCTATTACTTCTATTTATTTGGAAAACGCCGCTTCTTTCTTCAAATAAAAACCTTGTACTTTGTTGATTTTATTTTTGGATTGCTCTTTATCTGAATATATCATTACAATATTACGAAATCTTTTCTTTTATTTAGGGAACCTACAGATAAGCCAGATAAGCCATCCAGGCTATTCAATTATAAAATTTTAATTCTTTTTATGATGACTCAGAGAATCAATACGTTGTAACAATTTCTGGTGAAAAATATACTTATAAATAAAACACATATAGTATTGAATCGATACTGCTTACATCCACTAATTAAAGAACTATTAATTCAATTTTTTCTAATAACGTGATTCTTTAAAAAATTTTCAGTAAATTATCGTGCCGTCTGATAATGTTCAATCACAGAAAGTCTAATATAAAATATGTTGTGATAAATTCAACAAGTTTGTAAACTTATATATAAAATTACACTTAAAATAAACCTTTCTTCACGGAAAGCACCCACGCATAAACTCTCAATAGCCGCTTAGTAATTCAAATTAACCAGGTGACAGCCTGAGAAACAATCGACAAAATAAAAAAAAACAGCAGCGCACCTGGCAACAGCCGGTCGCCGAGGCGGACGGTTTGGCGGGGCAGCAGCTCCAATCCCTGGCGGCGTTCTGAGCCTGGTTAACCTGGGCCTGCTGCACGCTCTGCAGCTGGGGTAGCTTGAGGGAGTTGCTCTCGAAGTAGTCCCAGTCGCAGTCCTCGAGGCCGGCCCCGGCCCCGGGACCTTGCTGGCCCGCGCCCGCTGGCTGACCGTTCAGGTAGGAGGAGCCCGAGCAGCTGCTGTCCGCATCGTCCTCCTCGCGACCCGAGGACGAGTCAGAGCTGATGAAGACCAGACGACGATAGTCCAGCAGCGCCGTCGGCTCCTCCTCTGGACAACCCACTACCTGTAGCGCCTGGAGATCTTCGGCGCCGCAGCAGCTTCGCGCGTGCGATCGACCCCGTCGACGTGGTCCTGGAAGTGAAAAGTTTGCATTTAGTTTGACGAACCCCTTTTTGGTTAAGCTGTATGTTGGGAATGCTTTGGCGAAACAAAAAGTAAATATATATATGTTTCGAAGTATGGTAAGATTCAGACTTTTTAAAATGTTGTTTGATGAACTTGGACATTTTTTTTTCTTTTCTTTTTTGAGAATTTAGTTACAGTTATGTTTCAAGTGCTCTTGTTAGTAATATAAAGTATAATTTTTTTATTCTACCGGCCAAAGAGTCATCTTTTCTTTACGGTTAGGATCAACAGGCATTGATTCTATTTTTTAGTCAAAAATATATGTTAACGGTTTTTCAAAAAACTTATCACAAGTACTATTTTATTAACGAAACGATGCTACTTGAGATAGTTTTTGTTCGTTACGTTAATTTTTTTATCTGTAACAAAAACAGTGAATCAGTTTCAGTAAAAAATTCTTTTCTTACATTGGACGAAAAGCAAGTATCTGCAAAATTGAAACTGTATTTTCTGTTCTTTGCAGGTATAATTTTCTCTGAAATTGTTATTTACGATTATTGAAGAAGGAAAGTATTAAATGAAACGATAAAATTATATTGTTTACTCGTTACGATGATTTCATAGCTTCCTCCTCTTACGTAACATAATTCTCCAAGCACCTAAACGTAATATTCAACAATATTTTATTAAATTAATTACCAAAATAATGGGCACTCCATTAAGTATATTACACACATAACTTGGTCACATAAATTTAGAAACTAAAAGAATTTCCCGTTGCGCAAGAAATTTCACCGTATTAATAAAACTGTACGAATAAAAATAGTTCTAGATTGTACAATTCTTCGAAATGAACTTGGAAGTTTCACGTGCGCACTATTAAAGTAATTGAAAACTACCTGCACAGTTCCGATTAATCGTTCATTTCGGCAGAAAACACAATAGTCGAGGCAACTATAACATCAGCAATTTCATCGATCGTGAATCGCAACGGTATAAAGCTAAGCTATAAATAAGGAGGCGTAATGGCAGCTTCTTTGCAGCCCAGGCGCTGTTAAACAAATTGCGATTGTCTCTCCGGCCGTTTACAGCTCTCGAACAAAAGGAAAAAATCCCACCTACACGCCTCGCGGCTCTAATTCATAAAAGGCCCAGCCCTGAAGAAAATCAGAAAAAGACAGCGCGCCAAGGCTGCTCCTAATAAACTCAGCCGCACACGACCCGGCTAATCGACGTGTCTATTAAAGACCTGTAAGGTTGCGATCTCAATGCTGACGGCTTATTGGCATCTCCCGAGTCGAAGAGCGCCTCTCCCGCGAGAGGTGCAGAGAGCGGAGCGATAACGGCTCGGAGCGCCGAAAGAAAAGCTCCCGTCGGCGCGGCCGTCACGGCTGCTCGCGCTTCTCGCTACGTGTAATATTTCCAGGTTGGCGCTCTTCGCGCTACGCGCTAATGAATTACCTGGTCAATGGCACGGGAGAGCCACGTGTCGGTTCGAGGCGGCGGTCGTCGGCGGCGATGACAATGATCCACCCGGGGGGGAAGGGGGCTCCCTTCGATACACTTTCTCTCCCCCGCGAACGGGCACGCTTTCTAGCCTTCTTCCTCGGGTCCTCCGTTCGGACGGCTGCGCCAATGTCAGCGGCGCGCCAAAGACTGGCCGCGGACTCCGTAGGCTCTGTCGCGGTGGCGGCGGTGCTGCGCCGCTCGCGCCGCTCGGCCGCTATATTACGCGCCGGTCGCCGAGCGTGTATACAAGGGGGTCTCCGAGGGAAACGAACCGTGAAACCCCCCTGTGTGTGTATATTATACCTGCGCGCCGCTGCCCTTTCTTTTGTGCGCGCGGGCTTTGGCCGCCTGCGTTTTTTTTTCCTTCTTTCTTTTTGTTGCTCTCTCTTTGCTTATAAAGAAACTGCCCTTGCGGGAGAGAGAGCACTTGTCGAGAGAGGATTTTTCGACGAGCCATTGTTTCGAGGTGGTCTCTCTGCCCGCGAGCCTTTCTTTTTCGGCGGCGTAAATAGAGCGAGATGAGTTCTTTAATGCGGACTCGTCGATTATTTGGTATTAAGGGAGATGAGAGGAATTTCAGGGACTGGATTACTTCCGGGCGGGAGACTTTTAACGGCGTGAAATGCCGGTTTTTAGGGAAGAAATCGGACCAAATCTGGTGAATGCTCGGATAATTGAGTGCTTCGCCGGAGTGCTGAATCATAATACGCGGAATGTATGGCGAAACATTTTTGTAATCGCTAAATGAGTTAAAAACAATAACATTGCAGTCGATGCATGACTGATCGAGTTGATATATCTCGGTTAAGAGGACGGCGACGTTAAAATTAATATCTTGGTTTTATCGTTTAGAAATTATTAATTAGGTAGAAATATTTAAATTCGCGAAAAACGACTGAATTTACTATTTACTACAAAGAAGCGATAAGTCAATTCTTAAATTATCCTTAATTTAAATATTAAGTCGTACGAACCTTTTAGAAAAAAAAAACGACAATCACAATACAAATGAACATTTTTATCTACTTCTCTATCTTCTTACAAAACGATAAACTAACCTTCTATACCACCTGCCGCAAATACGCTACTCGCCTATCAGATCGATACCGTATATAAGCGTCGAAAAGAAAAAAACGCAGCAGAACGCAATGGGAGATAAGAAAGCCCAGGCCAGTCGCGGCTGAGTGCATGAATGAGTAATTGCTTATAGACGGGGGAGCAGAGGTGGGAAACTTTCGGAGCACCCGTTGGATGGGCAGGTGAACCGAGTGGACTGTAGAGCGAAAACAGAGAACGTATAGAGGTACATGTGTGCTATTATTCTTATAGCCCTCCCTCTCTCTCTCTCTCACACACTCTCTCTCTCTCTCTCTTTCTCTCTCTCTCCGCACCTTGGCCCTTTTTTCTTCTCCCTTCCTCTCTCTGCTTCCTCCATTCTTAGCCATTACGCGGCTTTTTGCCGCGTCTCCGCGCTTCTTGCCCCCTTAAAACACAACTGTCTCGAGCTACATTCCTCTGGAGCACTAATTTAATTACTCAATTCTTCGGACATTATAATCTAGTTTTTATATCCGCGCCTCTAAGCTGATTACTGCGACACGCGACCTAATTCAATTACTCCTTGCGGCCTAAAATACCCGGCAATAATAATCCCGCGGTTTTAAAAGAGATGCCTCGCACGTAATTACAAGACTAGGGCATCGCTCGCCGAGTCACCTAAAGAGATTAATTCCCAAGTTTTGGCTCGCATGCCAGGCGTAGGCGTCGAGGTCGCTTCTGATAATAGGCTATCGTTCGCACTCGGTCACGTATCGCTCGCCTCGCTCGCCAGCAGTTTAAATTAAGACGACAATTGCGCAGCGACGTGTACGCTCGAAATACCTGCCGGGACTCGGTCTCAGTAGCCGCGCAGCCACAGCAGGAAGACGACCACGCAGATCCCGGTGTAGAGCAGCAGGAAATAAATGGCGATCACTCCCGTGAGGAAGAGCTGGACGATCCTCCGCCACTCGACGCCGAACACTGTCAGAGCCTCCGCCTCCATCCCTCCCCCCCGGCTTGATTTTCTCGCGAAAAATCGGCGCGACTGATACGCGCTGCTCGCGACGAAAGAAAGAAGAGCGAATATCGCGCGCTCCGATCGAGATACGCGGACGTTCTGCTGCTCTGAGATAGACGGAGGGCTTCGAAAATCGATAAGTGGAATGGCACCTGAGCAATTGCACAGTTGAGGATGCGCATTTTTAGAGATGGGGATTTTAAATCTTGCAGGCGAAGAGTTTGCGAGTCGTAGTGCGCGGTTCATTGACTACGATTCATTAGATGAGGTTTATTAAGTGCGATGATTGAGCTCTCTAATTGCTTGGATTGAAAGGAACGGTTTCTGTTGTACGTGTAGCTTATAAAGAGGTCGATATACTCATTTCGCTTAAGGGGATTAATATAAGTACGTAAATTTGTGTCATGTTTTCATTTTGTGGAAACATTTCGTTTTGAAGGTCTCACATACTCCGTTAAAAACTACTCTAAGAATTACAAAATACTAAAATTGCAATTTCTCTAAGATTTTTAAAATTCTGCACACTTTATTCCAGAAAAAGCTTAAAATTTTATCCTCAACTATACCCGCGCAAATTCTGGTATGATTAGTTAAGATTACCCAAATTAACGGAAACTTCTCTAGCCGTTTTTTAATTAAAAGTTCTTACCAATTTTAACTATTTTTGCTACAATACCTTCGAGAAATACCATTACTGATTACAAAAACTATACTCGTCGGAATTATTTTTTTAAAAAAATAACTACCTTGCGCGTCAAACTGCCTTCTCCTCCGCAACATGACTCTGTTTTGAGAGGCTGGGCCCACTCGAGTCGGATCGCGGGAGCGGTCGTCATGCTCGTCCTCGCCCGCACTTGTGGCACTGTCGCGCTGCAACACTTCATCGCAACTTCCAGTCGAGGGCCCTATGCTTCCACTACCGAACAACTTTACGCGTCTGGCGATATCGACGTAACTTGATAGCCCAGATTCGCTTAGCCTGTTGACAGAGATGGTTTTACAGCGATTACGGCAGAATATTTTTTAGTTCTCAAAACTATTCGCTAGTGGAATAAAATAAAAAAATTTTAGTTTCTCCTGATTTATGTAAAATAATAAAAGAAAATTTAATAATACCGCAAAATTTATCTTCTAGGTTTAAAAGAATTAATAATATATAATAAGAAAGAATTTTAATATTTCTTTACACTTTTTATATTGAAAAAATAAAAACTAAATGATTGAAATATTATGTTATATATCTAAAATATATTTTTGAAATTTATGAAAATTTCTCGTAATATATGTAATATATATATTATATATATATATATAAAACTATTAATCTTTTATACTTAAATATTAACGCGACATTAAAACAATTTTCTATATCGTATGTGACAAACATTTTTTGCAAAAAGTTCCAATTAAATCAGATTTTAGAATACAGCAATATAAATATTAATTATAATCAGATATTCTTTGCACATAAATTCAAAGAATGTGAGTTTCTGTTTATAAGCTTATCTCGCAAGTTTATCTACTTTAATGTTTTCCTTTTCTAGCAATCACTAAGTTCGATCTACTTTCTTGCATTTTTTACATATTTCAGATTTTCGCAAATTTTTAGCTTTCAGTGAGAAATTGTAATATTTTAGAACAAAGTCGCTTTAATTTAGTTCTGCAAATATTAATCATAATAATGCCCCATAAACGTCTTAAAATTAGTTTCTTTTACACATTCTTCTTTTTTATAGCAATAAATTAAAGCTTTTTTTCTCATAAATGTTGTAATATCTCCCAAAATTATAGGCATACTTTCGATTCTTATTTTGATTATAGTTTGCTGACAAATTGCATATGACTAACACAAATCGACCTATTTGTATAAATCGATGTAGGCAGCAGCACTGTGTACATGGTTGCGTACGGCTCACTGACGTCATCTCTTTCCGTACAATCACCCTCATTAGGTTAGCATATTATTAAAATAACTGCATATCTAAAGGAATATAAGGAAAGAGGAGTGAAAATTTACCTAACACCTTCGCTACCGCTGCTTTCGTATTTGGCACTACTATTAGATTCCCTGCGCGTCCTAGTTATGGCATCGCGAATCCTTTGAGATGCAGAGCTTGATTCTCCTCGTTCGCCGGCTGTTTTACGAGGTAAAGCCGGCGTTGGTTCGCTTTCGCTTTCGCGGGGACTGTACCTAGAGGATCTCGTACTCAATGGGCTCGCTTCAGGAGAAAGATGCTACAAGTAAAGGGTCACATTATGTTGAGTAATTTAAAATGTTGGCAAAGTGTTTTCAAGTTTAAAGATTTCACTTACGCTAGAGGATCGACGATTGTGTGCATCGTCGGTGTCATCGTTTGAAAGTTCCTCCTTGGAGAATTTTCTCTTCACCTGAATATACATATAAAGAAGCATTAAAAAACTTGTTATTATTCAACGTCTTTTGCATACGTACGTTCGATACATTAATTTAATTTTAGTTTAATTAAATTTTAAAAAACGCGATTCATTATAGAACACTATAAAAGGTACGTAATTAAATGAACTAAATGCGTAAAATTACTTTGCTCATATTAACTCTAATTTAATGCTCGTTAATTCGAATAACAAGGCTATTAGCAAATCGTCACCAAAATTAAAACTTACAACTACAGGTTCATCGATCTTTTTGCCAAGTGCTGACTCCGATAGCCTTTGTTTATCTGGTTCTTTAAGAGACGCCGCATTCCCGTCGTCCGACACTTGAGCGCAGTCCTCACTCTTATCGCATACTTTCGATTCTTTCGATATACAAGAACTATCAACGCTCGAAATTTGAGGGGCTTCGTCGGTTTCATCGCGAGGCTCCTTCTCTTGTTTATTGTCTCGATTCTCCTCTTCCCGTCGCTGACAGGTTTCTCCGATCACGCGAAGATTCGACTCCTCGACCATCTTCGATGTTTCCTCCTCGACTAAGCCAGTTTCTCCAGAGATCGCGGATGAACATTCCTGCCGCGATGCTTCACCGCCATAGATTACGCTGCAAAGTGACAAGTGCATTAATGGAATATAATACTACAAGAAGCTCAAAAAAATTAAAGATTTAAACGATTAAGAAAGTGTTTAGCTAATATTAGTTTAATTTAAAATGTAAAATAAATCTACAAAGCCTTCGAAATTTTTCAAAAAAGTAATTTTCCCAACATTCTCCAAGCTCCCACGGAATTTCTCAAGGGGATAAAAAAAAAAATAGAGCGGATCTGGGTCGGTAAGTTAAATATTAAGCGAGTCTCTTACGGCGCAGCCAGGCCGGCATTGTCTTCGTGGCACGTCTCCTTTCGACTGTCGCGCCGAAAAATCCTGAGCGCGGCCGTGGGGTTGGCCTCTTGTGGATTCTGCTGCGGTTGCAGCGGCTGAGGCTGAAGCTTGCTCGCCGCCCCTGGCGAGGGACGAACGTCGTCCTTGCTGTCCTGCCGCTTCAGCTTGTCCTCTTTGTTTCGCGGAGACAGCAGCTTCGGTATGAAGCTCGGAATATTGATGTCCTCGCGACTGCGGCGCAAGTCGTCCGTGCTGCCGCGGTACCTGCCAAAATACGTCCAAATTGTTATCGATCCTCTCGGCTCGGCATTACTTTTCACCTTTTGCTTTGTAGATATCAATAGATATAGTTTGGGTTCAATATAACGGTGGAAGTGTATCCGTTATCATACCATTATTTATCTTTATAAATATTCCATTCATTGTAGTGAATAGAATTACTTTATCTCAGGGAATCGAATTAATTTAGTTGGCGTAAGAAATTCTAATTCTTTTCTGTTTATTAGAAACAGCGCGTCTTAAGGAGAAAATTCCTTTTGTGATAAGAAATTCCTTTTTAAGAGTCATGCAAAATGCATTTAGTCGTCTCAAATGACATCATTTTAGAAAACAAGATAAAATGTATTCTGAAGTTCAGTCCTTTGAAAACAATATGATTAGTTTCCATCTAATTTCAACTGCACATGCCGCATTTATTTTGGCCCAAAACGATAAAAGTAAAAAAACGAATACACCTATTTTCATTTCGAAAAGAAAACGAGGCACAGTCCACATTTTCCCAAGTCCCCCACTTCCTGCAACGCAAAACTCGGCTTTTACTTCGAAAGCTCACCTCTGCGGTATCAGCGAGCGCTTGGGCGACTCGTGTGGGCCGCGAATGTCCTCGAACTCCCTGGAGCTCCGGTTACGGAAGACGGGGATGCTGGACTTCTTCGACTCATTCTGCTTCGGCGTCTTGCTGATGATCCTCGGCGGCTTGATGAACGACTCGGCTGGCTTCTTGGCGTTCTTCGTGTTCTCCTCGTCGACGAGGAACTCCCGACGTCGGTTGGGCAAGCTGCGGTACAGCCGAAACTCCGCCGATTTCCGCGCCGCTGACCAGCGCGCCGGGGGTCCTGCGTTAGAACAAGCGCCGTTTCTCAATTTAGCTGTCGGCCTTCTTTTTCTCCTCGGGCGAACGATTGACGGATAAAAAATAGGAGCGGGGAGCGTAAAAGGCTGCTGGATTTACCGTTAATTGTCCATGCACGACGTATGCTGTGTTTTAAAATGTCTAATGCCGACAAGTAATTGTCCCTTCCGGTGGTGTGCCTCCACTCGACGGACACCGCACGTAGGTCCCTATGCGTGAAAGGAGAAAAGCTTTAGTTCTTGCTTTCTCCGAAAGTTAAAAATAAACGGGGAGAGGTTGATTAGGTTTCAGCTGAAAATTGTAACTTGGTGC
>JAWWEM010000001.1:2191250-2230039 GCA_035582935.1 Ormyrus thymus
GGACACCTTGCAACTACATTCAAGATGAACGATATGTATATACTTTCTACGCTATCTCGACCTCGTTCACCCTGAATTTAGCTACAAGGTGTTCTAAAAGCATATATTCCATGTCCAACAACACTGGACTCTGGACTCTGTGTGAAGGCGTGGGTGCATCGCCTTGACTAGTCGTTTACGTTTCTGTTTAGAGTTGGCAGCGAGCGACGAGTGATGATTTGACCAGGTGTTGAAATTTTTGTTGTTTATTATTTTTGTTAGAGTAGGTCCTCAAGTTTGTTTGACAATTGCATCGAAACTTGTTTAAGGTATGTAAGAAAAATTTATTTTCATTCAGATTATTAAAATTTGAAGAGAAAGTTTAAGATTTTTGTGATTTATAGGTTAGAATACTTGAGTGTTTTATTATTTCTTTGAAAGATAACAAAAACTGTCGTCTTTGAGGCGAGCTTAAATTTATTGCAACACTTCAGATTTCAAAAAATAAAAAATGGCAGAAAAGCAAAAAACCGTTGAAAGTTCAAAGAAATTTGTAGAGCCGTTGATCACAGTTCCAAAACCTAGAGCAAATCATCACCATTATCAGTCGCCTTATCAACACCCAACTCAAACTCAATCACAACCAAATTCCAATGGTATATCGCCTGGATCGTATGCTGAACTATTGCAAGTCATCGCAGAAGTGGGTCACCTTGTTCGTCCAAGCTACACGGGTCATCGAGCTTCTGCAGAAAAAATGCGACAAGGCATCACAAAGGCTCGTATTCTAGTCAAAGAATGCTTAATAGAGACTGAAAAAAGCGCTCGTCAATGAAACTAGCGTTACCTCCAAGTACCTTAACTTAAAAGTTACTTTTAAAGTTAATATAAAAGTATTTAATAACATGTGACTTTGGTAATAGTATCTATAGGAAAAAAAAACTGTATAAAATTAATTTTTCATATTTTACTTATACAATCTAGCCAAGAACTACCTCATCAATGCATTCTTCAATGCACTGATACTAATAGCTTGTAAATGTATTACACTAGTTACATAGATTTTTAAAAGAAACTAAACAATATATCTCAGTTTATTTTATTGTAAGAGAATAACTGTTGTATCTTAAGGTTTTTTACAGGGACAGTGTACGTTTAAAATCTACATTGAAAAGTATTTTTGATGCAATGAGTATATTAAAGCTAAATGGACCTGATTAATTTTAAGATTAAACAAGCAAATTTATCTTGTTGTCGATTAATATGTGATAAGTATATTAAGAGGACCATAATATTAAAACATTTTATTACAATAGACAGAAAATACATTTCAGTGAAGTGTAAAATATTTTAAATCAGTTATTAATTTATTTTTAAAAGCAATTCTTCTGAGGCAAACAAGATTGTTTTAAGACTTGTTAATTAGAATAAATAAATGCAAAAGTTGCATACATGTTCTTAATTTACAACAAACTAACTACTAGGTTTCTAATTGTATGTAAGTAAGGTGAATGTAACTAATACTGTAATCTAATGCTCAATTCAAAGCATTAGCAGTGTGATAAAGTAACACAAAGATGAAAAGTCACTTGTAAATTACCAAATGCGCTTGTCAGTTGTACGTATATTAAAATAGTTTATATTTTAAGAAGAGTTTGTAAAAACTTACATTGATTTTAATAAACACTGATCTCAGTAATTTAATAAATTGTAGTCTGTCATTGAATATTTATCCTCTACTAAATCTACTATGTCATTTCAAAGACGACAGTTTTGTAGTAACTTTATTGAGAAAATTTATGTTATGTAAAAAAAAATTATTTTTTTCAGATTTTTTATTAGTACAGAAAATGTTTGAAACATTAGAAACGTTTGATACTGAATATTCTGCTGACTCTGTTGAATGGTGCCCAGCAGAAAATTTTCAAGATCTTTTTGTTTGTGGGACTTATCAATTGGTACCAGAAGACAATAAAACTCCTACTAGTTATGTCGAAGGAGAGAAGAAAAAACGTATCGGAAGAATTTATCTGTTTCAAATAATAAAAGTCGAACAATTGCAGTTAAAATTGCTTCAACAATTAGAAGTCACGGCAGTTTTAGATATGAAGTGGGCTCACATAAAATGTTTTCATGACAAAATTTTACTTGGAGTTGTCAATTCCGAAGGATTTTTACAAATTTATGAACTAGTTAAAGAATCAGAAAAAATTTTTTTAAATCTTTTATCCGAAACTCTAGTAAATACCGAAGAGAGTTCAGTACTTGCTTTATCTTTAGACTGGTCGACGGGAAAAAAAGATCAAAGTACTGAAATAAAAATTACTGTCAGTGATTCAAATGGATCAATTTCTTTATATAGATTACTCAATAATGGAAAAGATTTTGAAAAAATTTCTTCCTGGAAAGCTCACGGATTTGAAGCTTGGATTACAGCTTTTGATTACTGGAATACCAACATTATTTATAGCGGTAATTTTAATACAATTGTTACTAAAAATAAAACTTTGTAGGTCGCAGTATAACATTAGATTAATATTAAACAGGCGGAGATGACTGCAAATTTTTGCGTTTCGATGCGCGGGTCGACTCTCCGATAAATACAAATCGATCTCATGGCGCTGGAGTTACAAGTCTTCATTCCAACTGGAAAAAAGAATTTAGCTTAGTTTCCGGCAGGTGATTTTCAAAATTTTGCGTATATTCTATAAACTTAAATTCTAAATATAAATAGAATAAAAAACTATACATATGAATTTCAAAAAAATAAAAATTTTGAAAATAGCTTGATTATTCATCGTGTTATATTAAAAAAATAAATATTTCGTTTTTTTTTTATCAATTTTAGAATCAAATGAGATGATTACATTTATTATAAACGCAAAAATAAGATTATTTTTTTTATACATTTGTTTTTCATAACTCTGACTCGTACGTCTGTTACGTATTAAGCTGCACCTTCTTATTCTACATTTCCTTTTTTAAATCTAAAAAACATTTCAGCTACGATGAAGTTTTGAGGTCATGGGATACAAGAAATCTCCGAAGACCAGTTTCAGAATTGAGTCTGAACGGCGGAATTTGGAGGCTCAAATGGGATCCCTACGAATCGAACTACCTGTTAGCGGCCTGCATGTACAACGGATTTTTCCTAGTAGACGCAAAGGATTTCGAAAATCCAGAAATTATTGGGGAATACAAAGAACACGACAGTATAGCTTACGGTTGCGATTGGTCCCACGTAAATATGCAATTAAGTCTGAAAGAAAGATTATTAGACGAGGACAATGCCACGCCGGTAGGGACGTGTTCATTTTATGACCACATTTTAAAACTTTCCACCGTAAAATTGAAATAATGGAAAATACATTATGTAAATAAAAGTTCTTTTTATAACTTTGGAATTATAAGTTTTATTTCTCAAAATGTATACAGTCGTATTAATTATTTTAAATTTTATTATTAAAAAGCTTTTAATAAAAAAATATTTTCAATCACTTACTGTGTAAATTATAATTTTCCTTTTCGATTTATTTTTCAAAGGTCGTACGCGTGTCGGTAAAAATCGATGACAGCAATTTTCCGAACTATTATGAAAATTTGCCATTTATTAAACCGAACTGTACAGTTCCAGATCAATCGAATGATAATGAGAAAACCTTAAAAAATTGATGCCAAAAGCGGAAACTTTGATCGACATTTTTAGTTCTACATTATAAAGGCTTCGCTATAGAGTTCGTTTATCTCCGTGCGATCTATTCCTGCATCTGTATTCGCGCAAGCTTTGAGTGGTAATAGATGGAACTAGTCGGACGTTATCGATAGATCACGCACTTCGTGTCTGACCGAGTTTTTCCGCAGCTTTCCCTTACAGGGGACATTAAAGTAGGTCATTTTTCTTTTGATTCCTGGTACCGACTTCACGCTTTTGATTAATGGTCGTCACTGTTATCAGTCAGACGTAACATGCGCTCCTCCTTCGCAAGCAAAAATAAAAAAAATTAAATTTCTAATTTTCTTGAGATTGAACGTTTTCGATACCGTAGAATCAAATAACCATTGCCAGGTGCAAGTGTTTGAAAAGTCGCGGTATTCGCACACTTGGATAACGTTGCGTATTTCGCGCGCATGCGCAGATTCAAAAATTTTCTCCAAAAGCGAATGCACAAAACTTGCCACTGCTAAAGAAACACGCGTTCGAGCGGTTCGCGTTCTACCATCCTATACTATAATTTCTAATTCAAAATTTTCAAATAACTTCAATATCCGCAACCTGCTGGCAGATGAAACGAGTGTAATAATCGTTCGAAAAAACCATTTTCGAGTATGAAATAAAAAAAAATTTAATAAAGTTCCATACATCGAAAAACTCGTGCGCATACAACCTAACGAAAATAAACGAAAATAAAGAATCAACGTATTGCAGGCGACAAGCTAGAAAACACCTATCTGGATGATGTATCAAAACAAAGATTATGAATGGAACAAGTATTCCCGGGTACACGTCTACTTTCTAACGGGATAAGCGGCTCTCGAGAAGGAGGGTAAAAGAATCTCTCAGCTCTCGGCAGTGGCTTGCGAAGCCTTAAAATAATTCATGGTGTTTATCCCTCGCCGGAAAAAATCGAAGCAGCAGCAGCAACAGCAGGGACGGTGGCTTTGGTAGCCGCAGCCCTCGGAGATATAGCTTATCGATCCGTTTGGTGAAAATTCGCGCTGTGCCGGCTTGTTTCCCTCCCGAGGCAGACGGGGACGAGAGGGGCAGGGGCGTCAGCGAGGGTGTGTGTTTACGTCGCGGCGCCGTTTACGCTACAGTACGTGCAGAGAGGGGCACCAAAACATCGATGACCTTGAATCGGGCTCACGTGACACGGGTACGCTCTTTGCAGCTCGGATTGGCCGGCTCCCTGATATTGCGTCGCGCGCATATAGAGGGAACGAGCGCGAGAAGCACTGCTACTCGCTGACGCCGCCGCCGCCGCCGCGCCGCGCCGTCAGGACAAAGAAAAAGCCCAAAAAGAGCCAAGAGAGCGCCGCCGCGCGACCGAACGCGACTCTCCTCGCGCTATAGTGTAGTGTCTCGGGAGTCGGTTCTCTCGGGAGAAGCGAACCACGGCGAACATACGTACGCGAGCAGGGCATACGTGCACACACGCAAGCAAGACAGGAGAGGGAGAGAGAGAGAGAGAGAGAAACCGAGTGCTCGAGCGACAGTGGAACGAGAGAAGATGGACGCGCGCGTCTTTTGAGGTTATAGCCCCAAGCAGCAGCAGTAGCAGCTCTGGTGCGTAGGCGAGTACTCCTGCAAGTAGGAAGGGACTCGACGCCCGGACGCCCGACGCAGCGACGAGGAGGAGCGCGCAGCGCCACGAAAACGGGCCAAAGCTCGAGAGCAAGAGGAGAGGAGAGGGCGCCGTCGCTTTGGAGAGAGCGGCACCCATGATAACCCATGAGAGAGCGCAGCAAATCGACAAGCAGCAGCAGCGGCGGAGCAGCAGTAGTGATGTGCAACAACGTCGACTCGCACACCAAGTACCTGAAGGAATTCCGCGTGGAGCAATGCCCGCTGTTCATCCAGCGCAAGTGCACCCAGCACCGGCCCTTCACCTGCTTCAATTGGCACTTCATGAATCAGCGTAGGCGCAGACCCATCAGGAGGCGCGACCGCACCTTCAACTACAGCGCCGACAACTACTGCACCAAGTACGACGAGACCACCGGCATCTGTCCAGATGGAGACGAGTGAGTCCGCCTCGGTTTGTTATTTATCGAGTCGTTGTACAGTGCCGGCGCGTCCTGCCGGCATTTAAACTCGCCGATTGTGTCACGAATTTTCATTGAGCGCGCCTGAAAAAGTGCGCCGCCGATCCGATCGCAATAACCGATATCGCGCGGTGCAGCGTCGCCTCGTTCATTGTTTATCTCTCGCGCGGCGTGCGCTTAGATAGCCTCGCGTGAAAGTGGCGACTGCTTTTAGCCGCCGCGATATAAAAATAGAAACCCGAATGCGCACGAGTGGCTTCTCTCTTTTTTTTCTCCGCCGCTTTTTACTGCGCCCGGCCGCCCGCGCGTTCCAGCGCTCTCCCATATCCGTCTCTGTCCTATCTGGAGAGTGCCGAGAGAAACATTGGAATCCGATAGCGTCGCGAATTGCCTTTATCGCTAAATTAACAGCCCGCGGAGGCGTTTCGCGCTACGAGATTCTTTGACGTTTCCAGCCTAATTGAAATTGTCGAAGCGTGCAGCGATTTTGGTCGGTACGAGAGATCGAGCTGATTTAAGAAACTCGCGACGCGAGCTATTTCCTCGCCACCTCTGATGTCACCTCAAACTTCTCTAAAGGAAGCTTTCAGATGTACTTTTTTCCAAGCAGCTCTAAATCCGAGCTATTTTCGACTCGCCTCCGAGTCAGGATCGAGAAGAAAAACGTAAACAAGAACGCGAAAAAAGCTCGCCCCGAGAATGTCCCAAGAGCGCGTCCCGATTTCCACCTAGCCATCCTTATTTCGTAATCTGTAATCCAAAGCGCGAAAAACAATGCAATCGCCGACGGGAAGAGGGCAGTCCAGCGATGACTCAGCTCTTCCGTAGGAAAGAAATATAGGCCATTCGCAGGCACTTGCCCCACCGAATCCGAGCGTGAAAACGCAACCCGTCAAAGGCCTCCCAGTAGAAAAAGGCGAGGGAAGAGAGGCCGAGCCGAGGCGCCGAGGCATTGTGCGTCTCTGCCTACGTGACCGGGGCTTGTTGCGCGAGAGAGCGTCTTTGCATCATCGGGCCCGTGGAGCCACGTGCGCGGACAAAGCCCCGAAGCGAGGAGAGCCCCCCCGTCCCCCCGGAATCTTTGTTCGGGCGTACGGCCTTACGCATTTACGCGCTTGGCCCACGCCGAGGCACGGCAAAAAATCAATATTCCCGTGTATGTGTGCCAGGCGTAGGCTCTCTGTCTCTCTCCTAGTCCCTTTGTCCTCGGCGAAATTGCTCTTTCCAGCCGTCGCCCGGGAGATCGAATCAGCTAAGCGAATTGTCTCTCGGCACGTGGTTATTGCCGAGTACGCTTTTCACGGGCTCTCCCTGGCTTCGCCGCGGAGGGACGGCAGGGACGCGCGGGAATCGAGCTGGCCGTCGAAGGCTAATTATTAGGCGCACGCGTGAACGGTGTGCGTAGTAAGTTTTCACGAGCCGCGGGACGAATCAATTTTTGGTGACTTTGAGCGCCGAGGGAAGGACGGAATTTTTCTTGTCAACTCTTGTCAATGTGGAAATAATGGAATGCTTCGATGGACTTTACGATTATTCATAGAATAAATATTTACTTACATGAAATATTGATAATTGCGATAGATAAGGAAATGTGATTGACTCAACTGTTATTACGGCCGACAAAATAGAGCGGATTATAATACATGAAACGTTTAATCTTTTACTCGTTTTATCGGTTTTTGATTACTGTTTAATGATCATCGATACATGCATTAATTCAATATGAAATAAAAAACAAAGTAGTTTATTCATTAATTCTATGCGCTTATCTTAGACCTTATTTTTAAAATGTATTAAAGAACTTTATTTTTTTTTTAATGAACGAATTGGAAATTACAGTTTTTATGAAAAAAATTCTATTTAATTTGCAATGAGGAAACGGAATTTTACAAAAAAAAATGCTCTTTCTATAATAATATCTTTTCCTCAAAAGATAACTCACTTTGACATCTCATTTAGGATTGTTTCTCATCTCGCGAAGATATCAATTTCTCCCAGCAAAGTAAGGCAATAACCCCATGATTAATTCCGTCGATCTCTCGTCTCTATTATTTACTTCAACAACCAGTGTTCCCTCACATTTGCCTGTAGCCAGTGAAATAATACACATCCGTATATGACGCAACAGCCGCGACTTTACTACCGTTAACAGTGACTGAACTAAAAATCCCACTCGTCGAATCCCCCCACAAAAAAATAAACCGAGCCATTTCGCAAATATTGACTTTATTACGTTACAGATGCCCAAATCTACATCGGACGGCAGGCGATACGGAGCGTCGCTACCACCTGCGCTACTACAAGACATGCATGTGCGTGCACGACACGGACGCGCGGGGCTTCTGCGTAAAGAACGGGCCGCACTGCGCCTTCGCCCACGGCAACCACGACCTCCGCCCGCCGGTCTACGACGTCAAGGAGCTGCAGGCCATGGAGAACCCCGACCTCGATCCCAACAACTCGAACAACGGGCCCAACATCCTCGACAAGGAGCGCAACCTCATGAACGAGGACCCCAAGTGGCAGGACACCACCTACGTCCTCAGCAACTACAAGACCGAGCCGTGCAAGAGACCGCCGCGACTCTGCAGACAGGGCTACGCTTGCCCGCAGTACCATAACAGCAAGGACAAGCGCAGGAGTCCCAGGAAATACAAGTATCGGTGAGTTCACTTTTCAGAGTCTGAGGTATATTGCTTTTGAATTTCAAAGTTCCTTGGCGTGGATTTTAATTCGCTGAAGTTACAGGTAGCTTTTGTAGTTTATGAATCACAACTTACTACACTTACTTTACGGTTTACGTTTGTAAAATCATTTTTTTTATCATTCAAAATCAATTATTTCTCATGGGGATTCCTATTTTTTTTTTCTTTTAAAATGCGAAAAATGTCAAGTCAATATTTGTTACTTTTCATTAATCATTTCAGCTCTACGCCATGCCCTAATGTCAAGCACGGCGAAGAATGGGGAGAGCCAGGTAATTGCGATCAAGGCGACAACTGCGTTTATTGCCATACGCGCACGGAACAGCAATTCCATCCGGAGATCTATAAGTCGACCAAGTGCAACGACGTTCAACAGGCGGGTTACTGCCCGCGTGGAGTGTTCTGCGCTTTCGCTCACGTTGACCGTAAGTGCATATTATTTAAACGCTGGTTCGAAAGCGTGCTCACGGTTACATTAAATTAAAATAATATGTTTATAAATATAGCAGTTTTACCAACAGAGGACTTAAGTGTCACAAGAGATTTAGTCGGCGTACCTTTAGATTGCGGTACCAACTTGGTAGATTTACTCAGTAATGCTCTACCAATGGACAAGAGGTCTCACGATAAGGATAAAACTCTCAGCGATAGTAGTGTAAGTTGCTTGACATTTTAAAACTTACTTTAAACCTAACTTACACGTGAAAATAGTGTTCAAATGTTTTTTTGTTTTTATTAGCTCTATTTAACATTATATATATTATGTTTTATTAAAACAAAGTGTCAAAAATCCAAGTGTTGTAATGACTCGTGTTATTAGTTGGCTATATTACAGAACGGTAGTGGAGAAATTTCCGAGTCTGCCAGCACTAGTAGTCTTGGCAGTAATGGATCACACAGCAAGGCACCAGGAGCACAACTTCATCAGAACTCAACTACTCAACAGAAACTTGCAAGCATGCTTTATAATCCAACTATACTTCAAGCCGTAAGTTTCGCGTACAATGAAATCCAGTTCTAAATGACATAATTTAATAGATAATTTAATGCAATTTTTCATTATTTATCATTTTTTAGAGTGAAATACGCAAAAAGATTATGGCTATCGATAGTGATCCTTTACTCACCAAGGCTGAAAAAGCTCAAAAGAAACAGAACTTATGTATCGCATATAATTTGAATTCATTATCATCGCGACCAACTATGTCATCGCCTCTTTCAACTTCATTTTATCATAATGATACTGTTGAGTCTGTAGTAGGTAAGAAATTAAATTTTACTTACTAATATTTTTACCCTTGTTTTAAGTTTATTTCAGATTAATTTTAATGCATTTTTTAAACGTAGGAAGTGCATTGGATGATCTGCATTTGGACGATCCACTTGGCTTGGTTGACTCTATCCACCGAGATACAAATTCACCGATTAGTAATTCAATATCTGCTGGTTTAGCAAGTTCAGGATTACTTTGCAGTTCAGCTCCAGTCAATATTCCAGGAATGGCTGAGCGTTCAGTTCTTTCAAATTTCTCACCGTCAACATCAAGCCCTCTTCAACCCTTGCAAGCTGCTAATAGTTTTCTCAATGCAGGCACAAGATTTTCTCATCAAGACTCAATAGAATCAGTACGAATAATAAATTTTATATTTCAATCAATGTTTTAAAATTTTAATGCGTTTCAATTATTTGAAAACTTATTGTTTTCAGTCAATGTCATCATTTATTAATCAAGTATCAGATCAATTTAGTAATCATGTATCACAAACAAGTGGTTCCGCATCAAAACTTGGCGCATTTAACAATAGTTTATTTGATTTTAATACAAATCAAGGAATGTCTCCATCATCACGCAATCAACCACTTGCGGCATCCCCACTAGTTAATGCATTTTCTATCAGTCCAAGTAATAACAATACTACAGGAACGTTATCTGAAGTATGTGTAAATATGCAAGATTTTTAATTTCTTTAAAATTAAATATTAACAATTTTAATGTAATTAAATAAATTATTCAAATAAGTTGCAGGTTCAAAGACTTAGAGAAGAATTGACATCTAGTCGTGCTCAGCTTGCTACTTGGGACGAACGTATCAGTCACGCCAGAGCTGCTTGTACCGCATGGCAGTTGGAATGCGAAGAATCTAAAAGAAAAACAGCTTTAGCAGAACAACAAAGAGATGAGGTAAAATTGTAGTCATTTGTTTTCGTTTATCAAGTAATTGAAAATATTTTTTTAAAATAGTAAACTTTTTTTAAAATATCAAATTTTTAAGACGAAAAAAATTTCTTCTTAATTAGGCATTAATGCAGTTGAAAGCTTTGAAAGCTGAGACTGAAGCAACAAATGGTGGTGGACCATATCTTAGTACATTGGCAAGAACTGGTGATCTAAAAACATTATCTATAACAGCTTTGAAGTCAATGCAATCACAACTGCGATCAGATCTAGAAGAAATAGAAAAGGTAAAGCAAAGTTATGAGTTGGGATTAAATAACTACTGGTGTGATGAACAATTCCGTGATTATTTTGACCAAACTTTCGCTTAAGCAATTTAAGAATGCAAGTAGACTCGCAACTTCATAATATATGTAACCTTATGTCTGTATTTATTCGAAACTAATATTACGATTAATATCAGCAAGTCTACATTTACTTTAGTTGTGAAATATTCTTTGAATACTAGTGCCAACTTTAATTGATTGAACTTGCATCTTTTTAATATTTAAAAATATTAATAATTTATCAATGATAAATAGAATAAAAAATTAAATCGTTATAATTGAATGTAACTAGTTTCAACTTTCATTTTTCAACTAGAGTTAATGATTAGAATAGATACTTATCAATAACAATATAGAAAAGGCTTTGTATCGATTAATCTTATGTTTTCGCGAGTCGAATGTTTAACCGGTTGGTAGATGAATTGTTGCCGTTTTAGGTGCTGTACAGGGAAACGGCAACAAAATGCATGGTTTGCGAAGAACAAAATCGTACTGTCACTCTGTCACCGTGCAACCATTACGTGGTCTGTTCGACTTGTGCGCCCAATCAACGAGAGTGTCCGTACTGCCAGACTCCGGTTGTTTCCACAAGTTAGGTCTAAACCCATGGCTAACAATTTCTAAACAATAATTTCTAACTCAAAATCCTAAGAAAACTATTTGAAAGAAAAATTTTCATTATTCTTCTTACGATTTACGCTACAGAGATTTTGGATAAAAGTAGCAAACAGTATCATATCTTACAATCGTAAAAATGTGATACGAAAAAGATTTTATCCAATTTTTAGCCATGAATTTTTTATTTTCTTTATTCTGCACTAAGTGCAGTGTCGTATTTTTCTTGACATAATCTTTCCATTAAAAAATTTCTCGAGTATTTTTATTAAAAATAATTAACATAAAAGTAATGGAATATCTATAAGAACGTTCTTACGTTTGGTGAACAAACTATTTTAGCAGTCATTTCATTGAATTTATAAGGAATAGTATACCAAATTCTTTAACAATACATAAGTATTTGGTAACAGTCAAGCTATAATAAATGTAATATATTTGAAATTATATTATTATAGTTAAAAGTTACAATGAAGACATATTCAAATGCTTTTTGAATAGAAATATATTTATTTTTGATATTTTAAAGATATTATCATTTCATAAAGAGCATGTTAACGATACTATAAAATATCTTGTTAAGTTTTAAAGTATCAAATTTTTCACTTTCCCAAGTTTTCAATTTAAATTATTAATTATATAGTCAGTTTCTATAATGTTAAAACATTATACTAAATGATAATATAAATTACAAATTACAAATAAATTAATAGGATTTTCAAATTTAGCTGTTTAAATAAATTGTAGTATTATAGCTTACTTAAGTAAAAATTTGCGAATGTCATTTAAGTTTATATTTTTTTAATGACAAATTCTAAATTTCGATCTAATTAATTACACGAATCAATAATATCAACTAACGTGTCACCAATTCAAATTAGAGATATAATTAAACATCATATTCTGAGCTTTAATTCATTGTAAATTTATAAATTTTTTTAAAAATATCGTCAAAAAATTATGAAATTATTTTCAAGTTAAATTGTACATAATGGCATTTTATAATTACGAATCTAATTTTTGGGCATTAATTCATTTATATACATTAGAATAGTATACATTTTAATTTTGCTCAATTTAGCATAGCCCAATGTATTTATAAATAAATTTTACGAATGCTAAATTATGCACAATTTTTAAGGGTATGATTTTTATTTGTATGAACATGAGAAGACATCAATTTTTGTACAAATAATTTCAAATTTATTTTTAAAAGAGCTTTACAATAAATTCAATAGCTTTAATTTAATTAAATGATAAATGAAAATGGAAAATTTATTTTAAAAATCAAAATTAATTATGTTAATTTAAAAAATGTTGCTTCTAAAAAATTAAAAGTATGCAAAAAATTGTATATAATATATTTGTTACGAAAAGAATCTTTAAATATTTGAGAACCAGTCAATTTTCCTGGTCTAAACTATCTTAAACGAAAATTTATATCTTGAAATTTGATTATTTGGGTGTCAGTTTTTTTATTTTTTACTTTCTGTTACACTTTTGTTTAACTTAATTTATTAAAAAGTATATATATATATTTGATTAATAAAGATGGACCAAGGTACATTTACACTCATGACTACATAATAAAATAGTAATTATGTAATATGTAATGCTAATATTTTTACTGTAATTGGGTAATTAGTTTAATGTATTAATTGATATTAAAATATAAATACAATTTTGATATTAATAATAGGTAAACATTCTACAAACGGAAACTTTTATTTTTATACTTAACAAAGTTTATTATATTATTTGATTACTTTCTTGTCACATAAATCTCCGTAAGGTATCTGTAACTAATTTAACCTACAAAAATTTCAAATAGTCATAGAAGAAAATATTATTTATTTAATTCTTTTTTATTTCTTCACAAAGTGATCATCGCTATATTTATGTTTCATCTTTTATACCTAATATAACCGTGAATATAAATTATATTGTGTGATGTTACGGCTTCCTTATCCAATGATTATAAGCTTCCAATAATTTTTACTCATGAAGGTATTATTACATTAATTTTTTCATCAAGTCAGTAAAGGAAGTTGCTATTTCAAGATTTGTATATACTCTATACATTGTTTTACTTTTACATTTTAATTTATTGAAATAATAAGCAGTTTAAAATGAGATTGCTACTTTCCAAATAGTGCAAGCGAATGGTCCATCTTATCTTCAAATTTTTCGTTTAGGATTTAATTAATTAATATCTTTAGATAAGAAAACTTTTGCTTTAACAATTAAGCACAAAAGTGAACTAATATGGTGAATATTGTGGGATACATTACCGTGAAAACAAAAGCATCTTTTAAATCTTTATTGCAAATTAGTTTGTACATTTTATGTATTCTAATTCTTTTGTTATAGTATTAGTTATAAAAATTAATGAATCAAATCAAAGTATATGTATAAGTAGCAATTACTTTGTAAAAGAATACATATATTACCTTTCTTATGGCTTGACAGATACATTTTTTATGAGCAATTATAAAAAGTGTATTTTGCAAATGCATATGCAAATACAAAAATGATGATACAAATGAATAAAATAAAAATTACTATATAATGAAATGACTAAAAATATAAAATTAAATATTATTATAAATTATATTCAAACTATAAAAGTATAGTTTAGATAGGAGAACACTATCAAATTTTTACTTTGTACCTACATAGGGATTATAAAAATGTTACAATATCCAATTTTTTAAAGACTACTATTATTTAAATATTTACAATTATATTTGAAGGTTTTTGAAATCTTACAATATACTCTAGTGAGGTACAATGATGAATTTAAAAAAAAAAATTATAATATACATTTTTTTAAATGTTAGGTAGGTTATTTTATTAATTTTTTAATGAAGTGAGCAAATACAAAGACGAATTACTTAATTATTTGAAATACATTTATGAATACACAAGAGTACTATACTATCTCTGTAAATTGTTGAGTTTTTTCCATGTCTTCAGCAGAATACCTCTTGCATGTAGATCACTACCACGATTTCTTGTATCAAATGCGTGGCCAAAAAGAAAAAATGTTTTTATTGCATCCATTTTTTAAATAAATATTATAAACACGTTAAATTAAAGTGGGGTGGAAAATGAATAGCTTGTATTACTCTACAATACAAGTGGTCTCAAACTAGTTTGATGTTTAGTAAAATATTTAAGCTAAAAATAAAATTGTTTATATTTTTATCTTTTACTGAGAGAATTTACATAGTATCTTGTTGTGGACTGGAAATGAAAAAATTAATTTTTATATTTGTGGAAACACAAGACCGCGTGTATTGTAGACTAGATTTTTTCAATTGTACTATACATATATCTAGGCTTTAACAAATTTAGCGCTTTCCTAATATGTATTTTTTATTTTTTTTATATGTTGGAATTTTTTTAAAGTAAAAAATTTTAAAAAAGCATCTAGACCAAAAAATTATTCTTAATGCTTCAATAACGTTCATTCAATTACAAATTGATTGGAAATTTTAGGAAATACTGCGTGAGATCATTTGTTACAGTTGTTTGTTCTTTAGATGGTGTTGGAAATGATTGCTTTGATAGATAGGAGTATGACTTTAAGATTTGCCACTTTACTTTATCCAATTTTATATATTGCATTTACATTAGTATCATAATATTAATGACAAATCTTCTTTGGCCTAAGGAATATTGATGTGAACCTACAACTGTAACAGCTTATCTATAATTTGAAGATATATTTATATAGATAATATAAATGATTGTACTACGTTATATTATTTTTCATCTATGAATAATATTGTATGATTTCTATAAAATGATTATAAAATTAAATTATTGTGAAAAATGTTTAGATATCAGAAAAGAATTAATAGGTTAATAGGAGAGTAACAAAGTAAATAATTAGTCTTTATAATTAATTTACCAATGAGTAGCAGGCAGTTGAATATTTATAGTGACATTGTCCCGTTCGTTAGTTTTTCGACGATTCCTACTCTAACAAAACAGACAATTAAACAAGACTTGCTGAATTTCGTACAAATATCAGTTGCTGATATCACTTGTGTAATACGTTAAAAACGCTTAAGTAAATCACTGGAAATTATTAATTTTACCGCATTAACCGATACAACTGAAGAATAAACGATCTGGGACAATCTAATTAAATAATAAAATATATCTGAATGCAAAAAAGTATATAAATATATATTATATATATATATATTTTTGACAATTCTTGAAAAATACAAATATGAATATTTAAAAATAGTCTGTTTGTGTAGCGAGTGAAATACAAAAACCTCATAGTTACATTTTCATTTGACTGCGCTGATTGTATCGAAATAAAGCTTCCAGAGAAACAGGATATATAATCTCTTGGATTATCTTAAGCTAAAGTATAAAAAATATTAAATATTGTAACAAACGACTTCAATATTTGAGAATAAAATTATAGATGCATTGTACTTTTGATAATTAATTACCAATTATATTGGAACATAGAAGGGCCAATTTTACTAAAATAAATGCGTATATTTTGTACAGAGGGTAATCCATTTATTCACATTCAATAAAAGAAAGATATTTCAGATATGCATTAAAACTTTGTAAAATGAGCTTTGACATTGCAAAAGTGAAACTGTACAAACTTTAATTTTTTAACGCAATAGATTATGCACAACGTGATGTAAACGTAATTTTACACACCAAATTGTCTTAATCCAAACGATGTGCGATGATATATTGAAGAGTTATGGCTGTATTGTTGTGATCAAGTGCGCAAAGTGCACAATGTGCTACTTGGATGCGTTTAAAGCACACGCTTGTTGTTAAAATGATGTAGTGAAACTTTCAATATTAAATGTCGGTTGAATAAATTTTGAAAGTAAATAAATCAATTGTCCACTGAATTTTTTTGAGAATACCAGCTGCTCTTTCAAAGACAGCTTCATCGAGCTTGAAAAATTTAAAAGAAAAAATCAATAAGTGCGTTCGTATGAGACATGCTTGGCGCAAACGACAATTTACAATATATTAAAATACTTGTAACTGTTAACGCATCTTTTATAGCAATTAATTAATGTCTGTGTAAGGGACCGAAATGTGGGCCAGTCTTTGCGCCTGCTAGACGTGAGCACCTTTAATTCTTATACTAAACGAATTAATCAATATATATTTAAACTTGTCTTAAAATGACCGAAAAAACAACTTTTAAAATACAAATATAAACACAGAATTACCTCAAAAAATTGTATTTTTCTAATAAGATTCAAGTTTAAAACTCTTTAAAGGTGTTGACATCTAGTGTAAGTTATCAGAGTAATAGCTACGTAATCGGCATGAAGTTTAAAATAAAAAAACAGCGATTGTAACAGTGCCATTTGTCAGAGCAATTAAAGTACATTAACTCTTGTACAGTCAGATTTTAACAGCAATATAATTGATCTTTGTGATTGTAACCATCGCAATCCTTCTGTTGAGATTTTTGCACCTTAATGATAAAGTAGATTAATTGTCGTCAAATTGTCGTGTTTAAAATTTAGAAAAAAAGGAAGCACATTCTGTTTGGTGTGCATGTAGTGCTTCCTTAGAATATTGTGAAGGATTGGCTTTCTTTTTTAATTGTCTTTGAAGCGTTACTAAGCAATTTATTAATCGCCTTTTTGTGAATTTAATTATTAAGATGCAAAATCCAATAGAAATAAACGTAAATCAATTGACTACCTTGTAACATTCAAACAAAACTGCGTGTCTTCCGGAAAAGAAAAATATGTGTTAGTATAGCCTAATACAACAAATACAGATTCAAAGTGAAATTTAATTAAATAATAAAGTACTCGTAAAGAAAAAACAAATATGAAAAATGCGTAAGAAACGTTTGTTCTAAAAAATCTTAACGTTGTATTGAAATTTTTAGGTAAAAGAATACTAGTTTAAATAAATAAGTATATGTACTCGTAACATTAAATAGCGATTTTGAACATAAACAGTGATGTACTACGCATTATTGAGTGAATATCAAGTACACAAATTGCATTGGCCTTGTTGTCAGGAAGAGACGAGACAAATTATAATTTTTGGCAGGTCCAGTTTGTATTTTATATAAAATTGTTTGTATTGACAGGTAAAATTGAAATCTTTGAATTTTTCTTGCAGTGAGGTGCCTCTTTCACTATCATGCACGGGATGGTTGTTAGCGGTAATTGTAAAGCGCGAATAACAGCAAATAACTGTAACTCTAGTCATGTAATGTGGAATGCAATAAATTTTGTGACAAAAAATATTAAAAAAATATTCGGTTTGGTAAAAAGTACTGTAGATTTTATTTTATAAACCCGTTAATTTTGATTGAGTTTTACAATTCTCGCTAATAATTAGGCTCAAGTACCACAAAAACAGTAATACTGTGCAAAATAAATTGTAGTTGCGAAACTGATAATAATAATGTATTAATAATGGGCGATAAGTAGATTTTCTTAAATTTTGAAGTATTCTAATGTCATTCTGGTTGTGTGGTTATTCTGTATTGTGTCTAATATGTGCTAAATTATTAACAAGTCGGTCTACTAATTTGCAAAGGTTTGATCAAGTTCTGACAAGCTCAAAATTTTTAGTTAATTGATGATTGATAGGCACGAATTTTTATTGTCTTATTAATAATTGTAATGGCTATTTAATAATGCGTTTTCAAAACTATCATCTGAAAACTTATTTCTGAAAGAAATATTAATTCATAGAAAACTTACACTTTTATCCGAAAATCTCAAAGATCTCTAATAGTTAGGGAAAACCTCAAATATTTCTAAGACTGTATGAGCAATGTCTCAAAGTTTTGAATCTTACACTGATATTTATTATAATTCTATTTAAAAATAATTTTTCAAGAAGATATTTGATCATTCTGTCATTATATTTTGCGCCAAAACTTTTGAAATGATTCCAGCATTTATTTTTAAGTTTTTTTTCATTCGAATTCATAATCTGCGCACTTTTATTCAGGTACAAACATTCATATTGTCTTTTATAAAGCGGCGTTCCCTGATTTTTCTCTTGACTCTTTCTTGAAAAGAAAACATGTGATGCAGCGTACAAATAGAAACTGTTAAGCGTGCGTAATTGTTGTAAAACTTTTAACTTTTGCGTAGGTTCAAGCAATTAATCTATATTAAAAAAACTCAAGAATAAACGAAAGCCAATATTTAAAAGAAAAATGAAATGTGAAAATCTCGATTCCACGAAAGGCTAAACTTGTAGAAAAGGTACGATGCAAACGTTATTTAAAATACAAAGTTTATACGCACGTACGGAAAATGAATTGAATCAAAACTTGGAACGTGCATTTTTGGATCGTACCAAGTATAACGACGACTCCAAAATTTTAATAATAAAATATCAGTACAAATTGAGTAGGCGGAAGAAAAGAATCGTCTGAACTGCGAATAAAGAAATGTGAATAACAAAAATTTACGAACCTTTATTTTTGGCAATACTACATTAAAGTAATACAAATGAATTAAATATAAAGAGCATAGTAGCTATGTGACATAGACCATAAAGGATTATGAAAATTTAGTTGTAAATATTTTTTTATTATTGAAAGTTTAATATGCATATAAACTTTCATGCATACAATAATTACTTTATGACGTAAATGATTCGTAGAACGAATTTTCATTACTGCTTCTTATGCTATAATTAGGTAGTGTATTAAACAATTGAATGAATTAGAGGTTGTAAATCAATAAATCAAAACCATTATAAATTTGCGAGTTTTCATTTCTCCCTGTCAATTAACTTCCCTTCATTCCTTCATTTTTCAATATTAAAAATTAAATTTCCATGTTTGTAATGAAATTTTATCGTGTACTTCAATGTTGGCAAATATTTCAAGAACAAGGAAAATTAAAGATGGTAAATAAAAAAATTGTAAAATCTTAAAATTTATGAGTCATTTCGACGTGACTCATTCGTTACATTACCAATAACGATTAGAATACGTTCAATTCATAGCTTCTGATGACATTGCGCAATAAATAATAGATTTTGCTGAAAATGTTCAAACATAAAGCGCGCTGATTTGTTTTTGGGTAAAGCACTAGTTCTCAGTATTTAGCAGATAAGACCAATTCGATCCCGTTATCTGTCATTCGTATCCTCATTTAGTTTTATCTGGAGTGTCTCGTTTTATCGCTAAGTAAACAAAATCAGGCTGGACCTTAACGAGGGGCGCGAGCAGCGAGATTTCTGTTTACATTCATGATTTGAGCAGGTCCGCGACAAGTTTGCGCGCGAACTTCTTTTCTAACGTGTCCCCGTGCACTTGATAAGAAAAATAAAGTAAAAATAAGTAGCACGGGCATCGAATACTTGTTTGATCATTCCTACAGACGAATCGAAAAATTCATTGGTGGTACTTTTTTAACGCGCAATACGTAACGAGGCTGTTCCGCGCAAGCGCATAGGCATTTTCAGACTTCTCCCCCACCCGCGAGAACGTCGAGTAAAACCCACACACAGCCGCACGTAATCCGTTGTTCCGTTCTGTGTTCTGTGGCCTTAGTTACTGCCGCGCTTTCTTTTCACCTACGTACTCACACAGCGGAGGCTCACAAAGCGCGCGCTCTGGACGTCCCGGCGGCAGCGGCAGCATAGTCGGGTATCCTATACTACTCCCGAGAGAGAGCGGCAGTCGATCTTGGTCACTCTTCGCTGACGCAAGTGTAATTCCGATTCGAGAGGAAACTCTGCTTCTATTTCGTCGAAAAATCAGCGCTTAATAGTTCTGAAAAGGTGAGTAACCGCGGTTTTTCCATTTTCGCGAAAAAACAAGGGGATAAGGCCGAATTAGTAATGGGCGGGAAAACTCAGCCGGGCAAAGTGCGGTTAGAAAGGGCGCCGTGACTGAAAATCTGCAATTAGCGCGGTAGCGTCGTCTCGGCATGGTGAAAACGTACAGGCGCACATACGCCATCCGCCATTTTCATTATTGTGCTTGCTTTTGGACTTGGAGGGAAAGCTAGTTCGAGCGTACTTTTGGATTTTCGCTTGTTTTTCGGCTTTTTTTTCGCACTTTTCTCATTTTGGTGAGTCTTATTGCAGCGTTCGATGTAAAAAAATCAGTATTTTCGTGTTTTTAGTCAAGTGTAGGTGGGTAATTCGCGAGTTCAACGGCTTAGTTTTTTTTTTTTATTTTGATGCCTCTGAGCGTACTGTACACGGCCTATTGTCTCTCTCGCACGTAGGCGCTTTGACGATTTGATCTAACGGTCGATTTTTCTTTCAACTTTCCGGTATTCTTGCGTTTGTTTTTATTACGTTGAGAAAATTTAAACGAATTTCGGTACTTTTTTAAATAATTCTTACTGTTAAAAAAATGTTTATTAATTATTATTTGTTAACGTTTATTTATTTTTTCAATAGCCATGGCTCGTACTAAGCAGACAGCCCGTAAATCTACTGGAGGAAAAGCTCCCAGGAAGCAGCTTGCTACGAAGGCAGCACGTAAAAGTGCACCTTCTACTGGAGGAGTCAAGAAGCCTCATCGTTATAGGTAATTATGGAGAAATATTACAAATGGCAAAATAAATATTATTTAATTACTATATCTAAATTACTAATTGTTAATATAATTTTCAGGCCTGGTACCGTAGCTCTTCGTGAGATCAGAAGATACCAGAAATCCACGGAGTTGCTTATTAGAAAATTACCCTTCCAACGTTTGGTTCGTGAAATTGCACAAGATTTCAAAACTGATCTGCGTTTCCAGAGTGCAGCTATCGGTGCTCTTCAGGAGGCTTCAGAAGCATATTTGGTTGGTCTTTTTGAAGACACAAACTTGTGCGCTATCCACGCAAAGAGAGTGACCATTATGCCCAAGGATATTCAGCTAGCTCGGCGAATTCGTGGCGAGCGTGCTTAAATTTTGATAAGTTATGGGCGTTATGCTTTCCATTTCATTTTGTTTTCATACATTCAAACATTATTATTATTATTATTATTATTATTATTATTATTAATATTAATATTATTATTATTCAGAAAGGTTAGCGGCATTTTAGTTCGGTATATGTTTGAAAGATTTATTAAGATTTTCACTGCCAGACATTCAAAAGCGACGGCACTTTATATCTACGTCTAGCTATAGTCCTTAAAATTGACTATTGTATTTTGTCCAGTAAATTAAGTTATATTTATGACACGCTAAATTATATTTTTTTTATAAAAAAAAAAAGTTATTACTCAATAATCACTTAGATGAAATTAAGAAAGACAATGTTCGTGTTCGATAAATCTATTTCTTCATTGTCATTTTACACTGAAAACTTGACGTATTTGCGTTTCTTGTACTTTTTTAGAATATAACCCCCTGAATGTATCGTTACTAATGTAAGGAACACAGCGTAGTTTTGCCTTCCAAATAGCTATGGAAGAATTCTATATATTATAGAAAATATATAGTCACAGTGAAAGATTATCTGGTGTACAAACTTTCCAGTTTGCAGGTTTTGAATGTAAACAAACCTCTATTTCATACTAATACTTTAAACTAGGAAGTTTGATAAGGCCCTGATCTTTCATTGAGATATAATCTTTCTTTGTAACTCTGATTAATCATTTTGTAGCTATGAAGGTTCAAAACGATTTTCGGAATCAATGAAAGTCTTATAAATTAGATAATTTTTATTAGACTTTAGTGACAATGTAATTCATTAAGTTATAATTCAAATGTGAGTAATTTCAGTCCACAACTGGACAGCAATAGAATATAATTTCAATTATAAGAATATTCAGATATGGTTCATATTCTTTTATTTTAATAGATAATGCAAAAACATTTTCAAAATAAAAAAAAAACTTCTGTAACTACTGTAAATGGAAGGTCTCAAAACCAAAAATATTTAAAAAGAATTGTCCAGATTTTACATGTTTAAGAAATGTTCAAAAAAAGTATAATTAATTTTAAAATGTGTGCAGTGAAAATTGATTGGTTGAAAATTAATTGTGTTGTAAACAATGTTTACAACTTAATTAAGAGTAGCATTTGAGATCTTCCGCTATGAAGTGAATTGTTGTATGTAGCATAAATTATAACTATAATACAAATTACTATTGAATAAGAATCAACCTTTGTTATTCTTTTTTAACCACCCTAAAATAAATTTTTGGAGCTGTATTATTGAAAATAAGATAACAATTATATTTTTAAGAAAGTTTTTATTAAATAATACAAACATATCTTAAAGACCTTGACTTTTTTATTTATGAAAAAAAAAGAAATAAAAATTTCAATAATTTAATTTGAAACTTTTTTTGACCATTTTTCTTGATTTCACAAAATTATGCAAATTGTTGAACGTTCGAGTTAATTTGTATTTTGAAACTCGTAATTATCGCCAAATTTCGCATTCGAACCTCAAAATTTCGAAAATTACTCAAAAATTTCGAATTTTCGTAAAAAAAAAATAAAAAAACCGTTCCTTTCTGCGAAACTCCAAGTGCAACATACGCCCGTGGGTGTAGACGCACAACCCAGACGAGAAAGAGCAAACATGGCGCTGGTACAACCGCGCAATGTTGTTCGTTTTGTAAACCAGCACTATTGCCTTGCCTAATACAGCCGACACTCAACGGCTCTCTTCCTCGAACGTCCCAATCGCCTTTTCTTTAGCGGATTTCCTAAATACGAAATCTGAAAGTAATGCATAAGCGGAAACACGCCGAGGTTGATTAATCATTTGATCTTGCAAGAGAAGTTTTCTCGAAAAAATCTCGGGGAACGAAGGCGAGAGTCAAAGCGCTCGGTTTTGTTTAGAGCGGTTCGTCTGTGACACCTGAATCATCTCATCGCCCGCCGAGTCCCAGCGCCTGCGCGCCGCGTTCGAGAGCAGCAGCAGCAGCGTCTGCCTCTCGGAAATACGTATGCGTTCTATTTTTTCAAAAAACGCTAGCCTACCGCTGATACATAACTTCTACATCTAGAAAGTTCAATACAGGAGCGCGAAATCATAATCGCGCCTCTCCCCTTCCCCCCCCCCCCTCAAGGAAAGCGAGCTCGCGAAAAAGGAAAATTGCGAGTGCGCTGCTGTGTATCGATGTATGCATGTATTTAGCGTGCGTCAACATGCACGAAAAGGGTCGTGCAAAATTGATGAGCCCGAAGGGAAGGGCCGCGGCCGGCGGCGGCGACGACGGAGACGGCGTAAGAGAGGAAACCTCGTCGTCCAAGTGGAAAGTCGGCCAATCAGGTTGGGTGCCTACGAAAAGCCGATTCGGAGCATGGGATTGGTCCCCGAGTGGCGTAGTCTCTCTCTCGCACTATTTAATTTCCTAGAGGGGGAGAGGGAGAGAGCGAGCGCGCGCGCGCCGAGGAGAGGAGAGCGTCCGCTCGCACGCACACCAGTCCACTGCCATCCAAGTACAAGGAGACGTCGTGCTTGCTGCAGCTCTGCATCTCCCGGACAGATTTACCCCCGAGAAGGTGAGTTCCGAGCCTGAAAATTCAACTAAATCCACCCATTCCCTGCGAGTTTCGCGTTTTTCGTCAAGACGGACCTCCAGGAGGCCGTCCAGCCCGGAGACGCGGCGCTTTTTCTTCACGACGATGCACCGCCAGCGCCAGCGACTCCATTTTGTGTGTAATTGACGTTTGCGAGGGAACGCGAGGCAGCCCAGACTTTCCGAGACTGTCCGGCGAGCGCACGTGTGTTTTTCCCGCTTTCCCGCTTCAATGTGAATTGCATTAAAATCGGCAAGTAAAGGCGAGAAAAGGTCGGGTAGGGCTTCGACGCGCTCTAGGAGGCGACTCCGCTCGGAGACGCTCTCCTTCGGGTAGCAAAGGACGAGGGGGAGATACAACACATCGTTTACCTCGCGCTCCGAGCGTGTCTTTTTCTTCTTAGCGGCGGCAGCCACGGCTTTCCCCGTGCGCTGCATTGCGCAAGCGTGGGTGGGGGGTGTTGTGACGGTAGTGCGCATGTGCGCGCAGAAGGGAGGGGGAAACCAGCCGCCCAGTGTTGATTTTGTCGGCGTCGGCTGTCGTCGACGATTGTCTGTCACTTTGTGTCAGACCGCCGACTGGTTAGGAAGTCCCTCTTCTTTCTCCCCTGCGATCTGTGCTTCGTTTCAAAGGGAATTCGAGATCTAATTTGGATTTTTATTGCAGTTTAGTGTGAAATAAGACGCAATGGCTCGTACCAAGCAAACAGCCCGTAAATCCACGGGAGGTAAGGCGCCCAGGAAGCAGCTGGCCACGAAGGCAGCGCGTAAAAGCGCACCCTCCACTGGAGGAGTTAAGAAGCCTCATCGTTACAGGTCTGTTTCATTCATAGTCTATGCTTGATCGGAAGAGAGAGTTTGAGCGTGACGCTCTGTCTATCGTCCATCTTAATAGTGTTTGTTTTCGGTTTGAATTTTAAAGTACGCGCTCTTTTTGATCCTACAATTATCTTGATCGTTAAAATAAGATTTTATAAATTCCGTGAATTTTTTTTTTTTAATTAAAATAATTATATTAGCAATCTTTATTTCTGTTTATATTTGTAATTAAACTAATTTATTTTATTAAATTAATGTTTTTAAATTATTAATTAATTACCTAATTAATAAGTAAAAACTAAATAAAAATGAATCTTTCAGGCCTGGTACAGTAGCTCTTCGTGAAATCAGAAGATACCAGAAATCCACGGAGTTGCTCATTAGGAAATTACCATTCCAACGTCTTGTTCGTGAAATCGCGCAAGATTTCAAAACCGACCTGCGTTTCCAGAGTGCGGCCATCGGCGCTCTTCAAGAGGCTTCCGAAGCCTACCTCGTCGGTCTTTTTGAAGACACAAACTTGTGCGCCATCCACGCAAAGAGAGTAACCATTATGCCCAAGGATATCCAATTGGCTCGGCGAATTCGTGGCGAGCGTGCTTAAGAAGTGTCATTTAATATATATATAACATTTAATATTACTACTATTATCGATAGTTTGATCTTGATATTAATATTCATAAAAATGTATGGCAGTATACATTCATTCTGATCCACATATTGTGTTGTGTGTATTATCACTTTGGAATAAGCATTAGTACATTCACCATTTACCTTAGACGAATGAATATCAATCAAGCTTCAAACTAAATTTGCTTAGTTTTCTACAACTTTTAAACAGAAACATTTAGTTCTCAGAATGGTATTAAAATGAAGGATATCACATGCCTAGCTTAATTAATAAGAATCTTCCTAAAGATTAGAATTCCCTTATTTTAAATAGTTAATTATGTTTTAATGTATGGCAAAGCAGACTTAGTATTATAGATGCTCCATTATTTGACCGAAAAACTGTATAACTTTTAGAAACCTTTGATCATCCTCATGTATAACTATCATCCTTGAAACAAACATAATTATTTTGTATGTATATATGTACGAATGTGTGCATGAGTTCACATTCGTAAATGTATACACAAGCACGAAAAGTAACGTGCTTTTAGAGAATAAGATCTCTTTTTTTATAGCGTAATTTGACACAGAAAAACAATTTAGAATGTATGAAACACATAAATGAACTTTGCAAAATCATGGTTCTTTGTGTGAAAAATCGCGTTTCATAAATAAACAATGTAAAGTGAAATAATGTTTAAAAGTTATTTACATACCTTTTCCTCCCTTTTTTATTATATTTCTCCCTTATTTATTGTTTTTAAAAATATTATTTAAATTGTAATAATTATTTTATTTGTAATAAAAAATTTTTATTTTTATTTGATGACTATACAGAAAGGATATACAGGCACAAAATGAAACACTGAATTGACCAATTACAATTTTATTTCAGAATAGTTAAATTTTTATTGAACATTGCTATAAATATCTACAACATTAAAAAAAATTTTATTTCAATATTTTACAATTTTTTAATGCATAGTTTTATTTCATAAATAATAATATACTATACTTTAAATATTTACAAAAACTTGTCATCAAGATTATCTACTTCAATATTATTTATGCATAGTTATTGTTTACTAAGCATAACAGCTACATTATTACTTTTTATATAAAACTGTCGCCGGAAAGATTGAAAAGTTTGTAATATAATATATTATACTTAACAGTAAATTACAATTAAAATGAAATAGGAAGCGTTTTGCACTCTGTTATTAAGATTGATTTTAACAGCACAAATATGTTGATAAGTAGAATACCATATTAACTTCAACTAGGATATTATAAAAACTACATTTAAATAAATTTTCTTAGCCTAAAATCCAACGTCGTAGATTTTTCTGGGGTTTACAAATTTTATTATTATATGAAAATTAGAGTTTCTTTAAAATAGAAGTGTAGCCATGCGATTCATGTCGCTACTTTTGACGAATCTAAAATTCTACTTGTTTTTAAAAATATTATTTTTACAACAAATAATACAAAAATCGACATTTCTTCTCGTTACACAAAATATACAAATAAAAATTCGCTTTTTGTCTTCTACAAAGACGCAGTTTACCAGAAGTTGTAAGTTTAATATCGAATGTGATTGTTGTTTCCCGCAGTGGTGAGAGCTTGCGGCTGTCTTCTAGTCCTGTTTTAAGACAAATGCGAAATATAAGGAGATAAACATTTAATTCGTTTTAGCTTAATCGATGAAGGCAGCTTGAAGAATTTCCAGCATAGAATGACAATATGCCATGCAAACATAAAATAGTGCTCTCTATTCCTGCTTACAAAAAATTACGCTAACAAGTATTTAGTATTTTACTCACCTGGCCAAAAAATTGATTAAACAAATAATGAATTATGTATATATAATGTATAAGAAAAGATTAATAAATATTACATAAATGCGTCAATTTTTTAACCAGTGTTTTGTTTAAAACTTAGTTTCACATATTTTTTTCAGTTTAACGTATAGAAACACTAGAAACTTTTTTTTTTATAAAAAATGTTGGATATTTACACAATTATAAGAGAATGAAAAATAACATAATCAATTAATGGCAGCAGTAACATTTTAAAATTTTAATTTCATAAAATTGTGTATTTTTTTATTTCATTTGAGTCAACGTGTAAAAAATACTTATTTTTTAATTTAAATTTCATTTTAACTTTCAAATACTTTTCGTTTAGACGTAAACAAAGCACACTAAATGTTATTTACACTTGGTTTGAAAAAAGAGTATGCAAGTTAAAAAATATTTTCAATTTATGTGGTACAGTTTTAATATCCTCATATTGAACGTTTAAGAATTTTAAAGAAAAATTTGCCATTTATTTAACTACTTTTTATATCTACAGTAGATATTGTGTTCATTAGAAATGAGAGTAATATTTGTTGTGCTTTTCGAAATTGGCATGTGCGCAAATGATGCATAGTAGGCGGCAGTGTAATAATAAATAACTTTTGCCTAAATGTTTTGAAAATTAATAAATAAAATTAAAAAACATTTATTACAAATCATACAGTTTCTAGAAATACGCAAATAATAAAACGAAAATTGGCATTCTGATGCCAAAGCCAATAAATTCGCTAAAGTACAGTAAATTAATCACAAGAAAAGTCTAAAAACACTATAAGTGACAAAGAACCTTGAGGATGTACAAATATTACAAGTGTGTACAAAAATTAGTTCCATGAATATCTATCATGTACCTCTATTCTAAAGTTTTTAACACCTATCTTTTAAATTATAAAATTTGCTACAATGGTTAAAAATCAGTGTTAATTTAATAAATGACTGTCAGTAATCAATGAATAGCAGGTACATGATCCTTTTTTGTGGAATTACACATGACGGAAGACTACAACAGTACAAAACTATTTATTTTGTTGATAAGCTTAGTGTTACCTGTAGAGATCTCGCACGGATTGATCTTCTCTTGACGATGTATTTCTACATGTATTTAACTTATTCTCCAGAGCCTAAACAAGAAAAATAAATTTTAGTTTTGATAAATAATCTTTTAATTTATTAATCTGTAATAGATACATAAAACACAGCATGAGAAGTTATTAGCGATGTGGTAGAAAGTTGAAAGTGCATATTATAAACTGATAGGGCATGAGAACAAAGTGGAACGAAATTTGATAGTTTGACGAACTTTAATAATGGTAAGTACGTAAAAATGAGATTAAGTTTAAAAAGCATGCAAACTTAAGAAAAAACAAAATTAAAACCTGTGTCGTCTGAAAAGTCGTGAATATATTTTTTAAGAACATCAATCTATGTCACGATCAGCTTTCGGTTGATCTATGTTGTAGTCTTATACATTGAATTGGAGTGTCTACTTGAACTGATGGTTGGTTTTGTGGTTGTTTTTTTTTCACCAGGACATGAACATTTCACCCTCCTACAGTCCATGCAGACCCACCTGTTAAGCTACCAATACCAAGCTACAATTTACAATTTCACAATATTGTGAAAACTGTGCACTTATACTTTACTTCCTCATACTGATTTTGTTTATTATTTACACTAAACTTAAAACATATTTTTGACGGTAACAATAATAAGAGGGGATAAAGCCGTGCTACAAGCACAATTGGTTGCATGCTACATAATACAAGGAAATACCAAAATTCTGTTTACTTAAATACATGAACTTACCCCAACTTTCCTCATGAGGTCACCTATCATATTCATGGCGAGTATTCTAGTGCATGGTGCCAGTGGAGGTGTATTCATATTGTTGTTGATATTGTTACTCATGACACCCCCTACTCCATTTCCAACTAGTTATAACAAAATACATATATTACTATTGAACTATTAAACTGAAAAGCATTAAAAAAATTTAAGCAGTTTATGAAGATTTAATTATACTTTTTATTAGAAAACTTATTTAGAATAATACAAATAAAAAAACTTTAAACAAATTAAGCTACTATTTAATAATTTTATAAATAGAAAAATAATTTTTTAATCTGTAAAAAAACTCAATATTGTTTACAATTAAGAAAACGAAAAAGAAATAAATAAACAAAACTAGGCAGTTTTTCTTTTACGAGAACATGATTTAAACACATTTTTGGTTCTGGACAAGGCCTTGTACATCTTACTTTTCAATGGTGATGTTGAAGTCAGATTCGTCGATGTTACATTATTCACTGGACTAGTAGGTGGAGTGTTAGTCTCCAACTCAACTTGTAGTTTATTACTGTCTACATGATTGCGGACAACCGCAGCAGACTTGTCATTATCAGGTATATATCTGGCTTGAACTTGAATTTCTTGTTTTAAATCTGAAAAAATTTATAAATAATAATTTATTGTAATTAATAAATTATTCTACATAAGAACATATAATTTTTACCTCTGATTTCATCCTTCAAACGCTGAACTGTTGCCCTTAAAGTTTCCTTTTCATCCAATTCTGATTCAAGAAGTGCAGTTTTCTCGAGAGCTACATTAAATTTGGCTTCCATTTCTTCTTCAGTTACTTTACTAACCCTGTATAATGAGAATAATGTTAATAAATAGTCCCAATTAAGTGAATAAAACAATATATAAAAAAAGTTATAAAATTTACCTATGAGCTCTTTCTAAATCATCATTCTTTTGTTCCAGTTCCCTAACATACTTGAGCAATTGTTCATTTTGAACTTGGAGTTCTTGAGCTCTTGACTGAAACGTAACACAATCCGCAGATTGCTGGTCCAATCGAGATCTTAACTGTTCGATTTCTGAAGCTAATCTTGAATTCCTTTGCCTTAAATCACGATTTGTCTTATCAGCTTGCTCTAATGAAGCTTCTAGTTCCTTTTCCAGCATTTGTGAGTTTTCTTGAAACTCCTCCAGCTCTCGTTCAACATCATCCTTTCTAAATTTGTAAAACACATTAAGACTTCTTAGAACTTGCAAAACCTTTATAATTTACCTCTGGTGCAGTTGATGAGCCAGATCCATCCAATATTGGATCTCATCATCCTTAGTGTTGAACTGTGGTGGAGGATCAATTTCCATCATCTTGAAAAGGGGAAAGAGTGCCTTTGTTTAGAAAAAATCCTCAGGTAAATAGGATGCAGACTTTCTGCAACAGCATCCACAAGGCAGCACGAAATTCACGTCACAAACCTTTTGGCACACATTCTCTGTAAATTCAGATAGTTGGTCAGCACACGTATTACGCTATCGACTAAACTTATACTCTAACAAAAAAGGGTAGTAAGGTGGGGGTAGATAATATGCGCGCTTTTCACCGCAAATCACGGCGACGTACGGTTTCTAATCTTCGGAAGGAGAGCGCACTAAGTATTATATTGCGTCGACACGGAGACACATCACGCGCACCAGGAATGAGACCTTGAGAGCGAGAGAGACAGAGTACGACTGCATGTACGTGCACGATGTAGCGTCATAGAAGACTTGACAGCGACTACGCGTTACTTTTTCAGTATGAAAATGAGTCAAAGCGCGCGGGGGTGAACATTCCTAACGGCAAATCTATGAGAATTATGCGCGATTTCCAATGGTAGCGAGGACCCACTTCACTTTAGTCTTCAGTCACTGCAGAGGGTTGACTTAAGTTACTATAGCAATTAACGGTTACATGTCACTTTTGACATTGCTACTCACATAGATTCATGGGAAAGTGGCCGAATTTGCCCTCAAGTATTGTTAGGGATCTGTTTATAGAGCCCAAAATGGCAGACGTTAAAAAAACTGGTGTAAATGGATAAAGATGGCGATAGAAGCGACTGGAGTTCGGCGCTTGCTAAATGTCGAATGCGCATGCGCGGATGTGATTTAAGGCTGCCGAGCAAGGTGTGCGCCAGCATATAACTACTGTTTTTCTTTTTGTTGGATGTAGCAGGTTTTACTGTCGTTTTTGTAGTAGGGATGTCCTTGCCTATGCTAAGAAAGAATGAGGATGACGCACAGAACTTCATTTTAGACTGTCAAATGTTTTTAGTACTGCGAACAAATTTTTCATGCAATTTACACATTTATCAATTTATAACGACACTTATAATTAATTATAGCAAAATTTTATTACAACAATGTTATTCTTTAATTTTATTAAGAATTAATAATCATTTTTCTAAACATTTTTTCATTGATATGGCAAAGAAGATAATTAAATAGTATAATTTTTTTTTAATTTTAATGACGTGTTATACTGACCTACTTGATTATCAATTATTCATGTCTTTATTTTGCATCAGCATTTGTCTCGGAATATGTGATTAAGTATAACATTTAATGATGATTTAATAATGACAAAAATACTTATTAAAGAAAATTTAAAATCCTTATTAATTTGGAATTTGTAACTTAATTTTTATAAACATAATTCTTTCCTGTTTTTTCTTGTTAAGTATCCTTAATTCTTTACTGTAAATTTTATCTTTTTTTAAAAATAAAAATTATGTAAATCAAACCCCTTAATTTATTGAAACAATAATTCAATATTTGAAAGTTCGAAAGAACTGCTAGTTCTCATTTTTCATGAAGTTGTAGTTTTCGAATAAACGTAATACTTTTAATAACTGCTATAGATGTATACATTTGCAAAATCTCTATCCTCTACTATCCAGTCTGTCAAATTTTTAATCTAAAATGAAAGATCACATAAATGATGATTTAGAGTCAATTGAGAAGCCAATTCAAAAATTTGAGATGAATTGAAGATCTTTTTTTGCGGAAAGTCTGTTCAAATATAAATATTATTTTCAGCGCCCCCTATCGACCAGCTGCTTTCCATGCTTTTTATTCTTGTGACTTGTGGTTGTGCGGTATCCATTTAATTCTTAGTCACATTGAGCGTGTGATAAAAGTAATATTTTGTGTTAAGAATTAAAAGTGTCTTCAAAAAATTATCAAAATGGTAAGATCTTTGTGCATGTCGTTTACTTTGGTAAATACGTGTACTTCCGTAAGTAGCGAAAGATGGGTTCGCTTCAGGAAACTCCCTACCTTATTATGCCGGATAAAAAATTTTTTCTAATAGATTGATATGAATCAAATACCGTTATTTCAGTCTGTAATACCTTTTTCTTTCTGGGATGGTTTATTTTAAACGGAATTACAGCTATTTTGAATTGAAGCACGCGGTCGGGATATCGATGATGAGGTTCAAGTCTTCCTAACCTTATAAGGATATGGACTTACTTAGTGATATTCCACACGAGGGTTTTCACGCTTCACTGCAAAGTTTTAATGTCTTTTTTAAAATTCAGCATTGTATTGTTAATTTATTCAAATAATGGAGCTTATACTATTTATGTTTTCCATATATTTAAGTACAAACTTTATTGATAACTACAATAATTTTATTTATCAAAACAAAAGTTCTGTTTAATAAATTCAAAATTGTTCGTTCTAAAAGTAAGTAAATATCTAATTTTTTACTATTATACTTGCAGCAACCTCAAATTATTCTCCTTAAAGAAGGAACAGATTCTTCTCAGGGAAAGCCACAACTTATTTCTAACATAAATGCCTGTCAAATGGTTGCTGAAGCTGTGCGAACCACTTTAGGACCTCGTGGAATGGATAAATTGATTGTTGATAATAATGGCAAAGGAACAATTTCAAATGATGGTGCAACGATCTTAAAGCTCCTTGATATCATCCATCCAGCAGCTAAAACTCTAGTCGATATTGCAAAATCTCAGGATGCAGAGGTAATTTTATAAAAAAAATTGTTTATAAATATTTGCATTAAAACTCGGTTTTTTACTTAGCGTTGCCCAAGAGTAGCAATTGCCAAAAACTAATCCGAGAAAAGTAAAGGAAATAACTAGACTGACACTTTTGATAAGAATTAAAATTGTCTCAATAAATTTCTACAGCAATCACATTAATTATTTCCTTATATTTTCTGAAAACCGTTTTTTGAATCCCTATTATTTTTCTTTTTAGATTGGAGATGGTACCACCAGCGTTGTTTTACTTACCGCAGAATTCTTAAAGCAAATGAAACCTTTCATTGAAGAAGGAGTGCATCCCAGAATTATTATTAAAGCATTCCGAAAAGCAATTGCATTAGCCACAGAAAAAATTAATGAACTTAGCATTAACATTGATAAAAGTAGTCCAGACAAAATGCGTAACACATTGGAAGAATGCGCTGCCACTGCTTTAAACTCAAAATTGATTCATCAACAGAGAAAATTTTTCAGTAAAATGGTAGTTGATGCTGTACTTATACTGGATAATCTCCTGCCTTTAAATATGATTGGTATTAAAAAGGTAAGTTTTAATAATTATTGAATCATGTATTTTTATACATCATGAAAGAAAAGCAGGTTAAAAATGCTATTATTTGTTAGATTTCTGGTGGAGCTTTAGAAGATTCCATGTTGGTTGCTGGTGTAGCCTTCAAGAAAACGTTTTCTTATGCTGGTTTTGAAATGCAGCCTAAGAGTTACGCACCCTGTAAGATTGCTTTGCTCAACATAGAATTAGAGTTAAAAGCAGAGCGAGACAATGCAGAGATTCGTGTCGATAATGTTGCCGAATATCAAAAAGTTGTTGATGCCGAATGGAAAATTTTGTACGATAAACTCGAGAAAATTCACAAAAGTGGAGCAAATGTTGTCCTTTCAAAGTTGCCTATTGGAGATGTTGCCACGCAATACTTTGCTGACAGAAACATGTTTTGCGCTGGCCGCGTAGCTGAAGAGGATCTAAAGAGAACGATGAAAGCTTGTGGAGGCGCCGTTATTACTACAGCTAATGACATAAGCGATAACGTTCTTGGTCACTGCGAAACATTTGAAGAGAAGCAGATAGGTGGAGAAAGATTCAACTTCTTTGCAGGATGCCCGAATGCCAAGACCTGCACTTTTATTCTTAGAGGAGGCGCTGATCAATTCTTGGAAGAAACAGAAAGGTCTTTACACGATGCTATCATGATTGTCAGACGTATGATTAAAAGCGACGCTGTAGTAGCTGGTGGTGGTGCCATTGAAATGGAACTTTCAAAAACCTTAAGGGATCACTCTCGCACGATTGCTGGGAAGGAACAACTCATAATTGGTGGTATTGCAAAAGCTCTGGAAGTTATCCCAAGGTAAGAGTTCATTTTCAAATTTTGTAATTATAGTTTTAGTTTAAATTTTATTTACATCTCTAAATGATCTACGAATTAAAAAATATTTTGCCGATTGATTTTAAGTATAATAAATAAATAAAGTAGTGATGTTAAATTTTTCGCTAATACTTTTCAGACAACTATGCGATAATGCAGGATTTGACGCTACCAACATCTTGAATAGACTTCGTCAAATTCATCACCAAGGTGAACGTTGGTTCGGCGTAGACATCAATAAAGAAGACATCGCAAACAACTGGGAGAGTTGCGTGTGGGAACCTGCTGTAGTTAAAATTAACGCTCTGACTGCAGCATGTGAAGCTGCCTGCCTTATTCTCTCTGTAGACGAAACCATCAAAAGTCCAAAGAGCGGTGGTGATGCACCTCAAATGCCACAAGGTCGCGGAATGGGCAGGCCCATGTAATTTATATTTATAATTTGTTTATTGCATTCTCTGAGCTTTGATACTATTACACATGAAGTTTCTACGGATATCAGGATACAAATGACCGTTAAAAAGCGTTTCAAACTAATCGTCTTGTCTTGTAACTCTATTTGACTTACTAAAGGCGCCAAAGACAAAATTTTTTACATGTTTAATAAAGTACAGTGTAACTTACTGCAAGTTATGCACAAATTCAATTTTTTATAAAAACAGCTGCCTTGCATTTTTCGTTTTCATTAAGATTTTATATTTACTAGCTATCGTTTCACATTTGTACAATCATAAATAGAATAATAATAAATCAAAACAATTTTAAATAAACAGAAGTTATTTTTTTGCGTGTCCAATTCTGATTTACCAACTGAGTAAAACTATTACCATTGAGCCTAATAAGTTTATAATGATGATTTATTTTTTATGGCATGGCTATTCGAATTTATTAAATTTTTAATTAATACATAAATGTAACTATTTATCATTAGAATATTTACGCTTATTTGTAGTAAAAAAAAGGGTCATAAAATAATCTTTTTACAAACGTCACAAAAGTTTTACTTAAAAAACAACACACGTTTTACAAAGAATCCACACTAAATAGATGTAAAAATCTACCCAAGCATGCGAAACCTTGCTTATATTTTACAATCTGTCTTTTGCCGCAAAGTTAGAGTAGAATTTGCAAAAAGTTCGGCAGCACTTAGTTGACTTTAAGAAAAGGAAGATTCAAGCCGTGTCCACTTGTTCGTGCAATCGGCAATCCCCATAAAAAAAAAGGAGAAGCGTCAGCGTCAGAGTGGGCAGCATTTCGTAGCTCACTCTGGATTTTCCTGGGCAGCTCTCTGAATCTCCGAGTATACAGTTGCGGCGCGATCGGTTGCTCCCCCCCTCCCCGCGGCTCGACATAGCAGAAGACACATCGGCAGCACGTGCGCGTGTGTGTGAGGTCACGCGGGTGTCGGGTTCGTCCGTGGTCTCTCGTCCGCCGGTGGCGCCCTCCTCGGTCCGAGACTGAGCGGCAAGAGAGGGGTTTGTATATCGCCTCGTGTGCGAATGCCGTCGTGTCCTCGGACTCCTCGGCAGTACGCGGCGCGCTGCCTCGCCGGCAAAACCTTTTGACGCAGTTTGGCCAAAGTCGCCTTTTTCCCTCCCTCCTCGCGTAGTCGGCGACTCTCTTCTTTCTCTTTCTCTTTCTCTCTCTCTCTCTCTCTCTCTCTCTTTCCTTTTTTTGAAGCTCGTCGGCTCTGCTGCTCTGCTCTCCTCCTCCTCGTTTTTTCCTCCTCGACTTTACGCCGTCTCGTCCCGCGAGCGCGAATCGAGAGGAAGATCGCTACAACGCAGTAGACTCGGTAAGCCTTTGAGCGAGAGAGCGTGCGCGCGGAAAATTCCAAAGTTGGCGCGCTATCGGCCGCGGCAGCCGTCCGCGCCTCAGTACAGTGTGTGATAGCGAGCGGGAGAGTGCGTCCGAGACAGTAGTAGTACGTGCCAGTGCACGTGATAGCCAAGTAAATAGAGCCGCTCAAGGACAAGCACGTGGTCTCGTATTCGCGCGAAAGCCAGCGGACTGCGATGACGAGAAGTCGCTAGGACCCCGTTTTGTTATGGCTATCGGGTGGCACCTGTGAGAGAGACCCCCCAGCGAAGCGCCAGCCAGCAGCAGCGTCAGCAGCAGCACCTTGGGCCGCCAGCGAGTCACCAGCAGCGGAGAACAGGTGCCGTCGTCCCAGCGAGAGTAGACGCGCAGTGCTCGAGGACATCGGCAAGCTGGATTTCGCCGAGAGCAGCATGATGGAGCCGATGGGCGGCGGCGGCTTCGAGCTCGAGGGGGCCTTCGAGCCGCAGACGAGGGCGCGCTCCAACACGTGGCCCTGCCCGAGGCCGGAGCAGGGCGCGAAGGAGCCCGGCGGCGAGGCCGGCACGCCGCCCCAGCAGACCAGCCTCGGGCAGGCCGGCGCCGGGCTCCTGCCCGTCAAGAAGAACTCCTCGCGTAGGAACGCCTGGGGCAACCTCAGCTACGCGGACCTCATCACCCAGGCGATCACGAGCGCGCCCGACAAGAGGCTGACCCTCTCGCAGATCTACGAGTGGATGGTGCAGAACGTGCCCTACTTCAAGGACAAGGGCGACAGCAACAGCAGCGCAGGATGGAAGGTGCGTAAACGTCTGTTTTTATTTACCACTGCGAGAGGAGGGGGGGGAATTACCGCCTTCGGGAAAATCCCGAGACGGCATTCTATCTCCCGCGCAGCGGAGAACCAGTTTCGTCAGTTCCGCGGGAGAACGTGATTCACCTTTCGAATTCGAAATTTTCGAGCGCGACCCAGGCCGATTTTCGTCCGCTATCAGAATTCCGAGAAAGTTTTCGTCCGCGCCTCCCGTTAAACTGCATGGAAATGCGCGAGGGCTCGCGCTCGCGAATTCGCGCCGAGAGCAATGGTTAAAAAGGAAAGAAAGAGAGAGGCAGATATAAATAAACATGCGAGCCTCGTGTGTAGAGCTGCCACGTGCCCACATAGTCGCGCGTTTTCGTCTGCGCACGTTGCCGTCGCTGCTACTTCGTACGAGCACGGCTCGATTTGAATTGTTGAAAGAAACGCTTGTGCGAATTGTTGAAAGAAAGACTGGCGACTCTCCTCGACGGCCGTTTCCTCGTGCGTCGAGAGCTAACCTATCGGGAGAGAATAAGCCGCTCGATGCGGCACAGAGCGCTCAATGGGGGAGGGGCTTTTTAAAAATCTCGATCCCGATCAAAATATTTTCGATCGACGCTCGCGAATGACGTAACGCCTGCTCCAACAGTTTTCCTCCTCGGACGGCTCTCTATATCGCTAGATCTCAAAAATAGACGGTCCAACGCGCGGCATATCGAAGCAGCGGCAGCAGCAGCAGCAGCGTCGGAGGCTCGGTATAAATATTTTGCATGCAGATCGAAAAAATGGGCCGTCGCTCCGATTTCGAAAGGCGATTGGCTGCCACCTCGCGCTCCCGCCCTTTTCCCCGGCGCCGATTTTTCGTGCGTAAAACTCGCGGTCTCTGCCGCCGCCGCCGCCGCTGCTGCTGCTGCTCTCGCTCGGACACCGGTTTTGGTCCGAGAGCTAACTGTATCCCGAAGGAAAGGACGCGAATTCATTCGCGATTTCTCCGGTGGAATTCGAGCTGCCGCTATGCGTGCCTTCCCTTTCTCCCTGCACACATAACCGTACGGACGATTTTCGTCCGTGTCTTTTTTCCTCCTCTCTCGCGAGTCTCTGGACACGGCGCACACACGCGCGCTCTCTCTCTCTCTCTCTCCTCTCACTTTTGATCTCTGCCACGCGGCGGCAGCGACGGCAGAGACGAGTGAAAGAGACGAGTTTCAAGGCCGAATTTGCATTGGAATTCACGACGGCGTATATATTGGTAACTTTCCGCCTCTTTCACGCGCGCCCGAACGCCTCTCTCTCTCTCTCTTGCGCGCGCGCGCGAGCGCTCACACACACGCTTATGGAAGGAAGCTCTCTCGGCTTCCCGGAGAACGGAGATCTCTGCCCTGCGCGCGGCGCGCCGCGAGTCAAGTGCACGGAAAAACGCTCGCGGGACAAGATGCCTTTCCGAGAGCCGCGCCGACGCGGACTACTGGCCCCCTTTATGCGCACCGCGAGGCACCCGAGGCGCGCAAAAAATTCGACGCTCCTTCTGGAAGTTTGACGCTCGCCGATTTATCTAGGCGGAGGAGCCGCCGCGATCGCCGGGGAGTCGTGCGGCTATTCGGGGCTCGCGATAAACGCCA
>JAWWEM010000001.1:2230139-2254042 GCA_035582935.1 Ormyrus thymus
TGGATACATTATTTTTAGCCGGGCTGCACCGCTTGGCCGCGGTCCAGCTCGAGAAAAATTCACGCTGGACGGGCCGCTCGCGCTCGTATACTCGTCGGGCCGGTTAATTGGCCGCGAGCGAAATCGGAAATCCAGCCAAGAGTCGGGGCGGGAAAGAGCGGCGAGCCGCGGCTGCATAATCGGAACGAGCGCGTAACGGTTAAGTGTATGCGGGAGAGCGAGGAGGAGGAGGAGGGCGCCGCGCGCGATCCTTGAATTATTCATCGGAAGCGCACGCTCGGATGCCTCGGCCGGCCCTCGATGTTCGCGCGGCGGCCGGTAAACGAGATTTCCCCCGGCGCGGGAGAGGACGCCCACGCGGACGACCTTTCCCCATTAGCGCCCGACGCCGCTGACATTGAGCTTCTCTTCCTTTTCTCTTGCTTCGCGGGCGCGAGAGGGAGAGAGGGAGAGAGGGAGAGAGGCGCGGTGCAAGGCGACGCCGAGCGCGGCGCGATGCCGGAGAATTTCGGCTGTTGCGCCGTCGGAGCTTTTTTTTCCTCGGGATTTTGGCTCGAGGCTGCGCTCTCGGTCAGCCCTCGTCGTATCGATCCTTTACTTTCCCTTTTGCCTCGCTTTATTTCGACTCGAAATGTATATAAATAAAGATCGCTCGGCGGACGGGCCGAGAGATCCGGGTTTCGCTCGGCAAAAGTTGCACACCGTCGCGGCGGCGATAAATTAGAATAAATTCTTCCTCGCGAAAGTACGGCGTCATCAATCCCGCTTTTATAGCGGCGGAGTGTATAAGGAAGGGCAGAATTGAGCCTTGCAACTTTGGACATCTCGCACTTGATTTTCAATATAATCCGAAAGCTATCACTTTGCCGGCGTCGCTGCGTCGGCGGCGGCTCGGCGGGGGAGTTAGGGATCTCGTGGAAGTTTCGGCCCCCGGAATAAGAGAGCGGAATAAAGGGGCTGAGGCGGAAGGCGGAAGGGCGAAAAGAAGGAAGCATCGAGGGGGTCAGTCAGCAGAGTAGCAGCGGCAGCAGCGTCTGGCAGGCGCTGACCTACTTCGACCGGCGACGCTGCGCGTGTGTGTGCGTGCGCGCGCGCGGCGCTCTCTTACGTAAGGCTTCTTTTCTGCGTAGCTCGTTCTCGGAAAGCGCGCCGACCGAGCGGCAGAGGGAGAGAGAGAGAGAGGGAGAGAGAAAACTACTTGTCCAAAAGAGGTCTATCGGCGACGTATGCAAACGGCTGCGCAGACGACTCTTACGCAGGCACACGTGATGGCATCCCGCTCGCAATACCGGTCTTATCAGCCCGGAGAGGGAGATTCTTTGACCCGTTAACCAGTTCAACTAGCCGATAATACCGGCCGATGTATCACGCACGCGCGAGATAAGCGGCCTCGATTAGCGCCTCGAGTCGAGCTCTCTAACCTAGGAAAATTCAATGAGGCGCAAATAGAGAGAGAGAGGGAGGGAGAGAGAGAGAGAGCGCACCGAATTATTCAGATTATTCTTTTCGCCGCGCGGCGCGGTTAATAAAGACGCCCGGGAGCCGGAGGTCGCGCGCGCTGACAGCTCCAGCAGTCGCCCAGGAATTTAAAATTAGATTTATAAAAATTATTCTAATAGATTCGCGCGCGGCAGCCTCCTCCGACGAACAAAGTCGAGCGAGCGCCCTCCCGACAAACGAGGCAAACTCGATTTGACGCCTCCGACGCGCTCAACTTCCTTTTTCCACCTTCGCGGCGGAGTCACGCGGGAGAGGCCCTCCCCGACGTTATGCTAATGCGAGAGACAATGGCCGAACGTCAATCAGCCGCGGCGGAATCGAGTTAAAAAACCCTAAAGCTCAAATTCGACCCTAATGAGGGACAGATTTAAGGACCTCGGCTAATTCCTGCCGAGTTTGTACTTGAGTTAGCGGCGCTGCCGGGCTTCCCACGTCGCCGCTGAACCGCCGAGAATTTTCGCGACGGACTTTATTGGAAATCGTTCCGGCCGGGGCTGGAAATTTTACTTTTTCGCTTCCGCCTCCTCCAGTATCGATCGGTGGATTTTTCGAAAAAATTCCTCCGATCGTTAAAGCACACACGGCCGCAGCTTTGTTTTCCCGTTAAAGCGCAAAAAGCGACGCTCGCGCTCGCTTCCGATTGTTTCATCGAAACTTTCTTCCGGCCGTTTAATCGAATCCGCCCCCGGAACGTCGTCGAAGGCGGACGGAGCACTTGTCAAAAAATGAACTCGATCTCGGGCGCCGAGGCCGGGAGGGGGCACTCGATCAAACTTAATAGTTCGCGGAGAGCCTCCGCCGGCCAGGATGTAAATAATCTTCCCCGGCGGGCGAAGATTTCCGGACAGCCCGACTCGGGATCGGAAGAGGAAGAGGAAAGGAGAGCCGAGGCGCGAAAAATGTATCGTTGCCAAAGAGAGCCGCCAGCCGCGCGTCGCTCGTCGTCCAGCCCGCGCGGGGGCACTTGTTGCTCGATCTCTCTCTCTCTCTCTCTCTCTCTCCCCGTCCTGGCCTGTTTACACGCTAAACAACCGGCCGAGAATTGAATCCGCAGCGGCGGCGGGACTGCCAAAATTCCCCCGCGGCCCGTCTCCCGCCGTTCACGTGCCGCTGCCCTCCCGGCAAATATATTTTGGAAGATCCTCCCGGAGCGCGCGGGCGTCATTAGGCATCCGATGATAATTCCGTCGCGAATCGCTCGAGCAGCATGATCCGATACGAGAGCTCACTGGCCTTCGAGTAATTGCGTCGCAGGAAACGGCTCTCTCTCTCTCTCTCGCTCTCTCTCTCCCTGACAGCTCCTCAGACGACGACGACCCTTTCGAAAAAGACTCCTTCCACGGGGCTAGGCACTGTCATGGCAACAACGATCCGCTCCCCATAAAGTCTCTTCTTTCATGCATCTCTCGCACCTCGGGATTACAGTCCTACGGCCTGTCGCGTACACACGAGCACGCCGGCGTATACATCGGCATCGACGCGAGCGTTACCTGCCAACGGTCGGCGAGGGGGGAAGGGCGCTCGTACCGCGAGGATAAATAATGGACGCGCCGATGAGATAAGGAAAAGTTTCCCCGGCGAAAGTGAGAGATGTATTATGAAAGAGAAGACCGTCGAGCGGTTAATCAAGGTCGCCACCCCCCCCCCGTCTTCCGAAGACTTCCAAGTCTTCCTCTCTCGCTCTCCCGCGCGGGCTAATAAATTTTTACGAGCCGCGAGAGAATTTCCTCTCGCTTTTCCGAAGCAGTCGACGGCGAACCTGCTTTATATGCGCGCGGCTCTCTCCCCTCGCCCTGATTTTTCGGCGAATCGCTCGGCTCGCGCGCTTGTAAAATTATCTTCCTCCCCCCCGACCTTGTTAATTCTCCCCGCGCAAATGAAATTGCCGGGGAAGTCGCGACTCCGTCGCCGAGCGCCGATCGAGCGCGAGAGGGCGCGCTTATTAAAAGAATTATTGCGTCTGCGGACAATAGTCGTCGGATCGGTCTCTCGTCGTTTGTTAATTTTAAGCTCTCCCCGGACGCCGTCGCGACCATCTCTCACTTTTGAGAAAACTACAATTAGAGTCCGAGCCGCACAGGGCACGCGCCCGGGCAAACTGATCGGGGACAAACAAGCTCGCGAATCATCGGCCGGATAATTTTCGAAAAGTTGAAACAAAGGAGCGCCGGCGATCGCTCGAGATGGCGCAGCCTTCGCGAGAGGGGGGCGCCGAAAAAGGGTGGAATAATAAAGCTTCCCGGTTGATCGGCTGCCGCCGCCGCCGCCGCCGCTGGCTTCTGCCGGGGCGGCCGTTACTGCAGCAGCCGAGCAAAGTAGTTGGCACCGATTAAACAAATCGCATTATAAGTTAGTTATTGTCGCTGACTGCACCGAACTTGCCGACTCCTCGCAGCTCTTTATATTAAGACGGACTGACTCGACTCAGGGCCAAGTATAAACTTCTTCGCCATCCTTACTTCCTTCCTTCCTTCCTTCCTGCCTGCCTTCCGGCTTGCCTTCCCGGCCCGTCTGGGGAGGGAGGATAATTATTTAATTGAATTTATCAGTGACTCGCGCGCTCCTCCGTGTTTTAAGAATTTGCGCAAATCTCCCTTCTCTGCTCTAATGCCGCCGATCCGTTCGAATTGAGATGTTATTTTTTTTTTCTTTTTACCTTCCTCGATCAATCGTCCGGATGAAAAATGAATTCTCAGGATACGGAACAGCGGCAAATATTTTTATGTAGGTTGAAGCACTCGTTCATTAATCGCGGGGAACAATTCAATAAACTGGGGAGCGAGGTCAACATTCGTGTTTTTTAGAATTTCGTCGCCAAATATGCATGAAATCCAATTAAGCCAGCGGGGAGATTCAATAAAAACATTCGACGCACCGGATTTCATCCGCGCCGGGGAGAAAGTCCGAAGTAAAAGCTTAATGCCCTATCAGGCTCGGCGATAAAGCGAAACGTCAGCCCGAAGACGCGCACCGGAGCGCCGACTCGTCCGATTTTTCAAATTTTCGAAAATTTTCCTCGACAGCCGTTATCAGCCCCCGGCGGCGGCAGCAGCAGCAGCAGCAGCAGCGCCTCAATAATCGTTATCGCCGTCCGTCACAGTATATTATCACCTCGACATCGCCGCGCGAGCATACAGAGAGCTTATCTCCCCGGTCGTCGCGCGCGACGTTGCGTAATTCCTCGAAACGAAGCCGCCGCAGTTTTTCCAGTCGCTGCCCCGCGCGCGCAATAACTCATTCATGGGTAGTTAACGGAAAGCTCGAAGCGTCACAGGCCGACGAGCTCCCGGCGCGGCGTCGTCGCGCGCTACTTGCGGGAGGAGCTTTTTCTTTTTTTTTCTCCCCGTCCCCGGCGCGGGGCTGTGCGCCGCGCTCGCGCTTATCGCGGACGGCTTTTTTCCCGGCCGTGAATTATTATTACATTTGCAAGAGCGAGGAAGTCGCTTCTTAATGCGCGGAAGCATTACGAACGACGTTCTTGATGAAGAGGCCAGAGCGTTTTGTCGGACGGGCGGTTTTAATTGGCGAGGGGTTGGCTTCTCGCTTGGATTTACGTATTAAGCGCAGCGAGTAACGAGATTTGGACAGCAGAAAGAAAAAAAGAGAGAGCGCCGCGGGCTAAGTAAAAGTTCGGCAGCTCCGCGCGAGCTTCCCTCATTGAAATAAAATAAGAAGCGGAGCGCAGAGCCGACGGGAGCAAAAAGGTCCGGTCGGTAGAGAAAAAGCTTGGGATTCCCTCAATGCTTAGATCAGGAGCGTGACGCAAAGGGTGAAAGATCGCAGCTATCCCTCGAATTCCAGCGCGGAAAAGCAAAAAGACGTCGGCGGCGGCCGGCGGACGGCAAAGAAAGCTGCGAATGGAAAAGAAAAGACAAAGAGCAAAGGTAAAGGAGGATATATAAGTCGGGAGAGCGAGGAGGAGCTTAGGGAGGAGGAAAATAAGCGAAAAGGAAGAAAGTGTTGAAGGAGAGGGAGGAAAGAATATGCGGCTGCAAGAAAGAACCGTCCAATATTTCAGAAAGCGGCGGTGGCGGCGATCGGCCCTCTCTCTCTCTCTCTCTCGCGCGCGCGCGCGAGCACTTGAAATATCTTGTCGCCAGCTTGGAGAAAGAGAGAAACTTTGGGACTGGGCAACTGAAAGATGCTGACGTAACCGGTATAAAGATGGCGGCGGCGGCGGAGGCAACTTTCCTCCTCCTCCTCCTCCTCCCTCCTCCTTTCTCTTTTGCACGCTGCAACGATCACCGACCTCGATCGCCTCTCTCCCTCTCTCTCTCTCTCTCTTTCTCTCCCGCGGCCGCCGCCGCCGCTGCACTTGCCCCCGAGAGAGATCTCGCCTAATCTGTATGCGATATCGGCCGGCGAAAGGACCTGCCGCGAGTGCCGAAACCCACGCAGGACTGCTGCCGCCGCTCCGTTACGCGGACTTGGGCCTCTTACTTTTACTGTCGTTTCTTAACCCTCCTCCTGCCTTCTCTCTCTCTCTCTCTCTCTCTCGGTAATGAGGACTATTGGCCGTGATTAAAATTTTTGGCGGTGAAGGTTCGCGAGAGAGTTGGCTCTCGCGCAAAAAGGCCCGACGATTTCGTCAGATATCGCGATCGGGTTCGCTAGATTTTTTTAAATTGGCTTATTTAATAAAGCGCGCGCGAGAGTTATGGGAGGTGGGGGGGGTAATCGATTTCGGGAGTTTCTTAAAATGCGCCGACGCTCGCTTTTATTTTCGGCCTTGCGGAGCGCAATCGAATTATGATTTTCATCGGTTTATTATGCTCGCTGAGTTATGCTCTTGTAATGAGCTTTCTCGACAGCTCGATGCACGGCGGCGCGAGCTGAATTTCACGTTTCATTCCGCGTCCGAAAATTGTCGGCACCAATGTCCAAGCAGTTCCTCGACGAGCGCAGTAAAAACGTTATCCAAGAGAAACAGAAGCGCTCGCCTCGCGACATCCACCCTCCCCCCCTCCTCCTCCGACCCTCCTAATTTGGTCAAGCGCCTATAGGATCCCCGGCTAATCCTTGCAATTCCCCGGCCTTTACCGAAATCGTCGGGAGCTCCTTTCTCTCCCCGTCCCCCCTCGCTCTCTCGGCTGCGGGGAGAGGGAGGCCGGGGGCGGGGGGGCAGTCTACGTAAGTCGGGTTCTTCTGGCGCCGAGACGGCGCGTCGCGGCGCCGGAGCTCGCGGCCACGTGGACACTTGCCCCCCACCCGCCCTCCCTCCCACCCCCGCAGCAGGACTCGGCAAATCGAATTGCCGGCCCGATATAGAGGAGAGAGAGAGAGAGAGAGAGAGAAGGTGAGCGCGCTCTGCTAGCTAGCTAAGTTCGGGGCTTCTCTTGTTTATTGCGCGCTTTACGAGCGCGGCGAACTTATATTTATCGGCGCTTGATAAAAATCCGAAGGGAGCCTGCAGGAGCGGGAGAGGACGAGTTTATCGATTCATCGATTCGAAATGAAGCCCACCCCCGAACGCTTCCGCCTCTACGCGGGGAGAGATCCTGACGTAGTTAGGCGTCGGGATCGATCCTTTATTTACCTGCGAGGGTGTAGAGCCTTTTCTTTCGTCTATCAAGATTTCGAAAAAAAGCTACGATTAAACGTTTTAAGAATTTACGCCTTTCAAATGACTTGATCGTTGTTGCAATAGAAAAAGAAATGCTATTGTATTGTACGCACGTTACGCCAGAAGCATTTTGACCACTATGACGCGGCACGCCGCGCGGCGAGTATAAAAGTTTTTATATAATCTGACGCTTAAAATAGGCGCCCGAGCGGCTTTTCGAAAATTTGCATCTGAATGTTTAATCCCTGCTCGGGCGCGCAAAAAGTTATGCGAGGCAAAAATCGGAGAATGCGGATTCCGGATAAATAAAATACAGAGAGACGCTCGTCCGCTAATGGATCGGCGAAAGAATTTTTTAATTTTTGATAAAAGGACTCGCGCGCGCGCCGCTCGCGAATAGAACATATGTATAGAAAAAAAAGTGGGAGCGGGGGGAGGGCGTTCACGTGTAAATAAGTGAGCGATGCACGTGCCAAAAAGCATTGCTGCAACGGCGGCGGCCGCCGGGCAGCTCGTAATTCCTCGGCGTGATTTTTAAAAAGTGTGCCTCCGCGCGATAAATATCGATATGCGGCCGGGTGGGAGCGTAACTCATCGCTTAATTCAATCGAGGACTCGACGATTTTCAGCTTTTTTCCTTCTTTTTTTTTTTACGCGACGTTCCAGCGCCCCGCCGCGCCGGCCGCCGGCGATTTCAGCGCGAAATTCGCCCGGCCGCTGTCTTTCTTAATAAAATGTCGCGAATTTTCGGGCCAATTGAAAAAAGCGCCGGCGAAGCCGCGCGCGCGCGCGCGGGACCGGTAATTGATAGTTTTCGAAATCTGGAAAAGCGTTTTAATATTCGAACGGTCTTAATTCGTTATTTGGAGCGGAAATACTACCGCTTTCGTTTTTAGACAATTTAGCACCGCCGAAGCTTCGCGCTTTTAAACGTAAAACTTTTGCAAGATCTATTAATATTACAGATTGCAGAATTTTGTACGACGTAAATAAGCCAAAAATTTTCTGCTCCTCCTCTCCCCCCCCTCGAATCTTCGGACGTTTCGACTCGCGAAAGATTCCCCGTCGAGAAACTTCTCGCAAGAAAAATTTCGACAGCCAAGACGCGCGGACCGCTATAAAAAGCGGGGATTCCCGGGCAAGCTCCATTATTGCGGAAGCGCGCGCGACTCGCAAGCTCTTCGGCGCGCGATCCGTCAAGCCGCGCTCTCCTCTCGGCCGAATGCAAATGGATCGCTCATCGCCAAGCGGTCGCGGGCGAACGCGTATCGGAGCCGCGGGGAGACGGGCGATTCGGGCGCAATAGGAGGGAGGGAAAAAAAGGAAGAAGAAACGACGATGTAGACGAATCCCCGACTGCATTCCTCGGATTTCTCGCCCGCGACTTTTTGCTCCGGCGCGAGAGGGAGACGGAGGGATTATTGATTATTCGATACGCGCTCATATTTTTATACGTCTCTCGGACCGGGGGAAGAGGCGCTCGGATCCTCGAATTAGAAATTTAAATTGGAAGCGAGGCGGCCATTTAGCCCGGGATATAGGAAGGTGCGTATAGCTAAATTTCGAGAATTCGATATTCTATTCAGTGCGCTTTTTCGCTGACTGCGCGCGCTCCGCGCGATTTCGGACGGGGGAAAAAAATTTGATGAACCCTTTCGGATTCTCAAATATCTCCCAGTCAATTACGCGGAATCTCGAGAGAAAGGAGCGAGATCGGAAGAGATAGAGAGGGAGAAGGAGAGAGGAAGGCGAAGGGAGGAAAGAGCAAGCTCTCGCGCGCGCGGACGCTGGTAAGTTGCCAGTGGGATCGGGAATAAAAAAATCGCCGCAAATCAGGCGGAGATGCATAAAACTCGGATCTCTCGAGGCGGAGAGCGGAATTTCGGCACGTCGATTCCACTAAATATTACTGGCGCGACGCCGTGCTTTCCCCCCAGCCCGTGTCTCCGCGCGTTTGCGTCCTCATAAACAAAGTAATGACGCTTCTCCGAGCGCGAAAAGCTAATTTTCGACCGAGAGCCGATGTAAATCTCCCCCGGCTTCCTGACTCCTCTTCGCGCGGAGTCGACCGTTTCTGCACTGCCGGGCTCATTTCAATTTGCGCAATTATTCCCGGCGCGCAGCTTTATCGACGCTCTGTACTTAATTATTTTTCGGTAATTTCAGGTCACTTTTGTTCCGGGGGCCAGAGTGAAGCTAATGAAAGAAACCTGATTTTTGTTGCAGATGAGCGGAGGTACGAAGTGGCAAGAGGACTCTTTGTGATAAGAAATAGGAATAACCACGAAAGAACGCGAAGATATACGTACTTCAAAGATGCCAGTTTACGTTAGTGCAATTGAGGTGCATAGGCAGATATTAAACTAAACAAATTTAACTAAGGAGGATATGTGTATTTTATATTAATTCTAAGGATTCTCATCAAGGTGTTCAATACAGTGGATATATGAGAAACCACCTAGGACTAAAAAATAAAAAACGCGAGCATATAAACAGTTGAACATGTAGAGTTACGAATTAAAAGAAAAAGAAAAAACAAACACTTGCTGTATGTGTTCTTCGAGAAGATAATATATAAATATATATAATATAAGCACGGCAACCTCAGGTAGAAGAAACAAAAGAGAAAAGAAAGCTGTTCGATGATCGAACGTTTGCCAGTACATATACGTCTCTCAAGTCGAGCTTTTATAACTGCGTTCGCCGAATTTCACGATTAATTACGAACAAGTTACTTTTATTTATTTGCCCCCGCTGTTGATTGTGCCCCTCCCCCGATTCTCACACCTCGCACGATGATACGCTCACCCCCCCCCCCCCCAGTTTGTTGTCGCTGTTCAATGCATTATCGTTGGCCCTCCTTTTCCACATTGTAATGCCGAGTAATGTGTGGTCGAGTCGCGCGGAGACGTTTTATTTTTTAATTATCTCTCGTTTGTTCAGTTATACAGAGACACGTACGGGTACATAATACAATTACGACAAGTCAATTTTACCGTGTAGATACTGAAGTTTAAGGCACGACGTTCGATCGGGGCTCATCGCTGCTGCTTTTTTCGTCGATCATTGTAAAACATTTCTTTCCTTCCGAGCATTCCGCCGGCGCTTGTTCTCCTGTTTATTTTTTTTTTTCTCTTCCTTCCTTCTTTCTTTTTTTTTTTTCTTTTTTTATTTTATACGTATTCAGCATACATATGATTATGTAGATTTACGCGTGGGCGCGAGTGAGTAACTGTAAAATTAGGGTAATCGTTGAAAGTAGACTCGCTGGTCAATTAATTGTATGTTATATTGGCCCCCGCACACACAAGCAAATACACACGCAGGACACACGCACACACGCACACGCACACGCACACGCAGTTATACAGACAGCCACACACTTACACGACGATCTCTGTTGTCAGATGGTAACCTCGTAGTGTCAAGTCACGCGTTATATACATATACCATACAATATAAATATATAAATAATCATTATAATGTGGAGTGCTGATAGGAGATGAAAACTATGCGATATATATATATGTATACATATATATATATATATTATAAAAAGTCGATTATATAAATATATATACATATTATTTTATTATTAAAAATATTGCTATTATTAATATTATTGATTATTGTTTATTATCGCTAAGAATAATTATGTATGTTACGATTAACATGGTTATTGCTATAAGCTAAACTAAGATTTGAAGAATACCGGCAGTTGCAAGTGAGTGTGTATGTGATACGCGATAGCGAAAAAAATGCAACAGAAACACCTAATTAACTATTAGACGAATTAACACTGCATTGGTGGCTAACTAAAATTAGTGAATTTGTGCACGAATTGAAAGTAAACGATGTTTCCTATCATTTCAATGCTCTTTTATTCGACAATAAATACAAGAGAAAAAAGCATTATCTTTAAAAAAGAAAATCTCAGAAAAACTCAAAATATATTATATATTATCGAAATGTAGAAATTATGTGTTAGTGAGTCAATGGCGTTATAAAAAAAGTAATGTATAATTATAGATTGTTATTGCATCTTGAGAGCAAGAAAGGATACGCTGCAAGGTATATAAGTTCGTTATCATTTTTTACAACGAATTACTACTGTCAAGGTTCCGTTTTTGCGTAGTCCAATTAATTATGCGAGCGTTTAATGCAAAAGCTTCCGAGCAAGGCGAAAGCACGAATTGAAAAATTAACTTTAATCCTCGTTTGCGGGACGCATGAGATTTTTATTACGCATAATGTAAATATATTTTATTAAAAAGAAAAAAAGCATTATACAGTCGCGCATCACATCTGAAAAAAGATCGTTTCTATCTTCGTTGTGCTTTCAGTTTATTACCGAGCTTTTTTTCCTTTTTACTTGAACGTAATCAAACGTAGTAACTGGACGAAAAGTACACAACATAATAGACTGAAACACACCTTTTTTATCGAATGAATAAAATACACGTGTAGGCTCTAAGGCTTTAGGTATATAAATCTGAATCAGAAGGAAATGCACGGGCATGTTTTGCGCTCTTGCCGAAGTGTCGGGAGGTTTAACGCGATTGGGTAGTGAAGGAACTATTTAAACGGCTTGCAATTGGTAGACAATCATATTGTTACTCTTAAAACGAGAAAATTCCTCGGTGGCTCAATTAGACAAGGATAAAAAAAAAAAAGAAAAACCTATGTAAAGGAAATAACCTGCGTTAAACTACGAGAAATCCGAAAACTCTGGCTAGTTTAGGCGAAACGAAGCGGAAGCTTGAACGATGCGCACAGTAGCAAAGTGAGGTCAATTTTGCCGACAAATACGTTTAAACGCCTATCGTAGTGTAGACGGTGTATGCAGGCGGTGTATAAGCGATAGCGAGCTTCTTGCGTAGAGAAATAAAAAAAAACTCTCCCCGAGATACGAGGGATAATAAAAAGCCGCTAAGTTTACAAAAAAAAAGGTGGTCTCTGCGGTCCTCTTCGACGACAATAACACGCATATGTATGCAAAACTAGCTTATACGTTTTCCCGAAAAATTCTTTCTTCTCGCGTCTCTCTGCTCTCTTTCCACCGTCTCCGCCTATTCCTTTCTCGTCCGTGAAATACGCGCACAAAGCACGCAGTTTGAATCAGCAAATTGTACATTTTCCCGCAACTTACCTGATAAACGAATTGACCATAGCAAAACAAATGGCTGTGAACGAGATCCCAACGACAAAGAACGAGAAGAAGGGCCGCAAGTGACGCGAACGCAGGCGCAGACAAAAAAAAAACAATTAAACTACAGCTCCTACCCCAATTAAAAGTTTGTACATAAATATTATAAAAATGGAAGAAATGTGTAAATCTATCGCAAAAGCGGACTCAGCGCCGAACGCTGATATATATATATAAATATAAATATATATATATATATATATATGAAGAATGTGTTCAGGAAAATCGTGCAAATGTCCCAGCCCTATTACCTCTCGCGCCGCTCGCCGAGTCGCTCCCTTTCTCTTTTTCGACCTGTGGATTTTTGGAAGCTGCCTTTAATCGGCTCGTCGCGCGTTACGGTTTTGAGAGGACTCTTTCGCGAGAAAGTATCAGCGGAAAGGGGGAGGGAGAAAGGGAGGGGAGAAAGCGAGGCACAGGTGCGGAATCGAAGCGTCGGGGGGACGGACGATGATGGTGTCGTTCTCTCGGCGCCGATGCAAAAAGGGTTGCGGAATATTTCATTTCTATAGCTAGCTGTATAGTGTATATTATTTTTTCAGAATACGCGTCTATATGTATATGTAATGTATGTAATGTAGGCGCGCCTCTCACAGACGCCGGAGGCGCGCGCAATGCAACTATTGTACTTTTTAAACTTGAGTTGTATATTTAACGCGCGTTATATTTAATATATGATTCAAGCTTATATAATAAACGGGTTGTATAGAAGATGGCTGGAGTTTATTTATTTCACGCACCCCCAATGCCTTTTCCTTGTTCTGCACAAGCGTTTATGTGATTAAACTTTATTACTAATTCATGAATTGAGGCTAATTTTGTTGAAATATATCCACAATATGTTACTTATAGCAAGGCCAAAAGTACGCTTAATTAAAATTGCTAATTTGATAATAAAGCGTCAATTTATGAAAAAATTCCGCAACATTATAGCTATTTCCATAAGTCATAAAAGTTAAAAATGTAGTTTTGTTTTTTAAATTACAGATTCCCGTTGAAATAAATGATCCCTTATCATACCTAAGCAATCTCTTCGCGCTTCATGTTCCACGAATCGCATAATACTCGAGATAGGCCCAATCAATTTCGTTTTAACTCGGAGATAACTAAATCCAGTGAGAAGTCCCAAGCACGTATCCGGAGCACGTGAAGCGCGAGGAGGTGTCTGAGCTGACTATGGAGCCGTTATTGAATCATTATCGATTCGATATTCGATCATCATTGGCAGCCAGTGTTCGGCAAATATTTGACATACTCGAACCACCATCATACCCAGCAACCTCGTCGCGTTTCATTTGCTCCGGATGCATGTTCTTGATTTCTCACTGCTTCGATTATGAGACCACCGGGCCAAGTAGCCCAGTCACCCAAGGTTATCGGTATATTACTAATTTCTTTTTTATATCATAAAGTTTTATTTGAATTATGAATGTTTAATGTCGAGATCGATCTCGAATGGACATGGATCCGATGGATCTCGATTGTTAAATTTAAATGTATATATCAGCGCACGAAGCGCTCGTTCAAGTTCGGGTTAATTAAATGAAACATTAATCGAGAAACTAAATAAATCTATTTTACAGTCCAATTTGTTCTTTAACTTACCCAAATCCCACCCCTTTCGTCTTGATTCAGAAATCTTTTAAAGCTGCCCAAAAATCAATACTTCTCCGCTGAGCGCGCCGAAAATAAAAGCCAAGCCGAAGGAGCGAAAGGTGAGCGGAAGGAAGCTGCGCTAGAAAATCGGCGCCTAAACAAAGTCGGGCCAGTGTTTCGGCCGCCGCGGCACCGAGGAGCGAGCGTCCTCGGGGGGGGCGGCGGGAGAGGGCGGGTCATTAGTCAACGTCGGCAGGAAGAATGGTCACATTGTGACGTAGGAAGATGAGGGAAAACCGGCGAGAAAACCGAGCTCCGCTCGCTCCCGGTCTAAATGGAACACTAAGTGCGAGGGTGCTTTTCCCACCCTCCTCTTCCACTCTACTTGGCTCCCCGCGCGAATATATTAACAGCGTGTCGGTATATCATGGATTTCACGCGCGGAGACTTGTTAGGCGTGCTCCTCTCCCTCTCCCTCTCTCTCTCTCTCTCTCGATCTATGAATTCTTCCTCGCACGAATTCCCGAGTAATAAAGTAATCTATTAATTTGCCGATGCCGGGAGACGGATCTTTTAGGAATTGTTCTGCTCGTCGCGCCGAGAGCTTTTCGTGACGTCGTCGGGGCGGATGTGTCAGACGGACTGTTACTACTGATGCGGTGGCAACTGCTTGCTGCGCGTTGTACGCTTGAATTTTAATATTGCATTTATTAATACAAAAGAAATGTTAAACTTTTTTTATATTACATATACAGATACAAAGAATTATACAAAAATAATTATATCACTTGCATTAAAAATACCAGCAAAGTATAAAATTATTGATGATACTCGAACAAAACAGACCCTCAAGTAATCACAGAAATCTGTGCTCAAAAGCTCGAGTTCCCAGCTAACTACCGTATTACAACTTTAGAATTTGCGAAATTGGGAGCACCGAGAACAATGATGACCACCCTTGCAACATACTCATTAATTGGAGAAATCGAGGGAAGGAGCGAGGGAATGAAAACCCGTGGAAATGAGCAGAGCAGTCTTCAGTCATCACTGCCGGCCGCGAGCCTCGCCTCGAGGAGGGAAACCCGAGGGAGAGAAAAACTTGGAGCTTTTTCCCCGCTTCCTTCCAGGGAAAAAAAGGCCGGCTCCCGCGCGGGCACTCGTTGAATTTAATTAAGAATTTCCATGGGCTCGCCCGGGCCGCGCCATATTGTCTTGGCACGTGCATACATTCCTTTCCTTTCGGCCTAATTAAATTGAAAGAAATTCGCTGGCTGCTTTTCACCGGGGCGGAACTGTTTTCTCCCCCCACCCCCCCCCCCCTCCGCGGACTTGCCAATTTAAGCAGGCGCCTGGCTATTGAAAAGTTGCGAGAGGGCCCTAAAAACCCGCGGGGTCATTTGCATTTTAAGCGAAAGGGATAAGTAACGACTTCCGACTCGCTCCAATTGACGAGAGCCGAGCTAACTTGCCTCGGCTTCGACCCTTATCGAGACTTACGGTCCCACTGTATTGCTAATTCGGGCTTGCTTTGCCCGCCTCAATTCAATTACCAATTAGACGTTTTTCAAAGCTGCCGCTGTTCTTTTCGCGCGAGCTTTGTCACTCGCACTCGCTCTCGAAAGAGAGAGCGTTCGTTTATCGCTCCGAGTTCGTTACACATTATCTAATTTTATCGATTGTCTCGCGTCGCAAAAGTTTTTCGAAGGAAGCCAGTGAAGTCATCGAGATGCATATAGAAAGTTGCACGCCGAGACAGCGCGCGCGCAAGGAAAACGAGAAGCGTCGACTGCGAAAGCGAAACGCTCGTCTGCGTCTTAATATAATGGGGGATTTGATTGACTTGGACTAATTAGCAGCCGAGTCTGCTAAGCATCCGAGCCTCCTTCGCGTTAAAATTACCGCGCTAATTATTCTTTCCTCCGAATCTGATTCTGCGTCGAAGCATCGGCGGGAAGTTGCAGGAAGAGGCCGGACGCTCGATAATTCGCGTTAACATCGACTGCTCAGGAGTGCAGCTCTGGGAGAAGCTAAATTGTGACACGTCTGTTATCGATTCGGATTGCTGAAAAAAATTCTCTGACGTCAAGCTGAAAATCAGTTTTTTAGCGTAACAGGTTTGAGTGAATCGGAGTGCTCGGCGTGAATTAATTGATTTTTGCGTAATCAGTGACATTAACGCGGTTACGATTACTACATTTGGACAAAAAAAAAAGAGAAAAAAAAAAGAAACCTGAATATGCTACTTTTAATCTAATCATTTTTCCTGCCGAGTTCTTTCAATAATAGACGCTTACTTAATCATTCATACTTCTGCGAGTCTTTTTGTAACAATATGTTAATCGAACAATCGCCGGTGGTAATAAAACGTACTGCTGGAAAATCATCCAGTCTTATCAAGGACTCGATTAATTAGAAAGGCCTCAATAAAGCGAGATAAATTTCCTGCCAGTAAGAGTTAAATTTATTTCTCGAGCCTTTGCCTTCTTTTATTGCCTGTTGTTTCAGTTACGTGGAATTTCAAAAGTTCCAGTCTTCTTGTTTTGAAAAAGGCAGCTCGCACCTTCGCGGCAGACCTTCGTGCGCCGATAAAGGGGATCGCTGCAGATTAATATAAAACACTGCACTGTAATCGTGAGACGAGAGGATCCGTTTATGCGCTCTGTACACCCAATGTGGACTCCTCGCGTTTCTTGCGTTTCCGCTGATTTCACGCGCTGCGGATCGTAACGAACAATTCGACGTTTTGGAAAATCGAAGGCTTTTCGCATCTGCTTGCTGTACAATTTTATACGTATCTGTTATAGTCATTACGTTATCGCACAATAAATTGTTGATTTTTTTCTTTTTTTCGCTAGTTCGCTATTATTTATAGGCTTTTAAACGCGGCGCAATGCAGACAATGTGATCTACTATAGGAAAATCATAAAAAATATTATTTATGCATTCCTGTTATGGAAAACTTTCGTTATGACGTAAACACAATTTATGACTTTTACGACGTTTTACAAAATCTATTAAGAACATTCAGTTTTTATTGAATTGAGATTATTAAGTAGTTAAAACCATAAATATTGCATTAATTGTAAATAAAAGATTTTTGCCGGCTAATCTGGTGTACGATGAAACATTTTTTACATCATAATATACAATCTCTTCGATCTCAAGTGGGTCACAGTCCCCCTCCCCCTCCACCTCCGTTATAATTCCAATCTTATTTTTGAGAACTATTTCAAATGAAATTTAACGAGCAAATTCATGAGCTCTTTTAATTACTCGGCACTCAAACTCGAGCTTTCACAAAACAGCCAATCCCCCCCCTCTCTCGCTCTCTCTCAAAATCCTCGAGCTTCCTCCCGAATCTCGTCGAAAATAGCAAGGGATATCAACAAAATTTCAGCCAGATTTCATTTCACCGGCCGGCTTTTCTTCCCGCGCAGGTAAGCAACTGCAGACGGTCCCTCGCGCCCCGCGGCGCCCGCGGGGTTATAAACTTTGCGCTCCCCCGGCCGGAGCGCGCGCGCGCGTTCGCCGAACTGTTTGTTATTACGCGGCGCGTAATACTTGTTATTTCAATAATTTCGAGGAGGGAATTGCCTGCGCCGCCCCGGCGCACTTTCAATATGCATAAGGAGCCGAACGCCGCGGCGTCGTCGCGGCGTAAGCGCCGAGGCCCCGGCCATGAATTATGAATCGCGAATTATGAATTATGAATACCGAGCAGCCCTGAAGATTTTCGTTTAATCATTCGCGTCCGCGCTAATTGGCTAATCTTTAATCGCGCGGCCCGTTTTGCGATCGCGGCATACTTTTGTCGAAACAAGCCGAGTTTTTGTTTATCAATAAGAGCGCTTGGCTCCCGTATCTCTCCAGCGGCATAATGCGATTCGCGTAAATTTTTTAAAGGACGCAACTTACGCGTCTGAAGAAATGTAATTCTCGTGTATTTTTAACGCAGCTGTATAAGCGTCGTACGAAAGCTTGAAGTGCTTAAATAAAAAAAAAAGAAAATACGATTCATGCCCACTTTACCATAGTCCGACAGCTCAAGCACGATCCTCATGTGCATAAGTCATGCCCTCCCAGCTGATTTCAACGCTCCTCATTACCGCCGGAGCTTTCCAAGCACTTATCGATCGAGCCACGCAGAAGTTCGCGCAGGATAACGCGCAATCATTAGACCCGCTGCAAGCTCTCCGCTCGAGCGTTCTTATCCGCGGATAAAGCAGATCTCCGGCTTGTCAGCGCCCGCCGCGCCGAGTCGGGAAAGCACCGGCCGCGGGGGCCAGATGTCGCGACGCGCTCGATCGCTCGCTCTGCATTGTCATGCAAATTTATTGTAATGACTCCTCGCTTTTGTCGTAATAGCGAGCTCAATCGCCCCGATAATGCATGAATATATTGATTAAAAGCTTTCTATAGTTGATGGATTGCCGGGGCGCTCCACTTAGTAGTCTCCGGGCGGCTCCGCGGGAAACTTGCGGATTTTTAAATCTTGTCGGAATCTTTCTCCCCCGTGTAGATTGAATTACCTTTTCTTCCTATTGAATATACTTCGCTTTTGTATGGATTCCCTCGTTTTTTGAGTTTGGCGGGTATCTTACGTCGCGAAATGCTCGCCTACAAAACTGCGCCCGAAGTGCAAGGTAACGCAAATTCCTTGTTCTTTAGGATCGTCGCAATATATCTTGTTCAAAAGTTTATTTGAAACTCCTGCAAGCCAAATACAAAAAGCGACGTTCGTGCTCGTTTCTGCAGATTCGCATCATAAGCCAGTGATGCGAAGTTGATCGAGTCTCCCGCGTCTACTACAGATTTCTCTCTGCGCATCAAGTGAAAGCTCGAAAAACTCAATTTTTTCCAAGAGACCTTCGAGCATCCCCTTCCAGCCTGAAATCCCGTCGAAGCTCCCTTCCCGCTGCCCTCATCCTCGGCAAACGAAGGGCCCCTTGAAAAGTATCCATCCGTATTCCCAGCGCAAGGCCGTAAGAAAGCCCTTCGGCGTACGCGAAGGCGCGATCAATTGGCGTGTGCTCGCGGGCCGCCCGAAATCGCTCGGCGCGCTCGGTGCTCCTCTCGCACAAAAGCCCCCCCGAGAGAACGCGGACGGGGCAGCGGTTGAAAATCGCGGAGGGTTGGCTGACGTAGCCTCCCTCTCCTCGCTCGCCGCGGCCTCCCTCCTCGGAGGTCCTCATCGCGCAGGACTCGGTTGCGCGCGGCCGACGAGGGCAGGACGAGTAGTCGGCTCGGCGAGCGGCGGCACACCAGTCGGTCTCGTTCGCTCGGGCTGCCCCGAGTAGAGAGCCTCCCCTCGTTCCCTCCCCCTCGCCTCCTCCTCCCTCCGCCGGAAGCCCCGCCGATGGAAGTAGCATCCGCGGCAGCAGCAGCAGCAGCAGCGAGGAGACTCCCCGCAGCAGCTTGACTTTGATAGCCGAGAGCGCGCAGCAGAGCCCCCGCAGGCTCCGGGACGATGAGGCCGCCGGCGACGCCGAGCCCAGAAGCTTCCCCGGGCAGCTGCTCCCGCTGACACCGGCGCCAAGTGAGTATATCCCAGCGACCGCCGCGCAGCTCCGTCGCCGAGTGCCGTGTGCCGCCGCTGCCTTGGACTCGTCGCCGGGCGAAGGGGCTCGATTATTCATCGCGACGGGGAGGAGGGACCGTGGAGGCGCGAGCGCGCGAAAACCGAAGGACGTGCACGCGCGCCTGGGCCGCGGTGCGACGTGCCGCGAGAGGGCCCGCGGCTGGATCAGCGAGAGTCTGGTGAAAACCAAAAAAAAAAAAGAGAGGAGAACGCGAGCTTGCACGCTCTCCCTCCGTCGCCCTCGGTACTTAAAATCGCATTAAGCCTCCAGTTCCCCCTCTCCTCCCCGGCGCGCGATAGGACGACGACAACGACGACGACGACGACGACGAGTCGGTAACGAGGCGAAATTGAGTTTCAGGAGTAGGAGGGCAGAGCAGCAGCAGCACCAGCCGAGAGAGAGGCAGCCAGTGCCAGGCGAGGGCCGGCAGAGAGAAGAAGAAAATATGGGAAAGGGCGATAAGAGGTCCAAGGCGCAGCGCAGCGACGGTAAGTGCACCGTCCGGGGGAGAGCCGCCGGCTCAGGGGCGCCTTATCGCCCGCCGGACGCGGAAGGGGAACGCCTGCACCTGTTGGCCGACGACTCGGCTAATGGCGAGTTCGATTCCGGATTCTCTGCGCCCGTCCGGAGGAGCCGGGGGAGTGCGCTGGCGGGAGGCTAATTTTAAGCCCGAGGGGTATCCTTATCGCGAGCGCCAGTTACTTTTTTGCGGGAGGGACGTTGGCGCCTTCTGAGCGGCGATTTTTCGGCTGGCTCGAAATTTCTCGGAGCTTAGGCTCAAGGTGAACTCGATTAATTCAGTCGAGGCTGCGCCTAAGAGTTTGTTGCGGCACCGTAGACTCTGTCAAACATTTTAACGAAGAATATCGAAAGCTCGCGCTGATCGCGAACAAACGGGAAAAGGCGGAAGCCGCTCTATTTCAAAGTCAATCGCGCGCGGGTGAATTGAAAATAAACGGAGAACCCCCGCTGAAATAACAATCTGAGTATGCGGAAGATATCCCATTTAAAACACGAGCTTATCCGGAAATTCGCAGCGCGCGCTTTTATACCCGAGATCCCCGGCGCTGCGCTAAAAGCAAAAGCGTCACGCTAAAAGCAGCTACACCATCAGCGAGAATTACCGCGGCGTCAGCTTGTTTGCCGGCGAGCTTATCGGCGCGCGGAATCGCCGGCCGGGATTCCCGCGGACTGGGATCTCCCCGCAGGTGCGAAGCGCGACGTGTATCCGAATCGCGCGCAAGCACCGACGTCTCATTTAAAGCGGCTTCAATTTCCGGCTGCACGCCGCCGCCTGTTGCGTTTTGGCAGCGCTCCTCACTCCCCCGTCCGACCCCCTCCGCCGCCCTTGGCAAGCACGCCAGTAAAAAGCCAATGATCCAGACGGCGGGCTTTTACGCCCTATCGGCTTTCTTTCCCCGACGGCCGCGCCGAGCTGTTATTAGCGGGACGCGTCGCCGACGCGAACTTCGGGAGAGGCGCGCGATAGCGTCTGCCGCGCGTTTCCGCCCGCGACAGCGCGATGTCATCTGTCGGGGCGCACGATGCGCGCCCCCGCCGACGCAACAAGCGGATTCCCTCGTCTGGCTGGAAAACGGGGAGGGCTCTTTTTCCCCGAGGAGAGGAGGTCGACGCTGCGAGCTTCCTTGGCCCGCGAGGCCGATTTAATTCTCCGCATCGAGCCGGGCTCAAAGTGGCGCTTTCTCTCGCGGCAGCGAAATTAGCGAGTCAAGATTAAAATCGAGATAGAAATTTGGAGTAGGTCGGGTCGATATAGGATGCGGGACGGGTGGGAAAATTGATTTCGCTCGGCGATACTTAACGTGCGCCGAGCCGCTCTGCAATCTGGCGATCGGCGGATTATATTGGGAGAGGGGAAAAAAAAGAATGACGTGCGCCGTTGCCTTACGAAAAACTGGGCTGTACTTATTTGCACTCGTTGGACAAATAATTTATACTGGTACAAAATCTCTCGACTTGGGGACTTAGTTGCTACGCATTACACTTCGCGGTAAATACATCGCTAATTCGTCGTTAGACCTAACGCTTATACATATATACTGTTACGGAATACTGCGTGAACAAATAATACACTTGGAGTAAGCATAAGAGTTAGTACAATCACTTAGAGAGAACTCTAAACGGAGCTTCATCCTGCCGTAACAAATAAGAACGGAATAAAATTCTTTCCTACCACGCTAAGAAAAAAAAGACAAAAAAAAAATAGACTGAAAGCTATCGTTAAAAATAGGAATAAAAATAAACTTTTTTATACGCGGAAGTAAAGCAGTGGTATTAAAATAATAATAATAATAATGTACCCTCCTCTCGTTCGTAGTTACAATCTGTTACTGCGCGCTGCGTTAATAAATACTACGTTTAGCTTCAATAAACTCCGTAACGGCACGAGCGAGTGGATGCTTAGCTCGGCGCGCGCCGTAATTTCGATTACAGTCGTCGTCTCGCCGCGGCGCCTCGCTCGCGTCGTTCGTTCGTTACGCCTCGAAGTTGATGGGCCGTCCCTGCTGGGCCCTGCTCTGTCCCTTCAGGTAGAACTGCCTGATGTCCTCGTTGGCCCCGCGCACCTTGGCGTCGTGGCAAGCGGCCTCGTCCCACATGAGCCCGGGACAGTCGGTGGCGTGGAAGCACCGGCCGAGCTGGTCCTGGCTCTTGTTCTTCTTGCAGCAGACGACGATGGCCCAGGTGCAGACCGGGGGACTGGCCATGGGGGGCCTCCTGGTCGGCGGGGCGGGGAATCGGGGCGCCTCCAGGCCTATCTTCGCCGGACTGATGCCCTGGAAAACCGGCGATGGTTAGTCGAGAGCTGCCCGATCGGAGGGCAGTTGTCGCGCGGGGCGCTAAACAAGCGGCGCAATTTCGGGGAGGCTCACCGGAAAATCGATCTCGTCGCCGACGGCCTGTCGCAGATGCAGCGCGGGCGGCGCTGCTCCGTCGCCGCCGCTCGTGCCGTTGTCGCCGGCCGAGCGGATTATTATCTGGGCGCTCACGGGCTTGCCGCTCAGCGTCCTCAGGCGCTCGGCCTCGTTATCCCTCCCCGCGTTCTTCTTCAGTTCCTGGTACCTGTAACTCGCAATTGGACGCTGGATTAATTCGCTCGGCGAGGGGGACTGGTTTAATGCCCGCTTTCCGGGAGGCGGGGGTCCTGCGCGCTCTCCCCCCCCCCCCCCCCCGTTCGTCTTGGTAAGCGCTCTTGCTTTTTATGGGGCTTCGTGTTTGGTTAACGACGCCGGGTAATTTGTTATTCAAATTTAAGTAGCTGATCTTTGACTTCATACACATTGTTGGCTTGCTTTGAATAATTTAAAGAAGTTATTTGATTTATGCGCTTCGTCGGTTAGAAAAGTCGTTTTTTCGTTAAATACTTATGCTAAGCGGCTAAAAGTTCATCGTAGATTTTTCATTATTTTAAAGAAATTTTGCGACGACAAGTCCTTCGCCGTAAATCTCTCCCCAAGGCGGTTCAGTAATTTTTGCAGAAACGTTTGTCATTTTCACGGGAACATTTTTCCCCCCGCAAATGCAATTAAAGGCGACTTTAATTATCCGAGAATTCTATGAAAAAAACCGACATTAATTCCCAAAATGAATAAAAATTCATCAGCAAAGACGGATATCAGACGGTCCATCCCTCTCGAAACTCGAGCCCGCCGCCGTCGAGTCGCGACGCGCCAACAATTCTCGCCAGCATCTCCGCGTACCTTCGATTGTTCTCCTCGCTGTCCCATCCGGGGTTGCTCGGTCTGGCGGTCGGCCAGCGCCTCCTCGGGTCCTGGCCGTCAACAGGTGTCCCGACGGTCGGCTGCGGCGGTCGGGCCTTGGCCTCGCCGGCGCCGTTGTCCCCCGCGTCCGGCGGGATCGGCCGCCGATGGTCGTCGATCCTGCGGCGCTCCTCCTCCTGCCGGCGCCGCTCGAGCTCGGCCCGCCGGGCGTTCTCGTTCTCGCGGTCCCGCTCCTCGTAGCGGCGGCGCTCGGCCTCCTGGCGGCGGTAGGCGTCCGAGTCGGGCCGTCGTCGCTGCTCCTCGTACTGGTCGCGGGGGCCGACCGGCTCGCGCGGTCTGCCGACGTGGATCGGGGTGTTCCTTTGGATGTACTCCTGCAGCTTCCTCTCGTTCTCGTCGTCGCGGGGATCGGGTCTGCGCACGTTGGCCGGGGGCTCTCGGGCCCGGGTGGGGTCTTGCTGCTGCGCTTCCTGTTTTCGGTAGTACTCGTCCCTTTCCTTCTGCCACTGCTTGAGCCGGGCCTCGTAGCTGTCGCTCACCCTGCCGGTTTTCGCGGCCTCGGGCACGTTGTTCCTCTGGCGCGGATCCTCTTGACGCTGGTTCGGGTAGCCGGGCCGCAGTCGTTGGTCCTCGTCGCCGCGACGACGGAGCTCCTCCGCCCGCTGGCGCTCCTCCTCCGCTCGTCTGCGCTCGTCGTCCACCCTGGGGTTCTTGACGGC
>JAWWEM010000001.1:2254142-2275283 GCA_035582935.1 Ormyrus thymus
CGACGGAGCTCCTCCGCCCGCTGGCGCTCCTCCTCCGCTCGTCTGCGCTCGTCGTCCACCCTGGGGTTCTTGACGGCCTCGGGCACGTTGTTCCTCTGGCGCGGGTCCTCTTGACGTTGATTAGGGTAGTCGTGCCTCTGTCGCGGATCCTCTTGACGCTGGCTAGGGTAGCCAGGCCTCAGTCGTTGATCCTCGTCGCCGCGGCGACGGAGCTCTTCCTCCGTTCTTCTGCGCTGCTCCTCGGCCCTGCGGCGCTCGTCGTCGACTCTCCTGCGCTCCTGCTCCTGCCACTGTCGGCGCCTCTCCTCCTCCTGCCTCTGTCTTTCTTGGGCCCAGGGCTGATCGTTTCTGTGGTGCTTCTTGTGGTGGCCGCCTCCCCTCTTGATTCCCGGATCTTCCTCCTGCTGCTGCTGCTGCTCGTCGATGCTCGGCTGGTCGGCCATGAGGGTCTCGTCGTCCTCGGGGAAGCCCCACATGTCGGAGCCGCCTCGCTCCCAGAGCAGCTTGCGGCCCACATCTCTCTTGCTCCTGAGCGACGAGTAGAGGATGGAGGCCGGCAGGTCGCCGCGCTCGGGCTCGGGCTCCCTCACCTCGATGTCTCCCCTCTGCGGGCGGCTCGCCGGCTCCTTCGACGTGTCGATTCCCCAGTGCTTCAGCAGCTCCTGCAGGGAGATCGACTCCGGCTCCTCTCTCGCCTCGTCCGGAGAGGAGGAGGAGGAGCCGCTCGACCTCTTCTGCGGAGGACTGCCCCCAAAGAACTCATGAGCTCCGGCGGAGTTTTTATTATTAATCTTTGTTTCCGCGCCAGTTCCTGCTGTCGAATCGAGCCGCCGGCCCGGGAGCCGCTGCCCGTCAGTCTCCGCGTCCGGCGCGTTTATCTTCCGAAGGAGATTGCGATTGTCGCTCGAGAGTTTGAACTCGAGCTCCGCAGTGCCGTTTTGGTGGACTGAAACAGTTTCTTGACATTAATGTATAGCGCCGAAAGTTTTACTTGATATTTCCGCGCGTGCGATGTATCGCTGTTTCTGATTGCGCCACGAGTGTGCATTTTATGCCACTGAATTTGGTAAAATTAATAGTTAGAAAAAAAAAAAACAACTGTAAAATAAAGATATTCAGAAAGTTTCAGATAAAATTGCAAATGATCATGCAGATGAATGAGTTTCCCCAGGGGGAAAATCGAGCGTTTCGCGCTCCCTCTTTCTAAAATTTTCCGGCTTCGTTTATTGCCAGAGCAAAAATATTTTCGAGTTATTTCGAGCCTCTTTTATTAGATTCTTTACACTGCTGTATCATTAAACAATAAAAAATAGAGAAAAATAGTAAAGCTCGATAAATGACTAATTAGTGTACGTCGATTTGGCCAAACATCTTGCTTGATTAAACCGCGCGTACTCGAAAATGAAAGAAATAAAATCAAGCATCGCGAAGCAGCCCATAAAACTGATAAAAAGGAACAGAAAAGGAGAAGAAGAATGTGTATAAGCGTCCGTTCATAAAGACTAACTGTTGCAGGCCTTCGACGGAATGAACGGCGGCTTTTGAGGTTTCTGGCGAAGACAACTTACCGCGACGGAGGGCAGGAGGCCACTTGCCGGCTATTTGTTTATCGAAAGCCGCATCGTCTATGTCCGGCGTCGGCGCTCGGGGTGCCGTGCTGCCTTGACTCTCGGCCGCTGCTCGATAGTGATTTCGCTCCGAGTATTGATCGAGAGACGGATAGGCAGTCGCAAAACCGGCGGAGAGTATCCCCGCTACGGCCGCTAGCCAGGGCGCGATCAGGATCACTGTCATGTCCGTCCTTCTGCAATGCAAACCATATCGCCGCTCTTTCAGCCTCTCTTTTTACGCCGCGCGACGCGCCAAGTGGAATATACGGACGGGGCACTTGTGTCAGGGGCGTGCTTCGCTCGCGCGAGCCGCTCCGACGTCGCGGGAGTTTCGGCTCTTCCGCGATTCGCGCAGTCTGCTCTCTCCCGGGGATGCTTTCGAATTTCGGGGAAAGGTTGACGAGGGAAGCTTTGAGCCTTTCTGCTTGGGTGGGGCAGGTTTTTTTAATGCTCGCTATTGGCGAGAGGAACGTTTAATATTACGCGTGGTTTTCAAATTGAATTTAGAAAAATTAAAATTCCGGTTCGAGAGAATTCTTGGGATTTAAATAAATGTATTGAAAGAAACCAGTGAAATAAAATTATTAATTGTGACATTACTGCGTCTCCTGATCGCAAGAAATTTAATTGTCGACGCTTAACATTTTCTTTCAATAGGCGATCAACATATTTTGTACTCGATGGAAATTTTATATTTTATTCGAACATGTCGGAAAATTACATGCGCTTTGCTGTATCTTTGTGATTTCGTGCTAACAAGCTTTAAATTCAATCACATCATTCATTACGAACATTTCAAACCTTTCATTTTGCTTGCTTTTTCTAAAAAAAATATTAACAACGTTCCGGCGAAGTATCGGAGCGTAAATAATTCCAACAATTTCAATCGCTACGGCTGTGCACTTTGTAACCTACCCAATATTCCGTGCATTCACTATGTCGTCATAATTATTAAAAATCCAAACAGCATAGCCCTCGCGCCAGAGCGTTGATTAAATTAAAGCACGAAATCCCGCCGTTCCCCGGCCTCCCGCCAGCTGTTATTAATAATTTTTACCGCGTCGAAAACGACGGGCGGACTCTCGTTCTTATATTAACCAGCTCGGCAATAATTAATTCTCGATAAACAGCGCGCGGTGCGCCGGCAGAGGATATCGATCGCTGCCCGCCCGTCCAAATGCAATTAATGAATTATTCTCCGATCGGGCAAACGGCAATAAACCGGCGCCGGGCGCACAAAGAAAACTTCTGCCCCGGAGTAAATAAAGCTCCCGCGCGCGCATAATACTCGTCGACGGCCGCGATTTCGGGGCCCGCGAAATTTTCTTTCAGCGCTTATTTTGCCTGGCATTAGTTATCGAGGCTGCGGAGCCGCGGCGCCGCCGTCACGACGAGCCCCGCTCTCCGGTGTATCAATTTCGCCTAGCCTTGAATTCCGGGAGGGTCGCTCTCTCTCTCTCTCTCTCTCTCTCTCTGTTAGACAAACCCGATTATCAGAGAGTCATTATCTGCGCTTGTAATGCGCGCTAATGTTTTTGCGATGAAGCTCGCGCGCTCGCTCTGTTTACAGCTACTCGCTCTCCGCGTAATGTTTGCGCTGTTAAAGCGATTTAAGCTTTTTGTGCGTATCTTGCCAGGTGAGAAGTCACTCGAAAATAACCGAGCGGAATTTCGCGGCCTGGAAAATGTATGTTGTTTTCTTTCTCTTTTTTTTTTTCTTTTTTTTCGAGGCGTGCGCTTCGCGCTTTTTGCGGCCTTATCAGATGCTTGTTTAATTAATGCAACTGGAATATTTATTGAATATTCATCGAGTCTCTAAGGAGTCGTTTTATATTCCAATTAGAAAATAACTTTATTTTTTACAATCGGACGAAAAAAACAATAGGCGATAAAAGCATTTTTCAAATGCCTTCGTTAATTAGATAATTAGCATTCAGAGCGGAGATTTATCTACACTGTTAAAAATCCAAAGCTGCGCTCTTTAAACCGAAAAACCTCCCTCCGCAGCCAAATAAAGCAGCCAGTTAAATTTCAGAAAAAAAAAAAAAGAAAAAGCTCCCGAAACACATCCGCCCCGGCCAGGCCTCGGCGCCGCGGCGAAAGTGGGTAATCGCGAAAAAATGCCGGCGATAGCAAAAAAGATAAACCATCGCGGCGCGCGCAATTACAGCCGACCTACATTCCGCGCATCACGCAGTCTATCGCGGTCCTATTGCGCCTTGCCGATTGAGCCTCGGCACGGGGCATGCCTCGAGCGCACAGCGGCGCAGCCCCGCGCCTACGCGCATTACACGCAGCGCAGCGTCGCCGCTCCCGACGAAAACTCAAATTTCTCCGCGCGAGCAGCGGCTCTCTCTCTCTGCTTCGGATAAGAACGCCCGTAATCAGAGAGCGACGGAGCGCGCCGAGCGTAATTCGAGCGCTCGACGCAAATCTAACCCGGCTGATGACCTGCGCGGAGCTTTTATCGCCAGGCGCGATCCTTCATCCGAATCGCGCTGACTTAATAAACCTCCTTGCGTCATCGGTTTTTCGCTGCCGCCGCTGTCTCTCTCTCTCGTCTCGAGTTGCCCCGCGCGCGACTCGCCGCGAGATTTATTGCCCGCCGAGGCTGATAAGCTCTCTCTCTCTCCCTCTGCAAATTGCGCGATAGCGGGGCGGACGCAGCTCTTGCCTCCCCCCCTCCGAGAGCCGATAGCTGCGGCAAAAATGCGCGCGATCGATCATATTCTTTTTGCCGAAAGCGAGGCGGCTCCGCGGCGCGCAGCTTTCGGAGCTCGCAGGCCGCCGCCGCCGCCTCGCGCGGCTTGCGAAATTAAAGATTCAAACGCTGATGCGCGAGGAATTTTAGGAGGAGCCGGGCGCAGCACCGCGCGGGAATCGTTATGCAAGAGGTACTGCCTTTGGCTCCCGCGGAGCTTTCGCGAAATTTATATTCTCCCGTATATTCTCCCGAAGTATAAAGGCGAAGTTAATGCTGCAGCGGGTGGAGGAACTTTAGTGAAATTTGCCAAGGGATGCTGTACTTAGTATTATATTCCCCCTAACGGTATCAAGTGATTTCTCACCTCCGCGCCCTCAGCGCTTTTTCCTCCGCCGCCGCCGTCTCGCCGGCGTGAATGCGTAGAAATTTCAAATTCGCGGACAAATTGCATAATGCCGATGCTACAACTAAAGCCGGAAACTTTTAGCCGGAGGCCGTTATACTGTTTTTCGTCTGCTCGCGTTAGCATCGAAACCTTTTAGCGGTCTCGCTTTTCGAGCTTATGTAAAACGTTTCCTGGAAGCTGCTTTAAATAATGCTTCAAATTGAATCTGTCGCTTTCGTACGTTTCCCAATCTGAAGCTTCAATAAACATCATTGATTTATTACACTCCAAATATAAACACGGAAGCTTGAAGAGCAACCTGAACTCTCCTCGCGAAATTAATCACCTACTCTGCTACAATTACATCATCGCGTGACTAATGTCTTTTTCCTATGCATAATGAGTTAATTACGCCGCTTCTGCACCTGATGACGCTTCCAGGCACTGAATCCCATTTTGCTCGAACATTCGCGATCCAGCTTGAAAACGCGAGAGCCAATTTTCCAAACCGCTCGTTATCGCCGTTTCGACCAGGCCGTTTATTCTCCTTCGCAGATTCATCCGATTCTATTTACAAGCAGAATTCCTCGGGCTTTGCGTAAAGCCACGTGGCTTCAATCCCGACGATAAGAGCAATGCGCCAATCTCCATTCCGGCCCCGTAGCCTGAAAAACTTGCAGACCATACGAATCACCTGATTTTTTCCGGCAGCAGGCGCCACTCTACAAAGAAGAATTCCTCGCGCACAAAGACAGAGCGAGAGAGAGAGAGAGAGAGGGCAAAAGCATAAAAGCCCCTTTCCTCGAGATTTCGCCGGGAAAACGCGAGCGGCGTCAGCCTTTATCCGGAGCGAGTGCAGCCGAACGGAGGAGAGAGAAACGCTCGAATGCCCAGGGGGACTGACAGCCGCGGTGTCGAACGGCAGTCCTCCCGACTCGATCGATTCGCACGGCCAGACGTGTTTTTGACGTCTCCGGCCGCGAGCGATAAGAGCGAGAGAGAGAGAGAGAGAGAACAGCGTGCCAGGCGCGCGCGAGCTCAATTAATCTCCGGTTCGGAAAACTTTAGCCTTCCCCTTTAATCGGCCGCTTGTTTTATTTCCCGCGGCGCGACTGTATGCTCTTTGCCAGCGTCCGCGGCGACGCGAAATTACTCGATATATTGACGAATTCTCACCGGGCTGGTCGACTCGCGCGCCGAGCTTCCGACGGCTCTGTTAGCCGGCCGCTTCTCCTTTGGCCTTTCCCGAGGTTTTGATAGTCCAGTCGGGCTCCTCGACGATTACTCAACGAGTTTTACGAGTCGTTTGAATTTCTTTTCAAATTACATAAAGCGTATTTCGGCTTTTGTACGTCTCCGTTGCCTCGTGAAAGGTTGGGCGAGACAAAGGAAACATTTTCAATATAAAATATTGCGCTACAGCTGAAAGCTACGAATTTGTTTTCTAAATTAAGTTCTCTCCGAACAAGAGCCAGTCACGTTTGTGAATTTCGTATTATCGGCTCCCTATTATTAATAGTTAATAACTCAATCAGATTCTCTTGAATAAGCCGCAGATTACATGCCGAGCGCGCGCGCGGCAAAAATTACACTTTATTGTTCTTCGCCACTATAGTATTTGTATAATAGTATTGTAATAAGAATAGAATCGAACGTTAATTGCAAGGAGTAACAAGCAACAATTCTCCCGCGGAGCCGCGCGCTCGCGAGCCTTCTTCTCGAAAAGCCAATAACTAGAAAAACACACGAGAAATCCCGGCGCTTATTGTCCGTCTCCTCTGTCCCGTAAAATGGCCAGCTTTCCAGCAGGACGAAGCGCGAAATTAGAGCAGAGTCCTGCGTCGAGCGGGCGAGAATACTTGCGGCTGCTCGGGTCAGGAAAAAAGTTCGGGACCCCGGCCGCGGATCTGAATAGTTCGTCAAACGTTCCCTCCTCCCCCGGCGGCATCGATCGTCTTGGTACGTCGAGTGGCAGCCCCTCAATGGCTAATTAGGCTGGCTTTATGCAGATATATATAGAGAGAGAGAGAGAGGGAGAGCTCCTCGGCTTATTTTCCGTCCGCCGCGTCTAATTCGCTCGGCGGCCGGTTAATAAACGCGCGCGCACACGCGTGAGTTACGATCGACGCCGAGCGTGACACAATGGCATTAAGATATGCGCGGAGAGTCGCGTAATAAGCTTAGGGCGCGCTTGCATTCATTACGAGTCGTCATCGATCCCAAGGCGATCATCACCCTCCGCCTAGGCAGCCGCGCGCCTGACGTAACTCCTGATTCAGCGCCGCGGCCGCGGGACAAAGGAAACGGGGCGGCGGGGGGAGGGGGGACCCTTACGGGCGACGTCGTCCAAGGCGAAGGTCGAGCGAAAAAGCATCCGCGACGAAGGACGCGATACCGTGCCTTTTCGCTCTCGTACTTCGCCCCGACCTATATAGATCCGCGCGCGCGAGAGAGAGGCATTTCGCAACGGCTCTCCTCATCCTTTGAAACGCGCCGTGGAATTCGTGCTTGCTGCGCATGGCAGCCTGACGTAAATCGACCGACTCGCGCCGTCTCTCTCTCTCTCTCTCTCTCTCTCTACTCCCCGACTCTGCGAAAATCACTATTCTTTCGCACCGACGCCGCCGAATATCCTCTCTCTCTCTCTTTCTCTCGGCCCCCCCGAGAAGCGTAAATTCATTAATTTAGCCGGGCCCTTTTCGACCTTTTTTCCGTTTTTTTTTTTCTTTTACGGGCTTTCGCTCTTTTAGATATCTCGCCTCCATTTGAATGCCGTAATTCGAGGATGACATCAGAGCCCCGCTCGTAAACGAACCAAGGAGCTGCTATTAAGGATGAATATTGTTCGCTAATTGCCGGCGATGGAGCTGTAAATAAAAAATTACGGAGGAACCCAATAAAACGCTACGCGCGAGCGCGCGTTATCCTCTTCCTACTGCCGGGGATTCATTTTAAACGCGCCAGATGCCGAGAGAGCCTTTGTCAAACAAATTAATATATCGCGCCGTAATCTTTCCGGTTATTTTTAAACCGGCGCCGCGCGCAGAGAGAGATTGACAAATTCGTACAGCGAGTTTCAAGCCAATAACTGCTTTCAGCTCTTTGTCATTCGCAAGGTCGGAATCGGACTATTTTATGATTTTTTAATCTACAATGATTCAGCCAACTCGCTAAAAATATAACGATCGCCTGCGCTAAATCACACTGAAAAATCTCGTCGGCCGCGGAAGAAATTTTTTCGAAAACACGCGATGATCGCCGGCAATTACTATTGCACGCTCGGCAAGTGTCTTACAGTCTCGCGTGCGAATTTGTTTTCTCTCCGCGCCGCCGTCGAAATAAACTCCTCAACAAGTGCAGCACTGTGCTTCCATAAACGCAAAAATCCTAGCTGTCATCGAGCTGCTTTTTGCCCCCTCTTTTTTCATCGCCGGCAATAAGTTATGCATAGAAAATAAACGAGCTGCTCGCCAGGAGAGAACATGTTTGTAAAGCTAATACGAGGAGACCGCAGCCGTCGGGCGGCCGTCGTTAGAAGTTCGCGGCTATATTGATTCGGCGAGGCTTGAAAACACAAATTGCCTTTGTATTATCGAAATAATTATCGGGGGGCCGCCCTCCGTGAAGCGAGGCAGAGCCAAAAAGAAAAAAAGAAAAAAAAAACGGAAGGCGCTCTCGGCCCCGCCGCTAATATATCAATTTAACGAAGCGGCTAACAAAGCCGAACGAAAAAGTATACGCGCGGACTAAAAATACGCGCCTCGTTGGCGCCGCGAAAAGGTGAAGGCAGGAGACGAGCGCGATCGCGTCCGCGAGCGAGCGATCTCGCTAAATCAATAATCCGCGAATCTGCCGCGGCGAGCGACACGAGGCGGGAAAAACCGGCGCGGCGCTTATCCGACCGATGAAGTCATCGTCGATCTTCTCGAGGAGCCAGGAGCTCGTTACCTGGAAGGACGACCGGAAGCGACGAGGCTTTTTCGCCCGCGAAAAGTACCGGCCATTTCTCCTGCCCCCCCCCCTCCGACCTGCTTAGGCGGAAAACTGGCGCGGCCTGCCTGCTTTCGATTAGGCCGGGAAATTGCGGCGTCGTCGCGCGAAAAGGGAGAAGCAGCGCCTCCGCTATCCGGGCTCCCATCTAAATGAATACTTCTTTTTTCTCCTCCTTCCTTTTTCTTTTGTTTTTTCTTTTTTTCTTTTGCTTTTCTTTCTCGAAAATGCGAGCGGACGACGCGGCGGTGTTGTTTATCCGTCTTATTTTTAGAAAATTCGCGAGGAGGCTGAAACGCGAGCCTCTCCTGATGAGCAAAAATGCGCCCGGTACTTTTTTGTTTTCTTTTCTTTTTTTCTCTTAACCCGACGCCGCCGCCGAGGAGAGCCGCGAGAATTGATAATTAGCGGAGATAAGGCGAATTTAGCTTGTACAATACTAGCCGTTTTTCGAAACAGACTCGTCTCGGTGCCTCTGCTCCGTGGCGCAATCGCGGAACTCCCCCGCGCCCGCCTGCTTTTTCATTTCCAAACAATGCGTTCCAGCTTCTACTCAAATTAATAACTGGCGTTCTGTTACACGCGCACGCAGACTTACAGTCGGCGAGAGGAACGCGGGACGAGCATTTCCAAAGGCATTTGTTTCTAATTCAACGCGGCCGGCGACAATTTATTCATTCTTCGTCGCTTGGTTTACGGCCACAAAGTGTTTTCAAAGGCTATACTGTTACGGCGCGCGCGTTGTATTTCAGCGGCGAAATTTCAGCCGCGTTATCTGTCGGTGGGAGCGGGGGGGGGGGAGGGGGGGAGAGCGAGAGAGTCCAATAAAAAGCTCGAAAATCCCCGGGGCGAGTTTATTAAAGAAATTTCGCGACGAGCCTCGATAGCGAACGGAAGACGGCTCTTTCGTAACTCGCGCGCATGTAAATGTCCGGTGTACCGACTGGCCGAGGAAAAAAAAACGCGGGGAAAAAACAATGGGCATTCAAAGGCGAGGTAAACAAGCGGCGTGCGCGAATCGTAAAACTCGGCGAAAAAAGACTCTCTCTCTCTCTCTCCCTCCCTCCCAAGAACGTACATCCTATAAAGTCTTTTAGCGAGAGAGGCTCGACTACCGTCCGTCGTCCTCTCGAAAAATGGCAGAGAGACAAACGGCCCGGGAATTCCGCGCTCGAAGCATTCGAGACACGTCTGTACCGTTTTGCGCTCGGTCCCTTTTTGCATACAATGGCCCTCGCCGGGCGGCGGAAAAGTTTTTTTGACACGCCGGAGGCCGCGAGCGGGGATTCGGCAAGAGAGAGAGAGAGCCTGCATCCGATTAGCGCTGCTAGATCGGGAGATCGGCTTTATTTAGATTCCGAGCGAGGCGCACGACAATATAATTGACAGGTTGCGAAAGCGCGAACTTTACAGTCGCTCGGCGGCGTGCGTTACGCCGGTCGGGGCTTTGATTTCTTTCGACAATAAGCCAATTACTTTGTAGGACGATACTTATCTCGTCAATGAAATTCCGCGCCGTCGCGCGCTCGGCTATATTAAATTGAAACTCGCGTCGATGCGCGCGCGCGCCGATCCGCGTACAAAAAACAAAAAGGAAAAAAAGCCCCAGCCGCACATCGGAATTGAGATATTATACTGAAAAAAAAACGAAACGGCGCTCGGACCACCGGCGAATACAAGGCCAGGAGGTTATAAGGATGATTGCTTGCTCGTGCACTTACAGCTGTATTACAGGAGGTCCGTTAGAAATCGCTCGGGGCCCAGCAGCAGGCAGCACTTATGGTGTATCCTCAGCGGTCCTCGGCTCGCATATCCTCCCGCGGCCGCACTGCTCGCTCGCGCCAAAATCGGAGGACGAGAGACAGACACGTCGGTGCGCAAAAGTCGTCGAAGGAGGCTCCGCTCTCTCGGCTGTGTCTCTGGCGCACTCGGCCGGCTTTATCATACACCTCGCGCTGCGTCGGCGTTGCGGCCAAACATCCTCGCGATTTATAAATGCGCTCCGCCGCGAGAGCCGAGCGCTCATCACCGGCTCTCGCGCTCTCTTCCCCTCCACTCCGGTCTCTTTCTAGCGGCGGCAGGCTCTCCGTGTGTACGTAAGTACCATTTGCGTACGTACACGTGCTCTCGGTGTGTACAACGCGCCCGCTTCTTCTGGGCTCTTCTTGTTCTTCCGCGAGGAGGCGAAGCTCTCTCGCTCTCTCTCTCTCTCTCTCCACTCCCTCTCGCGCCTCCGCCGCATCGACGCGCCAGGCGTCCTTTTCCCTTCTTGCTTAATCGTCGCGGCTTTGACGGGGCGACGAGAGGCGGGGGAGTCGGCGCTATTAATTAACGAGCGACTCCTGCCATTGTTACCGTTTTCGCGTTCGTTCATTCTTATTTGCGGAGGGACTAATGGGAGGAGAGTTAGCTCACGCTTAATTGCCTCGTTGTAAAAAGCCGCGGATGATTTGATTTTCAGACGCGCGCACTCCGATTCCTCTGCGCGACGTGTATACGTGTGTGCAATCGCTCGAGGTACGCGCCGATCGATCGAGCGGCAAATTTCACGTTGCTCATTCGATCGATGTAATTTCGCTTTTTCAGCGCGGCGTAATCGGACGCGGATTCATTGATTCATCGACGCGTCGTTACCGGCGATTCCGCGGCGTGAAATTTATGCCGCGCGCGGAGCGATTCGCGCGTTCCGGGAACGGCCGTTAATAAGCGCGGAATTAAACTGCAATTTTTCTAATAAAAACAAGCGCGGCCACTGTCGAGCGCCTCTCGCGCCGAATACACCGCCCGGGAACGGCCAATTGAGTCAGCGAGCAAGCGCAGCGACGAGCTTATCAGAAAAACCCCTCGAAATCGCAAGCCCAAACATTAGTCCCGAGCCAACAGAGCCGACGCCGATGTTTGCCCGGCGACTACCTCTTTCCCCGATAAAAACGCGGCGGCTCCTTCGGGGCCCGGGAGGGGATTCGAAATTCTCGAAGGGAAGCCCGTCTGACCGCAGCCGACTATTTTCTACTGGAATGCCGGGGGGGCACTTACATGGCCTGCCAGTCGTCGCTCGGACGGGCGAAAAATTCGCGATTAACGCGCGCTCGCGACTCGCGAGAGAGAGAGAGAGAACACGTGTTCCTCGTCCGGGGCTCGGCGCGCGCTCCTCGCGCACTCGGCTCTCCACGTGCCTTCCATTACCCCGGTGCGGGTCTTCCGGGAGTGCGTGCGCGCTGACGCAACCGCTGCTCGGAAGTACTCGCTTCGATGGCTTATCGCGCGGCATTTCTCGAGGATCGACGCGGCGGATTGGGAATGCTGCGTTATTTTAACGATCTGATAGAGTTGGCCGTAATCGGCGGCAAAATAGGCGGTGATTAATGCTTTCGGAAGAGGCGAACTTTTATTTATCAGGAAGCGCGGATGACGTCGGGGTTTTTGTGCTTTTTGTTTGAAGAGGATGGATTGGTAATACGAATTTGAATAGAGGCTCAGTGTTTTTTTTAATCTCAAAATATTATTTTACAGATATATCCCCGTAGCGGATAATTACGTATAGGTATAAATAAAGCCGAATGCATAATTAAATTTTATTGGACATTTTATAGCACGATTATGATGTGTTCAGTTTGCTTTAACGAACGAATTTTTATTACCCATCTGATACTCTCCTTCATTTTACGCCTTTTCGAAATTGCTTGTTTTTGAGCAACCCGAGATTCTCCCGGCTAGATAAAACGATCATTTTTTCAGAAACGAACGTTTCTCCTCGCCTTCCGCCGCGGAGCAGTTTTGATGCAATTTCGAGTTTCTATTGTGTAAACTCGATTTTTTTTGCGTGCTCCATTGAATTCCAGCTCGGCAAACTTTTCCAATAAAACATCCCGGCCACCGTTTGAAATTTGATAAAACAGGACACTTTACTTAAAAAGAAAATAATAAATAACCAGGCGCGCGCGCGGCGCAGCTGTAAGCACGCCCGACGGGCGGCCTTTATCAAGTATTTATTGAATAAAGTTCGTAATCGAATGACAGCCGTTCGAGCGGCCCGAGCGCGCTCGCTCGCCGGCGAAAATGCACAGATCGAATCGGGGATCCAAAAATAGTGCGCGCCGACTCGGGCCTCGAGAATACCGGCGCGGCGCGATAGCGATTATTACGCAGACGCGCGATTGTAATAACTTGAATGCCGCGCGCGCGCGCGCGGCCTCCCGATCGGCTCCCCGCGGCCGCCACAATGCGAATGCATTTCCAAAATACTCGAGCGCCACCCGCCGCCGCCGCCGACGCGGAGTCAGCTTTTCACGCTCGCCGCTCGGGGGCCGCGGAACGTAAATAGCCTTGCAGCGGGGGAAGCTTGCGAGGAAGTGCCGCGTTCGCGGCCGCCGGATTTGCTCTTTGAGGCCGAGTATTGGCTTTTTAATTGAATATTTGTTTGGCTTTTAATGGCGGCCCGGGCGTTTTTACGCGGTCGCGGAAATTGGAAGCGCGAAGTGACGGCTGGCGGAGCGGTTGAAAGGTTTCACTCCGGGCGACTAGATTTTATTTATTCTCTAGTGGGAGTTTTGAAATTCTTAGCAAAAATAACGCCTGCGCGTGAGATTTAAACTTTTGGAAAGCTCTTGAAATAAACTCTTGCATTCCCGTTGCTTTATTTGTTTGTTCGAAATTCCCGCTGAAATGATATTTTCGTTATATTTTTTCATTTTAATGAGACACATTACTCCGGCGGAATTGTAAACGAGTTATTAACTATTCTTGAATCTAAAATAAAATACTGCATTTATTTCATTATCATTTGCGAAGGTAGAATACATTTGCATATAAATATTTGAACACGCTGAAATTATGAGTTATAACGGTGGCTTTAATCAGATTTTATTAAATTTACATATTACAGATTTTAGATGGAAATGCGCTGGTTAGTTTTAATGTACTATGTTTAATAGGCAAGAAAACGCGGCGCTGTGCTTCGCCACTTTTCAGCCGCTTGAAGATTGTGCTTGTTTATTGTCTTGGCGCGATTTATTTTTTATAAATCAATAGCAGCACAGCACTAACTGTCGTACAAACTGCATTTTGCTTTTAGTCCGAAACGTACCTGCGAACAATCAAATGAATGGAGGTAAAAGACAAACCGTCCCGCCGACAACAAAACGCACCCAACTCGTTACGAGACAAATATCAAACAAGTTCCCCAAAGTGCAAAATAGCTCGTACATCGAGTCGCGAGCACCTGAAAATATTAGCCTCTTCCGCATCGACGGCAAGAAAGCTCCCCCGCTCTCCCCTGTCGTTAAGACCCTAACGAGATTTCGGGCAATTTAACGCCGCGGCCCGCTAACAAGAAAAGTTGCCCCGGCTCATTAATAATCAAGCCGAACAACGCGTTTACAAATTTTTCCGCCGCCCCGCCCGGGGAGGGAAGCTCGTTAGCGGTGCGCAGAGTCGAAGAGGAATTCAAAAGGGCCGCTCGCCTATAATCGGATTTCGCGGTTCGGCGAGCTCGGCCCGCTCGCTTTTCCGACGCCAGTCCGCTTCTCTTTCCTTCTTTTTCTTTTTTTTTTTGTTTTTTTCTGTTGTTTTTTGTTCAAGTACACCAACGAGGCCCGAACAATCCGCGTCCAATCAATTCGGGTTTCTCCCGCGCGTTAATCCGGATTTGCTTGTTCCTCTCTCGGTGCTGCTTGTTTCCTTACTCCTTTCTATGCGCCTTTATCGACCTTCGTTTCAATGGCAGAGGCAGAGAGAGAGAGAGAGAGACCTGCTCGGCTGCGATTGCGGCGTGTTCGCGCCAGAGTGCCAATGACGGCCCCGGGCGATGGGTAAAAGTATGCGCATTGATTTGTGGCGGGAGCATTATTTTCGGAGCGCGTCGCGTCTGGGTGTCGGGACGGAGCGTCACCGCCGGGCTGCGGTCGTATTTTTCGAGGTTTAGCGCCGACAATAGGTGGGGTACGGCCAGGTGGCTTTTTGCCGACCGAAAACTACCACTGAAGTGCCGCGGCTCTTTATTTGCACGGAGCTGGGAGGGAAGTGCGGTGCGCTGCTTGCTTTACGGCGAGCGAATATATTCGACACCGGGAGGAAGGATTGCTCGCAGTTAAGAACGTTTATTAGACGCGAGGAAGTCTCTTTTGAGAGGGAAGGATAGTTTTTACTTTTGAAGGATGGCTTAACTGTAAGGAGTCATTTGTTATCTCGAGGAGTCGGTGGAAAAACTGTAGGAATAATGATTACTCGACTTTTTTTTTTCTAGAACCTCGTAGTATTTATGAGCACCGGAGTTTAATATAAGGGAGCGAGAAGTGGAGCTGCATAATTTTTTGAAATTAAAGCCGCGCTTTAATGGAGTCGTGTTTTTAAGCCGAGAGTACTTTAATACAGTCGTTTGCGAGATTCCAGGCGCAATGCAATTTTATGACGATTCCGGAGTAAACCTGCGAATGTTGGTCGCTTCACCGGGATGATTCGTTGCAAATTCAAATCCGATTGAAGCGGAGTCGCGGTCGCTAATTTAGAAACTTTTCCCATACACATTATTTATATAAAAAAGGAGCGCTCGAAATTCAATTATCAAGCCTCGTTTCTCCCCCCCCGACCAAAGACATTATAAAACGTAAAAGAAGATTATATGCCGCGCCGATCTCCCGGAGAGATCAAAGCAAATTTATAGCTACTTAAAATTCAATCCCCCACTTTCGATAACAGTTTTTTTCCTCCCGCGCTCCTCGCGCAAAGGAAAGCCGAGAAAATCCGGAAACGGTTAGCTTGAAACAGCAAGCCTGCCCCCCCGTCGCGGCGCTTAATTGAAGCGAAGCCCGGGGGGGGGGAAGGGGGGAAGCGTCGAAAATTGACGCGAGGTCAGGGATATGAGCTTCCTCCTCCGCGACGGCGCAAAAAGCGTCGTAACCGCCTATTACCGAGGAATCCGCATTCGGCGCTCCTCGTCGAGGAGCTATCGCCCGGGAGAAGGAAGCCTACCTGGAAGCGCGACAATGCAAAAGAATGGCAATTGGCCGCAGAGGAGTCTATATCGCCCGAAGGCCTCCTCTTTAAAATCCGCTTTAACAATGGAGCAAAGTGCTCGCGGAGAAATTATACGCCTCTCTCTCTCTCTCTCTCTCTCTCTCTCTCTCTCTCTCTCTCGCGTTCCCTAAGCAATACTATCGCACTTATTCATTCTCCTCTCCTTCGCTTCGCGCTCCTTGTCCTATTCTCGCGTTCCTCCGGCTACTCCGGCGCTCTTCTTCCCTCGGCTTTTTTAACCGCTTCATCTTTTCCGAGTTCGAGAGTCTTTTAATTTTCTACGGACGCCGCCATTTTCCTGTAATTAGTTCGGTTCAATTTGCAGAGCGCGGCGCGCGGCGAACCGACAGGCAGCTCTCTCTCTCTCTCTCTCTCTCTCTCTCTTCCGCGAGCTGGATGATGAACTCTCTCCGATGGCTCCCGATATTTTTTACGATTGCTGGTTAATTGCTTTTTTTACGCGCCTCCGCCGCACCGAGGATTTAATACACTCCGCGTTGGAGTCGTCGCCGCCCGAAAGCTACGAATGTACAGCCGACTAAAAAATTCCCTCTGTAGCCTGCCGCGCGAGGCTCCCCGCAGGTGGTGTAACGCCTGCCCTAAGATCAGCTCATCCGTCGCGGCAGGCGAGTTTAAAATGTACATATCCTCTCCGCGGCTCGCCGCGCGCAATTGTTTCTGCTGGGTTGGACAAAAAGTTGTAGTTACGTAATGCGGAAAAAAAGAGAGATTGCTATGGATCGGCTCGCTCGGTGGAAAAGTAATTATGTTTCGTTATTCTAAAGTTGATTTTTCCGGGATATCGTTTATCGGTTTTGTACTCCAATCGAATGAAAAAGTAGATTTACATTAGAGTCGCGCAGTTTTTTTTTTTTAATCGATTTTCGACTCCGTCTACTTTACACTGATGAAAAAAACATGCGAGCCTCTAAAATATTACCTTCAAAGTCGAGCACAATTTTCTCGTCCGCGGACGAGGACGATTTTTTATTCAACGAGTATCTCGACAGAGCGCAATTAAATGTTTAATTAGCGCAAACCAAAGGCACACACTTTTTCACATTGAAATGTAAACGTCGCCATACTTCGAGAGCTCCCACTCGGAAAGCGCCTCTCGCTCGTACATCATCCCGTAAAAAGCGCAAGTCCGCCGCAGCAGGAAAAACTCTTTCCCTCCCCGTCGGAGTCAAAGGGCAGGAGAGCCGGGGCGACGCTCGTCGCAATTATCCGGACGCGTAAGCTCCCCGTCCCGGGTGAGTTACGGCGATAATTAGGCGTTAATTATAATAGCCGGAGCTTAGAAGGCGTCGGGCTTGAAAAATGTAATAGGACGAGAGTGTCGAGAGGGAGGCTTGCGCGCCGACGTCCGCGTGCAGGCGTCTCTCGCGCACAGAGAGCGAGAGAGAGAGAGAGAGAGAGAGGCGGCAAAAGAGCTTTCACAGCTGCAAAGCCACAAAGCCCCGCGGTCGATACGTTTGATCCGTTGTAAGCCGGCCATCCGTGATAGACTGGCTAGCGGCAGCGGCGGCAGCCGGCAGCTAGGCGGCCGCCTCGAAAAAGAGCGGACAGTGGCCGCGGCGATCATCTCCGGGAGCGGACGATGCCGATCGACTCGCGCTCCTCGTCCATGAGGAATTCGGTCATCGTCAGAAGTTCGTGCGCCTCGATCAGCTAAGCAACTTTGCCCGCGACTAATCGAATCGAAACTTCGGAACTCGCGCCTCCGGCCTCTCTCTCTCTCTCTCTCTCTCGCCTTCGCGCAAATTGCCTGGGAATCGTGCTGATTTTTCCAATTAGCCGCGAGGAGCTTTAATTGGATATCAAACAAGCCGATGCGTAACTCCGTTTTTGCCATTCCGAGCGTCGGACGATCGCGGATGATTAAAACGAGCGCGCCGCCTTACATACGTGTATATTATGTGTACGCTCGGGCAGAAATAAGCTCGCCGCGCCCGAGACTCACTCGAGAAACTATCAATCACTCCGGATGCGAATTACGCTAAACGCCTCGGCGGAACGTATGACTCGGCACGCCGCTGCGTAACAAGTGCCGATAAACACTCGAGTAATAAGAAAGCCAGGGCCCGGAAGCAACACGTACCTCCCTCCCCATCCCCCATTGGCCCGGCGCCAATTCGCCCGGTCACGTTTTCCCACTTTGCCGGCGGAAGTCTTTTCTGAAAATATAATAATAACAATAATCGCGACGAGAGAGAGAGAGAGAGAGAGTGAGTTCAAAGTGTCAATTTCTGTTTCAGCGGGCACGAACCTCGTCGGCAAATTCACGCAGAGCGTCCGCAGAATCGTCCAGGACGTCAAGGACGAGGGCACCGCAAGTAAGTAACTCGATTTACAAAGCTCCGGTAGCGCCGCTCGTCGACGATTACGGGGGACGACGCCGCTCGTCGACGATTACGGGGGACGACGCCGCCCGCCTCGCGTCCGCCGGGCCGTAATCGCGAGCAGAGGCTTTCACCTCGGAAGGCTGTCCTCCGCTCGTTTTTTCTCCCCGCTCGACTCGTAATCGCCGAGTGTGTGCGCGGCGACGACGCCTCTTCTTTCAGTCCTCCTTGAAAATCGATCTCCGGCGCTCTACGTTGCTGTAATTCTCTTAGTATCTCGCCGCGGAGGCTGCCGTCGTTTTACATCGCGACGGACTGATTTTTCACGGCGTTGTTTTGTAATGCACGATTCACGAGGGACTTTTTGTTTTTAGCTGGAAGTAGGCTTTTAGGGCGCTGTTTTTAAATAAATTTTTGCTCGCTTTGACCAGAGGCGCGTTTTTTCTCCGAGATAATATTTTCGTTGCTCGGGCGGCGCGCTGCGCTTTTTGGCGTTACATTTTTCATGAAATTTGTCGAAAACATTCTTTAATGCATTAGATACTGGAATTGCATTTTCGAGAGAAATTCATACCGAAAAGTTTAATGAAAATAACAATTTTTTCGCCGTGAATAAAACATATATGAATATATTGCACGGAAAAACCTTCTGAATACATTGATGGAATATTTTTAACAATTCGCTCTTGCCTCGCGTTAGCGCATTTTTTCTCGATTCCGTATCAATAATCGCAAGCTTTGACTAAAATTTGTAAAAAGTCTCTTTCTAAAAATGGTAAAAGCAGGTAGTTCTAAAGCTAAAGAATTATTCAGCATCGCGGTGCGGTCTTGTCTTAATTTTGATCTCTACGAACAGTCAGGACGTTGTCGACTTGTAAAAAGTAGCAGGTTTAACAAGTAAATTCAAAATGATTATTAACCCACGTCTCATTACCGTCGCTCGCAGCTGAATTTCTCCAAAAAGTCACTCGAAATCCAGAGCGGGAAAGGGGCTTCTAAAAAGAAACCTTAAAATTCCGCAAACCCGCTCTCGCGGCGGCGCCCCGCAAATTTACATGCAAACTTTCTTGTTTTTTTACATCCGAGGAGAGAGAGAGACCTCGTAGAGATCAGCATTAAGTAACGCAAGTTTCTCCTCGCGATTACTCGGAAGAAAAAGGAAAATATTTGGGCGACGGCGCGGGCGGAGGGGGGAGGAACATCGCAATTTGCATTGAATGCCCCGAGCGAAAAAAGGAGGAGCTCTCGCGCTCTTTAGGTTTGCATAATAATCGTCACGTGCGGGGAGGGTAAGAGGTCGCGCGCCGCTTAATTTTCCCCGAGCGTATTATATAAAAGCGACGTCGCCGCCGCCGCCGCCGCCGCCGAGCCGCTCCTCGTATAACCGATTTTCCCCGGCGCGACTGCAGCCTAATTCCTCCGGCTCTCCCCGCGCGCGACCCCGGAGATTCTGGAATTTTCCTCCTCCTCCCGCTCGCGCGCCTCTCGACGGGAGTTTTAAATTTCCGCAAATTCGGAGGCCGAGCCTAAGCCGCTGCGGATATAATGGAGCGAGCCCGAGTGTCATGGTTATTTGGACAGTGCGCTGAGCAAATGTTTGACTCGTGTAAATGATGAAAATCTTGTTTGGAGTGGCTGGCGGTTTTCCGAGAATTAATGTTCTTTCTTTTGCTGTCTTGGTGTGTTACATTAAAGTGCCGTTGAAGCGAAATTTATTAGCTTTACATTTTTCAACCGAAATTCTTTGATGACAAAATGTTTTATTACAGAAAGAATTTTTAGCGAACAAATCGCAGCGGACTCGAACGGCAGATTTTGAAAATGCATCTGAAAAAGGTTAAATATCGATTGACCATGTTTTTCACGAGGCTTTCCAATAACGAACATTTTCCGCCTCTCCCGCCGGCGTTTGCTCGCGTCAACTCAAATAAATATCTCGAGGATCCATTAGCCGGCATTTTTTCACTTTGCCGGAACTTTCGCGCGAACTCGCGCTCGCCGCTCCAAAACAAAGTGGCGCTCTTCCCGTCGTCGTTTTTAAAGCGAAAACTCGGCGGAAAAATGCCTCTCCCCCGGCCGAGAAGCAAGAGCGAGGGGAAGGAGGCGTCGGCGCGATAAAGCAAGAAAGCCCGGGCGCGTAAATAAAAGCAAAGGTCGAGTCTAGTCGCGCCCGGAGGAGGACGAAAGTTGGGGGAGGGGGCTCTCCGAGGTGGAGCCCCGGGCGGAACATCTGGAAAACAGGGCCGAGTGCTTTGACGACTGCCTCGGAAGCCTGTTGATGCCGAGCGCGAGTCCCTTTCGCCCCTCGCCGAAAGCTGATCCAATAAAAAAACTTTACTTTTCCTTCGACTCGCCCGACTATCGAAATTAAGACGCTCGACGCTCCTGCATCGCGTAGACAAGCCGCGCGGCGACAGCGGAGTAAGAAGAGCAAGTTGGCCTTTCCGGGCGGCCGGAGGTATTTAATAATCCCGCGACCCAATTAGCGGCAAGTTTAGTCGGCGAATAGCTTCGTCCCGAAACTCGCGCGACTCGCCCCCCCCCCGACTGACACAAAGGCCAAAACTACGCTGCGCAGCGAGCGCGAAATTCGAAAAACAATCGCGCGCGCGACCAAACGAAAAAAAAAAAAAACAGAGCAACCTCGCTCTCCTCGGCCACCCTTGAGTCATTCGAATTTCCATGGCAACGCGCGGCTTTTAAAATAGAAGTTGCATAGCGTCCGCTGGATTTCCCCGCGGCGGCTGCTGCGCGCAAGTGATCTCAGAGCGAAGCGATAGAGCCGCCGAGCTGCGCCAGGCTGAAACGAGAGGCAGAAGGAGAAGAATCCGGATTTATTGCGATCAATGATGATACTCGGCCTTTTGCAGCGGGAATCGGCCGCAGGAAAAAACGCGGCCAGCGGCGCACTCGGCCGCGAACGAGATCTTGCTCATCCTTTCGCAGGAAGCGGCCGTCGCTTTCTAAGGTGTATGAGTCCTTGCGCCGATGCTAATTGACACGTCGCCTCTTGATAGAGTTATTGTACACGAGATTGATTCACTCCTGCTCCCGACGGCAGCTTCGAATTGCACAATCGTGTTTTTGCCGCGCTTC
>JAWWEM010000001.1:2275383-2311474 GCA_035582935.1 Ormyrus thymus
TTATTGTACACGAGATTGATTCACTCCTGCTCCCGACGGCAGCTTCGAATTGCACAATCGTGTTTTTGCCGCGCTTCGGATCGCGCGCGGCTGCATACTCAAAGAGCCGATTAGCGAGCTACGCAAAAATAACACGCTCCGAGACGCAAAGTGCATCGATAAATTTCCCCCCGTCCGATCGCTGATTCAACTTTCGCGAGTAATCTTAATAGCGGCTAATGGATTAATTAACGGCTCGCTCCGCGCGACGATTTACATCACGGCTCCCTCCGCTTCTTGCCATATATATATATATATCTATATGTACACGATCAGGGGCTCTCGGCGGCGACGACGCGGAATTCCGGAACAATACGCGGGAGATTATCGGTTCTCGGGGGGCGGGGGTGGGAAAAAGCCATGAATAACGAGGGGGAAGGTACGGGGGACGTCGATGCGCGCAACACGTGAATTAATGGGCTCGGACTCGACGCCCGCGTCTACCTCTCCGTGTCTCAGGCGGCCAGACGAAGGAGGAGGTGATCGAGACGAACGAGCGGCTGCGCGCCGTGAGGATCCGGCTGGACGGCAGCTACGAGACGGCGAAGCGCGCCCTCGTCGAGCTCATGCGCAAGTACACCGACAGCAAGCAAGTGCGCAACGTCTTCGAGCGGTACACTCTCCTCAAAGTTATGATTAAGGTAATTCAACTCCGTCTCCCTCCCCCTCCCCCCCCCCCTCTCCCTCTCTCGCTCAAATAATCGAGCGAGCGCGGCGCTGCTTTATTTATTTGCTCCGCCGGGAGTTTTACGGAGCTGCCTCCTTAATGATCGGACGAGTAACGGCCAGCCTTTTACTTCGAGAGCACTTTGTCGGACTGCGCGGGCGAGACGTGCCTTCGGCTCGCTTTCGCGGCGATGCGATACCTCTGCCGGTCTCGCGAGGCGAGAGAGAGCTCTTTTCGAAATTTTAATGATACCGGGTAGATTCGAGTGTTGTTTCGATTAAATCGGGACGAGTGTCGGCACGCGCTCGTGCCTACAGAAGTCTATGGACTCGGGGTTTATCCCGCGGAATACCGAACGTCATGCTCCGGAAGAGCGGCCGGGCTTTTTAATGCTGCATTTTTAGGCACTCGCTGGAACGCGACTTTTTGCTCCTCGGCGCGGCATTAGCCGGCGAGTCTCGCTTCGCGCGTTTTGTCATCAGCGTTTTTTTAGTCAATTTCTTTTTTCCATTAAATTCCCATCCATTGTTATCCGGTATTCTAGTTCGCGCAATAATTCCCAGTCGCGGAAGAAAGATATTCTTCTCCGCGCATTCTATTTTCATGCGTACCTCCATTGTTTACGCTTGGATTGTTCACGTGACGTTTTTCAGTTTTAATTAAATAAACATTATTCAAACGCAGAGCTGAGATTTAAAAGAAGAAAATGTCACCAGTGGCGAGGCGATTATTGTCGCGCATTTCATCCCTGAAAATGTTTCATTTAATTGAAGGTACTCGCGGTTAAACTTTGTAATACGACTAATGACAACTCGAATAATAAATTAAATTATTATAATGACACGGCCGCCGCGGCTGCATTATAATTTTGCATACAAGTCCGTAATGCGCGCAAAGAGTATACGCGGCTGCAAGAGTTGTAATTTTCAAATTACGAAATGCTCGAAATATATAATTTCACGAAGGATTAATTAAAATCTATTCGTCATGACAGAATCCTCCGCGGGGAAAATCGCATCGGCAAAATTGTCGTTCGGAGCCCGCCGACGGCAACTTCAATCACCGCCAAAGTTAAAAAAGCGCTTCCCCGAACGAAACGCGCGTAACGCCTATTACGTACTTACTGATTTAAACGCGCGCAGTCACGCTCCCGACGCGCGACCGCGCACTCATTCTCCTCGAATAAACGATACAAACGAACTTAAGCTCGAGCGCGCGAAAGTAACCTCGGCCGCGAAAAATCCGTGCGCCGCGATTCAACCTTCTGCCGGCAGCAGCAGCTCTGAATCACAACTAACCCCGCGAAAATTTATTATAAACGCTCCGGGTTACTTATCGATGCAAACGACTTCCCCCTCGAGCCAAGCTCAGCACAGATCCCCCCCTCCCCCTCCCCAAACGTCGACGGCGGCCGGCTATAACGACTCTGATCGGCAGGACGTGATAAAGCTGGAGACGCAGTACTGGACGCTGGTGGACATACCGCGGCAGGAGAAGCAGGAGACGGTGCCCGTCTTCGTGCTGCGCGCCTGCACGATCATGGAGAAGAGCCACAAGAGCGGCGAGAGCGTCAAGACCTCGGCGAGGCTCGCCGAGGACGCCGAGAGCAAGCGCGAGCGCATCGAGCGCCTCGAGAGTAAGTATCACACGCGCCCGCCGCGGACGCGGCTCTTTCCAGCCCCGAGCGATGTCCGTAATATCGCCCCCCCCCCCTCCCGGCTAATCGTCCGCCCCGGTGCATTAGAGCCGACGTATCGATTCGATCCCGGCGCGGCGCGGGGACGAGACGGCCGAGTTTCGCGAGAGGCGCCGCGCGTATATAGTCGGAGGTGCGCGAGGAGTCGAACATTTTCGTTTTTTCTTTCCTCCTTTTTCTTCCCCCCCCGACGCCGAGCTAAGTTTCCGATTACTTCCGCCTCCGCGCCTCGCCCGGCGCTTCCGAGAGCGCGAGGGGCTGCATTTTTCATTCGAACGAGACGCGGCTGATCTCCGATCTCTCCCTCTCTCTCTCTCTCTCTCTCTCGGACTTTTCGCGACGGCGGCGGGATTTGGCCGGGGAAAAATTGAAGATCTGCTCCCGACGATGTTTCGATTTTCGCGCGAAGTGCAGCTCTTTCGCGACTCTTTTAATAGCCTCGCTCGCCGATTTTAGAAAGTTTAGCTTATACGTTTCTCGGAGTCGTTTCGGAAAGATGGATCCTTCGGTACGGTGTAATAAAAATTTCAAACTTTTTTTATTTCCCCCCCCCCCCTTTTACGAAGCGAGTAAGAGTTAGAAATAGGTATTTGCCAGGCGTTTCGTGCTCGTTGACGGTGAAAGGCTGGGATATTAAATGTGAAGAGATTTTCCCAAGCAAATTCTCTTGCCAACGTGACTGTGTAATAGAATAATTTAAAGATCATAATTCAAGCAACTTTGCATACAATTTGATTTCATGCGTTTGCGCTGAAATAGAATTTCCTTAATGTAAAAAGTTTCTTTCGCGTTGATTAAAATCTTTAACGACGCAAAGTCAATTGAAAAAAAAAAAAAAAAGAAAATGCACAAAGACACAGCTCCGACAAAGTATGTAAATAACTAAAGTTTAAAGGCCTGCAGTTTATCGTAATGTATTTCGAAAAATTCGCTCGCATATTTTAAGCCCTTCCGAATACTGTTCCCCGGCGCCGGGCAATATTTTCCGCAGGCTCGAAGATAAAAAGGAAAAAAATCGATAAAGCGGCATTTTTCAGTCCTCCCCCGCAGCCCCCTCGCCCACAAGAAAACCAGATCAGCTGGTTATTTGCATCCTTCCCTCCCTCCCTCCCCTCTTAGGAGTTAAATTTATTTCTAAGCCCCGAGCTTGAGCAACAAACAAGCCTTAACTCCCCTCGTCGTTTAAAAGGCGCGTTTGTTTTGAAAGCCTCGAAACGAAACGACTCGCAAGCAAGGCAGCCAACAAACATTCGCTGCTTTATAGATATGACAACGGCCCAGATCGAGGCGGAGAACACGCAGATGACCAACGATCTATACCGGCTGCTGAAGAAATACACCGGGCTGAGAAACCTCATTCGCGATCTCAAGGTAAGGCCGCGCTGTCAGTCGTCATCCCGCAGCTTACGAGATCGGATCGTCACTCCCGGCAAACTGTCTCTCTCTCTCTCTCTCTCTCTCCCAACAGGCGGAGTACAACAGCTCGAAGGTCTACCCGATAGTGCCGCGCTACACGATGCTCAAGGACATGATAAAGGACATAATGCACAACCCGGACTACATGGAGGTCTGCCACGAGGTCGACGTATAACGGATCGAGCCCCTCCACCGTTCGCCGCGCGCCGCTGCCTCCTCTCACTAGCGGACACCCCCCCCCCCTCACGGTGCAGGGGTCTAGATCCGCCGCCGCCCTCTCGCCCTGCCCATTCACCTCCCCGCACTCGCCGTCCCTGCGTAGGCTTTTAGCCCTGGACCGAAGTTCTACCCTCCTTGCACTCGCGTTAGCCTGGGATCGGGACCCTCGCTCCCTTTTTTTTTTTCGACTTTCTTTTCATACGTACATGTACTGTAATCCAATTTTTCGTTCGCTCTGTCGTTCGGTTTTCCGTTCGAGAGCTCTAGTTTTTGCGGAATTTCGAGTCCCGAACTGCGCACAGGAGCAAATAGAGACGACGAGCGTTGAATTAAGCATTCGCAAAGTGATCTTCGCAATAAAAATTAAGATATAAGTTATAACGTTACGAAGAAAAAAAAAAAACAACTTCTGATTTCGATCGGAATAGCCGCTTTCACGTCGAGACACAAAACGTATTCGAGTTATCGAGGTTTAGACAACAGAGTAGATATTAACCTAAACGTTGATGCATTAGCTGTCGAACGATTCGGTGTCGCTACGTTTCTTTAAACAGAGTCGCGATCAGATTTTTAGAGGACGTAGACGTAATCGAAAGCGTAAGCATTACCGTAGCCGCCAGAAGCGATGGCAATTAGTCGGGTACTTCACCTTTTTCAATAAAAAATATTCTAGTCGTGCGTGTGTAACACTTTTATCGGATTAAATTTAGCTCTTCGTAAAGGCAGAATATCGTTCAGTATCGTGTAGTAACATAGCAACTTTAACAAATATTTCATTCGTTTGATTACATATCAGGGCGGTTATCATAAAGAAGGTAAGGCATATCGTAGGAAAAGCAATCGATTTATTAAAAATATTGATGTGTGCAAAAATTATATATATATATATATATATATATACATAATCTAATGATTGTTGTTCGATATTCGCAAGAGAGGAGAGTAAACATGGTTGCAATTTTTACGATAAAACTGGTGAGCGAAAAGTCATCGTGAGAACGTGCCATTTTTTCCAAAGTGCTGTATTTATGTACACTAAACCATTCGCATTTGTTTTTTAATATTTTCACGAGCCCTCGTTTTTTTTTTTTTTTTTTTTTTTGACAATATTTCGATTTCGATTTGAATCTCGTTCGCGCGCGAAATCCCCTGGTAAAAATTTTATCGAGTTTCAGCTGCATTTTTTTGGAAAAAACATCGCGTTTTATTACCTTTTAAAGCACGAATTAAAAGTACGTTTATGCTTTGATTGGAAGCGACGGCTTCTTTTTTCAAGGTAATTTTCACGTAACAATACAATAATGCGACTCTTTTGTCGTAAAAACTTGTCAACTTTTTATCAGGGCGTATTTATCACGAGAGCGAATTATTTTCCTTTGCTTTTTTTTTTTTAACTTTATGGCATCATACCTACGCAAGTTCCTACTTTAACGCCGTATTATCAATTTATGAAAGGAACTTGGAAGTATCTTATTTGTCGATCTAATTGAGAAAATGTGAGTCACTGCGCGAAATGGAGACCAGCGTCAAATAACGCGGAGGAAAATTTGTTCTAGATGTGCGTAATTTAAGGTGCTTCAAAGTTGCTCTCGTGAAAAGGTATAAAGGCGCAGAATTTAATTAACGAGATCTTTAGAAAATTTCAAAATCACACTTCGCTCTATAGTAACTTAGTGCATCAGTGCCGCTTTCTTCAATCTAAAATGTGTTTAGTGTAATACATTTTCCATGGGCTATAATACGCATAACTTACGCAGCATTATTAGTCGTACCAAATTTCAAATGTAACGGCTTGTAATAAACAAGCGCATAATTACGGTCACGCTAAAGGTGACTAAAATGTGCCATTTTAATCGTAAAGCAGCAAAACCATATCGATGTTGAGCGTCGTTTAATACTTTTCATATATATCTGAGTGCATATCGCAAAGTTTATATATTATACAGATCGCTATAAAATATACGAAAAAAGAAAAAAAAAATATTAAGACGGCGGTTCAGGAGAATTATAAGAGAAAGAATTAACGACAAGTCCCAAGCAGCAATTCACAAGTGTATTAAGAATTTTGAACCTGAGCGCAACTTGAGTTATACGCAAAGTATGCAGCATTAATGAAATGAGCAATAATTGAGAATAAGATATGAAGACTCGCGAGCCTTCGCACCTTCTTTTCCTTTTTCCGACTCTTCTGGTATTCTACAAGGACACTTGCTAAATTTCCAAGCCCTTTCAAAACTTTTTCTCTTGGTCGTGTCAGGTAACTTTTCTCGAAAGAAAGAACTATTTTTCAGAGCACAACAATGAGACTTTGATTCTTGCGCAAAGCCTTTTAAACGACTGCATTTAAATGTTAGAAATATTTGCACTAATAAATACTGTATACCGACAGATTTCGAATGGATTTGCGAGCGTCTTGTTAAGAAAGGGCGTCGTAAAAGCGAATTATTTTGTAACCATTTATTTTTGTGGAATTTATAAATGCGTTGAATATATATTGCTATATACGGGAAGCGAGTCTGCGTCGAAAGGGGGAAAAAATAACTGTTAAATCAAATTACGAAAGCCATCAAAATTACCGCGTGAAACCAGAGTATAGATTGAAAGCTTTAAACATGACCAATTTATACCGGGAAAGCGGGAAAAAGATGGGCATAGATTATTTCTCGATTCCTTCATTCCACCCGCCGACTTGCATTGCTGGCGAGTCGATCAGTGTTAGATTTATGGTTATTAAAGAAAATTCAATTAACACCTCGTCGAAAGTCGTAACTGTTACCCCATCCTTTCGACTTTGAAAGTGGTTGAATTGTTTTGTGAGGAGCCTCGGTAAATGTGAAGTTTAATAAGTATATTATAATGATTAATATATATTATACGTACATTATATGTATATCAAAGCGCAAGAGCATAAGTATTAAATATACATATAGCTATATATAATTATATAAAAGACCTAACTGTAATGGCAAATTACTTGATGCAATGACCTTGAATTGAAAAAATAGCCAGCGTGCTCGCCTTTTCAATGAAAACTAGGAGAGTGCCAAATAGATTTGAAAGTTTATATTAAAAGAGAATAAAAAAAAAAACACAACTAAAATAAAGGAAAAGCTGCGAAATAAAGGCATATATGGATATCGGGGAGAGTGATAAAATTAAAAGTACATTTATACAATGCTCCACATATACGTTCACTCCGATTTCTATGTCCGCATGAAGATTGTTGTCTGGTGAATGGAGAGAAAGCGCGGGCGTACACGGAACTTTTATTGAGGGCCTTTATAGTTTACTCGAAATATGCAGAATCCATTGTCCGTACGATGTACCTTTGTCCGCGCGATATCTAAATGGCGGTTAACGTCGAAGTGTATTGCTTGGCGCTTTTAATTTGTCGAAAAGCCAAGCCTTTCAGTCCTGATCCTATGATTTTCGATGATTAAGAGGTAATATGGAACAGTTCAAAAGCAGAAAAATAAAAAAAAATAAAAAAATATAAACAAACAAACAAACGACCGATACCACCTGAAATACAAACATTATACACTGCAGAACCAATACACTCATTCTTTCAAGACGGTGTTTTATAAAATAGTATCGATATGCTATACTTTCATAGCATTTTTTAAAAGTCTTTAATACGCTAAAGTAAACGCGCAAATAAGAAAAAATTACAAAAAAATGCTGAGCTTAAAATGAAAATTTTACTATAGAAGGAACTAAGTAAATGTTGTGTCTAATAACGTGGATAAGATTCGACCAATCTATTTGTCTAATATAATAATACTAATATTAATGAATGTAATCAAAATTCATATATATATATTAATACATTAATACGTGTCTCGCCGCCCTTTACTTATACATTTGCATTTCTCGATTTCTCGAATATACACACGCAAACACATGAATCGTATATTTTGTGAGAAAGATTATCGTCTTACACTGCAGAACTTGAATGGAATACAAAGGGAGAGAAGATTCATTCATTTTCATCTCCTCTTCTCTTCCTTTTTAACTTTGATCGACGTTTACAATAACATAAATCAAATAAAATAACACAATACATCAAGTATTAGAGGATGTTTTCTGAAGGACAAATTTATTAAAAATTTTTGTTATATTTTATATCGAATTATAGTCGACAAGTAATTAGGAATTAATAGTTCAATTCAAATGTGTTGAAAGAGTTCCATAATTTATTAATAAGCTTCGCATAGTGTTACGTAATTATTATCGAGTTATGAAATTTTATAAATAGGAAAATGTAGATCTGCAGTTTTAATGTTGAAGTCGTAAATTTTTCAGTATGTTACAGTGCTGTTACTTTTCAGATGTATAATGTTCAAACAAAATCTCCTTGTTGAAACAAAGCAATAACTTGGATCAAAGCAGAAAATACTCGTCGTAAAGTGTTACAGTTAGCATATTTTTTCCCCTAGGAAACTTTGCTAGATTTACGAAAATTTCGATTGAAAAATTGTAATGCGAACTGAGACTTAATTTTTGAGAACACCAAAGTGAAGAGAAAATTTTAAAAAATTCGGAAATTTTTATCCGTATACCATAAATAATTTTTCAATAAAAAAATATAAGCCAAAGGATCAAATTAAAATTTCATTTTAAATCAAGTCTAATTTAGAATTATGATTTAAATGAATCGTAATTAAGTCTTTTTAAAAGAAAAGGGTTTAAAACTGCCATAATAAAAATTCTAACGTTGTATCACTTGAAATTTTAAGTAAAGCAGCAGCACTATTCGTTTTAAATAATACATTTGATTTTGAAGATAAAAATCAAGGAGAAGAAAATAAATCAAGTTGACAAGGAATAAATCTTGTATGGTAGTAGCCTAGCGCGCACAAAGCAAAATTTTTTATAGTTCCTTTTTTAAATTAATGTTGCATTGTTATTGTATGATGATTGTTTGTCTTCTATAAAATTGGTTATGTTATATTTTTATACTGCTGAGAATAATCGACGTTGATTTTATATTTATATAATTTATATTAAGGATCGAAGTTTATTGTATTTTTTTGTAATATATTTGATCCGTGAATAAAAATATTATTAAAATATTGGTAAACTGCCTATTATGCTTCCTTATTTACCTTATTCTTCATTCTCCTTCTCAAAGTACGCTTTTAAAATTTATTTTATATAGACTTAATCGAAATTTCTGCAAGATCAATAAAGTTGAAATAAATTTCAACATAGCACAGCAAAGTCATTCTAGCGGAAGATTTTCGAGTCTTTCGGTATAAAGAGTACTCAGTCGATAAAACTCTATTGGTAAAGTAGAATTCATTTTTTTTTATCATGATTCAAAATCGAAGTCTGCTAGTCATTCATTGAATTTTAAATCAGCTATTCAAATTTCTGTTGTAAATGCGTAGTGGCATAGAAGCATTATTGCTAAGATAATTTTAATTACGATGGTGTTGGTCTGTTCGTGATGAAAGCATAATAGGAGTGAAACCACGTGGCTCTGGCGTGTAGCAAAATATAACCTTAAATTTCAAAAAGTAATCCTTATGTGCTGTGCAAGTAATTAGAAATTATGACGGCTTATCACGATGAGGTAGAAATCGAAGATTTTGAATACGACGAAGACGAGGAGATTTACTATTATCCCTGTCCTTGCGGAGATCAGTTTCAAATCTCAAAAGCCGATTTGTTGGCTGGAGAAGAAGAGGCTACTTGTCCGTCTTGTTCTTTAGTTATTAAAGTTATTTACGAGAAGGACGACTTTATTGCTAAATTTGAAGAAGTTTTAAAGATTGAGGATAAAGAACTGGTGAAACAAACTTCGTAAAGTAGGTTTTGTTTTCTTAATTTCCATTTCTAACCTACATTGTACTATACACTTTTTATATTCATTTACATTTATTTAATGTTATTCTTTGAATTGATATTAACAATAGTCTTTACATTAAAATCTTCTTTAATCATAGAATAACTGTTTTATAATAAATGCAAATATTTAAGTTTGATAATCTGTTCTTGATTTTGCTACTTGTTGATATTGCTAAATCAAAAAACTCTATGCCAATAATTATCAAATGCATGTCATATAGAACAAAAAAAGATATAAAATAAATGACATTTTGTAAAATTGAGATTAATATAATTTGTCAAAATAAAATTTTTGAAATAATTAAGAATAAAAGCAGATGCAATAAAAGGTTGTAACTTATAAAAAACTATTTTATAAATATTACAGATATTTAAAATGGCAGGCCGAGGCAGAGGCAGAGGAAAACCATTGGTCCCACTTGGTGGGGATCAAGGAGTTTTTGGAAAGACAGAAGTCTTACCACCAATTTTACAGCCACCACCAAATTACCCACTATTAGAATATAAACCACTACCTACAACTATTTCTAATGAATTGAGGTATTTGTTACAACTGAAAAAAGACTTTGCAGAGAGCATGCATGAATCTCCAAATAATGTGTTACCAATTGTGGTTAAAAAAGATATAGAAAGGTATTCAGATCGTTACCAGGATTTACTGTCAACTAAGCAACGTTATGAAACAAGGTATGACTGGACTAGAATGCCAGCAGAACTCAAGCCACAAGTGAAGAAAAGAAAAGCTGACAAAAATAAAGGAAGCGCGAAGAAAAAACGAAAGGAAGTAGATGTAGAATCAAAATTACAAGAACTTGAAAAGAAGGAGACTACTCAGCAAAGTGACGGCGAAGATGACAAAGATGAGGAAGATGCAGAAGAAAAAGATGTTGAAAATAAGATTGAGGAAGAAGAAGATGATGCTGATGAAGAGATGGATGAAGGTACAGATTATGTAAATAATTACTTTGATAATGGCGAGAATTATGAGGATGACGAGGAAAATCTTGACGATGGAGCTATTTTTTAATGTGTATATTTATATATATTAAGTTGTAAATAAATAAAAAAATTTATTTAAAATAAAAATAAAAATTTATTTTATTTACTACAAGGAATGAAAATATGAAGGGATAATAAAAAGCCAAGTCTCTTGATCGCAAGACCGATTCACAGAAAGCATCGGCATTTCTTTAATACGAGTATTTCAATTTCTATTAATATATAATATATATTTATATAATATATGTAGCCATAATAATCTTCAATAATGTAATAAATGATCGTCTGTCATAATGCATAGAGAGTACAAACGAAGATCGACGAATAGTCAATGGGTCGCAGCTTAATTAGTTCTGACCAATGTATTCTTTCAATCCATATTTTTGCTCAATTAATTATCCTTTAATCTTCACGTCGTCGATGATCTTCCAAAATTTTCTTCTAAAACACTTGCTTAAGCGCTAAATAAAGTCATTGCGACGAACAAGCGAAAAGATGGCTTGGCCATCGTTTTCATTCGCTTTGATAAAACGGGCAACAAAGTGAATAATTATATCCGACGCATAATAATTCTCCTCCTCCCTTTGAAGCCATGATTTGACGTATGCTGAAGCACATTTTCATTTTTTTATAATCGCAACAATTAAGTTATAATTCAATAATCGAAATTCGAAACTCTCCGCAATATAGTGCTCACTCGCAGGTCTGCTTTTTTTAATCTCTCGCGCCTCACGGAATATGGCGGAAGCGTTTTTCCCGCGCGGTTTCAAATCGAGCGTCAAAATATAGCGATAATCGCGATTACTTATATGCATATCGTCGAACCACGATACGGTATATCACAATAACGAGTATCTCGACATTTCGATATACAAAAAATACACACACTTACGTACCGCGTTTATCTAGAAAAATCGGAATGTAAATTACCCAAGGCGTCGATGCAGTACCCTGTATGTAAAAACGTCTCGTCTCGTCGTTCTCGCTATAATTGTTTACATGCATTCATTCACGATTGCATTCTCTCCCTCTCTCGCGAACTCACTACAAATAAATTAAGTCCAAAAACGGGTCTAAGAGGGTGACGCTTTACTAGTCTTCATTATTCAACTTCGATCAATACTAGCTTGAGTTATATAATTATACAATTTTTAATAAATTTAAAGGAACAAATTTAACATTTTTATATAATTATAACTTCAATTCATTTATATCGACTTGTTTTGAAAAGTCGTTTATATTTTTATAAGTAATCTTAAAGGTTTTTATAAAAACAATTATAAAATAATGATTTCCTTTGTAAAAGAGAGGAAAAAAGCACTGAAGTAATTTCTTTGATTATTTAAGTCATTGAACTTTATCACGTTTTGTTATTTATAAAATTACGTTTTCATAGTTTGTAAAAAATAGTATTACATATCTAAATTATAGATTGATATATTAACATATTTGTATAAATTTTTACAATCAAGATTTTTTTAAAAATATGCTTTTTATTCTTATTTATCACACGTATAGTAAGAAAAATAGCATATGACACAACAATTTATAAATTACTGAAAATATTTAACCACTGACGTATAATAAATTTCAAATAAATCAGTTTACAGAAACTGCTGTAACGTTTATAATATTTAATTTAAATTTATATACAATACAAATTACGATAACATTTGAAAAAACAATAAATGTAAAGCTTTTAAAGAACGTTCCTCTCCAGAAATTACAAAGAAAAACAAAATGCATAATCCTCGTAAAAATTTTGATGCTCTGTCGTGGCTAAAACGTCACCCAAGGAGTTTTTTAAGGTCGCTCGATGTGAAAAAAGTTACATGTACGATAGCTACGTTTCGGGGAAGAGGCCTCGACTAAGAAAATGAGAGCCAAATCCCACTTTACCAGTTCTGTGCAATCCACATAGGATGATACGCTGTTGCAAATGTACGCCCGTTCTCACTTTCCTCGTCTACGAGTTTATCACACAATTATTATGTATGTACAAAGGCTTTTAATAACGAACCGTTCGTTGTGCCACCAGCTTACCTCTGTTCTTTTTTTCTATATGAGTCGCATCGAAAAATCTATATGTATGATCGCGTCGAAAAATGAACTGAAACAGGTTTTAGCCGTGTCGCGATGCCTTGACGCTCCCGCGCGCAACGCGACGCACGACAAAACGCTTCCGCTCGCACGCAGTACACATTTATCCCTGATCCCTCGCTCCTCCTTTCCTCCAACCCCTCCATCTCCTCCAACCCCACAATCCCCTTCAGCCTTTTTCGTACCCCCTCGTAATCTTTCGCTTTTCGCTCCTAATATATTATATAATATATATATTTATATCTCGCGTATAATCGACATATTTATAATACGGTAATATAATGCGGTCTATCTATTTATATTAGGCGTAGAGACTAAGGCGGGAATGCAAACGAAATCCCGGGTAGCCTCAGACTCTTTTTTTTTTATTTATTTATTTTTTTTTGTTTGTTCTTTCCTTCGCATACACTTTGTCGAAATCCTTCCCTATTTCTTCTTTGGCCCTATTAATAAATGAATTAGCACTAAATCCTCGTCGTATAAAACCGAGTCTTACTTCTTTCTGAATTCTTCTCTTTTGCACACACCGTCTTATCCTGTTTGCATTTTTTTTTTATCTCTCTCCACTTTTAAGCAGCATTGCCGTTACTGCGATTATTTTACGTGTTTTTTTATTAAGAAAATACCAGATTATCTGTTACAAAAAACGTAATCATTATAATTCTAAATTTCATTCTTTAAAAAATCAAACTGTAACATAATATATAAAATATGAATGGAATATGCCTTAAAGCTTACATAACGATAGCATCATAAGTAAACAAAATTATATTTAATAAATAATATATAGACAGAGAGAATGTAACAAACATCTGGCACTCACTTAATGATTAATTACATCAGATATTACTTTTTAGATTTTACCCGGGCATTTCTACAGCCAAGTCTTGGCCATCTACCACTCTAGTATTGCGCTCTTAATCTCTTCTTTCAATTATTTACTTGACTTATCCTTTGAAATAATATTACGTTAGACGGTTCGCAGTTGTCAGTCATTTCAGACGCAGACTCAGCCTTATATTAATCCACTTTTTACGTTATCTTAGTATGAAAAGGATAAATTATAATACTTTCAAGAGCGTTTTAATTAATAGTTTAAACAAAAAGTTGAAATTAAACCTTCATTAAGAATTTTTTTTAAACAACATTTTAAATATACAATATTGGAAGACTATTATATTCAAAATCTAATTTTAAATAATTTAAGTAATTTAAAATTTTGAAGTTTCCCTAATTTGTTTGCTAAAAATGCTCTTGAAAACAATAAACCAAACTTTTCACAGAACAAGTCACCCATCAAGGGCTTCAAGATTGTCGTTCAATTCTAATGGCTGGAGCATTCAACTGTTCAAATATACCGGTTAAAAAAAACTAAGATTTCGGTTGCAAGAGCTTCAAAACACAAAACAGCAAGAGGAAAATTTAGATTTTAAAAATCGCGGCCTATAACTTTGGACGGGCAGTGTAAACTCGCGAAAAACGTACGCGAGAAAATTCTAAGGTGATAGTGATGCAGTCGTGAATAATGATTCGAAAAAGGGTGGCAATGCATTAGCCGTTGATTCTTTTTAGAACCAACATTCATGAAGTGCTTAAACTTTCAAAAGAAAGTTTTAATTATTAAAACCGTTGAATTTTTGATAAACGAGGTTGGAATAAAAGTTCGCTTTGAATAATTATCTAAAGTAGAATAAAAAGTTTTCCTGGACAGATTTGAAAACCACCCTCATTGAAAGTAATGAAGCCGGAGGAAGGAAAGTTAACGGGATTAAAAAATCCACGTGCAGAGAGCAGTCTAAAATGAAGAAGAGAGTAAGAGCGCCGAAAGCTCGGGGCTCCAGGCGCTTAGCTCGAAAGTCTACCGTTGATTTTCGCTTTGATTTTGTCAGCATTTAGTCTATTTGCTGTCGATTTGATTATTCACATCACGCACGACTTTCGAGCGAGAGCCGGATATTAAAGTCCGTCGGAGTGTTGTTTATAATAAAGGTAATAATATCATTAATAATAATGTAACAATAATAATAAGAATAATAATAATCGGAGTCTTGTCTCTTGTTGTGTCTTGTTTTGTCGCTGGCTCATCTACGTTTGGCTGTTGTTTTGCTTTTTATTGGACTTTTGGACGTGGATAACTGGATGGAGCGTGCTTGTGGCATTTTGGTGGTGAAGGTGGTGTTGTTGTCTGCTCGGCAATAAAGAGGAACCATACGTTCAGTGGAAAGCAAAAGTGACGGAGAGAGAGAGTTGAGAGCTTATAGAGTTTAGAGTTAGAGAGAGAGGGAGCTTGTCGATGGAGGTCGATTCTTATTGCTCGGAGCCTTTACTGCCAGAGCCCCAGAATTTGTCAAAGCGATTGCGCGCTTTCTCCAGTAAATCACTTGCGTGCGACTCCTGAGCCGGCTGCTGCGGCGGCGCGACCGATGGCGGTGCCGTTGTGGCTGCTGATGATGTTGCTGGTGCACCCGTGGCAGGTGCTGCTACTGTGTCCTTCTTGCTTTTCGAGTCGAATTCAAAGACCGGATCTTCCAGGCAACGTGCCTCCTGGGTCAGCTGCAAAACAGACGACAATCTTACTCAATTTTTTTTATATGTAATAAAAAACATATTTATTGTAATTAATTGCTATAAATGAATGCATGCCTTAATTTCAGTAAATACATACTGAAAACTTCAAATTCATGATCCAGTTTTATTAATAAAAAGTAATTAAAGCAACGTTTTGTTTAAAAAAAAAAAATACTGATTTCAAAAATTACAAATTTATCTTTACTTAGAAAGTTTCGAAATGGAACATTTTAACGATTGTCTTTCCATCTTTTATTCAAGCATTCCTCCACCTACACTGATGTAAAACCTCACGTCCACTTTATATTTATGCCATTGATCGCGAACGAAGCTTCTGTCAACCCGAATAAGTAAACTGGCATCGATCACCGAAAGAATAGCCAGCCAAAACAAAGGTGTAAATCACGATAATGACTTTGAGTCGTCGGGCAGACCGAAGAAAGTGCCGCTTAAGCCAGGAGCTATGCAAATTTTTATCGATTTCTCGAAAGTGGAGCAGCGCCGGTTGTAATGCGGCAACGCACCTCATCCTTGGCTATCGTTGCCATCGGGCTGTCCCGCTCGCCCAGCGAGTCCTCCTGGTCCTTGTGGCCGTTCGTCCCGCTGAAGCTGCCCAGCGAGACGCTCTCGCTCTCCGGTGACTTGTAGCCCGAGTGCTGCGGTGGCTGCTGTGGCTGCTGTGGCTGTTGTTGCTGTTGTGGCTGCTGCGGTTGTTGCTGCTGTTGCTGCTGCAGCTGCTGGTGGTGCAGGTGCTTGTGCTCTGTCAGCTTCTGCCGGTTGGCGCCGGTCAGTTCCGGGGGCGCGGACTGAGGCCCCGACGCTGCTCCTACCCCGCCCCAGCTCCTTGCCTCGCTGTGCGCTCGTGTCGGCAGTTCCCCTGGAATAAATCGTTTAATTCATTTTACGAATCACTGCTTTCCTGCAGTTGGTATAGGATGACTTAATCTCTCTTATTAAAACGTTCTTACTTATTTTTAAAATTTTTTTTTAAAGCCAAAGAGCTTCAATGGAAATGAGAGCTATTGGCAAAATCAATAGAAAAGGAAACAGCATACGCGGCTTTGAAATCCTGTTTTTTTCTGACATAAAATTAAACTATAGAATTTTATAACATTTTTTATTTAACGTTTGAATGACTTAATATCACACGAATACAACTTTATTAAAAGATTTCGAATAAGTCCAGTTTGAGCAAGACTTGGAAAAGAGTTGAAGCAGAATGATGCTTCAGTAAAATTTCATTCGGAACAAAAGCAACGATTTTTTTTCATTCTAAACTCTTGGTTTCTCTCCTCGAAAATTTAATTGCTTTATTCCTAATTAAAAAAAATATTCCTCTTAAAATTAAAATACGTGATTTTAACAGATATTTCTTGACCCACTTTCAACCTATTACACCTCGAAGTGCTTTCTTAGCCATTTCTTTTCTTTTGAAATAATTTTAACCACATTTCTCAACACTCTTTGAAATGGTAGAGTGACCGAAACAAAGCACTATTTAAAATTCCGTGTCGGTAAATCAAAAAATAAAAGGGAGAATACCAAAAAGTATGAAAAATTAACTCATCAAAAGAAGATTAAACGTATCATAAAATAAATATTAAGGACAGTTCAAATCCCCAAAGTAACGAACATTTTTCCGCCCAACGAGAATTTAAAATGCAAAAAGCAATTCGACAAAACCGCTCCCCAGCGCATTCGCAGAGCTCTCGCAAGACAAAGAGCTCGGAAAAAATAAGCCTGACAATTAAGCCGAGTGGCCGCACTCACCCTCCCGCACGTTTTGAGTGACAGTGAACGTCTTGCCGGTGTCTAGGGGTACGGTCCAGTTGACGGGCTCCGGGGAGCGCATGATCATCTGCTCCGGTGACTTTACGCGCGTCGGCTCCGGCGGGCTTTTCACTACGGGCTCGTCGTCGATCCAGCCACGCTGCTGTGGCTGCGGCTGCGAAGCTGGGGGCTGCTGCTGCTGCTGCTGCTGAGCGGACTCTGCCGGGTGCGGAAGTTGGCCGTTTACCTGCGGCTCTGCCGTCACTGGAACGAGCGGCCAAAGCTTACTCGCGAGGTGCGCCACGTCACTTTCGGTCCCTTCAATCGCCGGCGAGGCCAGGCTCGAGCTCTCCCCGGCTACTTCTCCCTCGAGCGAGCCCTCGCCGCAATTCGACCACATGACAAACAGGTGATATACATACAGAGAGATAGAAAGAAAGAGAGAGAGAGAGAGGAGAGAGAGGCACATCGGACCGGATATTTATGCAGTGATTATATTCAATTTACATATTTAAGGCGGTATATATTCAATGAGAGAAAGAAAGAGAGATAGACACGAGACGACACAGATAAGTGAGGAGGTTTACTGCGCTCAGAGCCTTGCCTGCTGGCTTTCAGTCGAGCAGGCCGGGTTGTTTTCTTTATTTTTTTTCTTTTTTTTTTTGCTGAAAGATGGGGTAGCATTTCTACGGGAAACATATTCAAGTGAGTAATGTAAAAGGGTTGTAAAGTTTTTATTCTTTCCACTAAAAGCTTTATACAATCAAGTGCGCTCGAAAAAGGGGACTGCTATTTCAAGTTGACCTTTTTTAAAGAATTTACAAAGACTAAAGAGTATTTCAAGTCATGCATGTAACACATAAAATGTTTGCCGCACCAATTGAAGAAAATACCAAAAATACTAAAAAGTTACCCCATCTTCTTTCGGCGAAATGTATATATATATAAAATGTAAATCTCTGAGCCGGCAGTCGATAGAGTGACTGTTCCTTGCACGAAATAGACAATAAGTACAAACAAGTGCAAAAAGTAGGCTGAGAAAGAAAGAAGAAAACAAAAAAGGAGAAACAATCGATATAAGAAGCCTCGTGTAAGAATGAGCATACAGATAACGAAAGACACAAAAAAAAAACGTAAAAAAGACTGATAATGCTTCGGTGTTGGTGTGAGTGTTTTCTTTTTTGTTGTCTTTTTGGTCTTGTGCAGTGGTTGCATGCTACTTACTAGCTTGGCCGGCTTGGCTAGGCCTTAAGGGCGCGGGCGTGGGCGTTTTGGATGGGTGATGGTCGCCGCGAGCAACTCGTTGCTCCTGCTTGGCATGATGAAGTAACGAAGCTCGACTCGGCTGTCGCGTGCTCTGAGAACTCGCGGCGCTTTGTTGTGCGTTATCTGAGCGTGACTGTGACGACTGTGACTGTGCCTTCGCGGACGCGCTAGTTAAGTTCGTATTGTTCGTATTCGCGTACGCTAATGCGCTGATGGGCTTAGCATGATGAGCAGGGCGATGGGGAGGAGCATTGGTTGCGAGGAAGGCTAAAACATACGAGGTACAGAGAGCATTGTAAGCGAGCCACTCGATTTGCTTTCTTTCCTTAGACTTAGTCACACGCCCTTTCTTATCTCCCCTCGTCCATTGAGCTTCGGTCTTCTTCCTTTCTTCCTTCTTTTCTTCCTCCAGAGAAGGCTCGAGCGCTCGAGCGTAAAGAAATATTTAACTCACGAGACCAAATACTTCTTTGCCCGGGCTCGTTTTCGTTTAGTTTTGCGAATAAAAGATCCACATGGCCCTTTTCGCGATTTTTTTCTCTCGCTTTCTATATACATTCGGACATTCGGAGAGGTAGGACTAACTTAGAAATTTAATGAAATGAACGTGTCTTCTATCATTGATCTATCGAGAAAAATAAAATGTTTTTATATAAAATCAAGGAAATCTATTGTCGGAGAAAAGAATGAAGAACATTGTTATTTTTTTTTACTTTTATTCTGTGAACTTTTTCTTTCGCTAAATAAACTCACCAAATTAACAAGACTCTAACTCAAAATCTACCGAACAATTTCGTAAATGAAATTGTTCAACTTGTTCTACTGGTGAAAAATAATGATCTCAACGTAATTAATGATGCTGGTGAAAAAATAAAGGAAACAAAACCTACGATGAATAAGCTGTAATTATTACTACGGCACTATCAATAGAATCATGTGGATCTTTTACCAGAGAGACTCTACGGCTACATTAATAAACATTTCATTTACTCTAATTGTCATTTACTTCAAAATCACCCGAGTTCAGCGAGCAAGTTGAAAACAATTTGGTCGTTAATGTGGCATGATTGAGGCACCGAATTCGATGAATAGAGCGGTGCAATGCCAAAGGTTGCTACCGTGCATTGATTTCTTCGGGGATGATTCAATCTGATTCCATTCGAATTAAACGTTTCTTTAATTGGTGTCATTCGTTTTCCTCTTTGAAATTTAAATGCTCGAAATCGAAAAATTAAATGCTTATATTCTCAAAAGGCAAGTGAAAGCGTTAAAAGAGCCAGTTCTTTGAAAAAACCTTAATTGAAGCTTAATTCGAATAATCGTATTTACAGATTTTTTAATGATATCACTCAATATTAAAACCGTCAAGAAAACAAAACAGTGTAAACACAGAAATTGAACTGCATGAATCGCTGTGAATCCAGCAGTATTCGCTGGACTAAAAAAACAAAAAAGCCGGACACCAGAAGACATACGTTTCGATGGAGCTGCCGATTGTGGCCTTCTTCGGGGTCGAGTCGTCGACACGCTTCTCGATCTCGAGTTGGGACCTGCTTCTCTCGTCTTCCAGCGCGAGACGGCGCCTGTGAATTCTTCTACTTTATTTCCGATTCCATCTCTGGACTGACTTTTCATGATCCGAATGTGTGAGAATTATGGCGCGCCGCTCTCAACGTCCGCGATCGACGATTCGGATTCCCGGCACCGGATTCCGGCGGGTTTCTTTTTTATTTCTTTTTGGAAAAGTCGGATGAGAAGTCACGGACATGAGCGACAAGATCAATGTATCGGTCGCGAGAGAAAAGGAGTAACGGTTTCATATATCTAAAGGCGCGCAAAAAGCTTGTGACAGAAGTATAATAAAGTACGCTACAACGAAATTATAAATTTAGGGTATCAATAAATACTGGATTTCGCACATTCTCTGCTCTATTGCTTAGTCTACTGTCGCAAAATATTGTAAAGTAAAATAATAGAAAAGTCAGGGTACCGAGAAGGCAGAGGCATAGAAAATATCTATATAATATGTATAATACAAACAAAATCATTGGGTCTCTCATGCACGTCCCTAATGAGACAGCATAGCACTGTCAACCACTTGTCGAGAGTACAATTCAATAAAAAAAAAAGGAAAAACACTGACTCGAGACCCCGAGGCGTCTTACGTTAGAAAGAATTGAGCTTTATCTCTTTGGCAAAAAGAATCTTTTCCCGCTTAATGCTTGTACTCTCGCAGGTTAATTCTGATGACTTGGACATGTGGAACTTAAAGAGATTTCAAGAACCTTAGTGAAATGATGTAATGACATAGAGCAATCCAAGTCCTAATGACGCACGTAACATACGAGTTACTCTCTAAATCAACTCAGCTTATGCACGAAAATGCAAAAAAAAGTTCAGAATAAAATATATGTAAGATCGCTGCATTCGATTGTAAACATATCGAATGTTAGTCCCACTGAAGTAATAGTCATGAGAGGACATGGAAACTCGCCGGTCATTACTTACTCGGTCGGGGATGCCTTTCGCGCTCCGAGCTCTTTTCCCTCATCTCCTTGTCCTTGTCCTTGTCCTTGTCCTTTTCCTTCTCCTGCAAGCAAAATTTACTGTCATCTCTGCCGTCTTCCGCGAGCGAAATCACTACCGAAGCTCGTTATACACCCTTTGGTCAAAGGCGACAAAAAAAACGTGCTAAAATAATGAAGCGAGGAGAACCTTGGCATCCTTGGCAACGGAAGGCGGACGCTGAGGATGGCGCTTCGGCGAGCGGCGCTCGACCACGGCGGGTCCAACGCTTTGCGAGCGCGCACTGCGCGGGCTGTTCTTCGGGCTGGACTTGGAGCGCGGCTGGATCTCGTTCTGGTCCTCCCGACGACGCGGCATCACGGGCTCCAGCTTCTCTCTCGTCGGAGAGGGAAGCAGTGCCCCGTCGCCTGAGTCGCGCGCACATGAAGAAGAAAAAAAAATACTCGTCAAGAAGCCGTTGCGGTCTCAAACTCCATACCACAAATTCCATACCAGCGCCAGTAGTGCGATCGAGATGATGGCGGATCAGGAAGTCTTTCCTTGCGCGAGCGAGGGCTCTATCGTTGTCCTGCAAGAGAGGCAAGCGATCAATGTACAACCAATCGAGTCGAGTCGTCGTACACGAGAGAGAGAGAGAGAGAGGGCAGCTTACCGGTTTGAAGTCGTCGTAGAGCAATCCGTGAATCGGTCGGGCTTGAACGGAGGAGGGTCTGCCGGCCGGCGCGACAGCCGTCGTCGCGAGGATGGTGGCCGGGCCGACCTTTCTCGTGTTCTCCTGCTCCTTTTCCTCCTTCGTCGCCGACCTGGCCAGCGAGAGGGCGTTCAGCGCGTGATTGTTCGAGACGCGCTTCCAGAGCGTCGCCTCGTCCTCCGCTGCCATTCCACCGCCCCAGTCGCGGTGCTGCGGGGAGGTGGAGAGAAGAGTTGATTAGGAAAAGTGCGCTCGAGCTGTCGTTGCAGCGAGTTTCTACGAAGCGAAACTATTTGCGGACGAAGGGTGCGCAGGTAGGAAAGGAAGCTTTAAAACGTTTTTCGTGCACTTGAAAAAAATTACGTCAATCATCTGTTTCCATTCGAGAAAAGTAGCCCGACTATTTGCTCTTCCAAGCTCCATTTTAAGCCTCGAGCGTTCCAGCAGCATTTCGCGGATTAGTCCAATAAAAAACGACACCAAAGCCCGACGAATCATCGAAACTAAAGCAATTACTAAACAAACCCAATGAAATTAATTAAACCCCCGCGTCAGCTCGGAGCTTTCGTCGAGCCCCTCCGTCGGCTTTTCCCCGACTTTCCCCGTCCGCGCGAAAAAGAAAACCAGAAAAAAAAAAACCCACCCCGCCCGCGGCGGTAAGCGGAAGCGTTCGGAAGGAAAGGAAAAGTGAAGCGAGCTCTCGGGGTCGCTCTCGAAAACGAAGTGAAGGGTATTGATTTTGGCTTCGGCGCTCTACATACAGCGAGAGCACACGCACCTTGTACTCGTCGGCGAGGCGCTTGAGCTCGCGCCTCAGCTCGATAACCTCGGCGGCGGAGAAGGGCCTCTCCTGCGTCTTCCTGTACTTGTTCTCCTGGGCGGCCGGCTGCTCGGCTATCCTCACCGAGCGGGCCCCGGCCTTCTTGAGTGCGGACTTGAGGTCGCCGGGGCCGGCGTCGAGCTCGTCGTGCTCGTCGGCCTCCGGCACCGCGCCGTCTATCGTCACCAGCGGCTCCAGCTCCGAGGCCTGGGCGGCGTCGCGCCTGCTGATTTTTCGTTTTTCAAGCCGCGAGCTTCGAGCGGGGGTTGCGCAATGCGCGGGAATAACGCGCGAGGAGGGCCTACGTGACTCGCGGTGATGCAATTAGCCGCGTTTTTTTTTTTTTTATGAGCTCGGCTCGCGAGGAGGGAGATGATATTTTGGGACCGTTTAGGCAGGAGTCGTTGCTGGTGGGTTGGCTCGTTATTTCAGTCGTTGTACGCGGCTTTCGTTCGCGCTTCTGTATTAATTGTTTATCTGTGCATTCGATACGTCGCAGCCCTCAGAATTGTTCGAGCGTTATTTTATTTATCAGGCTAGTGCGTTAATTTATTTTACAAGCGAATGCAGTTCGATCGAAAACTGAATTTAACGTAAAAGTTAACAAGGAAGTGGCGCAAAATATTTTTCAGAGTAATTTATCGCACAAAATTTTTAGCACGAAAAAATTAACGGCAGTCATGAAAGGTAATTAATGGCAAATGCAGCGAAAAGTTTGAACGAAACTTTTCACGCGCGACATTTCGCCCGATGATTTATCAATGAATACGTTGGGAAAAAATGTCCGCATCGACCAAAAAAAAAGAAAGCTCTCCCCGACGAACGACGATTCCGCGTAAAAAGTTACGCAGTCGCGACAAAACGCCTCGTCAGCCGGCCCTCGGACGAAACTCACCCCAGCCGTCTGTGATCGATCGAGGGGACCTGGCGCTTCTTGTGCACCGGCGCCGGGGCGGCCATGATCGAGCCCTGCTTCAGGGCGCCCATGCTCAGCGACTTCCTAGGCGCCTGCTGCTGCTCGGCGTCGGCCTCCCTGCCCGCCGCCGCGAGCTCGCCGTTCGTCAGGGCCTGCTGCTGCCGGCGCGGCCAGGCGAACTGCAGCCGGTACTCGGTGCTTATCCGCGTGATGGCCTTGCTGAGCTGCGAGGCCGGCAGTGACTTGGTCGCCTCCTGGGGGAGAGAGAGAGAGAGACGGTCGGTGTGACGCAGCCGGCGAGCGGTGGGAGACGGCCGGGCAAGCGGGCGCGGGGGTTTTGGCGATTGGTCAAGTGGCTTTTCGGGGGTGTGGGGGGAAATTGGACGGCGGGCGGATAAGGATCTTGATTTTGATTTTTTTGCGAAATTGGAGGGCGGTCGCGTGTGAGTGTTGATTGGTTTTATCATCGATTTGGAGCGAGTTATTGAAGTTCTTTCAAGCGTTTCAGCGGTGTTCAGCGTGTTCCTAAATCAGTGTGGAATATTCAAGTTGCGTTTATTAAAATTTGAATAAAATGAAAAATTAAACTTTATGAATAAAATAGGGTTTAATTAATGCAATTACAGACCAAGAAAGATGTTTAATTACGCTTCAAAAGCACGAGCTTATTAAAATTAAAAAAATCTACCCTTCACACAAATGCATTCTTCACGAGCTTTCAAAGAGCTTCACGTGCTTAGCAACACGAAGAAACACAATTTAGCATTTAAAAAAGCTGACTTCCCTGCCAGTAGCTTCCCAAGCCTCGCGCGGCGTTTATCCCGCTGAAAAGTCGAGAAGGGCGTACTCTCGCGAGAGGAAGAAAAAGGGTTCGTATAGGAAGCTCGGGTGATTGATTGAGAATGAGGCGGAAGCACCGAGTGGAGGGGGGGACAGGACGTAAAGAAAGCCGCCCGAGAGGGCCCACTCACTCTGACTTTGTCAGCTACGACGTTGGAGTCGAGGGCATCGATTCCGCCTCCGTCGGCCGCATTGGCCGCGGCAATAAATTCGTGCGTTCTGTAGGCGAGCTCCGGGCACTTCTTCCGCCTTGGCAACGGCGGCTCCATGCTCGTCCCTGAAACGCCAGCGAACGTTCAAGCAGTTCCTCGCCGCTCTCTACTCTCTCCGCGAGGAGCTTCGTATTGTATACATATATATTTATCTTTCCTTCTCGTGTTTTTTTTTTTTTTTTTTTGTTTATTTTCTTTTAAATTCAAGTGGAAATTGACTTTATCACAGAATATAGATATCGATGGACCTCGCCAAATAAGCTAACAGCTACGCATCATAGCAGGTGTCTAACTCGATAAGCTCGTCAAGCTCGATCCACGACCGAATACGTTCGCTTTTAACACCAATCAAGCTACTTCCGAGTCTTTACATACAGACTTACGGCCGATCCAGACATGCAGTAATTTTTTTTTTTGTTTCGAGGAAAAAAAGAAGCGGCGAGTCGGTTAAAAGAGAACGTCCGATCACTCCTCGATCATATGGATAAACCGCGGCGGGTGTAATCGTCGTATGTACAGATTATGTGTGTCGCGCTCCTCGCTGTGTGTGTACACCGATGATGTTGCATGCTCGTTGTACAATGTGCGCGCGGCTCGCGTCTCCGCTCAATCGCTCGGCGAGCAAGCGCGCTTCTGATATAAATAATTATTGCCCAAAGCCATGCACGGTTTACTCTTTGCGCTGCCTGCCTGCCTGGCTGCTGCTGCTGCTGCTGCTGCTGCGAGAGCGTCGTGCGAAACGTGAAACGGTAAGAAGCACACGGCAATAATAAGCGTATTGTATGTTGCGTCTCGGTTTTCGTTTTTTTTTTTTTTTTTCAAAGACTTACCTATGGAGTTTCGGGCGCAGAACGCTTTATTTATCGCAAGTAGGCCGCAAAGCTAATTTCTAAACGAGGCAAAATTGCAGCTACGAGAGTTCTGTTTGAAGGGGCGCTCGTGGACTTTTCGTATTTTACCTTGGCAAAGTGACCTCGGGCTTGGGAAATGTGACAGCGGGCGGCTAAACTTGGGCTGTTATTGCGGTATTAAAGCTTTAACGATATATTTACGCTCGTTTGCCTGACTTTTTTTCTTTTTTTTTACTGCGCGAGTGCTTTTTCATTGATTAGGAGAAATTCGCTCTAATTTCTTGCGAAATCGAGGCCTCGGCGGAAATGGACGGATCGCCGAGTTTGCTGGTCAAACAGAATTAGAAACTTCCATCTCTAAAGTTACTTTTAACGAACGCTTATCTAAACATTCTAATTTTAAAGAATCAATAAACGTCTATTATATGTACACTTGGAATTACGCAACGTTATAAATTCCTTCCTACACAATTTTTCTCGTTTAGATTTTTCCTTGCGAGGGGGGGAGGGTCAATTATTCAGTCAACTAACGTCAACGATTTCTCATGCAAAAACATTAAAAAAAAGCATCAAGTCATTCTCGTATACGCTTCTTCTATCTATATTCGTGCGCACAAAAAGAAATAACAAGTACATTACAATTATATACTCTGCAATGAAAAAACAAAGCGTCATGCGAGAATTGCAGTCGCGAGCTGCTCAAACAAAACGAAACAGAATTAGCGCGATCAGGACGAATGTCTGTTTGTGTATAGATTATAATTCAAAAAAGTCATAACAAGCTGCGAATTACCCAACTGTATTAAACGCAGAGGCGAGACAAGCATAAAGTACGTTTAAAGAACGATAAAAAAAAAACAGAAGGAAGAGTCATCCTACTATCTCAACATTACTGCACCGCGCGCGACCGATAAAACTGCCAGTCGCCGGTTCTCATTGAACTGCATATATATATATACGTTTAAAAAAAAAACGGAAGAAAAGCTTATAAACTGTCTATTCGAGAGACGGCGAGAAAATTAGCAAAGCATGTCGCGAGAGAAGAACGGTTATTTCTTACAGCCGCGCCGTTCGCGGCGAGAGTGAGAGAGAAAGCTCGAAAAGAAGTACAAGAGTTATAATAAATTAGGAAAAAAGATATACAGAACGGAAAGTTCAAAGTAAGTAGAAACAGTACTGTTTGGTAATAGACCGAATTGTTATTTTTTTTTATTTTTTTTTTTTGTTGCTTAGCCGCATCGCTCTTTCTTACCTTCGTTGTTCTCATCCTCGATGGACTTGGCCGACTGTAGCTTCGCGCTCGTATCTTTCGCTGCAAAAAAAAGTTTCGCAGCTGGCTCGTGCCCTCAATACTCAAGGCGTATCTCGTCAAGATAATCAAAATCACATCTAAGTGAGCTGCTCTAATCGGAAACCTAAACCTAAGAGCTTCCTCGCGTGTCCTTGCTTCAGCTTGCTACCAATTATTCAAAGTATTCTCTTGACGCAACAAAAATAATCAACGAACTCAATGGGGAAACGAAACAAACGAAACAGTTGAGGTCTTAAATCATAGGTAAATCAAAAAGGCTCGTCAGTCGGTTAATCGAAATGAAAGAGTAAATTTATATAGAGTTAAATCAAGAGAGAATAGGCCTGATTCTTGGAGCTTTTGGCATCTTTTAGCTGGGCTCGCTCTTTCTAGTGGATCATAGGTTAATTTTGGTAAAAGAAAAGAAAAGAAAAATGACAGATTGTAAATCAGCGAATGTAAATGATAAGCATCGCGCTGAGGTCGTGTCGGTCATGTGCCTAAATGATTGGACGTAGGGGCGTGTAAAAAGTAAAGGGAGAGCAAAGAAAACAACGAAACGAGAGTAAAGGAAAAAAAGAAAAAAGACAACGCAAGAGAATGTCAAGTGTGAACGCGTGTCCGTGTGGTAGAGCGTGAGTGAGACACAAAAGACAACATTTATATTTGAAGGATATGTATGTATATATATATATGTATGTATATATATCACATAGTTGGAAAAAAAACGCGTCGTCTTGAAATGTGCACGAGCAGTTAGGTTTAAAGAGACTTTGACGCGTTCGATTTGTATAGAAAAAAAAAAGTCAAAATGACTGCGAGGAGTCATCGCTTGTCGACTGACGCTACTTTCGTCGTAATGTCAATGTGCTCTATAATAATAGGTAAAAACATTCTTGCTACATTAAGACTATATAGATATATAAAGTAAAGAGCGAGAGACAGAGAGAGAGAGAGAGAGAGAGAGAGAGATGATGGAGACAGTGAGAGATGACGCGATCGATGGTCGATGAGGAGAGCGAAGAAAAAAAGGAAAAAAAAAATGAAAGAAATGAGTCGAGAGAAGAGTAAGATGGAGGTATATATGTCCAAGACAGTAGAAGATGTATAAGTATATAGTAGCCAAAAGAGGGCTCGTCCGATTGGCCCAAGAGTTAACTTACTCGACGGTGCCTGTGGTGCCCGTCGAACGACGGTGTGCTCCTGATTCGGGCCCGTGTACTCGTGCCATGTGTACGTGCTCCTGTACTCGGAGTGGAGCTGCAACAGAGCATTTCGATCGAAGCGTTAGTTATACGTCTGGCTCCCCCCCCCCGCCCCGGTCGACGCTGCGATAACGGTTCTCTTTTGCCTTCTCACGAGCTGCCTAAATATTCCCCGGAGCCGCGGCTGCGTGCGCGGCTGCCTATCGACGCGCCGGAGCGTCGCGCGCAATTAGCGGCTTCGGCGGGATGCGAGATTTATTTTTAAACCTCCTAATGGCTGCCAAGGACGAGAGAGCTTTTCTAATCGAGGCTGATAAATTATTCGCCGCGGATACGATCGTGCCTGCGGCTTTACGTGCCGGCTTGAGGAAAAAACAAAATGCTGCTCCTCTCGCGTTCGTGTACAGTTTAGTTTCAATTTTAGTGGCGCGTGGCGTTTATTTACGGAGGTTTCTTGAGATTTACCGCGAAAAGCACCTTTCCGACTCAATTCGCGTGCGTGAATTATTTTTATTTGCGGTGTACTCCGAGCGATATGTACATCGGGGGAAATTCGCGTGAACAATCCCATCGGTTGTCGGTCGCGAATAAAAAAAACTTCCCGCCGAAGGGATGAATATTCATCAGTCGCGGCCGGGTAGCTTTTCCAAACGTCCGAGAATAATGCGATAAAGTGATAAAACGGCGAGGCAGAAGTATTCGCTCGTGATAAATTTTTGCCGCGCCGGCTAAGGCTGCTTGTCGAATATTATTTAGAAAAGAGGCGCCTCTGATATTCTCTCTAATTGTTGTTTATATCTGGGCCATTTTCTGCCTCGAGAAACCATACGAATGAAGGTCTTGGCATTTGCTTTTAATATATGTCGTGATAGTATAAAATGTTGTTTTACACGTCTTTTAACCTAGTTTGAATAAAAAGTGTAAAAATAGATATTGATTGTTTTGGATTTTTGAAAGTAGGACATCTTGAGAACGTTTTTTTTCTTCTATTTTTCCGTTGATATTTGCGATTTAACGCCTCATTAAAGATCGAGAAGTACTTACTTGGAATTTTACGATTACCGTGAAATTATCGGATATATATATGCTGTTCCATTTATCGTAATTGCATTATCATTGCAACGTTACGGATCAAAAATCAGGGTGATTCTTTGTAACTGCATAAAAACTTTGGGACCACGTCGCAAAATTAATTTCTAAAGTTACAAAAGTAACTCTGTTGAAAGAGAACGTGGTTACTTCAACTTTTCTAATGAGATTTAAACCAGCAACAGATGATGTTTTTTTTAAACCGCAAAATGCAGAAACTGTAAAATACGACGTCGCTTTAAAATTAAATTAAATAACATTAAATCGTGAAAATTTCACGCAAATTAATAAAAACAAAAATGTATCTCGCCAAGGCTCTATTAGCCAAAGAGCGTCAATCCGCCCGGCGTCAGTTTCACCCCTGAATCTGCCACTTTGCCGCTTTAATAAATGAAAAAAATTAGCGAAGCTACGAGGTTTCGATACCGAGAGATCGAGAGGCAGGAAGAAAGGAAGGAAGGAAGGCCAAGCCGAGCTCACATCGGGGGCTTCCATAATCCATTTGCAAAAGCTTCAAGTTCATATACCTCTGCGGATGCAGAACACTCCTCTCTCCCGAGCCCCGTCGCCCGTAATTCCATTAAAACCCGCCGCCTCGAGCTTTCGACTATTCATTCACGTCTCCCTCCCGGCCCAATGAGTAATTCCCCCCCCCCCCCCGGCTTATCGGGGCTAATTCCCTCCCCCGCCCCATCCCCGAAAAGTTAGCGAAATATTTTTCTCCCTCGTCGCGCAAACAGCTTCATTATCGGGGCCTCTCGCCGAGCACTTGAGTGGCTTGACGTCGCGGCGCGGGCTATAAGCACGTGCCCGGAATTTCCTTAAACGATTATAAAGGAGCTATAAAAGCCTCCTCGCTCGGAAATAGTTGAATATCGACCCGGGACGTGGGGGGGGGGCAGGCCGCGGGAGTACTTCGTCCGCAAGAACGAGGCAGCCCGAAAGGCAAATTCCGGCCGAGCCGGATGAAAAATTTATTGGCCGCTCCTCTGCTTTGTCGCTCCGCGTCGAACTTTGCCCGACGTCTTATCGGCTGATTCAATCGAACGAGTCTATTCGAATCGCGGCCGCCTCTCCGGCCAAGAGGCTAAAAACTTTTTCTTGAAAGCCGTCCCCCCCCCCCATCCGCCCCCTCCCGCTCGGCGATATACCAAGCAAATAATACGAGACGGCGGACGGCGGCCGTATCGACATTCCAGGCGCGCGCGCGGCGTGCAGTCAATCTCGCGCCTTTATCGCGCGGCGAAAATTTCGGGTCGCGCGAGGATTTACGAGCCCCGGGCCCGGAGCCGAGGATTTTCGTCGCGACCTCGCCGGGTGTAACGGCCCGCGCGATAAAGCGGAAATGGGAAATTTTTCCTCCGCTTGTGCGCCCTCTCGCGATTTTCGGCCAAGTATGCTAATATGCCCGCGGCGAATCCGAGGGAGAGAGAGAGAGAGCCGCGCGTCCGCTGCGGCTTAGCGTTCCGCGGCGTTTGATTGCGCCGCATAAATCCCGAGGCGCGAGTAGTATGAGTCAACGTACCGGCCAGAGTGAGAGAGAGAGAGAGAGAGAGGCGAGTGGCGCAATGCCGCAGCCCCGCTTTGCAGGCGCACACCCCTCGGCTATTACGGCGACAGAAGGTGAAGGGATAATACCGGGAAGGGCCGCTGAAATATATGCGCTCCGCTCGGATTATATAGGCGCGCGAGCTCGGCGCCTGCCCGCCTTCTTCACTTTCGCTTATTTGCTCCTCGCCGGGATTAATTTCTCCCTCCCTCCCGGGCAGGAGAATTGAGTAGTTTTCCCGGTTAGTCTAATTTCTCGCTAATGCATAACGAGCCGGATATACGTCTTGGCACGAAAGGGAGACACGTCGCTTCGACAATTTAATCCTCGGGAGCGAACGATCCCACCTCGGTCCCCCCCCCCCCCCCCCCTTGCACGACAACGTACTCAAACGCGAAAATTACCCGGCCGCGCAATAATCCGCCCTCTGCAAGGCCTGTTAAAAAGATTTAATTAAAAGATGAGGCTAAACGAGCGCGAGAAATTCCCCCCCCCCCCGATCATCGATCGGGGCGATTGAGTCGCCTTTGCGAAATAATTATCGATTTCACCCCGCGGCGGCGGCGGGTGGCGATGAAAAATTTACCTCGCCGACTCGCTCGGACGGGGCAGCGGGGCGCGCAAAGGCTTACACCGCGAGCTGCCCGCATCGTCGGAGTCCGAGAGAGAGAGAGAGAGAGAGAGAGAGCGTCTCCTCGTCGAGACGCGCAACTCTCGACAGTGCACGCGGAGAAAAATACCTTATTAAAAATTAGTATAGTCTGCCGTAATCGAAGGACGAGCTTGCACTATCCTGAAGAATTACTGTGATTCGTACTAAAATCGAATAGAACTATATTAATTTTCACCAGAGTTCTATTAAACTTTATATCCCAGTAATTTTTCAGGATAGCGCAAGCTCGTCCTTCGACCACGACAGACCCCGCTAATTTTTAATAAGGCATTTTCCTCCGCGCGCCTATATACAAGCGACGTATTCGCCGCAGTGAGTGCGAGCTGCACCTATATCCTTTACGGCGCAATCCGGCTCCCCGTTACGCTCGCTCTTGCATCACGCGACGGTCTCGCTCCCGACGGTCTCTGCGCCAATGCGACTACGTGCCTTCCCCGTGCGGCGGCCGAGCAGCCCCCCGGAGCACCTTCGCGCGCGACGGCATCGCCGACGATTCCCCGGCCGATCGTTCTCGCGTACGCTCCGAAGAGTTCAAGGCTCCCGAGCGGGAGGCGCGCGAGGGGGCCGACGAGAAGCTCCTCCGCGGAGGAGAGGCTCGGAAGCCCGGCCAAGGCGTGGGAATACGCCACTCGATAATAAAGCGCGCCGCGTTCCTCGCTCGGGGGGGGCGGCCTCGCGACCGCCGAGCGGAGACGCTCGCGTTACGTAAAATCGCCGCTCAAGTCGGGGGGGAAAGCGAAGGTGTAAACTTGACCTTGTCCCGTCCTTGCCGAAAGAGTCTCGGTGCGTCGCGGGCGGCTCTCTCTCCGGCCGCCAGCGACACCTACGCCTCCCTCGGCGGCTCTCAAGGGAGCGAGAGAGAGAGAGAGAGGAGGGTGGTGTCCCATGCCGGAGGGAGGCTCTTTCCCGGCGTACACGAGACACCTCGCCGACACCTAACCTCAAAGAGCCGCTCTGGCTGGCTCTCGCCGTGCGGCGGTGGCTTCGGGCCGCGCGGTTTAATTGAAAAATCAATAGCCGCTGGCTCTCCGTGTTGGGTCCGAGCTGCCTCTTTGGGAAAAAGAGAGAGAGAGAGGGCGAGGAGCCGCGGTCTCACCTTGTCTATGGGCATGGAGGGGCACGCGCGGCACAGGTTCCAAAAAGAGCCGATCATGACGGTTCTTCAGGAAGAGGTCGTCGGCTCGGGTCGATCGGCGGGGCTCCGTGGCTCCTGCTGTTGCTGCTGCTGCTGCTGCTCGCTCTCCTCGCCCTGGCTGTGAGCTCTCGGGGCGAGCACCTCCTCCGCGGGGGGAATCGATCTCTCTCCTCTGAGCGGCGGCGCGCGGACGATTCTCTCTCCCTCTGCGGGCTATCGATTTCCTGGGCCGTTTTTCCTTCCCCGCGAGCACCACTGGCGCACAACCTTCTCCTAGCAGGGCTGCATGGCTGGGTGAGAGGAAGAGCTGCTGCTGCTGCTGCCGCTGCTGCTGCCACACTCGCACACACTGCGGCACGCGAGAGACGACCGCCGCCAGGAATCGCAGCCGCAGGAGAGACGGAGCGAGAGAGCGAGAGAGAGAGAGGCAGAGAGAGCGAGGGAGAGAGAGAAAGACGAGGGTATATAGAGGAGGTCCGTCGCGACGCGTCGCCGGCAAGACGTGTATCGTCGACGTCTGCCCGTCGCCAAAATCGCCGAGAGCGCTTCGGCTGATATAAAACCTCCCTCCCGGCCGCCGGCGAAGGGCGCACGCGCGCACACCCCCGAGTCAGACGGCGCCGGTCGATAGTCCGCACTCGAGCCAGGCGGCACACGCGAGCCGCGGCGCGGACGGAGCGAGTCAGCCACGATGACTGCTTTGCATTTTAGTCATTCGCGAGGGGGGGCGCGGCGCCGCCGACTGGCTCCTGGGGATGCCGTGCCGATCGGGTGTGCGCTGATCGCGGGGGGAGGGGGAGGCTGCTCGCACCTCGGGCTGAAATTTTTAGCAGCGCGATTTGGCAGGGGGGGGGGGCTGGATTTTTTTGAACAGTTTTCCGATGGAATCGATGGGGAATTTTCTGCCGCGGGGGTTTCCTTGAGGGAATTCCGGCGTCCTGTATAACTAGTTCATGCTTACAGGCAATAGCTCTTGGTTTTTTTTCTGTTCGCCTCGCTCGCTTCATTGGAAATTCAATGAGGAAAGTAAAAATTGCCGCTGCTCCCGGTATTTCGCGTGCTCTTGATTTCGATGATTTGCGTAAAAAATTCAATGATCCAAGGGGGAGGGAAAGAAAAGTTTGATTGCGATTTCATCAATTTGGCAGAGCTCGCATGATGCGAATTTCCTACATCTTTTTCTTAGACTTGTTTACAAGTCGTGTAGAATTTTAACAAGCTACGAAAATGTTTTTTTGTAAAAAGGATCGATGACAAAGCTATTGCAGGTATTACATAAGATATAAATCTTTGGAGGATAAAAACTAGGGTTTTATTCCGCTTTGAGATGAAAAAGTAGAAAACTTTTTAACGGTACAATCTTAAATTTCAAAAAAATGGGCACACAAACACGCAGAATGAACGTAATTCACGTTTATTTTCCACATTTGAAATAAAAAGAATGCAGATAAAATTTTAAAAACGCCAAATGATAAGGAATATTTGCCAAAGAAATTAGGACACTTCGCGAGCTTAATCGCACTTTTTAATATTTGCTTTGCACCTGCACGTCGAGCGCAGTCGTAATTAAGACGCCAAACAAGCAGATATTTGACTTCTCCTACAAACTTACGAGGCGCCTTAAATTTCGTCGAAAAATCCACTTATCAAAAAAGCTGCACGAAGAGATAAGCGAAGCCAGGCAAAAAAGAAAAAAGAAAACTCTCCATATCCATCACGCAAGAAAACCCCGCGCGCTTCGATCCCCTCGCGGCGACGTAACCGCAAAAAAAAAAAAAAAGGAATATAACGCGCGAAAGGAGACGTTTCCCATTTGCGGCGGAGGCCGAGCGAAAAAAATTGACGGCGCTTCCGCCCCGACGCCGCGGCGGGATCGCGAAATAGCACGTGCTGCTCCTCCCGCACACACGCGCGCGCGCGCGCGCACACAGAGGCGTCCCGAGCGATCGCGTTGAGTCACAATCTCCGAGATGCGCGCCGATAATAAAGCCGAATCCGTTGCGTCATCGCTTTTCCTACATCGCCGCGGGGCGAGACGAGCCGGTCCGGAAAATGGAGAGGAGGGATTCGTTTTGCCCGTTAATGCTCCTCTGCTAATATTGATTCGGCGGGATTTGAGGATCGTTTGGGTTCTTGTCGGGGCGATCGGGGAGGTAAACAATTTGTCATTGACGGAGGAGGATGAAGCGCGCGATTTTTACGAGCCACGAGAATAGAAACGGAATATAAGTACCCTGCGTGGCTCGCGAGGCAAAAAACGCGCTTTGCCCGTAGCTTTTATGTCGGAAACATTCTGTGGACTACTTGGAGGGAAGTAGAAATGTACGGTAAAACCAGCTAAGAGTGTTGAAAGAAATTTTATAAAAATTTTACTAAAAATCTGGGATCGCCATAATTTTTTAAACTTAATACGGTACAAGTTTCATTTAAAACCTGCCTACAATGGCTGCCGAAGCGTATAGCAATTTTTACTAGATAATATCTCTGCGGAGATATAAGAACGATCCGCGTTATTAATCACGCTCGTTGCTTCGTACGCTGAAAGTCTAAACAATCGATACGAAAAATAAAATCCCAATGGTCAGTTATATGCTCTCAAGCGCCGGCGACAATCTTTTAATAGTCTAAAGATGAACAAAAAAAAAAACAGCCATCTCGCAACAGCATCCACCACCTGTCCACCAGCTCGTCCTGATAATCTCAAACGGCAGGAGTAGCTTTCAAAAGGGGTTGACGATTTTTTTCTCTACGCCTCCGCAGCACTCGCATCCTCCGGTCGAACGTCAGCCGGCGTCGGTGTGCTTCGGAGCTTCCAGCCGAGCGTACACACACGGCTTAGCACGCGCTAACCTTTGGCAGACACGTCGAGCGTTGAAGTATTTAGGAGCGCGGCGCTTGCCGTCCGATATCATAAAGACGAACGGCGTTTGACGGAACGGCCGGCTAGCATGCATAAAGTATATCAGCGCCTCTGCGGCCACTGCCGCCTTGTTTTTCTCATTCTTTTTATCTATTTTTAGATATAGGTTAGCGCCGTAAAATGCCGGAGCTCGGGTAATAAAATTACTTTCCTGCGGGACAAGTGTCCGTCTCCGTTTATCGACGCGGGACGGAATTTTAATAAAATTATTGCAGGCACTTTCGCCGGGCGGCTCGGGCAATTATTATCTTCCTTGAAACGCGGAGTAGTAAAAATGCGAGACAAAAGGAGAGAAACTTATTGCTCACGTTCGTATAATTGGTAATTGTCCGGCATTTGGTTTGTGACTGGTCGTTAATTTGCCCCAGCTTCGAAGTCCGGCAATTCTATAAAGTACAAAGTTTTTATTTAGCGAAAGTGTAATTTCATGGAAGGAATGTTTAAAATTTCGGCTTGAAAGATAAGACGTCGTAAATAAAACGGTGCGACCTCTCAAGCGAATGAAAAACGTCAAAAGCCCTCGAAATTCGGAGATTTACTCTGCTCGTAAATCCATCCTTCTGCTACGTGCAAGCAGATGCGCGACGTGTTTAATCGGACGATTTAAGGATCTATAGATAAATATGTTGTAATCTTGGCGTACAGCTTTAAAAAACGGTTTTTTTTCATCGTTTCCCACTAATTTTTATTACATTTCTCTCACCTTCCCGGTTGCAAACGTCCTATAAAATCCCATAAAAAGGGTGCAGAAACCGCATAAAACTTCATATCCTATTAGGT
>JAWWEM010000001.1:2311574-2361480 GCA_035582935.1 Ormyrus thymus
CCGCATAAAACTTCATATCCTATTAGGTTTTTGCACCCGGTTTTATTGTTTTTTATAAGTCCTTTGCAACCGGGTTAGCAAGTTTTAGAAGATAAACATTTCAAATTGTTTTCTCTTTCTTTATAACTTGATTCAAGTAACTTTTTAATCAAATTACTCTGCCCCCGACAGCTTCCTCCACTTTTCAAACGGAAAGTCATAAAAACAAATTTTTCAAACGAAAGACCTTAGCCATTCGTCGTTAGGAATTCCAACATTTCAAAGATTTACAAATCTGGCAAAGCATTAAAGCTATTCCGAGCTTAAATTTAGAACACGCCACTGCACACTGCGAGTCGGCGTTCTTATGCACGTGCGAGCGGTGCATAAATTGCACTTATCAGATAGCGGATAAATAGATTTCTGCAAAGGGCAATATACAAAGCCCTACCGGTCGGTTTGCTTTCAAAAATAGAAGAATCCCTTGCTCGAACACCCGCAATTTTCTAATTAAAGATCTAGAGCGATTTATTTTTAAACCCAAACCACGCGCGAGCCGATCGCTCGATAAACCAATAAATTCGACCGGGAACCCTTCGCCCGACGTCGTGGTTAACGGGAGCCGAAAAGATCGAGGGGAGGAGGGGGGGGGGTGGATCGCCGGCAAGGTCGAGAAGTCTCTCTGCTTCAGCCGCGGACTGGCGGCACCTGTGAGTAGGTCGCGGTTCTTCTCCCGGTCCGCTCGCCGCTTACACAATGGCCTTACAAAATAAGTGTCAGCTCTTGGCCGTTATTCATTCTGCCGAATCAGCGGGCACCCTCTCTCGCTCTCCTCCTCGGCAGCCTCACCTTAGCTCGATCAATAAATCGGGGCGGCATTCCGCCTTTTATAAAAGAGAAGTAGAGAGAGAGAGAGAGAGAGAGAGAGAGAGAGAGAGAGCTGACCGCGGCGACGCCTCGAAAAAGGGGCTCTCTATTTTTAGTATAAGCCGCAATCGATCAGGCCGATATTCCTCGGGCCTCCACCCTCCTCGGCAACGCATCGCGCACGCCGCGGAGGATGGAAAAGCGCGTAACGAGGATAGGGTAAAACGCGACGTTGGCCAGCGCGCGCGCATCGGTCGACGACCCGGAGCAGCGCGCGTCTTATATAGGCTAAAAGCGCCTTGAGCGCGACGACCTAACCTCCCGCGGGGAATAAGAGTCTGCTCACCAGGTGCGTTCTCGAGTGATGATGCTTCTTGTGCTTGAGGGAGGAGCGCTTCTTGCGCCCGTTCATGCAGGGCTTCTCCTTGCTGGGCGTGCTGTGGTTCGACTTGTTGGCGGGCATCCTCTTTCTCCTCGACAAAACCGAACGGGCGACAGATCCGTCCGATAGCGGGCGATGTAAACAGTACGAAGGCGCACCTGGGGACTATGCTGCCCGTCTGCTCGCAGCTCTCGAGCGTCCACCTAGAAACTATCTCGCTCCCTTTTTTCGCGCGCGCTCTCTCTCTCTCTCTCTCTCTATCGCGGCTGTCAGTGTCTCTAAGCGAGAGAGCGGTGTACACACGACGGGAAACGAGCCTTGTGTATAGCCGCCGAGGCGCGAAGCATGCGCGCGAGAGGGACTCGGGAAAAGCGCGCGCTTCCGCACTTTTTCCACTCGCCGCTGCAGCGGTCTTTACTGGCTTTCGAACGCGGTTTGAACGCTCTGACGTTTCCTCTCGAATCTGCATGGACACAATGGCTTTTTTTTCAGAGAAAAGAGCATGGGTACGGTTGCAGGTGAGTTTCGTTTTGTTCTAATACTCTTTTTGCTCTTTCTTTCCCGAGTTTTTTATTAGAGTATAAAGCAGAGCTAAATATCATCGATGTGGTAATTATAGGTTTTATTACTAGTCCAGACAGCGCAGCATACGTTATGCAGGTGTACTAAAATCCGCAAATAGTTCCTCAATTATTTTACGACCCTCAATCACGGCAATCCTTTACATAGACTGACAGGTGTCTGCAGTAGTAAAAGACGACACCGGTCAGATACCTAAATGCTAAGCTTCGGCGTACTACTTAGAAATTTTAATTATCTTAACGAGATTACGTCACGGTTTTAAACGAGTCCATCAGCGTCGTCCCACGGACGTTGACGCAAGCCCCGCTAATATCGATAACGAGCCTCGAAACAAACAATGCGCCCGAAAAGTTCAGCTCCAAAACAAAAGAATACCAAGCGAAGGGGGAATCGAGCGAGAACAAGGGGGAACTGCCTGCTTTTTAACCTTCCCCCACCGCAGTTTTTCAAGGGTACTGAGCGCTTTTTCAGAGTATTCGACGAGGCTTTAATAACCTTTCAGAATCAGTTTGATTTACAAACTTTTAACATCATTTTTTCATTTGTTTTTACAAAGATCTGTGCATATTAGACGTACTGCACGATGTTTTGTGTAAATGTTCTGTTTGAATTTGTGCTTCAAGCCTAAGTTATGCGCACGCGCACTGCGATGCATTCATTCTTATGCGCTGTCTTATTTTTTTAGTCTATTCAAAAGTTCTCACACTTTTGAAAAAAAGAAGCGATATATTTCTTCAGAATGGGCATGTTTCTGTAATATTGCGGTTGAAAAAGCTTTGATTTTCTTTAAAAAATCAAAAACTGTGCAATTTCTACATTTTGAATCGCTGAATCGCGCCTTTCAATCGTTGAAATATAGTTATAAACGTACTAATAATTGGAACACCGCGGTGGGAGGGAGGTCCTGCTTTATCAACGCGCAGCCGCGCACCGCGCCGCGTATTCAAACGTTTTAATTCTGGGAGCGCTCGCGAGATGCTGGCCCGATCGCCGTCGGTTAGCGCACTACTACAATCCGCAGTGTAGTAATCGGCAGTGCGCGCGCGAGACGGGACGCAGTCGGAGTGCAGAGGCGAAGGCAGGGCTAGTCTCCTTATCCGAGAGTACGTTGTGATAGCTGGTAAAGGACCGCGGCAGTGCTCGAATGAGAAGACAGGCCAGGCAACCGTCGCTTGAACAGAGAAGAGGAAGTCGAAAGGCCGAGCGAAAGGAGCGGCGGCCACTGCGATGATCTGAGGGGACCGCGAGGGAAGAGCGCGAGCTAACGCGCCCGCTCACACCATGACCGTCGACTTTGCCGATTACTTTTGGGTGAGTCCCCCGCCCAGCCAGCTCTCCTTCGAGGTTATGCACACACACCTTTCCTTCGCCTCTTTCTCCGTCCCTTTTCCACGCAAACGGAGCCTCTTACTCCCTCTCTCTTTCCTCGTCTCTCTCTGTGTACACACACGCACGCAACGCGCCAAGCTATAGCCTTCAGAAATGCCAATCTCGCTCCGTCTCTGTCTGACTCCGCGTGAGCTATCTACTTCCTTTTTGCGCGCTTCCATGCACCGCTCGCTCCCTCGTTTATGTAAGCCAATTCCATTGACAACTCCTGCTGCATGCCAAACAACCGCGGCTCCGGGAGAACCCTTGCCTCCTTCTCATGCGAGGCGCGAGACCGAGCTCCGTCTGGTCACGTAGCTTCTAGTCCCTGCCCTGCAGGCCAACTTTTAATTTACTTAATGAATTTATTGCCTGCTAAGAGTGGTATGGGCCTGTCCTATGTCTGGAGATGATAAAACCAGCAATTATTTTTGTTGAATCACAGCTTTTTAAGGACAACCTGTTAAAACAACATGCTAAGCTATCGATTGTTGTAATTGAATGTAGTTAAGTATCAGCTCTGATGTCTAGCTACTTGTCGGGAGAATAATATGTAATGAATGTTGATTGTCCCATGTGTAATATGTGACCAATTGAAAACTGAGCGTCACAGCCCAAGTAACCTAAATGAATCTACAATTTTTTATTTACAAGGCCTTGCATTAATGCTACTCTACCATATTGAAGTTTAAATCCCATTATCTTTAATTATTTTAATCCTGGAGCTTAATAAAATATTGGAGCTTATTTATTTGACATATTAATTTACTTATTTATTGTCATGTTCATTAGGGTGAAAAAAATAATGGATTTGATGTGCTATACCATAACATGAAACATGGAGTTGTGGCAAGCAAAGAGTTGGCTGATTTCCTACGTGAGCGTTCAACTATTGAAGAAAATAATTATAAATTACTCAGTAAGGTAGCTAAACAAGCAAGCAATAGTAACAGTACTCAAGGGACATTTGCACCTGTCTGGGCTGCACTTAGAGGAGCAGCTGAAAAACTTGCTGGCTTACATTTACAATTAGCTCAAAAAGTTGCTGAACTTATTAAGGATGTATCCAAATATTCTGATGAACTTCATAAAAAACATAAAGCTGTAAGCATGAAATAAAATTTTTACTACAAAATTGTTTAATGATCTAAAAATAGCATTTATAAATAGATAGATAATGTTAATAAATTTATAAATAATTATAGAATAAATATAATTAATTAATTAAATTTTTCAGTTCATAAATATTAAAATAATAATGCTCTATTATTTTTCTTTACTTTCTTCAAATAATTTTTTAGTTATTCTGATTTTAACTGTATTTGTTTTTATGCTAACACATGTCAGACTTATCTTTGTATCCGCCCACTTTTAGATTAGGATGTTTCTCTTCAAAGATCACCAAACATAATGATAGAAAACTTATTTTTTTTGAAATATCACTGAATAATACATTTTTTTAACAGGTTAAAGAAGAAGAATCTTCAACATTAGAAGTTGTTCAAAGTATTCAAAGTATTACAATTACTCTTCAAAAAAATAAGGACACTTGTTTACAAAGAGGGCTTGAATTAGAGAAATTAAAAAAAGATAATGCAAGCCAAAAAGAATTGGAAAAAGCTGAAATTAAATTCAAAAAAGCTCAAGATGATTACAAGGCACTGGTTGACAAGTATACTACAATACGAAATGACTTTGAGACCAAGATGACACAAGCTTGCAGAGTAAGGAAAACTTTTTAATATTAATTTTTTGATATTTCTTTTAATTTTATTTCTTAATTATAGCGTTTTCAAGATGTTGAAGAAACGCATTTGAGAAGTATGAAAGAATTCTTAAACACTTACGCAGATGTTTTGCAATCCAATCATGAGCAAGTTGGACAAGTACACATAGACTTTAAGAGACAATGCCTTGATATGACTGTGGATAAATTACTAGAACAGTTTGTTCAAAGTAAATATACAGGATTTGAAAAACCAGGTATTTACACAACCTTTATTAAATATATTATTTATTTCAATTAAATTACAAGGTTTTTTTAATTACTTTTAATTTAGGTATAATTGAATACGACGAAGTCTTAACGAATTTAGCTGAATTAACAAGTCAGACCAGTCAGGAGAAGAATGCAGAAACTCAAAAGGAAATCTCAAAAGGAGCCAATGGAGAAACTGGTGTTGCGGGTAACTCACAGGCTTTAAAAAAAAATCAGGGGTTTAAAAGGGAGGGTTATCTTACTAGCAGGGAAAAATCAAAATTACACGATAAGGAAAAGGAGAAGCCAAGTGAAAGAGAAAATGAGTGTGTTCAGGCTCAACAAACTAAAGCTTCCCGTCGTACCACTTCGTTGCTCAACCTTTTCATGTCCAACTCCCAGGGTAGGTCCTTATTTCAATGCATTAATCATTAATTGAATTTTCGAAAACAATACAAATTTTCTGCAATTAGTCAAATATTTTTATAGTTGCTTAAATTCACCAAATTTAATCATTTTTTTTCGCGTTTACAAAAAAAAACTTTTAACGTGTAAATTTTCATAATCAAAGCAGCTTTCTCTAAATTTGTGTCCCACTCGTGGCACGTAAATACGCATATCACATATATGATATTTCACTACTTCGTTACGCTTATGTGTTTTGTTACGTTGCTTCCGCGCGCAATTAATTTAACCCTGGTGAAGGTCAATGGAATTGAGAAGCTATGATTTTTAATGAGTTTTATTAATGATCATTGCACTTCATAAAATATAAAAAATCAAGGTATCCTCCAGACATGAAAAACAGTCGAAAAAGCAATTGTGGATAAGATAAGCGTTTTAAGAAAAAGGAAAGACAAAGGCGATGAGTGTTGTTTCAGAGAGGCAAAGACAAGCAGGCTCTGGTTCGGCTCCTGTCACTCCTCAGGGCAACTTGTCTCCTGTTGTTCCAACTCCCAGCATCTCCAGGAACCCTCTCAGAGGATCTAAATGTAACTGCTTACATGTTTCATTAGCATCTAAAACAAAAGCCAATTTACACAAATGCTTTCCTATTACACTCCTTCAGAATCACGCTTTTACTTCATTTTCTATCTACACTCTGATCTGTTTGGTAAACTTGAAATCTTCACTAATACTAATACATTCAATAACATATTATACATTTCTCCTATTATATATTTTTACAGTAAAATTACACTAGTCGTCAAGATTTTTCCATGACAACTGATTCTTTTTTGTAAACTTCTTTGGGTGTTATTATATAGTCGTATAATCGCATATAACTATGATTTTTTACTGTTTTTCTCATTTTTATTGTTTTTTGCTTGTTAAAGTGAGTTTTCAACCACGGTGTGAATTTATATTTATATGTGATTATAAATACAACAGAAATAGTATGAAACTTTTCGGGAAGTAAGGAACAGCAATAAATTCATTTGTTGTAAGGTGAATGGTCTAAATTGGCAAATAAAAAATTGAACTTCTTTCTTGGATTACAGTGGTAGCAAATTTCGTAATACCGCCGCTCTGCACTCTTTTAGAAAATCAACGTAGGTATTAATTATAGAAAATTTTTCGATGGTTCGAACATACAAACGCCTTTTAGTCTATTAGAGCTAGAGGCTAGACTTTGAAAAAGAAATTAACATCGAATTTATGTAGATACAAGAGGATAAAGGTTAATGTAGAAAATATTTCGTATTTCATACTATAGTATCCTGGTGCTTTGGCGCTTTGCATTGCAAATTGTTTTTCTAACAATATAATGGGTATTCATTGGGCACTATTACCTCAGTTATATTTTGAATGTACATACATTTTAGAACAGTAGTTCAAGTCACACAAAGTATTATCTATCTAGCAAGTTTCATTTTTATGTAAAAATCATTGCAAATCTTATACCACTTAATAAGTAGTCTTTAAGGAAATATATATGATCATACTCATCGATTTAATGTTTTTATCGTATTTACCTAAAGCTTTTATTTTTTACAATTTAAAGATTTAAACATTATTTTTGAAACTAAAACTAATTTAAAGATACAAAAGAGTTCTCGCAAAATTTATTTGAAATTACTTAAAGCCCCAAAGCGCGCTAATTATAATCAGAATAATGATTGAGATTAGTCGAAGGGAGCTGGACTCGATAAAGTTGATGCACAAGAAGTGGCTAATGGCGGAGAGCCTCAGGTGAGCCTTGTTTTCTCTTTCAACGTCACTGCTGCGAAGGGCTCATTTACGAACCTTGAGCGCGCATTTATTTTCCAAGTGCATAGAGTCCAGCAACTTTAGCGTAATGTGAGTCTTTTGATATAGGATTCGACGAATAAGACGCTATATACATGACAATAGTAGGAGGAAAGAGAGAACGAAAGAAAATCAAGTATGCAGTCAAGTGCGAAATTGTTAGAAAAACAATTTAGGCTATGAACATTTTATTTGGTGGAGGTGCCCGGGGCTATTCTTTTTATACTTTGCTATTATAGTGTGCTAGTAAGCTATCTATATACTTATCTTACTTTTTTCAAGTATATTTGCTTGTTCATTTGCACTATATAACTAATATATAAAATATGTCTTAACTATATTAAGCAACACTGAAAATAATAATTTGATAAAATTATTACTGGACATAAACAATAAAAAATCGTTTTTATAATGTATACACTAGTCTCATAGTTTAAAAGAGCACAATGCAATCAATAACATTCATTATTATTTTTTAGAGCCTTTGTGATAATTTGTAACCGACACTTGATTCACATTGCGCTAAGATTTATTCACTTGGAAAGTAAATTAAAAATATTGTAGTGAAGTAGTCTTGTAACAGTAGTATTAATAGTTATAGTAAAAACAATGTAAGCAGTTTCAGCTTAAGCTGCTTAGTGAGTCAATATACATTGAAAAACGTAAAAATTTTTAAATTTTAATGGTCTGCAGTATTTTTAGAACTACTAAATAAAACTGAATATCACGTTTATAGGGTTTCTTCGGAGTCGACGAGAAAAAAGGAAGGAGAAAAAAGCAAAGAAGAAAAAGGATTCAGTGGAAACAGCCAGCAACAAGGAAGACAAGTCTGACCTGTCAGTATTTGTATAATCAGCAGACCCAGTGATGCAATAATTTGCCATTACGTCATGTAGCGATTCACCTTAATAATATGACTCTCAATTACTTCAACACAAATAGCCGCACCTTGTTGGGCAGCTTAATGAATTTAATGAGGGATTTAAGAGTACACATAAAAACTATGCAGTTTATTTTTTTTTTATTTTTTTTTATTTTTTTTTTGTTTATTTAACGTAGATAATTAGTTTAGAAAGCAATTTCTACAATTGAATGCAAATTTTCGTTATAATTTAAACGCTTTTACCTTAATATTTAATAGTTATTATAAAAATACTACAATTTGTTAAATAATCGCACCTATACACTGGGACTGCTGAAAGGAAGAAAATCATGCAAATCAGCTAATATTATTTTACTTTCTTGTAAAAATCTACTATAGAGAAGACAAGGATCAAGACAGTAGGAAGTCGGGTACTCCAACGCCTGAAGTAGACGAAGATGGTTATCGCATCAAACCAAAAACAGATCCGTGGGAAAACGAAAAAGGATTCTACTCTAGTTCAGACACAGACTCGGACGATGAAAGAGAAAGAAAAATTCGAGTAGAAATCAAGCCCTTAAGCAACGGTGGAGCACCAATGAGCGCAAGTGTCGATGAACTAAGGGCGACGGTTGAGAACCTGTCTTTATCACCAGCTCCCACGGTACTAAACCTGATATTTTATTTTTTATTTGTTAGATTTTTTAATATCAAGTATTAAAAATATGTTACGAAATTGTAAGTTATCAAGTCAAAGTAATTAAGTATTCTTGTTTTTTTTTCTGAAATAAATAGTAATAGTTATTTAATTTAATGTACTGGTTTGTTAGGGTCGACGTGGATCAAGTACGGATTCTGACCATCACATGAAAAGATCACAGTCCGTTTCACAACAGTTGGGCGTCAAACCTAGTTCAGATTTGCTGAACTTGTTCAATCCTAGTAGTACACCATCCAGTGCTTCTACACCAACAGGAAGTCATCCATATGCTCCACTCCAAAGTCCTCCTGGACTCTCGTCTTCTCCAATTCCCACAATGCCTCCACCACCACAATCAGCACCACCACATCCTCGATTTCCTGGTAAAATTTGTTGAACTTTTATATTTTATTTGTCATTTCGTGCAATCTCACTTAATCATATTATCTACAGAAGGAGATTTATTTTCCGAGTTGAACGATGCAACGCCAGCGTTACCTCCGAAGCAATCAGCAACTCCAACAGGATCTATTGCCATTCCTCGACCTCCATCGCGAAGAGGAGATGCAATAAGAGGTAGAATGTCTCCGGCAACGATATCAAGAGCAGACAGCGTTGCGAGTTTAGAATTTCGCGCAGCTGGTGTTGGGGTTGGTTCTTCCAGAGGTTTGTTTCTTTTCAAAAACATTGTTTTAATTTTAATATTTGTAATATTCTATTTCAATTTTGCATTGTATTCTGCAGGACCTTCTCCATTAACTATCGGCTTAGCAGACACGATACCTTTAGCTGTAGCTTTTCACGAAATTATTCACTCCTATTTTCGAGGTAGTGACGAAACACGCTGTCAAGTTAAACTTTGCGGCGATATGATGTTGTCTTTTCCTGCTGGAATCGTCGCTGTTTTAGCAAATAATCCGAATCCAGCAAAACTCACTTTCCGACTGAAAAACAGTAATAGACTGGAAAGATTGGTTCCAAATAGTCAGTTAGTTAGCATGTAAGTTTTTCTTTAAATCTCGTTCGTTAATGTTCAATTAGCTTATAAAATAATTTTGATTTTTTAATTTAATAACTCATTGCCATTTTAACATCTAATTCTGTAAATTTGATGTGGTTTTTATTAATCTGCAGGGACGTAACTCAAGCTACTTCTGACAGTACATTTTTTGAATTTAACATGAGTGCCTTAACTGCATTATTGCGACGACAAGCTGAACAGAATCCGGCCGCCTCGTATTTTAACGTGGATATCCTTAAGTACCAAATTAAATCTAAGGAAGGCGCAGGTTCTTGCCCTTTCCAAATAGTTGCTTATTGGAAATGTAACTCTTCACATACCGACTTAAAGGTGTGCAATAGATCAGAGCTTTCATTTTTATTTATTTACTCTCAAATTTTATGATTTACTTTAAGTTAATTATTTTAATTAATCATTTTTCGTATGATTGCAGGTCGATTATAAATATAACAGTCGCGCAATGGCAACGCCTACTTCGCTATTAAACGTACAAGTTTCGGTACCTATAGATGGGGGTTTTAAAACTGTCCAAAGCAAACCTAATGCACAGTGGCTGCCAGACACAAATAGGCTTCTTTGGAAATTCACGGAACTTTCCCAACATACTGAAGGAGCTGGCGTTGGTTCGCTAAAAGCTCGAGTGGAACTTTCACGTGGTCCAGGAAGCCAGCAAACTATTTTCACTCAATTCAATTGCGAAGGGACCACCTTGTCCGGCGTCGAATTTGACTTGGGAGGTCCTGGATATCGAGTTAGTTTAATTAAGAAGAGATATGTATCTGGTAAGAAAAATGACTACTTATAGTTTTTTTTTTTTTTTTTTTAAGAATTAATATAACAAGAAAAAAATTATAGCATTAAAGATTTTAAACTTTTTATATTATAACTAAAGTATAAACTTAATTTTTTGTATGGCAGGAAAATATCTTTGCGATGGAGATGTTGATTTGCGGACTCGTTACGCCGCACCACCTTCAAATGTTGAATAACTTCACTCGAGTTTCGAGTAGACTTGTACATAAATTTTCATATTAAAATTCTTTTACTATTATATTACATTTCTATTTGACTTTGCCATGTCCATAAAAGTTTCTTTTTAAAAAGTTTACAAATAATTATTTATCGTTGCTTCGCGAAATTTTTATCTTTTAAGCGTTCTTTAATATATTTAAAATTTATAAATTTTCTTTAAAAATTAAAGCCGCATTTGTTGTTGATTACATTAAAAACATAATCTTTATAAATCAAACTATAGACATGGACTTTGTGACTGAAATTATGAAGGTCTTAAAGGATCTTAAAAGTTTTTGTAAAAATGTATATTATCAAAAGAAAATAAATTTTTTATATCCTTTAAATGAAAACTTATAAATTTTTTTAATTTTTATTTAAAATTATTGGATTAAATGTATTACGTTTTTATAAAATATATATGGTATTAATAAAGTGCCTTTTATTCACATTTTGTAAAATGAAAAAAATTTAAATATAGCAAAGTTTACTTTATTGTAATAAATATGGTGAATTAAAGAAAAATGAATCTGAAAACAAGTACTTATTCATTTTTATGATACATTTTTAGTTTTTTTTAATGTAATGGAAGTGATTATGATTTTTCTTTTTAATTTAAATTAAACTGTAATAAAATTATCGCCATTACGTGCTTAAGATAATTGTAATAAAACACTCTAAGTTGTAATACTTGTTATACGAAAAAAGCGAATTCACGAAGTGCTTCATTAATAGTTTATTCAGCTTTAGTTTATTTCATAAGGTTATATACGAATATTTGTTCATTTTTTTATAATCATAGCAATAATTAATAATTTGTTAAGATATCGGTAAATTATTATTTTCAAAATTTTACTGATTCAAATTTAAAAGGTAAATTCTTATAAATTAGCATTGAAAATTATAAATCCATTTATTGTAGCTTGTTATTAATAATTATATATACAGAACCAAAGAATTCTTAAATTCAAAGATTTAACATGATTGTATGATTTTGTAAAAATAAAAGTCGAATTAAGAGAAGTTAAAATGCATTACGTTTTATTTAATCGACGTGTCCTTATAGTAAATATGACATTGTACATTAATGTTTCTTGTATTTCTGTGCACCTCCTGTGAAAATTCAGCAAAAAATTTTGTATATGTTTAACCCTGACGATTGAATTTGCAATGAATAGAAAATTATTACATCAAAGGCAATTCAAATGCTCACAATGAAAGATTAAGGAAATATCCAGCATCCCCTTGCATTATACATTTTTAACAAATGTTTACTTTGAACGCATTTTTGTACACTTACAAATATGGAATTTTATGGAAAAGGTACGTATAGAATAATAATAAACTTTTACGCAGTCGGCGTTAAGCACAATAAGATGTAATTATAAAAAATAACATTCAATATTTATAATTGCATTATTTTTCATAGGATTTCTATTTGCTATTCCTTTCAGAGAGAGGTTAATCAGAATAAGAAACAATGATGTTTTTTTCAATTAATTAACTATTAAAGAATTTATCTAAAAAAGAAAGTGTTATCATTCATGAAGACATGTTTTCCTATGAGTCTACATTCTTAACAAAGGAAAGAATCACAGTTGTAGACCAGAGGTGTTGACCGTTAAAAATACCTTGTTTCAATATTTATAATTATCATAAAAGATCAACTAGATTGATTTTTTAATAAATTTCAACGTTGAAGTAAATGCAGAAGCATAAACTAAATATGTATACATTATTATGCACATTAATAACGTTAATATCAAGTATTTTTACCAACATATACAGAGAAAAAATATACAAACAAGGAACGCACTGACTAAAAATTCTTTATCATTATGAAAATTCTTGGATCAGCACGCTGTAAAATCCACAATCGTTTCTATATTAAAGTTTGTAAATTAATAGCATCCTTTTTATCATGAAAATGATTAAAATTTCGCAAGAAAATCGAAAACACGCTTTAATTACATGATCTAAAATCCATATTAATCGTGACACTCGTTTTAATATCATTATTGTAGCACTACGTTATAACACGAAATGTTACACCAAATCCTTTATACAGTGCTAATAAGAGATTTTTACTATTTATTGTAACAATTTTTAAAGAATAAATCTACTTGCATAAAAATTGTGTACAATTTTTTTGCCACAAACACACTTTTTTGGTGGATTTGATATATATATATATAAACTTTTCACGATTGGCTTGTATTAATAGTAGCTCATTCCATGCAGAGAAACGAAAAAAAAATTGTGTATCCAGAGAATCAAGATTTACTTGATTAAGCATTTCACAATCACATCTGTTTGATTGGCACGAAATTCAATCAAATTTTAAAAAGAAACTGGCGTGATATACTATACGAGATATATATTCATAAGTTGAGATCACAAATACTGCAGTCTGATTTAGCAGTAGCAGTAGCATTATTATTTACTAAAATTCTTCCTGGTATAACATGACTTGTAACTACAGAGGATGCTATTTTTCTATTTATCTTAATTATTTGCTTTCAATGTTTATATGCTAATACATCTTACTATACGTATACAGTGACATAGGTGCTTAATCGACTTTAAAAGCTTACACGAATCAAAATAAGTCACTAAATTAAATTTTTTTAAATCAAAAGTTGTAACAGGCAGTGAGTGCTCCAGCCAGAATATAAATTACTTTGATGTTTTATAATATTTTGCAGCATTCATTTATAAGTTCAATGAGATTAACAAAAACTGATTTCATATAAAAACTAAAAATGTTATTAATAAACTAATATGTACAAAAACGTAAAAATATTTAAAAAATTGTATGCAAAGTTTCCAAAACAGATTGCAATAAAAAGTGGACATAAAAATAATAAAATAAAATCAAAAATTGTGATATGGTAATATAGTGCTACCGTTACTTTCGATATACGTATAGATTCATTTTTTATCAATTGTAATTAACCGTAGTCGCATTACTATTAAGTTTGAAGTTCGATGATTGCCAATAAATCTTTTGTGAGAAAGGAAAGCGTACTGTTTTATTAGCCGTAGGCTTTTAAACGCTTTTTCTTTCTTTAAAGAAGTCATCAAAACGTTTCCAAATTTCGTAAAAGATCTACTTTTGCAACTACACAAATAAAACTAGAAAGAATGAAACAATCAAGAATATAATTAACAATCAGTTCCTACTAATTTACTTTTTGTTTTCCGTCGAAGTATTCCTTTCTTGTGTACTCAACACTGATGGACAGGCACTGTCCGATTTATGTTTAAGTAGCTTTCGAGGATTACTATTATCATTATTAGTCGACGACTCACAAGTAGGCATCCCAACCACAACATTTTTTCTTTGTACATCATAACTTTCGCACAGAGATTCGTCCTGAATTTGCTTGACTATTTTGTTGACGACTTCAGTAGTACTCGTTGAAGCATCGACGAGTTCCTTTATCGAATTCTCCTCACTCTTGTTGCCAGTCGGCGAGTCCTTTTCTTCGGCTATTCGTGGCAACTGACTGGAATTAGACATAGACATGGCAACGTTGGCAATATTTATCGATATACCGTGAGCGATTTTGGAGTAATCACTACTACTGACGCCTTTTTGTGGCTCGATTGGCGGCTTTTTATCAGTCTTGGACACATCGTCTTTAGCTTGCGCTACATCGCTACCCTCGTCCGAACTCTCCGGATAAGTTGCTTGAGCTATACTAACTCGAGGAGTCACTTTAATCGCATTATTCGCCAACGGTGAAATCGAAGTCTTATTCTCTGCTGAGCGTGGATGCAGTCTGTCAGGACTGAGTGCTCGACGTAACAGAGGAGAACCAGGCTCAGCTGATTTCGGCCTACCATACGTTTTTTTCTGGTTATTTGGCGTCGACAGCGATGTTCCTACGCACAATTACAGAATAATTTTTTAGGATTTCACGTATAATTAGTTTTCAATTATTAAAGTTATAATTACCTGGACTGTATGATTGAGTTGTATTGGAGCTACCAGGCTGATGACCAGTAGGAAAAGCGAGAGGACTAGGGCTTCGCGTTGGACTGGCTGGAATAGGTGAAGGACTGGGCGTTCTGGCTAAAGGTGAGAGCGGAATGTGTCCAACAGATTTTCTTCGATTCGGCGAGTGTATGTTTTTGGCGGCGGTGTGTAGTTTGTGCTTCAGACCGTGCAACGTACTCGGTCTCTGATAATGCGCTTGAGTGCCTATACTAGCAGTACTAGTTCCACCACCGCTGCCGCTGTTACTCGAGCCAGGCGATGATGAGTTCGGACTTGAACATGGACTTGAATTACCTGCTCGTAATAGAATGTTGTATTATTATATGTAATAGCTATTGTATATAATATTCAATGACTTACACGTCGAATGATACGAATCAGAATTTGGACGGTTCGTCGGTGGGGACGGACTAAAATGCGGTGAAGACTCTTGTTGCTGTTGCTGTGAACGAGCAAACGATTGGAAGGAGCGCGACGGAGTTACCATTGACGGTGAACATATACCAGCTGCCATCTAAAAGAGTTTGCGGGACGATATGAAGTTGTTGTTAAAATATAATTTGAGGTTGAAAAATTTTTTGTTACGTGAATATTGTTTGCTGTTGTATTCGATGTCAAACATTAAATAAAGCAAAACGAGCGCAAAGTAAGAAAACCAAAAATAAAAAAAAGCATACCATAAGAGGTGGTTTGCTGTCGTTGGGTAGTATAGGTGCTGTCAAAGGACAACTGATACTTAATGGCTGCAATTAAAAGAAATAATAATATGCTTAGTGCTTTGGTGTTGATGAATATTCGTGAGCCAAATAAAAAGTTCAAATAAAATTAATATTGCTATGTTTTTTGGAGTATTTTTTATTATAAACAAGTAATACCTGCTGCATTTCAACACTAGCCCTCTTAGAACTTATTTTACGGAAAAGGGAAGTTTTGCGTTTTTTGTCCGAGTGATCTCTCTTTTGCTTTCGCTGTCGAGGATGTAACGTTCTTCTGGCCATTCTACTCTGGGCAGGTTCGCGCTTTCTTCCGCCTGTTTTTATACTCGTATTTTCTAGCGGAGTACTTCGAAGTGTTACATGATCACCGCCACTCAGCATTAGCTGAAGAACCTGAGTATGATACAAGCCCTGAACTGGCTCACCATTAATGTGAGTAATTAAATCACCAGGCCTTAAACCAGCTTCGAATGCAGGACTTGATTGATCCACAGCCTATAAATAAAGTTATTCATTATTGAAATTCATAAAATAATGAAATAATTCTTAGTGAAAAGTCATTATAATAACCATAACCAAATGATGCATAGTGTAAAAGTCACTATCACCGTAATAAACTCTTATTGTGTGCACAGTAAATCCAAATCCACATGGACCTCTTCGTATAATTATTGGAGGCTTCAAACTCGTTACTAAAGGACTCAGTTCTCGGCAGGGTGATGTATCACGAGATGATGCAGTAGATGAGCCTCCCGGTGATTCAATTGCTTGATTTATAGATGTTGATGGATCAACTGAAAGTAATAGAGAATATGGTCAAAAATTCATAAAGAATTAAATTTAATAATGATAACTTGTAGTTTAAAATGACAAAACCAACATGAAAAATCTCCCGTTGGTATTACTAATGAAAGGCCGCTTGTAGACGCAGATTTAATAACAGAACGTGATTTTTGTTTGTCGGTTGGCATCAGGGGCAACGTCGTCAAAGACTCATAAGAATCTGCACTAGAATTGTGTTTATCTTCAGTAGAATCTCTGTGTGCTGCTGTTAAATCGAGTCTAAAAAAGTAAATATTTTATTAATATGCGATAAACATCAATCGCGTCCAAAACAAACGATGCTTTTTCTAGATAGCAACATGTTGCAACAAATACTAAAGCAAATGATACAATGATTAAAACATTATAAGAATAAAGACTTTAAGGATAACGATTAGTTTAAAATGAGATAAAAAAAGAGCACGCAGAGGCGATCTACTGCAAGCACTCACGTGAGGTTACTGTCATCATCGAAGGAAATACTGAACCTGGGAAGCTTGTCTCGTGAATGAGCGTGCCGCTTCCTCTGGATCTGCGGACTGATATCATCCGACTCAGTTTGCGAGCTTTCTGGGGTACTATGGCAGGCTCCAACGTTCGAACTCAGACCAGGAGGTGTTCTCTTCACCGTTACTTGAGAATCTGAACTGTCCGTTGTTCTTGGACTAACCGTTTTATTTAAGTCGATTGATCTCGAAAAATTTGGCGTTGCTAAACCACTAAAGCTTGGAACACTTCTTTCGCTTAGTTGTACGGGTTTTTGTGCTATTTAAAAAAATAGAATTCAAAATTAATATTACATTGGATAATTGTTATCTATACAACAATTTAACCAAATGTTTATTTTACTTGTGTCTTCCACTCTAGATGGAGATTGTACTGTTGGTGAATTTAAAGATAGTTGAGCTACTGTTCTCTCGAGCTCGTTCCTGAATAATTGCTTCTTTAAAGAATCTGTTTCCGATTCTGGATTAAAGTTTGGTGGACGTGTTTGGGAAATTTTACGAGATTGTGGTGAATATGAAGAGAAAGAACCAAATAATGGTGAGTCATCAGTATCATCAGTGTCATCACCTAAGTCGTGATTGTAACGGTCCATTCGTGCTGAAAACAAATGCAAAAAGTTCTTGTAAAATGATTTTTGAAATAAATATATGTTTGATTTTTGTAATATTGAACATTTTTGAATCCAGAATTTTAATGAATTTTAATTGTTTCTGTTCCTGATAAAATTATGTTTTTGAAAAATAAGTATGCATTTAAATGTATTTATTTTTTATTGAACTTTTTACTTATTTCTGAATTTTTTGTTTACTTCATGCATGAACTGAGATAGGTTACATATTTAGCTAATTGGTGAATAAACTTTTATGGTACGTCCCTAAGACTGGTTAATTGTTTTACTTATAATTTTATTGTATTTAGTTTTTCTTCAAATCGATCAAAAAAAAAAATTTAACTTCGACATGGAATTATAAGAATTGAAAACCTCATTAAAAAAATTAGCGGTAAAAAAAATCAGTATGCTCTTTGAGAAACCATTCTGCTAATTCAGTTGTCAGTGAATTTGAGGTCATTTTTATTTTACTTACTGTCAAAGTAACTAGTATCTTCGTCATTTGTCAATTGAGGAACAAATTCAGCTTTCTGTCTCAATAAACTATTCCAATTTACTCCATAAAAATATGGATGATCTTTAACTTCGTGTGAACCACCAGTTCCTAACCGCTCACGTGGACTTTGCTGTAACAAAGATGTTATTATGTCTTTTGCCTCGGGTTGTACAGGCCAATCATCTTCTTCAGGCCATTCAATATCATCTGAAAATTATTTATTTTAGTATATTTGATAAAAAATATTTTTAAGCAAAGGTTTATTGTATCTACCGTTTACTGTATGAGCAAAGAGTTCTTCTGGAGTTTCTCCAAAGAATGGAACGCAGCCAATCAAAAATTCATATAATATAATTCCCATAGACCACCAATCTACAGGTTTACCATAGCCTTGCCGAAGAATTACTTCAGGAGCAATATATTCAGGTGTGCCAAAAACTTGTTTATCCGAAAATTGTCTAGTGTCTTTTTCAATATAACCCTCATACAAATTTGTAGCAACTAAAAATAGAATTATATAATATAAAATATCTAATATAAAATTAAGAAAATATGAGAAATACAATAACCCGTTGTATTACTTACGTGACATAAGTCCCATTTTGCTAAGCCCAAAGTCCGTAAGTTTTATATGGCCTAAGGCTGTAATTAATAAACTGAAAAAACAATAAGAATATTACTTCAAATTACATTCCAATATAATTAAAATTATTAAATTCATTTTGATTGTATTTATAGTATTAAAATTATTCAAAGTTACCATTTAGCCAATATCTAATATTTTTTATGCAACTTGCAGTTTCAAGGCTGCACAAAACTAACTAGAACTATCCTAAATTATTAAGTAATACTTGACTTACTTATCAGGCTTCAAATCTCGATGAACAATCCCATAACTATGAAGATACTCAACAGCTAAAACGGTTTCAGCAAAGTAAAATCGCGCCATATCCGGAGGTAATGGACCGATATTTTTTAATAGATTTGCACAATCTCCACCTTCAACATATTCCATCACTAAACATAGATGTTTCTGTAGTAAAAAAAAAATTATTTATTAAATTTTAAAAATAATATTTAAAATTTATTCATTTTAAATTTTTAACATAAAAATTTACCTTTGTCTCAAAACTACAATACATGGAAACTACAAATGGATTGTCTGTAAAACTCATGATATCTCTTTCAGCGAATACTTGCTCAACTTGATTTCTTAGCATTAAATTATTTTTATTAATTTTTTTCATAGCAAATCGTTGCCTTGTCGATTTTTCTTTAACCAAGTATACCGCTCCATATGCACCATTGCTTATTAGTTTCAATATTTCATAATCACTTTCACAAGGAACGCGTTGTTGTAACCTTTCCTCTTCTTTTTTGTTAGGACTTGAAGATGCTAATTGCGAATTGCTATCACTTGAACTTGCTGAATCCTCTAGTTTATTCATCTCTTCTTGTAATTCTAAAATTGAAAGTTATATATAAATAAAAATACAATAAGATGCTACAGAATGCATTATATATCAACCAGAAGATTTTAAATTTCTTGCCTGAAATTGGATCGCGATTTAAAGATAATTTATTAATTATATACTGTGGAATATCTTTTTCTATTCCAATGGTTATCTTTGCTTGGCCCTCAGCTTGTTCAAGAAGGTGATAAAATTCCTCTGGATCAAACTCAAGACATTCGAGTAATCGAGCAGGTCGTGATATAATCAATAAGAGCTTTTTTATAAGTCCAGTTAATCTCGTTGCTGCTTCCAATGATTTTTCTTTTGTCTTAAAGTTAAATAATTACATTTTATATAATTTAGATTATTATTTGAATTTTATTAATTTTTAATCAAAGAAATTATACCTCCATCAATAGATGCTCTAAATTTTCACTCATTTCATAGAAGTACCTAGTAGTTATTAATTTTTCTTGCGATTTTTGTAAACAGTCTCGAGCCATTTCGATAACTTGGTGATGCACAAAGCGCAGTATAGGTAACGAATCCGGAATCATTTGAGTAACAACTTCATATTCGTCAATATCCTTGTTTTCGTTTATGAAATTAGTTAATCGTTCTTCCATTTGCTGAGTAGCCTGAAAGTAGGAATTTTTTAAGATTTATACAAAACTTGAAATATATAAATTAAATTATAAGTAAAAATTTCTGATGAACTGAAATCGTAAATTTGTGTTACGTAAAACGATTTTGAAATGAAAACACTAATAAATTTATAGATATTTACTTAATAATAAGAAATATTTGATTTTTAATGATATTCTTTACTATTTTGAAAGATAAATAAGCATTGAAAAATATAAAAACAAATATTAGGTCCAACAGAAATAAGGTCGCATGGTTAGCGAAAGAAAAATAAAATAAACACGTGCTCTCGAGCAGGCGTTATTTGTGTTTTTCGTCGGTTTCCGAGAGTTTCTCGCTAAGCGCAATGGCAAATTGCCAAGGTATGCGCTTCCATTAACACACATAGAAAAACATTTAACGTCAGACATTCGTTCGCCCACCTTCGGGAATCGTTCCTTGTACAAAGTATTCATCATGACAATCTCGCTGTCAAGAATTGGCGAGCGACTTGGACTGCTGAGACTGCGCGAACGTGGACGGTGCAATGGAGATCGGCGTCCAGTTTCCTCATCCAAAATTTGACCAGACATATTGCTTCCGGGAAATCCTGGATGTACGGATGAACACGGTGTACCTGGCTTTGAAAAATGGCAGGAGAGCATTCGCAGTTCGTCCTTCGTTGGAATGTTCGGAAGCTGATGGAGGCGTTCTTGGCTCGAACACTGAGACTGTTGATTGAAACATTTTGGTTGGAAATAAAAAAAATAAAGAAAAATTGAAAGAAGTACTTAAAAGAATGATTTTAAACTATTCCTAAAATTTGAAATCATTAAAATTATTTACCGAAACATTGCTAGATCCAGGAGTTGTTCCATATCCACTGGAAGGCAAACTGGCCACGGACCAACGTCGTCCATCGGCCGAATTCGTTGCACCTCCACCAATCCTGCTTTTTTGAAAATTATTCAATTATTAATTTTTTTATTAAATATTTTTTAATAAAAAAATAATATAATGTTCATAATAAATTTGATACCTTTTAATTGGAACAAAAGCAAAATGTGGACTGGATGACATTCTAGGACTTTCCAACGGACTACCCACAACTGGTACAAATGCTAAAACAAATATAATAAAAAATATTAAATATAATATGCAGAAATAAAAATTTAGATGCTAGAATGATTTTAATACACGCAGACTTTAAAAACTCTTGATATTTTCTAGTGATCAGTGTTGGCATAGATTGCACATTTACAATCATGAATTAATAACACTTGCCAAAAGATTTACGAAATTTTGTCACGTTACCAAAGCTTTAATAAAGTACTAGCTATTGACTCTTCGAGGTCATTTACTGTTTAATTATTTATATATTTGAAAACAAACATAGAACATTAAATAATTTACATTTAGAAAAATAATAAAATTACCTGATAATGGAGAATGACATCGCGGAAGAGTCGGGGACGTGGTAGAAATGAAAGACTTTCGATGTGATGCTTTAGCTGCCCGTCGCGGTATGTTAAAATCTCTCTGTAAAAATAAATTAATAACTCGTATATTGCTAAAATGTTCTTTAGATCTAACCAAAGCTATTGATATTTACCATGTGAATAGACAGTGATGGAGCAGATTTTCCTATAGCAGAATTCCTCATGCGCACTAGGTTTGAGAGTTCGGTGCTCACTAAAAAGTTGATATTTAAATAAAAAATTGTTTATCTACAAATATATATTGATATGTTTACAAAATTTTAATAAAAAAAATTGGTTTGTGAACAATAAAGAGATATAGTACCAGTAAACTAAACTGAAAACAAGAATTCTAAATTAATTGATTTAAAATTATTTAAATTTATGAAAGAACTGTATTAACAAGTTTGAATATTTGAATTGTCTCCAGATTTTAATTAAAACCTTAAATAAAAAATATAAATAACAATATTAACCTGGGCGAACAGGAGCTTCTTTACTTTCAACCTTTGAAGTTGGTAATAATCGACGAGTTGTATCTGCTGATTCCATTTTACCAGTAGTTTGTTCAGATTCGGGTTGATCAAAAACTAAAACTCGGGCAGAATTACTGTGTGTTCGCAACCGAGGTCTGCTTGGTCTATTCTTCGACTGATCCATGGCTTAACAGCTTCCTAAAAAAACAATAATTTTGTAATTAAATTATATGGTATTATCAACCAATTTTTTATTATACTTTTTTAAGAGAGGATATTACCGTAACAAAAGTTAATTTCATTTTTAATGAACCCGTTGAGTTTGTTAAAGCTTTGAATTTATGATTATTTTACTTTTTCAATTTTATCTTTTAATTTATCTTTATTGTATTAATTTTAATAAATAATTTTATTGATTAATCTTAGAAGAAACTGCACTGAAGCAGAAATAACCTGTTGAACAAAGGATTACTTCATGTAAACCAGGAAATAATTAAATAAAAGACCTTTCCCTTTGATTAAACGATCACTCAGAGGATACGTGAAGGCTTGCATTGTAAAGTTTTGTACACATAAATAAAAAACTACTTTATTATTAGCTTATAATAAACTGCATGATAAGTTACACATCTATCTATAGTCAATTAACATTAAACCTCATGCAACTCTAAAGAAAACAGTGGAAGACTACATTTATTCAAGGAAAATGTTTAAAAAATTTGATAATATTGTCTTTAATCAAAATCTTCATGAGCATTACACATATGTATTTCTGTTAATTAAGATTGTAAATGTACTAAAGCATACAAAATTATCTCATAAAAAATTACTCTTATCTTAATAGCTAGCTTTTGTATTTGCAAAATATTAGATATGTCAATGTAATTTATTTCTTATAACTATTTGGTCAGTTAGAATTTTAACATATTTTGTTTCCTCTAAAAATGGTCAAGGAATTCTTAATTAAGCTTTGCATTATTAGCTTTTAATTCATTTAAATTTTAGATCCATATGCACAATACTTATTATTGTTTGTTAGCCCAGGCATATTAAATTTGTAATTCTAAGTGTCCACGTTTCAAAGTAGCTAATAAAAAAATCATTAAATGCAAGGCTAACAGAAAAAGTTTCTGTTCCCGAAAGACCACATGCCTTTTCCAGTAAGTGCAACATGTTTACGCTCAATACCCGGATTCTCGAAAGTTTCGTACCCTCGTCTTTTTAGCCATCCAAAAAAATCCATTGTTTTCATTCGTCGCTGAATCATTCGGCGTCCAGAACGAACACACACGCACTCACAGACAGACGGGCAGGCAGAGAGCGAGCCAAGCTTTTGCTTGCAGCAACTAATCTAATCTAGAGGCCCGCAGAACGTAAACACAGAAGCGAGCGGAACAGACAGCAACGCTCTCCCGGTCTCCGTGGGCTCTCGCACGTGTGGCGTCAATCCCTGCATCTGGGGGAGCAATAGGGATCGATCCCGGGAGGTCTCCGCCGCACGAAACGCCGCACGGGGGGACGGGAAAATTTGGCTGCCAATGACAGACACACTAGTGGTGGCGACCGAGCGAGAAGGAGAACACAAGAGGGAGCAAGAGGGAGAAGGAGCGAGAGAGAGTTGCAGAGATTAGTGACTCACCTGGACAGAGAGCAGCTTAGCGAGCTCGTCTAAAGGGGGCACGGACTAGAGCCGCAAGGGCGAGCGAGGGCTCGGCGAGAGCACGGCTCCGCCGCTGGGACATGAGGGCCGCTCCTGCTGCTTTCGATGCTCGTTTTCGTCGTCGAGGTCGCGCCTCCGCGGCGGCGAAGCTGGGGCTCGCCCGTGCTCGCGGGCTGCATAGCGCAGCCTCTGGCTTTCTGCTACCTGTCCTTGTCGACTTGGGTGAAGTGCGGTCGATCACAGGCACCCGCCACCCCCCGCGCTCGCACTCCGTGAGATAATTCGCGCGCGTGCGCTCACTCGCTTCGTCGACTCGATGCGATGGATGGACAGCTGAAAGAAAGGAGAGAGCGAGTCGAGCACAACCGCTAAGAACGTTCTCCTTCTTCGCAGGCGGCCGAGCTAGAACTGAATAAACATTTCGATTTTATATATCTATATATATGTGTATGTATATATATGCATTGTCCGAGTCTCCTTCTGCAACTGTCTTACCGACTGTTCCAAGGCGCTACTGTCGCCGGTTTCAAACGTTCTGCAAAAGCAGAATTGGTTCAAATTATATTTGTTGTTAAAAAACTTGATTTTAAAATAGATCATTTGAATTAGGGATCATAGAATAACTAATTTTTATATTACAAAATTGTAAAGCAATATTTTTTGCATTGTTTTACATACATATTAAACGTATTATTACGTTTCGGGTAATTTCGTAGTAAAACTGTGTGAACATATCTAGATTTTTTTCTAAAATTTCTAATGTGAGAAGATAAAATTAAATAACCTTGTATTTTGTGAATATAAATACTTTAAGTACGCTTTGAGTTTATAGACACAATTTTTCGATTTCCACGCCAAGTTCGCATAATAATATTGATGTAACATAATATTAAATGAAAACACGCAATACAACGATTTAATAAATGCCAGCCACTAAGCAGTATAGCGCTTCAAATACTACGCAACGGAAAGTAAACACTATAGTTTGTAGTCATTTCTGGTATTCTACACTTGCGGCATCATGACCTACTAGACAATATCAGCTAAACTAAAAATATACGTCCTTTATTAATTAAACTACGATTTTCTGAATATAGCGATCTATTATATTATATATTCTATTATATATTGGCTGTGTTACCCTAATGGCCAAATTCTACAAATTCAGCTTAAAAAGTTTGTTTACATAAAATTAAATTTGAAGTTACTAAAAGGGATACAAAAAAAATCTTAAATAAGGTAAAAAACTATTACTTTATAAATTTTTTTTATTTTTTTATATAAAACTTTTTCAAGCTAATTAAAACTTAAAAAAAAGATTACTTTTTTTTTACAAAAGTGAAGGAACATTCAAAAATAGTACATAGTGTTCGAGATATCGATATAATATATCGAGCTTTGTTGTATAATTCGATAGCCGTTCCGCCTTTTCTAGTTAGCTGATTTGAAAAACGTGTTGCTAATAGCCTATGCAACATTAAAAGTAATTTTATAATAAATTTAATAAGTAACTGAGTAAAATTTATAATTAAGTTTTTCTGCTTATTATGTCATTCTTTTTTCAATTTTTCTTTTTTTTCATATTTCGCCTGTTACACTAAAGGATGTTGATCAACAGAAATTTATAAAATCTTCAAGGCCTATTTGAAGAAGTGTAAGTTTTTAAAATTGTAAATTTGTAACTTTTAAGCTAGATAAATACCATAGGCATTAACTGACAACAACAAGTTACATATTTTCAATTAATTTCAATAGCTTGTAACTTTAATTACAAAAAAATGTGTATGGTATATTTTCATTATAAATTTTTTTTGAAGTTTTAAAAATTTCCATTAGATTGAAAAGTATATTCATGGATAAATTATTAACTCTGTTTTTACATTTTTAGGACTGGTAAGATGCATGTACTTGGATACCATATCTATATTCCTAATCTTCTGAGTGTAGTAGCAGCAATCAAAATTTTTAATGAATGTAAGATATGTGCTGCTTACCCGAGTCATTTCTACAGATCTGCAGGAGATCTGCAGCAATGATAGTCACCATACGTGTTAGAGAAATGGTACTCACTCAAGTCATTTCTGCAGATCTGCAGAAATTACTTGGCTGAGAACCATTTTTTTTACATCAGAGCACTTCAGAGCCTAGAACAGCTGAAATTGATTAATCTTTAGACTGCTGGCATTTTTGAGGTCGAAAAGTGGCAAGTTTTGACATAAAAATCCATACATAAGTTACCTAAATTACAAGGACACTATAGTGGCTTTGCAGCAGTCTAAAGGTTAAGAAGAATTCAAATAGTGATCAAAAACTGCCAAGCCAGGATCACAGAGATCTTGACATATTATTTATTAATAAACATTTATAAGAAAAACCTTTATTTCTGAACATCCCTTTATCTTAAAAGTATTGAAATATACATGTAAAAATTAGTTTCATTGACACTTTAGCTCAACATTTTTTTATAATTTTTATTGATTAATAAAAAGGTAATAATAATAATAAAATTAAAATCAAACAGAAAAAAGTATTTAAAATTTTTATTTTAAAAATTTATAGAAGCTAATATAAAGTTTATTTTTGGAATGTGTAAGTATTTTCATCTTGTTGATTGTAACACTGTAAAATAGGACATAGAAGTCTTCATGACCTTAAAATAAAATACAATTCATTATTGAAGTCAAATATAATAAAGCATGAAGGAAATAAATATTATAATTACGCTTGTAAAATTCGGTAAAGACAGCGGAAAAATTCTTGCTCTCAAAATCAAAGGTCGCCGACTTCTTAATATTATAAATTGAATTAATTTTTGAGTATTGATGGGTGCCTTGTACCAATCGGAATTATATCTAAAGATAATAAAATAAAAATATCCTAATTATTTTCTTAACATTAATGCATTCTTGAACAATTTCGGTATGATTATTAGCAATTTTTTTACATTTTTTCTCGTAATTTTTCTCCAGAGTTTAATAAATTTTGACCCATATAATTATAACAAAACAAATGGAATATCTGTGCATTCGTAAACATTGCAAATCTTATAAGATCCTTAAAATGATTTATGTCTCCTAGTTGAATCACCGTCTATACGAAAAAGAAAATATAATATTTTTATCAACTTGTATCAATCCAAATTCAGAAACACGAAAATAAATATACCGCAACTCCTGTGACGCTCATTAGGGTAATGCTTATAAATAAAACTATCAAAAATGATGTACTGTAGGTATCATTAATATCATCGCAGAAACTGTAATAAAGTATGTTATTTGTAATGCAATAGTTTAGATTACATTCTGAATAACTGTAAGTATTTTATTCCTTTGATACCGAACTCAATGATATTTTGATGTAGAGCAATGCAACGAGACGTTTCCTTATATTTATTTTGATCTGATATTTCATTTGGCGCCGTAGAATTTTTTAAGGCGTTTGTGATGCGTTGACTGAAAAAATAATAATCAAATAATACTGTAAGATAATTCAAATAATGCATGTATTATTATTTATACACCCTAAGACGTCGATCATTCCGCACGCATGATTTACGCAATTCATGTAAAAAGTGTCCGTTCCAAGCAGAGGAATAATTCCATAAGATGCTGAGACGAAGGCATGAATTAATAGCGAATAGTAATATTTCTCTTCGTCCACAAAGAATTCAGTCATCATAATCGGTTCTTTTGGTCTTGATTCATTTAGAGGAATTATTAAATCTAGAACGATTGGCATGAGAGGAAGAAGTAAATATAACATTAAAGCCATATAAACAGCACCTACAACGTTTATAATTTTATTACGAACCGCACAAAAAAAGAAATTATATTACATGTACGCAAACTTCATATTTTTCTTATGTTTTAGGTCTGGTTTATGAAATCTCATTTATTAAAAAAAGTTAATCAAAAATCCCTGCACTAACTAAACTCCACATTTTCATGTTTACATAAGAATTCATTACTAAAGTATACTTTGAATGTTATTTTGACATGAAACTTACAAACGTACATGAAGTTGAGCAATTTTGCTAATTTAGCATAATCGGATAAAATCTGAACTTCTGAAGAATCTAATAAACTGTTCCAATCTTTCTGTATTTTATCAAGGATAGTTTTTACCTGTAAATAATATTTAGTAATAAGCGCAAGAAGTTTATAATGAAAAAATTGCAAATATCAAAATAGTTATAAGCAATAAAATTCGATCTCAACAATCACGCACCTTTTTTTCATTAAGAATTCCGTTTATAAATTTTACTGTGATTGCTATATTGTAAAATAATGATGCAAACGCTTCAATTATAAGGTCTATTTCGTATCTAATTTCGTATAATTTTATAAACTGAAATAAGAACCTATTTTAAACGTAGCATTTTAATTTATAAAATTTGAATGTTACCATAAAAATATATATGAAGTAATGGCAAGTACCTTAGCTACGACGAGGACCATTTGCTGGGTCATCCACAAGTAACGAAATATTTTTGACAATATTAAATCTTGATAAGGCCATATTCCGCATCCGAAGAGAAAAATTTTATTAAATATATAATATATACGAAGAATATCTTTACCTTCCATTGTTTTTAAAACAGTATTTTATTTGATTCATTAAAAATGATCACCATGAGCCATTAATGTTTTTAGGGTTTTTGTTATTGCCTCCTGATCAGAAGTTGCTCATAAGGTTGCTATAACTTCACACTTAAACCATTTGCTGTTTTAACTGAAAGAAAAAACGTCTATTTTTTAATTTAATTAATTGTCAGAAAAATTGTCGCGAGCCGAAGATAATACACTTTAACGCGTCACTGTAGTATTTTAAAAGTTTATTAACGGATTGTACAACGAAACTTCAAGCTTCCAACATCTGAGTATCTGAACCTTACAAGTAATTCTTTATTGAAGATAATTGTTATTTTAATAATTGAATAAATTCATCCCGGATTGCATTTGTCCCCTTCTATTCGGCTGTATTAGTACATTTCATTTACTGTTAATTATTCAGTACGGAATCTGCATACTAAAACAAGATAATTGAGCTGACCACATTTCTGACATGAATTGACTTTGTATTTTTAAATATCTTTTCATCGACCGCTTGAAAGCGACCCTTTCGTTATTCTATATTTATTTTATTCATACGATTTTCTTTTCATCGAAGAACGATTTATAAGATAATAGCAAGCTATTATATAACAAAGTTTCTAGATTTAATAAAGCATACGTGCAATTAAACATTTCACGTGTACATATTATTTAAAACTTCACTTGCAGTATTTACTTCAGCGAGAGCTCAGCTTTTTTAAACAATTGTTGTTGAAAATGTTTTATAAAAGTAAACTAAAAAGAAGGTGTAAATAGACAAAATATAAACCGAATAAATTAAATTATATTCAAGAAATGACGTTTAAAAAGTGTTATGTATCCATCAAGTCTATCAGTCAAGCCAAATTTTCTTGTTATTATGTTAACATAGAAGCTTTTTTAAAAATAATACCCTTCTAACAAATACTCTTCTTCGTAGTACAAAACTTATCTAATTTCTGGAATTCAAAGTTAAATGTAGACTTATTTACAGATTTTGATGATTGCTAATTTAGATATTTAAATACCTGCTTATAAAAGTCTGTATAGGAAATTAACTTCTAGAGAGTCTACTGTGGATGGTATGAGTCATCAGACTGCATCAGTATTTAAAAAAGATTATAAATTTTGTTATTTTTCTGAAGGAAAGACTTTCACAATTAGTAATTTTATAAATTTTCTCGAACTACTATTTATTTTTTTCATTCTGAGGCCAACTACTGTTTTAAAAGAACAAAGGAAGTATTCTGTTTTAGAAAAATTAAATTTATTTCATAAAACTATATATTTGCTTTAAAAATTTAAAGATTTTTTTATATACATTTTTAAAGGTTTATTAGTTGAAATTATTATCTGCAAGATTTTACAACTGTAAAATATGAAAACGACGTCTTCAAAAGCTAGAAATGAAAATTTAATGAAAAAATATTGTTTCATATTATTTGTTTAATTATTATACAAAATATTTGTGAGACGAAAAAACTTACACTAGTAAAATTCTCCAAACTCAAAGGAAATACTAAGCACTTGACTAAGCAAGGTTTCAAACATCGTAAAAACATCATTTGAACAAGTTTTCGTGTTTTTATTGATGCTTCGTACCATCCGGAATTAATTCTAAAAAAAATTATTTCTTTTGCTGCGTCATCACTTATGAATAAAACATTGACACAATAAAATAATTCAAGATCAATATGAAAGAATTCAATTATTATTTTAAGAGGTATCTGACAACATATTTTGCAAGTGGTAAGAATTAAGTTTAGTCAGACAATGCATTCGGTTATATCGTATTACAATTTTAAAAGTACTAAGTTATTATTGTCATTTTTTTGGTAGGTATTAAAAATAAATTTTGAAAAAATAATATATTAATTAATACTATGTTTTTCATAAAAAATGTTTAAAACAGAAAACTTACATGGCTTTGTATAGGTAGTTATTATGGTCTATCAAATCTTGACTGTGGTAACTGTAACAAAACGTGTGAAACATCTCGGCAAACGTAAACAATCCAAATCGTATTACGTTATTTAAATCTCCCCATTTAATAAGAACCTAATGTAAATGTTCGAAATATTAATTTTATATCAACATGTTCTGCTATTTTATTGCATAGTAATAATTTTTATATTTGATATAATATTACGATGAAATAATGACGAAATTATTATAAATAATAAGTACTTACGACGACGCTAGTCATACCCATGAGGGATACAACTATTAGAAGTAAAAAACCGAATGCAGTACTGAACATGTAGTTCAGGTCGTGAACAAATCTAGATTAAATAATGTTTTTATTAGCCAAATGGTAATATTTTTAAAAAACAATGCAATCTTAAATTTTATTGTTTAAAAAAAAGCTTCTTGTTGTTCAATGAAGCTTAATTTATACCTATACATTGTATGTTTAAATCCTTAGAAAGGAAGATTCCCACGGCTAATATAAAAAATGGCCTTGAAGAAGAACGTACAAAACCATTACCATAATACATTATTTAAAAAAAAAAAATTGATTGTTCTAGCAGGCTTTGTACGTTTTCAACTACATAAAAATATTCAATATATTACAAATAATTGATTTGGATTGTATACCAACTCGAGTATATTTTTGTGTAATTTCACGCAGTCGGCTATTTGAAAATAGGTATCTTCATTTAACGCATTCCTATTGTTTTGAGATTTTTTTGTTTTTTCAAGTCGTCGCCTGAAAAATAAGCATGCCAGTTTATCTCTGATAATAAGATCAAAAGCTCGGAAAAAGAAGTTTGCTAAAGTAATTTTATACACAAGGATTGCAAATATCCCGCAGACATGTTGAATACAGTTGGCAAAAAATATGTCAACTCCTAGAAGAGGGGCAATACCAATGAGTGAGGTACAGTAAGCGTGCATTAAGATGGAATAGAAGTACTTGTCTTCGTCAATGTAGAACTGGACATTGTATAACGATGACCTCGGTCTCGATTCGTTAAGTGGTTGTACAAAATCCATTATAATTGGGGCCAAAGGAAACAAGCAAAATATAGTTAATGTGACATAAAGGCAACCTACAACAATGAGTACCATTAGAAAATTTTGTTTAAATAATTATTTGTCTCTATCATAAGTCGATGATTTAGTATTTCAAATTGAAAAAAACGGTTACTCATCATTTTTTATGGCTTTGATAGAGTAAATGATTGGTACAAGAAATAGTAATAATTAATTTTTAATAATTTTCAACAAATTAAATTATACACGAAACCAATATATAACTTACCAATGTACGCCCCACCAATATATATTCCTACTTGAGAATACTGTTTTAAAATTTCAATTTCTCTTTTGTCAGTTATATTTTCCCAAGTTTTGTGAATTTTCACTAAAAGACATTTTATCTGTAAGGAAACTGAACCATCGGTTACAGTTATTTAAATATAATGCAGATAGCTGCTAAATAAATACTAAGTATAAAATGAACTTTACCATTTTTTGATGATAGATCATATTGATATATGCAATGGCCAGTGTGATGTTGTAGAATATTGGAGGGAAAGATTCGAGAATAAGATCAACGTTAGTTCGATTTTCAATGGCTTTTATAGTCTGTGAAAAATATTTTTAAAATTATTAAAATTCAAGCTACGGGTAAGAAATAGATGACTCATACCTCCGGTACGAGAATACTAATATGCTGCAAGCACCACAAAATCCTAATTACTTTTGCTGTCATTTGAGATTGAAAGGGCCATATTCCACAGGCAACCATAAAAGGTACATTGAGTCTGAAATAAGTTCGGATGCCATAACTGCTTTTATCCATTTCTATAGTGTCCTTATACGTATATTGCTTTATTTTTTGTAAATTTCCACCGAACCCTTAGTACAAAAGATGTGGTAGAAGGGTTCAAAAAAATCATAGATATGGTTGTAATATAAGCTACTTTTGTAGAATGCATCAATCGATTCAGTTAAACGTAGTCTTTGCTAAAATTAAGTAAAATTTTCTTATATCTCTTTCTTTTATACATCATTACATTTAATGCGCAGACGCAACCGAACATTTGAATATATAATGCTGTAATGATTCAGGTAAGGCAAAGGGTGAACGTAATGACGAGGTGTCACAGGGGAAACAATCGCACGAATCGTAGTAATTTTCCGTAGGCAATTTTGCATAATCATCGTAAACTATCCAAATTATTGGAAAGAGTTACAGTTTGCATTTACATTCACTGCTCGTAATGCACATATTGCTGCGCTTTTCTGTTCGAGCAGCAGCAGTTCAGTTTTTATAGTGTCTCAAATATTCGAATAATATTAATTATGTTCCTTGGTTGTTCGAGAGTACATTTACAGTTCAAAATAATTACGAATAGAGGTATGTATTTGTTAAAAACGAGTGTTCAAAATTATAACTCACAATCTTATTCAAAAATATAATACTTTATTTTCTCTAGCCTTTAAAAAATATTCTTTTTAGTTACAAAATGGCAAATCTTACCAAACAGAGATACGTTATTATTAACAATATTTAATTCAGAGTTTTTGAGGCCTCAATAGAAATTATGCAGTAGATTTTAAAACAGTGAAATACGACATTGATACTTTCAATATCTACAAAGAATCAAATTAGCATTTTAATGTGGTAAAATTGTCCACTTAAATATATAATTCTTACTTTTCTAAAGCTGACTAGTGTCAATGGGAGTATATTCGCTTGAATTTTATTAGGTTTCAAACTTCTCATAAGTATAAATTTTATTAAGTTTTTTGTTTTTCGAGATACTGCATACCACTCCGAATCGTATCTGAAAATGAATATTCGAATTTCCGTATTCCAATTTCTCGGGTACAAAGCTTCTGTACTCACATGCAGTCATTTAAATTTTCTCCAAAATTTAATAAATTTTGTCCCATGAAGTTGTAACAAAACATATGAAATATTTGTGCTATAGTAAACATAGCAAATCTGACGCAATCATTGAAGCTTTCTTCTAATTTGAAGACTGTCTATACTTTTACAAAATAAATTTAAACTGTCAGAATTTTATTCTATTTGATAATAATCAAGTGCAATTTACAGTTATTAATTACCACTACTCCAGTGACACTCATCATTATAATACATACACTTAGCATGAAGAAAAATGGAATGCTAATAAAATTGTTAAGATCATCGCAGTATCTAAAAAAAGAGATAATAAAATCGAAACACTGTACTAAAATTTACGGTACCGATTTTAAAACATGGTGCGATTCTTAATAATGTAATATAAATGTGAGTTAGCGATAAAATTGATTTAAAAAGCTTAACTCAATAATGTTTTGGTGTTGAATGATGCAAGAAACAACTTCCTTATATTCATCATCTGGCGATTTTTTCTTCAATGAACTTTGGTTTATAATATTTTGTATGCGATTTCTAAAATAATTAACCACTTATAAGAAAACTTTAAGGTGTGGAAGTTTAGCTTAATTTTATTTTAAGCTCCTTTTCGTGTTGCATAAGTAAAATTTATTTGAGATTATATTCCTTTTGAATACTCTATATACTAACCCAAGAATTTTCAACATTCCACCGGCATGATGAACACAATTTAACAGCAAAGTATCGAATGCAAAGAGAGGCATAATTCCAGCTAAAGATGTAATATAAGCGTGAATCAAAATTGTATAAAAATACTTGTCTTGATCGACGTAAAACTGGACCATATATAACGGGTTTTTCGGTCTCGATTCATTTAAAGGATTGACAATATCCAGAATAATTGGTGAAAGTGGAAAAAACATGTACGAAAGGAGGACAACGTAAACCAGACCTGTAATACATCTATTAATTGTTTTATGTAATTAAAATAGTTTTACGTTAAATTATCTACAGAAAGAGAGCTTACAAATATACATTGCATTGAACACATTTCCTAAACGAGCGTAATAAGATAAAATTGCAATTTCTCTTTTATCTGACAAATTTTTCCAATCGTCTTCAATTTTTTTTATAATTTTCTGTATCTAAATTTCGAAGTTGCAATGGAAGCGTAGACTTTGTTAAAATTTTCTTATATCTCGTATGTTGCTTAGATAAAAAATATTTAACTTACATTTTTTTGATTCACAATTACAGTTATAAACTTCATAGCTATAACAATATTATACATAAAAGGTGGCAAACTTTCTATTACAAGGTCAATCTTTTTTCGATTTTCATACATTTTGATTGCCTTAAAATTCAATATAAATGGAGCAATTTCATGCAATTAAAAGCGAGATTTCTGAATTTTATAATATTCTTTTATTATAACTAAGAGCAGGACTTTAGAACATTATCGCTAAACAATATTCTAAACAAATGCTTACGCACTGCAGTTTTTCGAAATACCTCAGGAAGCATAATGCTTGTGTGTTGAAAGATCCAAAAGTATCGCCAAAAAATCAATGATATCCGAGATTGAAAAGGCCATGTTCCCAAAGCCCTTAAGTAAACGATGCTTTGAATAAAGTATTCATCGACACTTGGAATTTCTCGTTTGTTTTTCATTGCTCCATAAAAAAGGACAGACTAGACGAGCAGGCTTCAAAAGTGCGCTCCGAGCTTTTTCTTCGTAGTGCGAGATATTATCCATGAAAAAGTTCTTTCGACTGATAAATTTTTCCGAGCCGCATTTACATGCACAATGAAGATAATGTATTATAAACCACTTTTTCTCGAAGCCATCTCAAGTTTTCATAAGAAGATTTATTTATTCCCCGCCGCTGCCGTTTATCTTTAATCTCGTGGATTCCTTGCGCCGTAAAACTCTATACACTGTGTAACTGAAGAGTTAAAACGTATAAGATAATGAGCTGCAATTTTGGTGTAGCACATGCATAATTTGGCACGTGAATACATACTCCGCCATACGGACATTGTGCCATACTGACTCACAGTAGTTTTCAAACTTTTCCCTTCAATGCTCGTACAAATTGAAATATTTCAAAATGAAACTCGAAGCGCTTAAAAGCTTACCGCGATTAAGTGAGAATCAACATTTAAATTTGCAAGGTATTTTATTAAAAAAGCATTACAGGACTCGTAAAAATTACACGAGCGTTGCAAATCCCGCAGGGAACACCCTGAAAAGAAGGACCCCGGGCCCGCGTATCCTAATCAGAGAAAAGACCTTCGGAACGCCTCTGTCGCGAGCTAGTCAGTCTTCTCTCGCGCGGAGCGCAAAGTGTTTATTCCTTCAAATCTAAGCCAGTTTCCGCGTTGCCATTGTTACAGTCTTAGACCGTGGAGCACGTCAAGCAAAAAAGGAAACCGTCAAGGGGCAACTGTTCCACGAAATTATTTTTGTATTGTTAAGTAGTGTAAGTCGAAAAGCGGACGCGAGTTTCGGCGATATTCCGACAGAAAGTTTTTGAATTTATTTAATTTGATTTAGCAACCGTTTATTTTTCATATCGTGTGTATATAATTAATAAGTTGATATGTTTACAAGGCTTTTATATCGAAGTATATTTAATAGCTTTATATTTGTTCTAAATTAAAAGACGTAAATTACAAAAATGTTCTTATTTATAATAAATTGACTTAATTATAAGCTATCTGCACATCTTTACACTTATTTTTTACAAATTACAATGTATAAAATGCTATGTAAATTTCTAAAAAATATAAATCTTCAATTATTATACAAAATACATAGAAATTTGTTGAAGATAAAAGTTTATCTATTTTTATAATTTTTGTTAGGCACTACCGCTTTCTATAATTAGCGTTCTTAAACTGAATTCGAGATTAATTAAAAGGCAACAAGTAAGTGAATATGCGACTCCAGACACATATTAGAAATCAACCTATAGAATTCTTTTTACGCCTATTTAAAATGCTTACGCCTAAATTATAAATAAATTGCTTACAGTATAAAAACTGGCTTATCTAAGTTGCTCGCGGCAAATTAGACAATGTTGGCTATGATATTATATTACTAAAACTATGTTTAAAGCATTTGCTCCTTAATTTTATACAGCAAATTTGACTGAAAATTTTTAATTTTCCCATAAAAAGGTATCAGCAGTTCTTCGCTCAGGCAGTTGCAGTACACCTTTAATTAAAAAACTGACTGCTCAGTCTACTAAATTCCTGTAGTATTCAATAACCTTGACAGCGCTGAGAAGATTCCCTACTTCGTAAGTAATTATATTTAAGGTGTTTACAAATGTAGGGTCGCCCTTAAAATTCTAGATTTCTTAAACTAAAGAAAAAAAAAAAAAAAAAACAATTTTCAACGGTATCTACGCCATTGTTAACATAGTTTTTTTGATTTAAAAAATCAGTGTACAAACGGTATATATACGCGAGTCCGCAATCACCTCTGCACAATAATGTCAAGGCGACTCGGAGCCAGCTTTTTACCCGTTCAACTTTCGGCGGACTTTCCAGAAGCCTCTCCCCCTCGTGTCGCGGCGGCGCGCGGGCCGCTCCTCCGGCCTCCATCAAATCCAGATGAAGGACCAGTAGAGGATGTTGAAGACGAGGAAGGAGACGGGGAAGACGATGCGGCTGCGCTTGTCGATCCACTGGGCGATCTCCTGCGGCGTCATCGTCGTGAAGGTGTTGAGCTGGCTGAGGGTCGAGCGCCGCTGGAACTGCTTCGCCGGCGGGGGCGACGGGTTGCTGTCGATCGTCACGACGCTGCCGATCGAGTAGTCCTTCTCGTCGTCGATCTTCACCGTCGGCACGGTTATCGTGCTCGGGAAGCTCTGCGGAGACGAAGACTAGTTTACAATCGGTTAATTAGTTGAGGTGTCACTCTGGTTTAATGGATGTTGCGATTCGCTTTGCGTTTTAGCTTGCCGGGAAAGCGCGCGCGTCGGGACGTTTTTACGCGCAATTATATTGTGGCGTGAAATGCATAAAAAAAAGAAATTATTAACTAGCCGGAGAACTGCTTGAAAATGTTTTAGAATATCGTATAGTCTTGAATAGAGAGCAAGTAAATTAACAAAATAAAATAGCTCGCTTATGGCTTACTTTAATTAAATTTGAGCAGAAATAATTTAATTTGCAGCAGCAATTGTTTCCTTAATTATAAGCATTAAAATAATCTACTTTGTTTCAGGCGCTAGGACAGAATCGGTCAGCGATTACAACCCGGAACGAGCCGAGAGGCCTCCTGCGTAGTCAAGTGGAAATCCTCTTAACTGTTTGTCATTCTAACATCTTTATTTTATATAACCACTGCTAAAAATCTAAAGCAAGCGTATTTTTCTTTGTATTCTTGATAATTTTCGAATCTTATCAATTGCTAAAATTAATTCCGAAAAAGTAACGCTAATAAACCGAATTTACAAGAAGTACGCGATACTTCAAAGAAGACCCTTCGACGCTTACAAAACAGTTCCAGGCCGATAAGCATCCAAGCTTGAAGGAAGCCGCAAAGCGAGAAAGAGCTCGTAACTCGGTCTTACGTGTATCGTGAGGTAATTCTGGCTGGTGTAGTCCTTCTCGGAGACGTTGCCGTTGTCGAGGGACGACCAGGAGCGGCTCCTCTCGATGCCGCTGGCGTTCTTCTGGAACTGCTTGCGGGCGAGCCTCGGCGTCAGCGTCGACTTCAGGATGTACTTGCTGTTGACCTTCTTCAGGGGCACGTTTTTTCTGCAACAAGGCGCGGAGATGAGAGGAAAAAAAAAGTGAAAGCTCGGGGTTTTTCGGCGGGCTCGGGCGGCAATGGGGGACAAGGACCCCGGCCGAGCGATGCCCGCGGATTCGGCGTAATTAATGGGCTTTCGGGAGCGTGATTTTTGTTGTACGCTTTGGCTCGTTAATTAAATGAAAGCAGGGCCTTCGTCGGAGCTGCCTTTTTTTGCGGTAAAATGATTCATTACGTCGGGAGGTGTTTGATTGATGCGTTGAGAGGTTTGAGCAATACTTTAAGTGATTAAGGTGTACAAATTTAATTATAGCGCTTTTAATTCTGATGCCGATCTTTGAATATTGCATTATTAATTGTTACAGACGAAACGGTAAAACATTGCTGGCAGAACCAACTTTTTTAGAATCTGCGTAGTTTGAAGGTTTCAAAAATAAAGGCGTTTGTTCCTACTTGTTACTAAAACTAACAATTAAATAGAGTAAATAATAATTACGCGTAAAAAATAAATAATTATCTCTGTGTCCATAGTAAATAAACATCTTATTTTTCGAAACATCAACTTAATCTATTAAAAGTATGATTCAAAAAAGCTAGTAAATCTCTGCAACAGCTAAACGTACTAAAACATGCTTTCAGATCACCGGCCAATGTCATCCGACTATTTAATTCACGAATAAAAGTATTTTCAGAGCCTTATCAAAAGGCAAGTACGACCGGAGCTGTCGCGCCGAGACTCTTCTTCCCAAGCAACAGCGATTAAGTACACACGGTAAAAGTTGTGTGACGCGTCGCACTGAAATTCGCGAGAACTCTATTAGCTCACTTATTTGCTAGAAGCACATCGAGGAGACCCGTTATTTAATAAGCAAACTCGGGATTACAGCGGGGATACATCCGAGAGGAGGCGATTATCTTGCAGCAGGCCATTAAAGGGGAACAGATTTTCAGAAGCAGCTAGAAGCGACGGAGGATTGAAAACAGGCATTACCAGATACGCAGCACAAAGAGATAATAATTATTATCAGACGCAGGGGATTAATGACGCGAAGTTGAAAGGACGGCGCGAAGATCGCTGCTAAAAATAATAATCGTAATCCCTTCTCCGACGGGGAAGCAATAAAATGCATCTGCATCAAGAAACTCTGTCGTTTTTTTTTTCTGGATTTAAGAGCATCAACATCGTAACTTGCGATTTATGCGACCGAGGAGAATCCTTTTATTTGCAAAAGTGAAATGTTTATTGAGATGGTGACATCATATTATTATTGTACGTTTTCGTTAAAAAGTAAGTGGAGATACCTGATCCCATAGGCTTACACTTTACGCGTTCCGGAAATTTGTCGGCGTGATGTCATTAATTTTTTAATGACGTTAAAAACAATAAAGCAGTAAAATATGTAATTGTAATTGATATTTTAAGAGGAAAGATTCAAGTATTTATCGAATTGCACAACGTTTACATAAAAATCGGCTTTTATACAATAACTTGATTTGTCAGTTATTTAATCTGTTGCAATATAAAAATTTTATAGGATCAAGCAATTTCAATGCTTCATTGGAGAGTAAAGGTTTCATTTTACTTGACGTTTATGTAATTTCTCGCTTGTATATTTTGGCAATTAATTCACATTGTTTCAGAGTACTTTTTGATTATTTACTACGATGAAAAGAATTTAGCGCGCATATTCCTTTTTTCGTCGCCTAATATGCATTCACAGGATATTGTGCTCCGGCCTTTGGAAAAAAGTGACAAAACCTATACACCGTTCTTTTGAGGCAACGGCACCTCGGACTTAAAAAATTTGAATATTCATTCAACGGGCAGGATAAGCCTTTTGCACGTTAGGAAAAAATCGCGCTTTAATTGCTCGTTACGTTAGTTTGTGCACGTCTTGCAACAATAAAAGTTTATATAATAAAATTTCAGAAGATTCGCAGTCGTTGTTTCAACCTAAATTTAAGGATTCGTGCAAATTACCTTTTATTTTTAAAACCGAATTCTCGATACTCCGATGATAAAACGCCAAGTCAATGCCACCCCGAATAGAGTAAAATTGGTCATTTTAACCGGCAGCGCCTAGCTTCTCGGATCGATTAATAGCACATCTGCGACTAATTATGGTTCAATGAAAATTTGTAAAAGAACTCGCTAACAATGTGTCTCAGTAGGCTGATCTCAATACGCGGTCCAATTAAGCTCGATCGGCGCAGAAAAAAGCTACGTAATTATTCTCTTAAAACAGTCTTGAAAAACAAAAAAAAAAAAAAAAAAAAGAAAACCGCGTCCAACAGCAAAGAAAGCAGCCGCAACTTTTCCGCGTTCCCAAACAATCGACGGAACGAACGACTGTAAAAGGAAAGAGCGCGCGAACGCCACTCACTTTCTCCTGTAGATCGTGTTGACGAAGGCGAACTCGACCATCGCGGCGAAGAGGAAGATCGTGCAGCCGAGGAACCAGATCTCGCTGGCTTTGATGTACGACACCTTCGGCAGGGAGTTCTCGACCTTCGAGGCGAGCGTCATGAACGCGAGTATCGTGTTGGTACCTGAAAATTATAGAAATAAAATAGGCGACACTCGCGGCTGCAGTTCGGTCGACGCCTCTAGCAGGCTCTCGCGCGCCTTTATGATAACAGTCCTTGGCGGCCGCGCACGCCGCGGTTTATGTAAAGCGTTCCAGTGCGCCCGACGTCTATTCAAGCCGATCAAGGCCGAGAGCCGGAGCTAGCCGTGGCTTTGACTATAGTTTGTCGAAAATTCAAATAGGAACAAGGAAAAAAGGCAGATGGAGTGTCCTTTGAGAATTGGCGGAGTTTAACAATAATAATACGGGATGTTTGCTTGGAGCGAGATAAAATACGTAACGAGAGCTTATCCACGTGCTCGGTTTTAAGTTCAAGAGATAAGGAGATGCCTCTCGCGTAAAAGTGAATCTGTGATCTTCACGTGATATATATCCTCTAGTCGGTTGCGAAAGCCGGCGCAAATTTGCACAGATTTCCAAATGACAACCGAGAAGAAAGAGAGACATTGTTTGTTGTGTAGTTGTGACGAAATGAATGTAAGGCGAAGAGAAACAGAGATTAAGTTCAACGTTTGTCGGGTCACTTGAAAATACGTGCACTCCAAAATCGAGGAAATGTCCTCCGACGCGTTCTTCGAGTATTAAGAACGTAAATGCTGTCTCTCTTGGTGAAATTACGCACATTAAACTTAGTTTCTGAAAATTTATACAGTTATAGCTTAGAAATTAAAGTTTTCTTTGTAATTTTGTCACATAAAAGATTAAATGAACAAAATGTGAACATAATGTATCTTAGACGATAATCACACGATTATCTCAACTCGCAAACAGTATCCCGCTGCTTAGTCAAACAAGTAAATCGTTCTGTGGACCAGTTATTGTAGCTTTAATCCGGGTTTTTCAAATCTAAACGCAAATAACGAAATCTAGACCAAGTACAATAAATACATTCGACCATAAATTACACTCGAAAAGCGCCCCAACCCAAATATGTGCTCGCGCCGCAGAGCAAACTCAAAATCCACGGTCAGTGTGTTCTTCATCCCGAGAAAGCAGTGTTTATTCAAAAGACACAAGTAAACCGCTCGTTTATCGAATCGTAAACGTTGATAAGCTCACCCAAGACAATTCTGGGAGGACTGGCGTCCATGTGCAGCCAGAAGGACACCCAGGATATGACGACGATGAGGATGGAGGGTATGTAGTAGTCCATCATGAAGAAGCCCATCTCCCGGGCCAGCTTGAACGTTATGCTAATGGAGCTGAAGTTGCCAGCTGAAAGTTAGGTCATCGTTTTATTTGGATGAGAACTGTTAATTAACATAGTCGTCGCCGGCGGTGTTTACGTTTTGATAGCAAATTGTGTACGTGATTTTTTCGGCTGTAATTTCTTTAGATATACCATTCGACGTATTGATTTACGATTAACGTCGACTAAAACGGCACGTTTAAAAATTTTCTAGATAAAGTTTCATTGCGAGTAAAATAATACGCGAAAATCTGGAGTTGAATAATATTTTTATATTATATCGTATGTTTATAACATCTTCGTTAATCAAAATAATTCCCTGGCAAGTTGAGCTGCGTCGGGAGCACATTGGTTAGTGCAGTCAAATATTTATTTTTTCAAAACGTCTCTGCTTGTTCAAGTGATCAAAATTACACTTCCATTGAACTTCTTAATAAAGAGGATGTACGAAGCATTCGAATATTTTAAAAAATAAATGAGCCGCACGTTAAGTTTGCAAGAATATTACAAACTGTATTAAAAATGGATTAAAATTCTTCCATCCATCTTCAGCTTGTGAACAATGAGGAAAAATCGAATATCTCCAAAATACACAGTTCCCTTACCAAAATGGCCATAATGCTGTTGCGCGGTCGTGTAAGACACGTCCGTCCTGTTGACCCACTTATCAACCAGTCTGTATTCCGTTAAATGCAGCTCGTCGGCTAGAACAATGGGATCCTCGTCCCAGTCCAAGATCATATCTTGAACGTTGTGTATCCCTGCAAGTACAAGCTTCGTTCATTTGCTGCCCATAAAGGCAAGAGGTGGAAGAGATCGGTTGCCTTTTTCATTTTCAAATTACGACTATTGTTAGATCTACAAACTACTCTCAATGATAAATGTTAGGGGCGTGCATTGAATTGAATGACAAATCGGAAGAAAAGCGTAATAGATTCATACAACTTTCAAAGACCAGCGGACATTCCTGGACGTCGAAGGGGAATTTTTCTAGTCGCAAGCCGCAATTAAGAATCGCTTCCAATCTGAAACAGAACAGAGCAAAGAGCCAAAATGAAAGTAAACGTAGAGATGGGAAGAATATTTGACAGGAGTAAAGAAAATATATGCGTAAAATAAAACCAAGACTTTTCAACCTATGTTTCTTTATAGCTTTCTTTGCAGTACCTCGTTCGAAGTAATTATTTAATAGTCCACGGCGAGCGCAAAAACTTTACGATCGTTACTTGCAATTTTATAAAATAATAAATAAGAATTTCATAAAACCATCCCACCTCTGTTACTCAAATAAACTAACGAAGAAACTCCACACCCAAAACTTAATCAGAAAAGCCAAAACAATCGAGTGAGCTTTTTTCAACCTCATCATTTAAAAGCTCCTGACCCCGAAGTCTTCGCGCAACCTCGACTGACCTGGTATTAAGGATAACCATTCCCGAGGGGTCGATGGAGATGAGCAGATCCTTGACGCTGTTGCCCATGATGACGGAGCTCCGCTCGTTGGCCACGTAGACGGAGGGCGTCCAGATGAGGTCGTGCGCCGACTGGCCGCCGAAGATCTGCGTCTGGTGGGGCGCGATGTCCTCGAACTTGAGCCGCGAGTCGAGGTACCGGAACTGCAGCATCATGTGCACGTCGAATTGCTGGAAGAGCGGAGGGATCAGAGGCGGCCGCTCGGGGGACTTTTACGGGCGAATTTTCCACGCCTCGAAGTCGTTACCGTAACTTTAATTGGTCGAGTGCCTGGAAACGGCTTGGGCTTTGTTTTTCTTTTTGAAAAGTGGACTTGCGGTAAGTGTAAATTATTATTTTATTACTCTTTTAAGTTATCTGTATTTAAGCTCGGGTTACTTTGATAATAAATTACACGCAGAAATAAACAATACGCAATTTTTTCTCTATTTTACTCTAAACTATGCCATGCAAAGACCACGATAATATTTCACTTTATAATACAATAGTTTTCCTGGAACAGAGTGGAAACTGGTATAATTAAATAAACATTTATAATTGTTTCTCTGTTACCTTTCATTTGATAAGAAACCGTTATAGTCGCGGCAAAATTTTCAATTAAAAAAAGATACATTTTCTGCAGTTTATATCAGTCAGCACAAATTGTCTTGAAATCCGTTTCTTGCTTCATAGTCCTTAGTCGCCGTATTAATATTATAATTGAATCACATTTGTTTTATATAATAGTGTGCCACTTTGCCTAGTAATGTAATTAATAATATTCTACTCTGAACAAAGAGTTAAAAGCAATAAAATTTGACCTCAAAGATTCAAAGATATATAAATAACAAATTTGTAATGGATCATTATATATTTGAAATTATCCTTAGAATATTTATTACGATCCTATTAACTAAATTACAGTTATCGTAAGTTCTCATAGTTGTGCAATTTCCGTAAGGTCAGAAGCATTTCATTTCGTACAATTAAGCAATTCATTTAATTGCCGCATTTGCCGAATTCCACTTTATAAGCCATTACGTTCGTACTCCATCAGTGAATGACCGAATCATCGGGCCCTCGACACCTCCAAGAACCAATAAATTTTACCGTTACTCCGCGCACCAACGATCCGACCGATTCCAGTCACTCGCGGCGAAAGAAGTTCGCGCTCCATCGCAATGGAATACGCACCAGAGTCTTCGCCATGTTGGACTTGATCGAGTAGATGTAAGCCCTCGAGCGGACCTTGACAGGATCTTGTTCGTTGACCTCGCCGGGCGGCCGACGCATCTTGTCGTATCGGCACTCGTTGGTCAGCTGCTGCAGAAGCTCCGTTTGCGTCATCGGGCCGACGACGCTGACGTTTTGGCAGCTCTCGGGCCTGTTGGCAAAAGGGCACGTTTGAGTCGGACGCGGAGGGAGAACGATGCGAATCGGCTGAAGGCGAGGGAAGCCTCTGCTGATTAGAGGATTAATGTCGCGATTCGATTCATTGCGAGTCGACGCGGTGTTGCTGCTTAAATAAAGTATCAGAGGTGTCGTGCAGTGCTTAGATGCTTAGTTATTCAATCGCGAAAGGATGGAATGAGTAAGTTTGCTTTGTTCGTAATACGGTTTGTGACAAGAGAATCTAAACTGCACTTTGAATATTCCGTAAAAAATGATTAATAATTGCAATAAAGAACTTTTGTTCAAAGTTTTTCAATTTTTACATCAAGCTTCAAGCTTCAAGCGGAATACGGCTTTGCCCATTAGTATTTAAATAATGATAAACATTTAGAAATCCGTAATGGCATTTTCTTATTCGCCCCACTATGATTTAATTAACAAAAAGTGAAATTAGTTTGCGATTTATAAAGCTGGCATGCATATGAGATTGTTAATGGAAACCTCGTAAATTGAGTTTACAGCAAACGGTTTAGAAACATGAATCACGCCGAATCAACAATGATATTATCATGTTGCCGCGTATCAGCCACTTACAAAAAATTAGTCTCGCGAAGGATTAGGTATAAGTAAATTATTAACCATTGTAAATCTCAGGAAATCGTAATTTTTTTACGAAACTTGTAAAAGTACGCGGCTAAAAACAAGTATGTAAATTTCAAACGTGTCCGAGATAAAAAGATCCGAAAGGAAGTCGAACATTAGCCATTTTTTTAAGAAACTAACTGAAAATTTACGATTGGAAATTCATAAATACACCTAGAAACTTTTTACAATCTTTCACGCTAATTTCCTAAAAAAAAAAAAAAAAAGCAAACTGCCAGGGCAGCCGAGACAACGGCCCGACATCACCATCCACCTCGGCCCGCAGAAAAAGTTACGCGCCATTAGTCGCCGAATCCTCAGGCTCGAAAAACCCGATACCGGCCGACGACGCCAAACGCCGATTACGCAAGTGAAGGTCAGCCGTTCGCCGATCTCGCAGCCCCTCGGCCAAGACCTTCGTCGGGGTCGTCGGTCAGGATATCGCGATCCGCAAAGCGTTCCACCCTCCCTTCCTCCGCTCGGCCGCGAATCGCGGCAAAGGCTCGCGATGCCTCGGGAGCGAGACCCTGAAAAGCTAACAGTGCTCTTTGCAAAGCGGCGCGCCGATAGACGAGAGAGAGAGGCTGCGCCTTATCAGCCGAGCGCAGCCGAGATTTATGCGATGCAAATATCGCACTGTTTATCCCGAATTATCAATAGCAGCGCGTGACTCAACGCGTTTGCTTGCTCCGCCGCCGTCGTCGCGGAGGGACAATTACGCGGTCGATTGAAAAATGCGGAATGCTCGCCGCGGTATACAAGTTACGCTGCCGCCTCTGCTGAGTGCTGGTGCTGCTTTCGGATTCGATGAAAAAAGCTCGATGAATCTTTACAAAGGAGTTCGGCTGTAAGTGGCGTCATTAGATGGAAGTAAGAAGTCCCAGGAATTCGCGGGAAAAAAGTTTTAAATAGTGTAATGAACGCGAGCCAATTTTCTGCAATTAATTGCGATTCAGAGCCTGTCAATCCGTCGGCAGGATTCGTAAAGTTGGTTATATACTCCGATTGCAAACTGCTTCCGCTTACCGCCGACAATAATATATCCTTTGATGATAAGCTTAGTACGACGCAACCGAACGTGTAGAAAATTTGAAGATTTTAGGCATGAAATCGACGTCCGAGTATATTAGAATTTACGAGGACGGGAAGCATTTTTTTTTATCGAAGAATTAAAAGAGGTCTATATTTCTATGTGGCAATAGGCAAAATAACTTCGCTATTTTAATGAGAAACGTTACTTTTATCTCCACAATGTGAGAGTGTTATAAAAGCCAAGTGAATCATGTCGCATTAAAAAAGTAGACACAAGTTTCCTTGCTGTTTACTTTTATTATCAGATCTCCTCAGCTTTACAGAATGCGCCTGTCCTTTCTAAGAAATCATTTAGATTTTACGAAGTAAGAAGAGCGGCACATACAGGAAAGTCTTATCTTCTCGAGCAGCGATCACCGAGTCTTTTCCTCGTTGCAAGTAACTACTTACCGCAATTATCGACGATATAATTTCCGACGATTCCACCAATTAAACTAACGAGTTCAAATCTGGAATACCTCCGATTCCCCATGCGCATTCAGGACAAACGAGCTCGCCTCAAATCGACTCGCGGAGCCGATCGGCCGAAAGTGAAAGTGTCGGACGATCGGCTCCCCCGGGCGGGTATTTTGTTTTTAGCTCGCGCGGAGATGCACGTGACACCGAGGCGTATTAATGCGAAGGATGCTGACTGGCACACATAATTAACCTGTCTCCTGTAATCTCGCGAGTGTCTTTATACAAGTGCGGCGCTGCTCAAAATCGAGCGGTTAAATATTGAACGAGGCGCGCCGAGCGCGAGAATATTGGTCGGTTAACGCGGCGCCAAATGAATTTCGCGAAAATGAGTCCGGGAATATATGGTGATAGCAGGTCGGAAATGAACAATTAGCTTCGATATCTCAAAGGCAAACATCTGTCAGGTTGGATTTATCAAGCTATTTAGGAGCCGGCAGTTATGCTCTGTTAACTTCTTTGGCTGCTCTGAATGTTTTTACTAAGTGAAAACAATAATACAACTGAGGCACGATAACGTCGGGCACTAATAATTTACATTTGACCAGCGTACGAATTCAGAAAAATACTTCTCGGATTCGCGAGAAGTCGCGGTGAACTTTTTAAAGGAGTCACCGAACTTCGGCAGTTCTCTGAAATCTTCCTTAATGCTCAATTAGCAGTCGAGTGCCGAAAATCAGTTGGTTCACAGAAGTTTACGATACATTGGGAAGCGAATTTATGACGCATGTCGGAAGATTATTAAAAATTTCCAGTAAACTCAATATTGAGATCGACTCCTTAAAAGACGCGAAATGACTCACTGATTAAACAGTTCGGAAAGCACAATCTTCACCTTTGAAATGCGATTGTGTTAAAAATTTCCGATCTCAAATGTGCAAGTATGAAATTTAATCAAGGCCCCACTTTTTCGAATGTCACTTCTCTATTAAAATAGTTATATAACAAAGCAGAATCTTTTGTACGTTCGAGCGTTGCTTCTCCATAAACTTGGTAGTATTTCATTTCAAAGATGTAACTCTTAGGTGAGATATTTTTTCTTTTCAAATGGTAATGTTATAATAAAAGTAATCCTCTGTGGACAACTATAAATTACAAAATATGATAAAGAAATATTTTTATACACAATCTAAATACAAATATTTTATGTGTAAAGTGCTTCAGTCCTAACAGCATATTTTAGGAAATACTAGTTTACTGCAATTTTGCAACTAACATTTGTAGTACTTTTTCATATTAACACGTACGAGTTATATCATTTGGACACAAGCACGTTTTACTTTACAGCTTTTGGTACAGTACTGATTCGAAATTTTTAAACAAACATATTCTTCGCCTGAGGAAAATCACTGATCTTCAAACTGCAGAATGCCTAAAGAAGGTATTATTAGAACAATAAGTTATTCAATCATTTTAAATACCTGACTCGAAATAAAAATGTAAGGTAGAACAGAAACGTAATCTATAACAATTCAGATAATTCGAAACAAATTAACTAAAATTTAACTAGAATACGTAATAATATCCATTAATTTAATTCGTATTTTGTATACTTCTTACACTTGGCTTTTAAATTTAAACTTTTTCATTTTAGAAGTTTGTAAAATTTCGCTAGGAATTTGAAACTTCGATGGATAGTTTAATTCTAAATTTGTTTTATATTACAAGTTAATTTACAAATTGCAAAAATTACTTCCGCGTAGTCAAGTTATTGTCAACATTTATTTGCTTTTTACACCAAACATTGTTCTAAAATTAAAATCGAAAAGAATCGCGAGGATCGGTTTTACTTTTAAATAATTCTTTTAACTATAACTTGCAGTTTTTAATTATGGTTGTGTAATGCCTTTCTTGCATCTAGAATTCTAATACAGTTTATATCGTAAATGAATGACGTTTAAAAATGGCAAATTACTGTTTACTGTTAATTTAAAGTAATACAAAGTGCAACTTTTTCCCTCTGAAAGGCAATACGCGATGAGAATCTTATCCAATAAAAATAGTACAAAAGTGAAAAGAACAATTTTATTTGTGGTTAGTTTAGTTACCTTGGCTTTTTTTTACTTTTCGCTTTGCTGCAGAAATCTGCGTTATCTTTAATATAAATTATTCAACGCAAAAGGCTCATTGTTCCTACCGGAGCGTGAGTAATTTCAAAACACACAACCTCAAGATAGCCAATAATAAACCCCTCTAAAAATCCAATCTCCCACCGAGAGCCTCCGCCTCCGGCACCCTCGCAAAAAAGTCCGCAAAAACTCACTGTCGCGTGGCTCGAGCGCTGGCGACGAGGGCGCACGTCAGGAGTATCCCCAGGCCGCTCCGAGCCATCTCCGAGGCTTGAGATCAAAGCAAAGAGGAGCTGCGGTCCAGCAGCAAGCAGCAGCAGCAGCACAGCACCGAGTCCGACTGATCGGCCGGGTAATTGTCTCGAATGAATAAGCCTGCGGAGTCAGCCGCGCGACTCCCACTCGTCCGCGGGCTTTTTTCGTTTGCTCCCGAGCGCGCCGCTGCACAGCGACTTCTCTTACCTGCCTGGCGGCGCGCGGCTGCGCGCGCGACTTTTCCGCCGGGCGAGATGTACAGCGCGCGCCGAATTTCGCCCGACGATCGGACGGCGGGGGAGCCCGGGCAAACAGATCGGGAAGACGGGTTTGATTAAGACGTGAGGCGACGTCGGGTGATTGGGAGCGCACCACCTATGTCAATAGGAGGTGCTTTTTTTACTTTCGACGCCGCGCTGGGGATCGTTCGGATGGGTGATTTTAAGCTTCGCACGGGATTTGAGAGAATTCATTCATAAATTGGATTGATTGGAGTTATTAAAGTAAACTGGCTTTTTACATTCGTACACCGAAATTATTTAAAGAATCAAGCGTTTGCGTCGTGACTTAATAAATTGGTTCTTTTATAATTATTTTAATCTGGCACAACTGGTTTCGAGATAAAAGTCAAACATTTGGCAAGGTGCGTTTTATACACATAAGAATCGTACACGTAAACATTGTACACAATTTAACATTGGTGAAATTTA
>JAWWEM010000001.1:2361580-2391702 GCA_035582935.1 Ormyrus thymus
GTGAACTTACGATGTTATCAAGGTAAAAAAGTGAACTTATTTTTTACACGGATGATGAAATTAATTCAAAAATAGTACTAGGCTATAGTATTTATAGATATTTTACCAAAAAAACCTTTTAGAATCAATATCAATTTTTTTTCACCAGTTTTATCAAAGAAAAGTAATTTTCTTTATTCCGGGCAAAATGTACATATAATATGTTTGATATATTACATATAATTATATAATATTATATTATCATAAATAAGGGTTTATGACGACCTCGACAAGAAGAGAAGATGCTTTCTCTATTAAGAATGAGAGAAAAACTTCGTTTATGCCTACCGTCGTAATTTTCCACAGGTGCGAACGATGAGATAGGCTTATGTAGAATAACCCGTCGGTTCCAGTCGGAATATATAAATATGATCAAAGTTGCTTATTCAACCAATTTCTATTGATTTTTCCTGAGGGTGTCCGTTTTGCCCGGCGATTTCTGAAGACCTCAAAATTTCAAGTTTTTCAAAAATTTTTTATTATATGTTTAAGCAATAATTCACCGCTATGGTTGCATGAGCTTATTGATTTTGATGTCTACTTTAGAAAAAAATTTTAATTGATTATATTTTTCTTTCTTGAATCCAGTTTTTACGCATTTTTCCTTAAGGGGTCGGTCTTGCCCGGGAAAATACTGAATTAGTTCATAAATTATTAACTATTTAAACAAAATCAATGCAAAAACGTATAAATAATGAAGCGTTAATTTTTAGCGGAGAATCCATTGCTGTACTTAATACGCTAGACATTACCTTGAATCATACTCACCGCAACATATTCATTTCACCAATTCCTTTAGTGTACTGAAATTTCTACATACGTACAGAATAATAATCAAAACGAATCGTTATAACGAAAATTTTATTGAATTCCGGCTCAAATAGGTCTTCATGGCAACGAGGTAGCGATTGAATTTGTGAAACAGGTAACAAAGGTGATTCAGTACGACTGAATCAAAATCTCTTAGTCTGACATTCAAAAATTATCTAAAGAGGAAGTCTTCACGAATAAACCAAAAAACCCAATAGAAAAAAGCCGCCCGGTTGCAAACGTCTTACAAAATCCCATAAAAGGGGTGCAAAAACCGCATAAAACTTCATATCCTATTAGGCTTTTGCACCCGGTTTTATTGTTTTTTATAAGTCCTTTGCAACCGGGCGCCCATCAACCGGCATCAACTTTTTAAAAAATTACTGGGTAAACGTCCATACGGTTTCGTAAGAAAAAATTACCCAAAGAAAAATAATAGCAATTACCAACCGATGCCGCTTAGGCTACTATAGTTTAAATAAACCACTAGTAAAAACGAAAGTAACTTGATTAAAATGAGAATCCCAAATGTCAGTGTGGTAAGAACAATAAGATATTGATCGCATATATACTTTAGCAATATATCCTTTACTTGAAACTCAACGCACCGACTTTATATCAAACCTCAAATATCAAAAACGATACTTATCTTCCAATTTCCTTACACGTATTGTCGTGCAAACGTTATACAAAATATGTACAATTCTACAGAAATTTCTAAAAGAATGTAGCATGAATTATGTGAAAAAAGAACAAATATTATATCAGTTTTGGCAATCTTTATTTTACTCCATTGCAATTACAGCCTAGTTTAAACAATTGCTTTGATTTCGCAACAGACAATTTATAATGTTGCATACACAAGAGCGCATTTTATGGTTATAAACAGCGCGATAAAAGCGTCTTCCAATTAAGGTTTCAATTTCATTGGTTATTCAGCATTTGTGTATATACACACTAAAAAGTTAGCAAATTTGGCTAACAATATGAACAACGAACGTTGGAAAACCATGTAGTGCACAACAGAAAAAATTTCTTTCTTGAATCAAAAGGAGAGATTGTGAACAAAGCATTGAATAGTGCTATAAAAGAGCCAATTCACAATAAAAGATTATGTTAAATTTCATTCTTTTTTTCATTTTCCAAAAAATTTAAGCCCACGTATACTGAAACATCTACCTGCCTTCACATTCACTGCTATACTACATATTTCTGGAAAATCGCATATTATATCAACGTACGAAACTAATATGGCTCCACTTCTTCATTTATTCACACGTTTTCACTTTCGTTCATCAAATTTTTCTTCAATTTCATTGTCTCAACATCCGTTTTATTTTAAATACTCTTATCGAATAGACCTTAGTAATACTTTGTTTTTTTTTTTAACTTTTAGCATAATGCGCGTTTCTCTCCTTTGATTTTAAAATTTTTTGTCAATCTGTGATATTAATATGCAGCAATTTTTTATTTTTAATTTTAACTTTTTTTTTACATTAAATTAGAATTTAATCGAATAAATATTATTAGAAGAGTTTTTTACACGTTATGCTAAGCCCTACGGCGAAGCTCAGGAAGAGAAGTTTTACAAGGGTCTGCGTGGCAACAATGAATTATATACCTTTGTACAACATCAAGCGATCATAAACGCCTGCATTTTATCCAAACTTACACGTACAAATTATCTTTTTCTTACTTTTATAGCTTACAATAAAAATATGCTGAAATAATTTATAATAAAGATGTCAACGCAAATCTTGAATTGACCAACTTCTTTTTATTTTATTTTAAAGTATGCATATATTTTATCTGCATTTTTGTCCCAGAAAAAAGATTATATATAATATTTCACTTTTATAAGACCGCAACCACAAACAACCTTTTTCCTAGGATAGATTTTACTCATCGGACGGCGACGTGCCTCAATGGAAAAATAAGGTATGAAAATCAAACATCAAATTTTTCGTTTTCAGTCTCGACGTTCTCGTCAGTTTCAATTCAATTTTTCTGTTATACCTTTTGAAAATTCAGCAAATGTTGAATTTTTTACTCAGACAATTTTTAGCAAAAATTAAATGATTTTCAGAGAGAGTTATGTACAATTTATATAATAAAAGGTATCTCTTTAATTTTGTAAATTTTAAATCATAGTTCTGAAAAATGTAAAAAAAAACGCTTACGGAAATTTTTTTAATTTATCTGACTTTTAAAAAAAAAGTATTAAAACATGTTTTAGAAATAGAATCGATTGTTAACAAAGATTCATATTTGGTATTATTATAAAACATCAATAAAAATAAAGTTAGTGCGTAATCAATTAATTGTATTAGAATTACGTATTATAAAATTTTATTCGTAACTTTTTAAAATTTTTGAATAAAATATTTTGAAAAAATTTATCTTTAATAAAAAATAATGAAAATTATAAATAATAGTTTTAAATAAAATTTCCGATTGAGAATATATAATTAATTATTATATTTTCATATATTCTTTGATATTGGTATTAAATTTTTATTATTGCTTACTTGTAAAAACGTTATAGAATCAAAGTATAATATTGTGTTATAAACAGTATCCTATAAAAGTATTATGTAGTAGAAGTAATCGTTTTAACAATGATCAATGCGTTATATCAGCATATAAAAATACTTTACGAAATTATTATATATGATAAAAATTAATTTCACTTTGCCAGATTGCAGCAGATCATTTTTTGAGTTTTAAAATTTAAAGTGCATTTATTAAAAATTTATTCTTTTTCATATTAAAAATAATCAACATAGATTATTGTGAGTTTTTTGGTAGAGGGTTCGATGATAAAAAGATCATTAACACGAATCAACGAGGCATTTAATTATGATAATGATGATGGTAATAATTATAATATTATAATACTAATAATATACTAAAATAATGTAATAATAAAATAATAATGGTAATAATAATAATACGAGCGAGCTCAGAGTAAGAAAGTCGCTTTTTTAAAAATAGATTAACGTTACAAGTAGCCTTGAAAATCGAAATCTTAGTGACCTCGTAAAGAAGAAGGAAGCAAAAAGGATGAAGTAAAATGTCAACAAGAAAAAGTAGTTGAAATTTCCAACTGATATCTAGTACTCTAATAACAAAATATTTTTTCATTTGTTTAAAAATAAATGAAAAAATTTTGTAGAATTACATTAAAACGTGTAGTGACTACGCAAATCACATTCTCTTTGTTTCCTTTCGTTTTGATAATGAATAAATTGACTTACTTTGTCCATCACTCTCGCTCTCTTAGTTAAACGACTACTTGTATAATTTCAAGCAGATTAAACACTTTTCACTTCAGTTGTACGACTAGCTGAGGCCTGTTAGATGTAAAAAGCGACATTATAAAAAGTCACTTGATATCACCAGTTTTATTTTTTCTAATTCATTCAGTCATTTCTATCTCATTTTTTCAATCACACTGATTCTCATTCTCGCTCTAAACATTCAAATTTATCATCACAAGTATTCTATTAGAAAAAGGCCTCTATACCCAGTTTTACACAATTAGCATTAGCTACAATTATTTTGCAAATCACTGCCTTCAACCACATTCATCGTCATACGGCGGGCACATATTTGACACTTGGCTATGTATGAAAGAGCTGCTTCTGAATATTATTACGCGCTGTAACAATAATGACAGTAATCACTCTATATAGTAAAATATGTAAAATATATATATATATATCGCATGACTCAAATTTTTTTCGGCAAATCGCATGAACCGATAAAAAGTACTATCAAGAGGAAGCAGTCGATGGCAGACAAATAATTTCAAAATAATTGAAAGTTACTTTGAAATTAGTCCAAAATTATTAAAATAAGCAATTTCCCTTTACTTTTTTGTCTTTTAACAACTCGTACGAAAGGAAAATGAAATAAAAAAAATGTACACGAAAAAGTCCCTCTCATTTAGTTGTCAACATACACGATCGAAATGCGCAGCATTTTTCATCTCCAAAAAGTCGCTGAAACGATTAAAATCACTAGATAAAAACTCAACATATTCAAGAGTACACTCATATATAGACTTGAGATGCCTTTATCTCGTAGGCTCGCTCTCATACAATAAGACATATACGCACGATCACACAACACGCAAACAAACATATATAGGTGAAAGATATTTAATCGGGCTGTGAGCTGGGCGTATTAGCCACTTGCAACTCGGCAGGATGTTGTTCGCCAGGCGGAGTGCCATCGTTGGAGCTGTTACCGAGCTGTGGTGTCGCAGGAGTAGCAGGCTGCATTTGGGGTGTTGTGCCAGCTGTTTGCGGTGCCGTACTAGTCGTCTGCGGTGCATATATCAACCGGTAGCCTGCGGGTAAAAAGAATCCACCATGTGGCGCATAGCTAAAGGCCTGAAGCGTCGGCTCAGTATGATATTGGATGTAGCCAGTCGAGCCCGCCGTATTCCCGGCCATTGCGCTTGTGACTAGAGTGCCCGCTGAGCTTCCCTAAGTTATTAAACACAGATAAGGCAATGATAACTAAAGATCCTACAAAATAAAAATCAACTGGAGCAAACCTGTGACGTAGCGTCCGGCAGTGACGTGGGGCCGAATTGATACTGCGCTTGTCCGATGAGTTGAGTCGTCGGACAGTTATTCGAGTTGATCACTCCGATATCTTGCATCTCGTTCACGGCTGACGTTTGTGCGGCAGCTGAGACGCTCTGGAGGTTCTCCGAAGGCACTATTGGCACTGGTATGACGTAAGCATGGGAAAGTGCTGAGCCAGCGCTCTGCGTTGGCTGCTTCAACTTCTGCGTTGCCAGCCGCAGCGTCTCTTCTGTGTCTGGAGAGTAACTTAATTTCCGCTGCATTGGAGTTTGCGTAGCTGGACTGAACATTATGTAATCTTCCAATCCAGGTACTCTCGTTTGTCCTTGGTTAATAAATATTCTTAAGATTTCAGTTTGCTTTAAAAAAAATAATCATTTTATACTGATACTTTACCTGTTATACTGTGATAGAGCAAGGGATGATGTTGAAAAGCACTGGCTTGTTGTTGTTGCTGTATTAATAACTGCAACTGATGCTGTTGAAAACGCTCCAACTCTTCTCTATGTCTTCTTTGAAGAGTTTCCAGTTCCATAGTTTGCCTAAAAATATGTTTATATATTATAAATTATTCTTCTATTTTAATTTAATATAATTTGCAAATAAATATTTTTACCTTTTTATTAGAAGTTGATACTCTTCGCTAGGCGTTAAAGACGGGAATCTTTCTTCTTTTTCATACTATAAACAATGAATAAGTTAATTTTATTATTATTTATATATTATATATGATTTCATACTATGAATACATTTTATTAAAAACTTACCTCAGCAGGAGCACTAGTCGAAATAGAATTTTGAATTGGTGGAACGGATCCTTCACGGCTCTGTAACATTTGCATTGGTTGTGCACCAACTGGAATTGAAATTAGAATTATATATTATTTATCCAAATTTCATAATTTAATTAAGTTCTTATAATGTCATTGTGCATTACTTGAATGTTCATCAGCATGTTGTGACATTGAACACGGTCTACTCTCCAAATTTTTTGCATCGTCTACATTTTGATTTTGCGACGTTTCATTTGCCGGTGGGCCAGCCACTTTTGAAACCATAAACCTTGATATTTTTCTTACAGGTTGATTAAGAGTAATGCGCTAAAATAAAAATTCCGTTTTCTAATTATTAGAAACTATACTAATATTAAAAAAAATATTTTACAAAAATTCTGCTGGAAAAAAATAATACCTATAAGTTTAATAAACATATTTACCTCAGTATTAATAGAAATAGAATCTTGGTTTTCATGTTGAAAAGAATCGTTATTAGAGAGCGAAGTAACAACACTTGGAGCAACTGTTGCAACTGGCACATTCGCAGGAGCAGAGCCTAGGGGCTGCATTTGCGATTGTTGATAAGTTAAATTGTGTGCAAAATTAGTATACACTGTAGTTACCGGCGCAACTACTCCTGAGCTTTGAGACGATGTGCTTGTTAAATTAGAAGATTTTGAATGAATTTTTGCCAATTCATGCTCAAGTTCCTGAAGCCGGGAACCTGGTCTAGGAGCCCGAGATTTAGCACATTCTTTACTTGGACTAGTCACTTCTTGACCAGATTGATTGTTGGTTACCGAAGGAGTTGGACTATCAAGATCGGCAATCTGAAAATTAATTGATATTCAAGTTAATATAAAATACTTGCAGTTTAATTAACGCACAAAAATAATCTTACTGTATGCGTCATGTATTGCTCTGTCATCGTTCCAATTGTAGAACTGTCGATTCCAATGTGGCTTTCGCCAATGAACGAATTACCAGGGTGAATTGTAGATTGAGGCGAAAGAGGAATCTAAAATAAAAGTTAAAAAAGCTTGAGATGTAAGGTGCAAGAATCTTTTAAGAACAGCTTTATTAACAATGAAATATATGATTTTTTTTGCAAAATTATCTGTATTAAAATATCTTTGTTTTATATATTAATTTTACAAACCGAAGTTTGAAGCGACGTTGCTGGAATACCAGGCATAGTGCCAAGTCTTTGTTGTAACATATACATATGTCCATCTTGTATTCCTACTACTTGTTGACCATGAGGTGTTGCTGGGTGACTAATTGGAGGTGTACTAACATTTAACGATTCTGATGGTTGACTAGTTAACTGCACTAATTTTTGCTGTAAATCAGCAATTGTTTGTGGACCACCTGCACTTTCTCCCGATTTTTCTAAAGAATTTTGTTGACTAAGTTTACGATGTTGCTCTCGCACTAATTGCTGTTGATAATTGGAGGCTTCTATTGATTCTACAAGAGTATGTTCTGGAGTAATGTCGTGACTGGAATATTCATTTTCTGAAGAAAGCATCTGACAGTCAGAGCTTGTTCGTCTAAAAACATAATTTATAAACATTGAAAATTTGTAAATTTTTTTTTTAAAAATGTACAAATTTATAAATAAAATTACCGGCTAATATTATATTCAGAATTGATGTCACTATCAGCTTTTGTCACCATTTGTTTTTGTTCTGGGAGTTTTAATTGTAAATTAGAGTGCTCAGTTATCATCGAATGATCTAATTCTGGAATATTTTGTTGAGATTGCATTTGAGTCTGTGGTTGCATTTGTACAGGCATCATATGCTGCAGAGCAGTGTGACTCTGAATGACATGAACGTGTTGAATAGGTTGGAGCTGAATAATATTTTGTCCTGGTAAACTTGCATAAGGTGGTACAATCCATTGGCCTTGTAACGTGCCATGAGCAGGTAGACCATGTTGATTATGAATGATTTGAGATTGAAGTTGAGAATCCACAGATTGTTGAAGATTAGTTTGTGGAATTGCTTGCATAAGCTGCCCTTGTTGAAAAGCGGAAGCTTGCGATGGAATGTTGGAGGGAAAACCCGATTGATTTTGAATTACCTAAATAAAAATTTGTTTTAACATTTACAGAATAACAACAGCACACTATTATACAATATTTTAATGAAAAGAAAATTAGTTCATCGAACCTATAATCTACTCACAAAATCTAGCTTTTCAACTACTGCTACAAAAAAATAAAAAAAAAACATTATTTAAAAATTAAGTAAATAACCTTACATTTAGTGCAAGAAATCAGTTATTTTTCTGATTAATCTAGAAAAATCTCGATAATGATTATCACGTTACATGTATGCCGGTTAAAAAATATCGAAAATTACCCAAAAAGAATTTCCTAGGTGGTGCAACTTTCTTATTACCTGTTGCACGTTTTGCTGCACTTGAGGTTGAACCTGTAGATTCTGCAAACACATTTCAGGTTGTATCGGTTGAAAGTATTGCTCCGGTTGAAGAACGGGTTGAATAACTGCGGGATTCTGAACTGATTCATGGCCTTGAGTTACGGAATGTGCTGATTTCGATTTTGGATTAGACAAAATATTTGCCAAATTCTGTGCTAGATCTGGTAAAGTAGATGACACTTCTTTCGCTTTAACTTTAGGTGCAGATTCGGCCACCGCTACAGCTTGAGGTGGAAGTGCATTACTGGTGGGTGGTATGGTACCTGGTACTACGTTGTGTAATACAGTGTGATGAAGAGCCTGTTGTTGCGCATGTTGTGCAATTTCTACATTTCCACTAACAGCTGTTGATATAATGTTAGAAACATTATCTTGTAGTTGTTGATTAGGATAAATTTGTTGTTGTACATGTTGATTTTGTAAATTAGAAACTTTTCTTTCTTCAATAGTTGAAGTAGCAGTTTCTGATTGTTGCGAGTCACTTGAAACATTTGAATTATTCGATATATTAGAAATTCTACGATTTCTTTCATCAGCAACTAATTGTTGAAGATTTTGAACTGAATTTTGAACATTTATTTGTTGCTGAGTTTGACGCATCTGAAAAAGTACAAATGTGTTATTTGCATATTAAATATTTTTTAATGAAAGATTTTATATTTCTTTTAAAATTTATGTAATAAATTATTACCTGTGAAATTGAGGATTGGGCAGGAATTTCTTGTTGCGTTTGAATAACGACTTGCTGCTGAATTATTTTTTGATTTTGAATAGCACCCGTAGCTGTAACTGCACTTATATTTTGCACATTTTGTTGAACGTCAATGACTGGTCCAGTGACAGTAGTATTTTGCTGAGTTTGCAAAATAGAGTCAACCTCATTGGCAATAATTTGTTTTGTTTGGGCAGGATATCCAGAAGAGGTTTGATTTGAATTTAGCTGAGCACAAGCAGTGTCTATATCTGCTTGACTTTTTCCAGAATTTTGCACCATCTGAACAACGATAATTTGTTTCGGTTAAATAAAATTAAATTTATATACTTAATCATCAAAAAAATTTTAATTATAATTACCCCATTGTCAATTTCCTCCGCAGATATTTTAACAGCGTGTATATTTTCGGGGTCATTAAAATTTTTCAGTTGAGAAACATTATCTGCGCCTTGTTTTACTGACACTGTAGACTGGTCTACGCCTACTACTTCATGCTGAATTGTGGTTTCACCTTCAGAAATTACTGATTTTTGTTCAACTACAGGACTTACAAGAAAACGTGAAATTTTTCGCATTGGTGGTAAAGTTAATTTTTTAGATTCAGAAGTGTCTGCGTCAGTTGTTTCTTTAATCGAATTCTGATTTTGATGTTCTTGCTGATTGCGAGTTATTTCTTCTTTTACCTTATTATCTATTTTTAAAAAGAATTTTTAATATTTCTATATAATTTTACCTTACGTTATACTTTATTGGATCAGAAAAATAAATAAATAAATAAATAAATAAATAAATAAGTAAATAAAAATATATAAATAAATTCAAATATAATATTTTTGAAAAAAAAAATATTATAAGTGATAATTCTCAAGTTTAGGTTTTTTATGGATATTTTATTTAAATTATTTTTTATAAAAATAGTACCTGCAGTTGTAATAGTATCTTGATTTTGTGCCTCACTTTCTTGAACAATTGTCGAAGACACTTCGTTTAATGTATCGGTGGAAATAATGCTATTTATTTCGTCACTTCTTATTTCTTTATCGTGATCATGATCAGCTTCAAGAACTGTAATAGCAGAGGCAGTAGAAATAATGCTTTCTTGATTATCCAATGGATCACTAGGGTTTGTAGGCGTCAAAGTATCGGTGTTTTGCGTTGAAGTCGATGAGCGCCTAGAAGCTTCAGCCGATTCAGTACCTGGAGGTATTGGTATGTCGGTTGGTGTGGTCACGTTTTGATATTTTTCTGAGAGAGCAGCATTTGTTATGTGGGATATTATTTGGTCGATCGGTAGCATTTTGGTTGGCGTCGAAGTATTGGAAGTTTCATCTCTCTGAAAAAAAAGTATCTTATCTTTAATATTTTATTTAATCGAATGTAAAAAATAGACTACACATCACTTTTATTTTTTTTACAGCACATATTACGTCTTAGTTGCAGACAGTACAAACATTTTACTTTAAATACGCCATACTAATTACCACGAAATCACAAAATAATTTTATTTATAATTCAATAAAAAATTATAAGCTCGTTAAAATATTACGTAAACTCGGTTAATAACATAAAATTTATACACAGCGCAAACAAAGTGAAAATTAAAAATAGTTCTTCTTTATCCTGTGATAGATCCAGCGTGCCAAGAACTAATGCTTAAAAAATAAAATACATCGTATTATAAAAATGTCATGCATGTCAAAGTTTTTAGATAAAATTTCATTTATCTTGAGCGTCTTGGAAGTGGCTGAAACAAAAAAAAAATAGCTTTTTCTAAATAACTAAACAATCTCGATGCTTCTGCACCCTGAAAAAAATTGACATTTTTTTTTCTAAATAATGAACTGAAAATATATTTAAATAAAAACATTTCTTCTTTACTGGACACAATTTTACGAAAATAAGAAATAAAATACCATTTATCATAAAAACATGAAGTACAAAATTAGAAAAGAAAGTGGAAAGTATTTAGAAAACAAGTGAGTAGAGAAAGAAAGAGAGGAAAGGAGTGAACTCACCGAGCGGTGTCTACGATGAACTTTGTAGGAAGATCGGTGGCTGCTTTGTCGAGTTAGCGAGCCATGTCTCACCTGCTGCGTCCAAAATCATACACGGCAAATGTATATACGATTTTTATAATTTTTTACCATATTGCAGATTGTCTTATATGCTTACTAAATCCAAGAATGCCTTAGAAACGCTTACAGTTTTCAGATTTTTACAAAGTTTAAATCTATTTTGTAACTATTAACACTAAATCGTTAACTAATTCTATTTTATTAATGATAGTCAAAATTATACCTTAGCTGTGTCAAGACTGTGATCTCGCTCTCGTGGTCTACGACTTGTCACCGGACTGCCTCCAGCCGATTGATCTGGTGGTCCATGTGCAACTAACGGTAAATTCAAAGACGGATCAAGACGTAACTGCCTCACAATATCTTCTATTAGTTCAATAAAAGTCTCACGCTGAGACTGAGGTAATAAATTTTCTGCAACCTAAAAAAAATTTTTTTAATAGTTTCAAAATTGAGATTATATGAAAATTTTTAATTGGAAACTAAAATATTACCAAGTTGTTTGCTATATCTATTGGAACCATTTCATCCCGATCGAATTTAAATGTAACGGTTTTTTGTTTGCTTGTATCCAATTGACATTCAACAGTTACAGATTGTCCTTCCACATTACTCACAGAAAGAACTGTTAATTTAATGCCCGGTTTCTTTCGTTTTGTGCCTGTCCGTTTGATTTTACTTTTCTCAATCGTTGTTGATGTTGAAGTATCTGCACTCTCATGTGAAGATCTGCATTGCAATCGAATGGGAAAAATAACAATTAATTAGTCCAGATTGTGTGATAAAGCATATTAATATAGTTTTTATTTACTTTAAAATTTATTAATATATTACTTTTTAAAAATGCTTTACTCTAAATAAACAGGAAAGGCTTTATTTAAAACAAATTTAAAAACATTATAAACTAAGTTAGATGTACTTGGGAAATTTGAATTTCGGAATCTTATTTCACCTTAAAAAAAAAAAAATAAATTTTACCCATCTGCTGCTGGCAGAGTCATTGAAGGATTCTCTTGCAAATTGGAAATAATTTCTGATGGCACAGCAGAAGTAGAAGGCTCTACTGATTCCTGTTTCATTAAAGTTTTTTCGACTGTAACTATCTCAATATTTTGTTGAAAATTGCCTTGCTGCAAAACCGATTGTTGTTGCAAAGTTGGATGTTGTTGCTGTAAAACTGGTTGTTGCGATACAGCTTGTTGATGTGAAACTGATTGCTGTTGCGGTGGAATAGGTTGCTGTTGTTGCTGTACTACAGATGGCTGCGAAATAACATTTGCTGGTTGCGAGATAGGTTGCTGCTGCGTTACGGTTTGTACAGTTGGTAGCTGCTGTTGTGAAATATTTTGCTGCTGAATAGGTATTTGTTGTGATTGCACAACAACTTGCTGGGGTTGTGAAGTTTGCTGTTGTTGCTGAACAGGTAACTGCTGTTGAGTAATAGATTGTTGTTGTGGCTGCTGTATGGATTGTTGTTGAATAGGCTGTTGTTGTTGTAGCATAGGCTGTTGCTGTTGGAGCATAGGCTGTTGCTGCTGAATAGACTGTTGCACCATAGGCTGTTGCTGCTGCATCATAGATTGTTGTTGCACCATAGGCTGTTGCTGTTGCACTATAGGTTGCGATTGAACTGACTGTTGCTGTTGCATCATAGTTTGCTGTTGTTGAATAGTCTGTTGTTGAATAGTCTGTTGTTGTATAATATGCTGTTGCTGCTGAACAATAGGTTGCTGTTGTTGCTGCTGTACAATAGGTTGCTGTTGCTGTACAATAGGTTGCTGCTGTTGCTGTTGCACAATAGGTTGCTGCTGTTGCTGTTGCACAATAGGTTGTTGTTGTTGATGTGGTATTGACTGCTGTTGTGGTATTTGAGTAGCAGATGTTACGATATTAGCACCTTGTGAGTATGGTATCTGAACTATGACATTTTGTTGTGATTGTGCTTGATGAGTACTATTTGAAATTAAATTTGTAGTACTTTGAATATTTTGTGGAATTGAAGATGTCTGAAAAAATTAAATTTGAAATTATTATAAAAATTAAAATCTGAACTATTAGTATGAATATAAAAGTAAAAATTATTTTCATCTGAACCATGGTGCACAATTCTTACTAGTAAGATATATGATCTTACCTGAATTTGCTGCATTGCAGGCGTTACTGTTGAAACGTTTTGAACATTAGAAGCTTGTTGTGGTAATGATACTTGAACCGACATTGGTTGAATATATCCAATCGACGTAGCTACTGGATTGCTTGTAGCTTGGTTCGGGTGCGTAGCATAAACTTGTTGAGCTGATTGATTTGATACATCAATGTGCCCTCCTGCAGAACTTGTATACCCATGAAACACTGGTTGAGATACATTAGGCTGAAAAATTTGAGAAGTAGAATAAGGTGGTATGGTAGTGTTTCCTTGATGATAAAATGGTTGGCCTTGAATGTTTGGAACCGCCGACGAACCAGTAACGGGGTTTTGATGTATTTGTTGAACATGTTGGACCTATGAAATTAGTATGAAGAAATTTTCAAAACGTTTACACAAACAAAATTTTCTTTGTTAAAAATTTTCATGCAAGAACGTAAAAATTGTTAATGTTAATTTAATAAAATGAAAATTGATTTTTACCTGTGTTTGCGTGTATTGAATAGTTTGCTGAATTTGTGGCATTTGCATTTGTTGTTGGGGATGCTGTGTTAATTGCTGCGTTATTCCCATTTGATTTAACTGAAGATACTGTTGCTGCAATTGTTGTTGAGTCACTTGAGGAAAAGGTGCTTGTGCAGGAACAGCTTGTGGTGTTGAACATTGCGAAGAGTTTGCGCTCATAGTTTGCGATACTTGAGTTATTTGTTGATATTGCTGTTGCTGTTGTTGTTGTTGATATTGAACCTGCTGTTGTGCCTGTTGTTGAGATTGTTGTTGTTGAGACTGCTGACTCATTTGTTGAATTTGCTGTGCCTGCTGAGGTTGTATAACAGATGTTTGTTGTTGAATCAAAGGTTGTTGCTGAACTAATTGAACAGGCTGTGGTTGTAAACTGTGTTGAATTTGAACCGCACTTTGAACTTGCTGAATACTTATTCCAGATTGGACTTGCTGCGTTTGCTGTTGCTGCTGATTTTGCATTTGTTGCATTAATATTTGATTTTGTAAAATACTTTCATTGTTAGCAGTATTCTCTGCGTCTTGACGTTCTTTTTCCTCTTTTAATTTTCTTTCTTCTCGTTCTCTTTTTAGTGCTGCAATTTGAGATTTAAGCATTTTTGCTACTGCTTTAGCATCTTCTTCAAGTATAAGACTTGATTTTGCCATCTCAGATGCTACTTCTTCTGCATTATCACCCTCTATATCAAACTCAAACTGAATCGCCTCGTTTTCTTTGTGTTTATTACTTCTTTTCTTTGGATCAAGAACGCGAAGTCTAAACTCAACTCGAGATAAATCTGCCTCTGCAACTGCAGTATCGCGTGACACCATTTCTAATTTAAGTCCTACGTCGTCAGCAAAAAATTCATGGTTCAATAGATCTTTAACTAACGGCCTCTCTTCTTTTTTCAATCTTATGCACATTTCTATTATTTCTCGTACTTCTGGATTTTCTACTTTGTCATAACTTTGTGGTTTAACGCCCTAGTAAAATAAATTAATTGTTAATTTATGGTCTTATTATAAAATAATTTTTAATTGAATAATAAATAAAAGATACATACTGATACAACTCTTTTATAAATTTGTGCTGGTCCTGTACACTCAGAGTACGGATATTCACTAGTAGCCATTTCAAGCATACACATACCAAAAGCATAAACGTCCACCGATTCATCGTAGTGTTCTTCATACATTTCGGGTGCCATAAATTCAGGTGTACCGATCACACTTTTTGCAAAACTACGATTTTTTAATGTTGCAAGACCAAGATCTCCAATTTTGACACTACCTGTGGTCCCGGTAATGAAAATATTATCGCATTTTAAATCACGATGAATGATAGGAGGCGACCTTGAATGAAGAAATGCAAGTCCTTTTAAAATTTGTCGACACCAAGATTTTAAAACTTTGGGATTAATTTTTTTGAATCTTCGTAAATAGCTAAAAAAATTTCATGATCATTAAAATATTAATCAAGTTAAATTCTTATAAAAAAAATAATTATACAATTACAAAATCACATACGTTTTTAAAGTGCCGGAAGTCATAAGTTCTGTTACTAAAACAATATATTTTCGTCTTGTTAATGTCACTTCCCAATAGTCATAAAACCTAACTATATTAGGATGCTGTAAGCCCTTTAGCATTTCAGCTTCCTCCCTGAATCTCAGTCTTTCCATTTTATTTAGTTTTTTCTCCTGAAAAGATACAAAATTATTAGTTACATGAATTATAATGTAACCTTTTGACAATAAATTATATTTACTTGTAATTCACACCAAGCGACAGCAACACCAGTCTGTGTATCTAGGCCTCTATAAACTGTTTTGAAACTACCACGACCTATTTCTTCCTCAAATTTTAAAAATCGTTGATCGGGAGAAATTCCTACAGCTTTTTCCTCGTCGTCATCGTCTTCAACCGTCTGAACTTTAACTTTCATTAATAAATTTCTCACTTCATCCATTCCCATAGTTTTTTGCACTAATTTTTCATCCGTTTTAAAGTTCTCATCAAGAAGTGGTCCAATAAACCCTTCTACTGTTTCATCCTGCGCTGCATCTTTTTGGACAGCTTCTTCTGTTTTTAAATCTTCTTCTATCGTAATTTCTGGACCTAAAGGTGGAACTTTTCCCATTTTGCTCAAAGATTCATGAAGAGCCTGTGTTGCAACAATGTCACTAATGCTCGTCCCGTTATCATCTTCATCGTAAATAGTGAGTTCATTTTCAACATTAGTCCTCTGACACTCTTCACTTAATTCTTTACTTTCAAAATCTATTGAATCTCCCATTACACTGGAAGTTGTAAATCTTGAATTTTTTAGCTGTTCTTTACATAATGTTTCGACATCTTTTTTAGTAGGATTTTCATTTTTAGTAGAATCCATTATTTCCGTTGATGCTTTTTTTCGTTTGAAGTCTATACTTGACGATTTTTTCGAGGTTGAAGGTATCGAACAGTCATCCGAATCCCTGAATTTTAAATAAAAAAAAAAAGCAATTATTTATTTAACTAAAACAATATATATATATATATATATATATGTTTAACAGCTTTATAAATTTTACCTTTGATTACTCTGATTACTGTGAGAAATTTCTAAAATTACGTCCGAATCTTTTTGAGTACTACTTTCAGCTGTATTATCTTGTTTATTCGATCTTCTATTGGCACTACCCTTAGAATCAAAATTAACTAGAGAATAAACGGAAGTTTTCCGTTTACTTTCGCGAACATTTGTAGTTTCGTCCGCGTTTGGCTTTTTTTTAAGTGAAACAGGAGCATCAAAAGTTTGGACTATATCCTCAGTTGACGTTTTCCCGTCTCGTAGATCAGATAATAACTTACGGCTACCATCGCTATCCTCTTTTGACTCGGAATTCGCCGAGTTCATAGTTTTTTCTGCAGTCTTTTGCTCTTTACTTACTTTTCTAAGATTCCCTTTTCCTGTTGGTATAGAAGTCGTAGAATTACCTATAAATTAATAAATTTCTTTAATTTTTATTTTGATTAAAAAAATCCGAAGTAGTTTGCCTACCTGACATTCTCGAAAGATTTTCTGTAGCTTCCTCTGCATCACTGAAATTGTGATTGTTTTCATGATCAAAGGAGGATACTAAAGAAGACTTTTCAACAGGATCAAGGGGAGTTTTTTGCCTCACAGATTGCGCATTTGATGAGATTCCGTTTTTCGTTACTGATGGCGGTGGCGATTGCGAATTATGTTCCGTTCGATTCGACCTTACCTAATTAATTTAAGTAAAATTAAAAATTGTTAAAAAAATATCTTATAAGAATTTTATTATCACGCAAACGGCAAAAAATTACGAATACAAACCTTGTGATCAGCAGAATTATTCGAACCACTACCACCAATAGCTTGTGAATTAATAGTAACTTTACGTTGACGACGATGTCCGTGACCTTTTTGAGAAGTAATAACTCCACAAGACGTTGGACTTTCTTGAGAGGCTAAGTGCTGGCCCAAACCAACACCACTTTGCCCACTACTTCCTGCATTTGTGACCAACTTAGGACATAATCCTGAAAGTCCAACACCACCTCCAGTTCCTCCAGATGGACGCTGTCTACTAGTCTCATACCTTAAAAATAAAGTTATCTATAGTTTATAAACAAAAATATTATAAAACTGTATAAAATACACTACTTTTAGCCAATATGATAATGCAAATTTACAGGCAAGGCGTTTCCTGAAATTCTCATCTAAAATTTCATTTTTTAATTTCCCATTATGTCAGAATTATATTCAAAATCAAAATCACTTTTAAATCAAATTGTAAGTCACTGATATGGATTAAAATGAAATTAAAAACTAAAAAATTTTTAAATGCAACTAAATATTTCAAGCAATATTAAAAAAAATTTTATTTTAAAATTAAATTCAAATTTTTTGCAAGGAAATAAATATAATGATAATGTAAAAAGCGTGATTTTGATACGGACATCATTATACCTGTCCTGCCTACTATGGCCTGAAGGAAAAAGTCCCCGCACTGCGTTGCCTATAGCTGCTCTCTTTTTAGCCTCTTTTTCTCGATCGTTATACCCACTGCTTCCAGATCTGTGTTTTGTTTGACTGTCTTGTCTGGATTTATCCTATTGTATTGATTTTATTGTCAATACCGTAACATATGACTGGCTTAAAGATAATAAGATATAAACTAAACTTACTTTTATACCAATTAATCTGATAAGACCAGAGTTTGAATTAGGTGGAACTGGACTAAGGTCACAACGAACTCTTCTGTGAGACCTTTCAACAACTACAACGGGTGCTTCTTCTTCAACGTCTAATTGTTCTCCACCACCGATAGAAAAAGGTCGAGATCGTGTGAGTAAGATATTGTCAGTGTTGTGTTGTTGATCGTTGCTCACCAGCCTCAGTGATTTGTTCTCATTGCAGCATCTCGGCATTGCACGTCTGTGAATCTAAGGATAACATTTTTTAATAATTGAAATCTCTTTTGAAAAAATAATTAAAATTAAACAATACCTTAGTTACACTTCAAAGCAGTGACTAGCTCAAAATACCAAAGTTTCTAATTTAAAATCTCAAATCACTAAGAAACAAAGTATCTAATTTATTCTATTAATGGTTGTTCAATTTTTTGTTTGTTATATTTCAATGTACAACATCACAAATTCTGTGAGGTTTTATTTTTATATCATTACTGTTACTTGAAAAACTCACAATATAAAATATTTTTTTGTACATCTAAAACATAGTTAAAAATTATTAAATTGTTAATTAAATTTTTATCAATTTAAAAAGTTAAGAGAAGTTTTTTACCAAAGATAATAAAATCATCTGGACCAACAATGATACCAATAATGATTTGTTAGATACAGTCAGTTGGTGCCATTAAATTACATATATTATAATCTCAGTGTTGAGTTTCATAGTGCTTTAAATTTAATAAAGCGCTTAGTCTTAATAAACTATTTTCAAAGTCATCTTGAAATTAACAAGATTACGCTGAAACAAAATTGAACATTTTAGTAAAAGCAGCAAAATTTAACAATGAAATCATCTACTTAGCATTTATTATGGAAAACAAAACATTTTAATACATAATAAAAGAATTACATGCATTATTTAAGAATTCATAATTTAAGGATTTCTTTCTTGTGACTTGAGCTAATAAAATACATATTATTTCAAAAGTACATGGAAAAACCCAAGAAAGAATAGCTTAACTTGGTGTGATAAAGCCCTCCTCCTTCAAAATTTGTTAAACAAGTCTCTCATTTTGGGAGAATTGTTTACCTTTGCAAGAAGAGACAGAGTGATTATGTAGAGCACTTCTCCCAAAATGGGTTAACATAAAATGAACCACTCACAAAGATTATGGGTAGTCCAATTACTGCAAATAAATTATTAGGAAAGCAGCAGTCCATAAGTTTTCCATGTTAAAAATAAAGTTTAGTACCAGAGAATCAGAAAATATACCTTCTACTCCTACTTAAAGCAATACTGTACAATCAACAACATTCCTTAAAGCTTCATTTTACAAAGGCTTAATCTGAAAACTTAAGCAAAGGACAAAGCTTTTAACTTGCAAGTATCTTAATACTGCAAGGTTCTTAGCTGATTTGACAGTCAGGGACAATAATTGATAGCAGGCGACAGTAGGTTGATATTATTGCACCAAATGTCTATCCGTGTGCGTTTGTTTATGTCAATTTAAAGTGCGCGTTTGTGTTTGTGTGCGCTCGCATACAATCACACACCTAAATACGCGCGTTTAATACATGAAGACACAAACGAGGAAAGAGAGAAGATAAGAAGAAGCAATGGATAGAAAAAGAGAGAATTACATTTAACTCGATATAAATGCACGAATGTAAATATAAACGAAGGGATACATTTACCATTTGTTTGGGATCAGAGAAATCTTTGAAAGACGATGAGACACAGCAGTATGACATCTGATCGAAAAACATCACTCTCAGACTAGAAGGCGTATAAATGATATACGCAATGTACATTCAGAAAAAGCGTCAGAAAAGGACGGATAATAAGAGAGAGAGAAAGAGAAAGCAAGAGGGAGTGCGTGCGTGAGACGCGAGCAAGCGACCAAGAGCAGAGAGCGGGAGGGAGAGAGAGAGAAAGAGAGAGAGAGGAACAAGATAGGGACTGCAGTAGAGGGGATGAAAATTCTTAGGTTAATTCTTATCGAATTCTTTGGTTGTCGAAAGCAAATTCGTTAAATAAACGTTTACAATTGTCGAAGCGATACCTGTCACTAGGGAACACGAGTGCAATGCATGTGCAATATACGCACCAGTATAATTACCAACTAACACAATCGTGCTCTCTCTCTCTCTCCCTCCCTCTCAATTCGTAGCACTCCCTCTTCCTCTTGTTCGTCGTCGTCACGCAGGGAAAAAAACACGCAAAACTTAGACCGACTCATGCACTAAGTGAGAAGGGCAGTTTCTTTTTAAAAATTGAAACTAATTTTATAATTATAACTAAACTAAAAGATACACTGAAAAACTGTAGGAATAAGATTTATAGCTATAAAAGAACAAGCAACGGCGGCCGTTGACGAACTATTTGTTGTATGTCGAATGTGGATCAGCACGTCACTGTCGTTGACCGATCGGTTACTTACATTTCTTTCTTCACGTTCCTCTATCTTTGCTCTTTCGCCGTCTCTCATGCGAGCAGGGAAATCGTCGCCCCCGACTACACCCAAGCATTCACCATTTTTCTACTGCGAAAAATACAAGGTGCAAAGTGCGATCGCCACGAGGTCTTGTGGCATGCACGTAAACTGCATGATAACGCAGGGATCTGCTTTGCAATAAAAATATAATTAAAATAATTTAGAATTAATCTTTGCGATTTCATTACATCGAGAAACTGTCATCGGTTCATTTTATTTTAAATACAATTAGGTCTCGCTTTATTGTTTATTATTCTTTTCATTGTGTGCTTAATTTGTTGAATATTCAAATCGGTAAGACAGAAAGTGCACTACATTTTTATCCAACGAATTGGCGCCAATATTATTATTCTCTTTAAAAATAATTATTTTTCTAATCTTGTTAAGAATTCAAAATTAGACTTTTAAAAAATAAAAGTTTTTATTGGCAAATTATTTTGAAATGAATAGCTTAGAATATAATTACTAAAGTATAGAATGAAGGTAAAGGGTCCGATATTGCAATCTAACGATGGAGTTCCAGTTTAAAATAATTTTTATTCTGTTCATACTTAAATAAAAACTGATAAGATATTAGTTTTTGCTTACAGAAGCCGACGTGGGCGTGCGCGACCTAAATATGCGTATAGAGATTTTCTACAAGGGTGAGAGAGCAGGATATCCTATCCTATACAGAAGTAATTCATTCATGTTTTTTGTATATCTATGTTTAGGTACCTGCGCAAGTGCGCACACGCACGTACCATTCTTACGAACAATTAATATATATATATATATATAACAGAAATATGACCATAAACTAGATGAATGATATTTTTTTTTCCAGATTTCTATGAAGCAATTTCTACAAAACTGATCACATTAAGAATTACACCCCGAAGTGACATAGGTTGGTTTATGCACATAATAATAATTGTATACATTTTAATTGTGCAATGTGATCTGTACATACATTACACCAATGCTAAAAAGTATAGTGTGTTATGTATAAAACAATCTATGCTCCGAATCCGAAAGCAGTAAAGTGAACACCCCTGACTCTAGACATCAGTCTTACCAACAGTTGCGGCGTTATGGTCAAGAAGTGTCCGTTCACTTATTGTTATCAACGATATCTCCCAGGAATCAAGAGATTTATGGACGATAAGCCCGTACCGTAGGTGCTCCAGGTGATTATAAAATGATGCGAAGGAGCTGCCGTTTCATACTTGCCGTTGCCATACGATAAAATGCGAGTAGTTGGAAAAAGTCGATGACAAGACGTCGAGTTTAAAAAGACGTCGTCAGCTTCGATATACCTCTTAGACAAGTAAGTACATTTTTACTTTCAACTTTTTAGCGTTATTCTACTTGTTTTTCCAGATATATTTCCAGATTCCTTTACACACCAGTTGCTTTGCACTTCACTATTTTTTTATTTTAGTTGACTGATTGATAAGGTAAATTAGAGCAAAATTTTGTAACTTCTTAAAATCCTAAGTAATTTTAAGTTTATTTTTCCAAATTTCCCATGTATATGAGGTAATGAATATTTAAAATTTTATGAACAGTTAAACATGGAAGACATCAACGACAATGCTACAAGCAATTATTCTACTGTTTTATCAATAAGTAATATAACAAGTCTTTCGACTGAATTGACAACAGGGCATTTTTATAACGAGACTGTTGAAGCTTTCACACAAAGTCATTCAGATAATGTTACTCGACAACCTTGGAATTTAACAAGGACCGAGGAATCTTTGCCAAAGGCAGCGACAACTGCTACTACTAATTTATGTACCACTACAATGTCTACAACAACCACAGAGGATCCGTTTGATGAATTTGGTCCACCTGAGGGTGTAGAATACATTTTTGTACCTCTTGGTGTTATGATATTTGTTATAGTACTTTCAGCTGTGGTAAGAAATTAAAACATCTCTAAATAAATTTTATGCAAAAAGTTCATTTGATATAAAAGATACTAATACAAAGATGATTTAAAAATAAACTGCACTAACAAATAAACAATACACTATAGTAGATATTAATTTTATTAGGTAATCATTATATCAAGAAAACGGAAACTGGAGAGGCTTCGTCACAGACTTATGCCATTGTACAATTTCGATCCTGGAGAGGAAGGCGAAGATGACTGGGAAACAGAATTGCTTGATGAAGGTTTCAGCAGCCGGCAGAGACGAGTTAGTAATTCTATAGCAACTTGAGCATAAAAAACAACATTCTGAATAACAAAGGCTTAATTATGCAGCAAGGATACCAGTCTATGGATAGCGAAGAAAATACAGAACTTTTTAGTGCTACACACACACAATATCTTGGATAGTCTTTCAATGTTAAGCTCTTTTTACAATATTTTTTGAACTGATTACACAAATCATTGACTTAATGAATCTGTAAAAACAATAATTTATATTAAGAACTATGCACATGCAGGTAATTTCTTTAAATTAAATGCTTTATTTTGATATATTTAATAAATTTTTTTAATACTTATTTTGACAGAAAACAGATTGGACAATCGCTATAAACCTCCTTGGCAACATAGAATATGCTTGGAGCTTTCTATAATATGCTTTATGCAAAAGAACGGTAATTGAAACTGAATCGATTACCCACGTGATTGTATAATATATTTTTGAAATTTTTACCTTTTTCTTAATCAATTGCATTCTGAAATTTATTTAATGTATATAAAATGTGCACTTAAATAGCATCTTTCTATTAAGCATTTTGTAACAAAAGTAAATAATTTCTCTTATCGATGACATTCATAATTTATCTTTATTAAAAGGTAATATTATTTAAGTGCAACAGTGGGTCTAAACATAAAAATTCAATAAAAAACTAGTCAATTCTTTAATTCAGATTATATTTGTAATAGACTTATGAAAGGTGCTATTACATTATATGATAAATTAAATATCTTTAAAAATATAACTGGAGACTTTAAAAATTATTATTAAAATTAAATACTTTTTGAACATGACCTATAATATAGATTTAATGTATATTTATTGTAGGGCTAGAGATATCACATCAATAAACAGCAAATCATTTTATTATAATCAAAATATTAAATAATATGCGAAACATTGTTTGTAAAAAATAAATTTTCGAATTCGCAATTAACGTAATTATTAGGTAATAAAGGAAGAATTCCTTCAGAAACTGCTTGTAAACTTTGTAGAAATTACAAGAAATTTTATTTTTAAGAATTTTTAATTTATGATCCAGAAAACTATGTATTTCCTTGAACGGGAATGTACTATTTTTCGCCTGCAAGACAGGCATGAAAAATCGAATTTTGCGCCCGCGGGGTCAAAAAATAAATTAAAAGTAATAATTATTTGGTTCACTGGAATAATGGTACTAATGGTACTTCATAAGCAAATTTCATAAATAAACATGTAGTATTTTCACACGATATTAAAAATTAAAAAAAATAAATTGAAAATTTTTATAAACGTTGAGGAAAAACTGTTAGGAATTCATCCTTTAATACAATGTAGTTCTACTGCATAATATTCAAACAATACGTAAATAGTATCAGAAAAAAGTAAAATTTCTTAAGAAAGAAATAAATATTCTTCGCGTTTATCTTTTATTTTTTGAAAATTTATTTTATTTTATTTAAAAAATTAATTTATTTATGGCTGATCGTAATTTATGTCTCAGTCATTAAACTTCGTAAGAAAATGACTAAAAAACTGAAATCTCTCTTTATGTAAACAAGTATTAATTTTACACGGAAAGTTTCACTTTTACAAGAAAAACAATTCGAATTTTTAAATTACTTAACTTAAAAGTAAATATTACTAAATTCCCTTTTTTAACGCGGTATTTGAACAGCGAATATCTTAAATTTCATCCATTAATACTTTCTGTTAGAACTTAAACAGGTAGTTTTTTTTACTCATATATAAAAATAAATATGCAAAACCATAGTTAGCGTAGAATCAAATTATCACTGCAAAATTCTAAACTCTAAACTCTAAAGTGAAAGTTTCTTAAAATTTTATTTACAACTGAAATTCGTTTTTTAGTCATTAAAAAAGTAAAAACAAATTTAATCTCTAAAAATCCATTTGATACAATTGATTTTTATACAACGCAATTTAAGTACAAAAATGAACGACTTTTTGTAATAATTGTATGCCAATTTCCATATTTTTTTTATTATTCTATTTATCTAAAGTAGTTTTCTTACATACTTTATTACGATTCAGTATTAATTATTAAGTCCTTGTTAATAGATTTTATATAGAACTGTTTTTTAAATTTTAATGACTGCTATTTTTTAACAAATTAGCTACACATGTTTAAAAAATATCGTACACAATTATAACATTTTAAAGGTAAAATTTCAATAATTAAGAATTTAAACATAATAGAAATTGTAATTGTATCAGCGTATATGAATGTATTTCTATTGTATACGAAAATAAAAATTTTTAGTCTAGGCTAAAACTAATGAAATTTAACTTTCTGAGCTTGATAAGCTGGACTGCATAACTGTAGCTACCAACTTGTGAAATTTTTAGTAAAAAATAATCCTTGATTTGTCTTTTTTTAATTTATTTTAATGTAATTAAATTAAATGATATGATTTAAAGGTTGATTGAAGAGTAAAAAAAGATTAGTCAAAAGATGTATTCTGTGAATTTATTTACTTTAATACAAATTTGACACTCACTCAAATTATGTTTCCATAGAAATAGGACTTTTTTATTATTCACTTCTCATACAGTAATTAAGGAAAAAGTTCTTTCCTGCATGTCTATTCGCGACAGTCACAAATTGCCATTCACTGTTATAACTTTTAATTCCTCAAACTTGGTTGGACTCAATTTGCGCAAGAGTCAAGTTAATGAGTTTACTAATTAATGATACACCGTATACAGTACAGATAGAGAAAGGAGAAAGTGCACAAAATACTCGAAATAAAATCAAAAGTATAATTTAAGTGAGACTTGCTTTTGAGTCTGGTCAATATTTTTCAAATCGTTCAAATCCAATAAAATTAATTTTTTTTCGTACGTTTACATTGTTTGCTTAGAATCAAAAATCGTTTTATAGAAATACACGTTGATGTAGTTTCTGTACTACACGCAAATATCCAGTTCGTGATTTCTACAATTTTTTCTTTAAATTTCGACGCGTTCCGACTCAATGCATACCTTAACTAATGTTTTAATCATATTTTTGGCGCTCTTTCCCTTTCTAACGATTTTTTTCTGTACTATAAAAACAGGAATTGAACGAACTGTAGTCATTAAAAGGGGAGGAAGAGGGCCTAATTACGATATTTGTTTTTTCAGTCTAAATATTGTTATTATAATAAAAACTTAAAAAAATTGAAGGACTCGAATGTGAGTTGTCGTCGACGTCGTCGAAAGAGAGAAAATAGAGAAAGGGCTTGTGTTAAAAATCTTCTCGACTTGTAGTCTCTCTTGTTCAATTCTCTTCTTCTTCTTCTTCCTCTTCCTGTTCGTCCTCCTCTTCACCGGTGCTTTCAGGTTTCTCTTCTACCTTCTTGGGTCGGCCACGACCACGTCCTGTTGTTGATTTTGCTGCACCAGGCTGCAATTGAACGTTTGCAGTTAATTACATTATATTTTTTTAATAAGCGATATTTCGATTTTAAACAAATGCTTACCTTCTTCTTGTGAGATCCTTTGCCTTTTGGCCTTCCACGCCCCCTCTTTACTGGGACGGGTGCATCATCCTCGTTATCAGATTTTCCTCCTCGGGCGGTATTGTTCTTTTCTGCTGCCGACCTACCCCTCTTTTTGGGTTCCTTAACTGCATTCTTCTCCGTCTTAGCTTGTCGGCCTCTCTTCTTCTTCTGATCCTCAACTGCCGTTGAATTATCGTCAGACATGATTTATGTTTACCTAATTAAAATCTTACACAGTATGGTGGTTTCTGAAAATTAAAATCATGTAATTGGTAAATATTGAAATTAACGATTTTTTAAAAACATTGTTTTCTTTGTTACAATAATATAGTAAATGTAATTAGAGTATAATAATTAAGAAAATGAAAAAATATAAAAGAAAAAAAATTAAAAAAGAAAATTATTTAAAAAAAATTAAAAATTAAAAAAATGCACCCATAAGGACACAAAGGATTATAAAGACACATAATCTCGTAAAAGACGCCGTTTATTGTCATGGAAGGCGACCTCAGGTATTGAAGTTGCGCGCGCTCGTTTATTCTTTTTTCGACCGGAATGTATCTCAGTCTTCGCGAATTTAAACAATGGGAATCGAAATAAAAAAAAGTCGCTCAAAAAATCGTCGTTCGATGTAATAAATTGATGGCCGCACAAAGAAAACCATCCGCCGAAAATACACATGAGCAATTTGACGCGGCGTCTGTACGCGCGCGTTGCTGCCGCCCTCAATCGAAATCCATCGACCTTCCCGCCCTTTCGCTGCGCGCGCGAGCGCGCCTGGGACCTTTTCTTGCACATAGCCAAGAAAATTCTAGCAGCCTTCTTAAAACCTCCTAAAATTCCGAAAAAGAATACATTCCAACCGCCATTTTCAAAAAGTCCCGAGTAAATACGCGTCTATACTTTGGCTGACCACTGCCGCCTGGATGGACGCAGGCAGCAAATTACATATCCGGCTTCTGTAAAATTCGCCTACAAGGCCTATTTTCTACGAAATTCCGTTATTTTCAAGTTAATCGTAATTTTCCAAATTTTTCAGCTACGCGAAAATTACGGGAAAGTAGGGCGCAAAGGTAAGCTCCAATCCAGATGCCGAACGCGCGCTTTCAAGACTTGCTTTGGCTTGGTGACGCCGCCATGACACGACCGCGGCGGCGGTAGCGGCCCGTTGATATTAGCTGCGCTCGGAAACAGTGTGCATCGCGTCTACGCAGGACGCCGCCGGGCAAACCACCGACCGGCTCAGCGATCAGCAAGAACGCCGAATCGATGCTGCAAGCGCTCTCGGCCCCGGAAAAAGGGAGCATGTAGAAAATTCGCGAGCCCTACTGATACATTTGCGCGCGCGCTCAAGGGAAAACAAGGGGGAGGCGACGGTGGAGCGGCGCGCCAAAAGGCCTGCGCTCACGGAACTCGTAAGCTAAACAGAAATTCGGCGAAAAATTGAAAAGCAAAATCCGAAGAAAATTGCGTGCGCCTACCTGTTCTCTCGGCCGGAGGCTCGCCCTAACTTGGGACGAGCTTGAAGAGAAGAGAGAGAGGGAGTCTGATGATGACTACTAGCCGGAGCGGCTGCTGTGCTGCTGGTGCGTCTGCGTACTCGGCTGTGCAACGACTGACGCGCGCGACGAGCGTCTCTCCGGACTCTTGGGGGGCTCCGCTTCGCGCGCGGCTACGTATCAGCCTAGCCGCTAGCTCTCCGTCTCTTTCTATCTTTCTGTTGCGCGCGCGCGCGCTTCCGCCCCCCTCCTCCGCCCGTTCGTTCGGTTCACCCCCTTCGTCGTCACCTCTTATATCGCGCGTATATCGTATACGAACGTACGTCCCTTCTATGCTGCCAGCCTGCCATTAATTTGGCATTTGCCTATTCGGTCTCGTGGCCACTCCTATACAATGTCCTCCGACGGCCATTCTGCATTTTTTCGGACCCTTTCTTTGAGGAGCCGTTCGAATTAACAAATATCTATAAGCCAATGGCAAGAAAGGGACATGAGCTGAACGACGTCCTTTTTCTTTCCTTTTCCCTTGGTCTCTCTCCCTTCCTCCTGTGCTTGTTTTCGCGAACGCGCGCTACTGAACTGTCGTTCCCGCCAAAAATTCCCTGTAAAAGCGTCTCGTCTTCATCCTGAAACCAGGATTTTGTATTTTTTTTTTAAATTTTTTCTTTTTTCTCGGGAACATTAATTGCGTTACCTTCGTAGCAGGTATAACTTTACCGGCTTGGGAGCTCGTACGATCGATGCTTTGAGTACCGGACAGGTTTGAGTCGGTGTGCGCCAGCGCGTGTATGTGCGCGAGGGCGGTTGTGTGTACGTATGTTTACGTTTTGGGGAGTAGGCGAGAGAGAAAGAGATGACGAGAGAAGGAAGACGAAGCTTCGCTTCTCGTATCGATTCTCATGATGCGTCGGCTAGTGCTCTCCGTCTCTTTTGCTCCCTTTCTCCCTCTTCCTTTATCGAGGCTCAATGTGAGCTCAAGACGAATGACTGAGTCGGACACTAAAATTTAGTACATTGTTGCCAAATCATTTGCAAACTTTGGTCCAGCCCTCTTCATCTCTCCTGGATAAAGAGACTTCCAACCATTTTGTTTCTCACGATTTGCAACGATGCGAACAGTGTTTGTTTTCTAACTTATAACCGAATACTATTCTTCGATTAATTTTTATTTTTTTCTTATAATTTTCTATAGGGGTACAACAAAAATAAGAAACTGTATCTTAGCAAAATAATTTCCATATTAAAGAGAGTTTATGACAGAAAGTTGAACGAAGTTCGCTAGAAGTTAAATTTATGGAACGCGTACCAATATATCGTTATATTTAAACCTTTCAAACGCAAAGAAAGTGCGCGGGTAGCAAGGTATTACTTGTGGGCTGTGGCAACGTTGTAGGTATATATATTCTTTGTAGATTCTTTGTGTTCTAAATGAAGGATCTCTTAATATTTAATAATTGAAATATAGGGATTAGGGACCGAACATTTTTTATTTTCTATTTTTATTTAAAAATATAAAATTTTGCATTTAGAAATTGTTTGATGCGAAAAAATTATATATTTTTAATATAATTCTTAACATATACTGAAATTTGAGCGAAGAAATAAAATTCAAATCAGAACAGCAGAAGAATACAAGTTATCTAAACGTATTGTTTGTTTATATTGGCTCGTTTTTCAATTTATTTCGTTTGATATTAGCTAAACAAAAATATTGATGGCCATGATATGTATCGAAAGCGCGCGCGCAATATCGATTATTCCCAACATGATTATAATAGGATTCGTTGCGCATTGTAATTTTACAAGTATATATAATACATACAAATTTTTGGGGGAGAGGAAGGAAAATGTAATGCCATTGGCTATTATTACTACTTAGAATACCAGAACAGAAGGTTGATGATGGAGGGAAAGTCATTGAACTTTTGCAGGGAACCAAAGGCAAAGGCCGACTTGTAAACAAAAACGTGTGCATTGAAGTAGAATTCTTTTTTTTAAAAGTACTTACCAATCGTAAATGGAATGGACGCTTACGAAGAGAAAACAGGCTTTACAGATTTTAGAAATATTTTCTTCACTTCCTTAATTGTAATTAGATTTAAATTTAAATTTGAGGTTATGAAAACTTA
>JAWWEM010000001.1:2407545-2417968 GCA_035582935.1 Ormyrus thymus
CTTCGCCTCGGCCAATAAATACATGCGATCTGAGACATTCTTTACTTTCGCTTCCTAGGTGCATAATGTACTATTTTTTCTCGTACTAACATATATCACGGCCGTATGCCATTCTGCTCCTAGCAAAGAACGAGAAGATTCACGTTGTATCTTGCAATTTATTAAGCCTGCGATGCGGCTTACAATTTATTCATTAAATAACAGAACAAAAACAGGAATTAAAATGCGTTATAGGCAAAGGCGAAAAACCGTTTTACTACTTTTTAAGAACAAACAATTTTCAGTTACTATTTTATATTTTCGACGGTGGACCAGGGACGTAAACCTTAGAGAGCCGAGATTTATTGCGGTGACAAAATGTCCTTTAGAATTACCCATACTTGTGACTTGTAGTACGTATGAACTGATCGTAAAAGTTCTTATCGAGTCGATATATAGCTAGCCCAAGCAGTTTAATATATTTATTAAATATAAATCCTATAAGTAAAAAAATATATATATACAACAGTAAGTGTCAAAAATAGCTTTATCAAGGCTCGAAGATATATTCTTGATAATTGAAAATTTTTCCCGTCACAGGCATAAAATGGCCCTCATTTCGCGTTAGAAAGTAACGTAGAAAATCGCTTCCGAGGTGCACAGTGTACTATTTTTTCATCAACTGTAATATATTAATACAAATTATAAATTAATTTGCATCATTACTTTCATTAAAGGTCTTTACACTTTTCAAAAATAATGCTGAAAATTATCTGCAAAAAATAAAATAAGATACATAAACAAAATACATAAAAGTAACTAGAAATTTACAAATATACAAACAAGCAATTTGGCCATAATTGGCAATTGTGTAATACCCGATTGTACAAGCAATTTCTAATTCATTGCCTTGCCAATAAGGAAAGCATTAGTATACAAATTTTATCGAATGATTCTCATAACTCAGTTTAATTCACGCGGTTTAAATAAAGCATAATTATAGTCTAAAGATTTCTTTAAATGTTCAAGCCGTATTGTTCAAAATTGCTTCCGCAATTGTGCACCACGGGATTGCTTCTAATAAAATAAAAAGTCTCAAACTTTTCGAGTGATTGCAAATAAATGAAGAAAAAAAATTTGCATCTTTATCGAATATTTAATAACTTTTGAAGAACTTTTATAGAAAACAATAATTTTTACAGAGAAACTTTTAAGGTTTAAATTTTGCAATAAATCCAAGAAATTTACCTCTAAGGTTTAAAATATTTAGATGGGACATGTGATTTTAAAAATCTAATCTAATAAGAATGAAGGAACATTTGCTTTAACGCTTAAAAGAAACGAGATAAATAATAAAAATTATTTTTAATTTTAAAAGCATGAAATCGTACAAAAATATTTTATATAATTTGCGTTACTAAATAAGCACGATAAAAAATTTATTGAAATGATGAATTAACTCTTAGCTGACACACTTCTAAAGAATCAGGTAGCTGCCACCCTGCGAGTAAATTGAGCCAGAGGAAATTTAAAAAAAAACCTATTGAATAATTTAGTAAGTGATATTATTTTATTATAAATATATTTTATTAATAAACTTGAGCCAGAGAAAATTTAAAAAACCTATTGAATAATTTAATAAGTCATATTATTTTATTATAAATATAATTTATTATTAGGTATGAAAAATTAATAAAAAAAAAAACGCCAATAATGACTAATTTTACGATAAATCAAAACTTTATAACTTTTTATTTCACCGTTTAAAGACTTAAAACTTTAGTCAAGCTCCCTTGAAGAATAGTAGATTAAAAAGAAAAGATTGAAGTAATCTACTTTGTAAAAAATTTTTGCTTCAGGTCTTGGCCGAGGATTTTTTAACTTTGCGCCTCCATCGCGGATGTACTGACGCCTTAATAGTGATGCTATTAGCTTGAGAGAAGACTGCTTCCTGGGATAACCCCTGTCCACTGACAAACGGCGTTATGATGTCAATTTCTTTCATTTAGGTACTTTAAGTCACGTGTAGTTGGGGTCAGCGGCACCTCGGCGTGGCAGTTAACGGTCAATAACGATAAATAAATGAATGGTTTTTTTGAAACCGCTGAATAAATTTACTTTACTCGTTTGTAATAATAAACATTTGCAGTAATAATCTAAAATTAAACATGCATTATTAATTTTCATGAATTTATTGTTTTTTTTTTAACGTAGAACATTATTGAACGAATATAAAAACATGACGTAAAATTGTGGATTGTAGTATATATTACAAGTAACGATAAGGTTTTATAACGTTAGTAAAAAAAAAAGATTTGCATAATGATGCGTACATTTTATTAGTTTTTCGTATGTAAATTTAACTTTAGAAAATAAAACTATTGTACATCATATATGTATTAAAAAGATTGCTCAAAAATAAGGAAACAAAGTGGGGACATTGTTTCGTTAGAGCATTCGCCAGTTCTTTATTGGTAAAAAATATAATTATCGTTACAGCTGTAATCGCACGATAACGTAATATCGACATTTCAGTGACTGCTTCATCGAATATCAGTTTGTCGCTAGGCATCGTCAATGAATCTATAGAAAAAACTTGAAGTAACACATTTCTACCACATATTATACCAATCGAATTGAAATACGAGTTCGCTTAATTGATTTCTGTCTTTAAAATCACAGTATACAATACATTACGCCTATAAAATCATTTTGTCTAATTAAAACTTTAAATTCACTCATCACATTTTATCATTGCTTTTTAGTGGATCATCATCTGAATTTTCCAATTAATTATCAGTTTAAGGCTAGAGCTTAGTCGACGTTACATTTTCTCTAATCGTCACGTTTCGTCATCTCGAAGCCCCGGATATTCGCAGGACAAGAGTAACATTTCTAGCAAATTTTTTTTTTTTTGTTTTTTCCCGAGGAGCAGCAAGCGAAACTGGTCCGATTCGACTATTCTCTATCCTTGGCATTGAACGACTCGACAAAAGAGTTAGCTACGGTGAAATCGACATAATTGCACGATAATAATAACGGCATTAGAGGTGAATCGGTGGCAGCCACTTGCGATGAATAAATCTGTTACAATTGTACGTGTGTGTGTATGTTGTGTGTGTGTGTGTGTGTGTGTGTGTGCGTGTGTGGGTGTGTCGCACGAATGCAAGTCTCTGTTTACGCTTAATGAAATCAAGGGCATTACGTTGCGCGGTGCTCGTACGCGCGAACGCTCGCCCGACCTAAAGCATACCTATATATACGTAAACCCCGTGCGTGTCGGTGTGGGTGTCGGCGTCGCTGTCCGCGCGCGCCGCGTCGGCCATGCGACCGCTAATTTTCGCGGCTACGCGGAGTTTTTCGCATGACGGCGCTGCATCAACCTATTTACAGAGATTGCGCCGAATAATTCCGCGTGTAAATGGTCGCTTATCACAATCGAGGCTTCGACTCAGTCCGAGGGCGCGCCGAGCTGCCATCCGTCTCCCTTATAACTTTTTTTTTCTCTGTCTTAAAAACTCTGCGCGTCTCGCGGCTAATCGCGCGCGCCTCGCAGCTTCCCTCCCCTCCTCGCGGCGATCTACATATTTACAATGGGCTTTTCTTTCTTACACGTTGAGCGCTCTCGCGCTTTTAGAACTCAATTCTCTCCCCGAGATTATAATTCATTCGCGACCTAATTACTCCCACGAGGCTTGTGCTACATTGCTTATGTACAGATCGAATTATATATGAGTTTATACTTGTTGAGTTCAAAGCGACTTTAATTCGAAAGCTTTTTCGTTTCCCTTTGCCTGTACCGCGTTTATACTTGTTTTATAACTTCTTAGTCGGAAAATTCGCATTAGGAATCGCATCTCTTCTTCTATCGCGAAGGAATTCACTAACAATATCAACAACACGTGAATTACGTAAGACGTCAAATGTGTCGGGTGTGCCTGTGATTACTGCAACAGCGTCTACTGAAAACTTGCATAGACTAATACTTTTTTTTCTTTTCTTATCTAGTTGACTCGCGCGGCAAAGAAACCCGTATTCTTCGTCCTCGCGACTGCGCCAGCTGAAAATTCTTGAAAAATAAGACTCCCGCTACGGCAAAGTCTCAAGTCAATCGTACGAGGATGTACAATGGCCCGGCGAAACGGCGATTGCACAATGGGCACGGATTCACGCCCGCCGAACGGAAGGGTAATAATCGAAAATGGAACTAATGATGGTTCTAGGCGTTGTCGAACTGATTGTCTGCAATAAGCCTGATGAACGAGCAATTAATAATTTCGCACTCGCGCCGACGATCGATCGCCCCGGCCGACTGCGAATAAAAATGAACACATCGAGGGGGCGGCGGCGGGGGGCTTAGTCTCAGTAAGGTACGTGGATGTCCCTGGAGGTCGAGCTCTTCCTGCACATCCGGCAGGTGCAGATCAGGCAGCAGAGCCCCAGGAGGACGGCCAGGGCGGCCCCGAGGCCGGCGCCCGCCCAGCCCGTCGAGCCCACCAGGTCGCCGATGGTGCCGTTGACGTCGCCGCCGGGCTCCGCCGCCTTGCCGCAGGTCTCCCTCGACTCGTCGTCGAGCAGGCCGCTCGAGTTGTACTGGCCCGGCGGCCTCGGGCAGTTGAGCACGCCGTTGCAGAGGAGCCGCTCGGGGATGCAGCCGAGGCCGCCCGGGCACTGGAAGGCGCAGTCCTCGAGCTTCTGGGCGTTGAGGTTGCCGGCGGCGTCGCGCGGCAGCTTGTACAGCTCGGTCCAGGCGATCTTGAACTCGGCCCGGGCGAGGGCCATCGAGCCGACGAACTGGATGCTGATGCCCGGGGCGCCGGCCTCGCCCGGGTCGGCCGGGGCGATCTGGGCGGCGGTGAGGATCGGCATCTCCCGGGCGAAGCTGACGTTCTCGCCGCAGACGGCGATGAAGGGCTCGGGGGAGTAGCCGCCCGAGGCGGGCAGGAAGATCTCGAGCTTGCCGTCCTCGCAGGAGCGGGAGGCGAACTTGGTGGTGACGAAGTGGAGCCAGAGGTCGCGCTCCTGGTTGACCCTCAGCTCCCAGATGCACTTGATGGAGCGGGGCGGGCTGACGTAGCTGAGGGCGTCGTAGTGCGGGAACTCGAGCTCGCCGTCGGTGGCCGGCTGGAGGATGGCCGGGCCGCAGAGCGGGCTGTGCACGAACTCGTAGCTGGCCTGGAAGAGGGGCGCGGGCTGCTTGAAGTAGCTGGTGGCGGCGTGGCTGCCGTTGACGAGGAACTTGAGCTCGAGGCGCTCGCCGCGCGAGACGACGCGGATGGGCGGCTCGCCGGGGCCGAGCTTGCAGCGGCAGTGGCCCTTGTGGCCGCGGGCGGGGGGCCCGCTGCCGCCGGGGCCCGGCTCGTACAGCAGCACGCGGTCGGCCTTGCTCTCCCAGCAGTGGCCGCACTGGGCGTACGGGTGGTCCTTGAAGCTGACGGAGCGGAGGGTGACGATGACGCGCGCGTACAGCCGCCGGTCCGTGACGAAGCTGTAGGTGCAGGAGAGGTCGCTGGCCGGGTCGTCGGGCCGCTTGTAGAGGAGGGTGTTGAGGGGCGAGCGCAGCTCGCCCGAGCGGCTCTTCCACGAGGAGAAGACCTCGTCGCACTCGGTGTTGGGGACCGGCTCGCCGAAGCGCGTCGCGTTGAAGAAGTCGTAGTGGGCCCAGTAGTAGAGGGAGCTGCCGGAGTAGCTGCCGGTCTTGCTCTCGAAGCGTACGAAGAGGGCGTTCGAGCTCGAGACGAAGTCGTGCTTCTCCATGGGCTTGCTGAAGGTGTCGCAGAAGGTCTTGATGATGCGGGCGTCGTCGGGCCAGTCGGCGTCGTAGAGGGTCAGGCTCTCGGCGCAGTCGCCCTCGTACGGCTGGATGGGCGACTCGATGCGGTTGACGCGGAAGCTCGGGAAGTAGAGGCGAGCGATCTCGCCCTTGCGGCCCTTGAGCAGGTAGGTGCAGCTCGTGTGGGGAGGGTACCAGTGGGCCACCGACAGGAAGATGCCCTCGTCCTTGGCCAGCAGGCTCTCGCTGCTGAGGATCCAGTCGCAGCTGCCGTTCTTCACGCCCGGGGTGTTGACGTGGCCGGGCCAGTTGCCGACGTTGAAGTGGAAGCCCGTGTTGAGCAGCGGGCCGGCCGGGGAGGAGACGAACTCGACGTACAGGTCCTTGCCGGTGCCGATGATGCTGTAGGGGAACTTGCCCATGCCTGCGAAATGGGAGGCGGTGCTCAGAGCTCGGCCGCGAAGGGGCAAAACAAGCAGATCCACTCACCGCAGAAGGTGCCGATGACAGGGGCGGTGTCGTTCAGGCCGTCGTAGATCCGGATGTAGTCGTAGGGGCAGTGCTCGGCGCCGGAGCTGATGGGCCGCATCGGGCAGGTCATGATGTTCTCGCAGCGCTGGCCGTCGATGTTAAACTCCTCGTTCTCGATGTAGAGCTTGATGAAGGCCAGCCTGGTGTTGAGGCGGTACTTGCAGTGCAGGTCCCTGGGGTAGATGCCCGGGTACGCCGGGCTCTGGACGTAGCAGGTCTGCAGCCTGCAGTCCTTGAAGCTGCGCTCGCAGTAGGTGCCGCTGACTACCTCGCCCCGACGGTTGGGGTAGAGCTCCGGGTGCTGGCCGTAGCGCAGGTAGACCTCGAACTGCTGCTCGGCGCGCGAGTCGAAGCTGAAGTAGGTCTGGTCCGTGAAGTTGTCCGTGTGGAAGATCACCCGGACGAAGCTCGTCTCCGAGATGAAGGTCTGCGGCTGCTCGGACTCGCCGCAAAACACCCCCGGCTCCTTGCGGTTGTTCACCAAGGTCTTGGTGTTGCCGTCGATTATCTGCAAGCATAACCGGCCGCTGAGTCTCCTCGCGCCCCCGGCTTCGATTCTGATAAAGCGGCCCCTTTCTCCATACGTTCCCCGCTCTATTAAGCGGCCATTAAAAACCCATTATAATCCCCCCCCCGAGTTCCACCTCTGGTCGAGAGCCCTCTTTGTGCGGGGTACCTTCGCCCGCACAATGGACCCTCCTCTCTTTCGAATTTTTCATTTTTCCTTCGATGTCGCGGTCCACTAAATACGCCGCGCTCCGTAAATTACGCCCAGGGATCGCATTCAAAACGCGCCTGCAAACACGCGCATTGTGCCGTGCTCTGCGAACTTTTATTATTGCAGCTAAGTAAACCCTTACAGCTAAGTAAATACGACCTCGCCCCGCTGATATTAATTAAACGGATGCTGCTCGGACACGCGAGTCTGATACGTAATAAATATTCATTTCCCGCGGAAATGAGTTTTTTTTAACGAAATAAGCATCCGTCGCGCGCGCGCGCGCGGCGATTTTATTGGATTCCAATAAACGGGTATGAATGGCAGTGTTTAGAGCCGAATGCTTTGTTTCAATATTTGCCATCTGGGAGGGAAAGAGAAGTTGGCTCGACACTTTTCCGAATATATAAAATTCGCTCCAACTTGGGGGAAGGCCCCGGACGACTCTCTCCCCCTCTCTCTCTCTCTCTCTATCTCTCTCTCTCTCGGTCTCGGAAGTTCTTCCGGCTTGAGCGCGGCGAGAGGTCAAAATCGCGTTATGCCCGGATAAACATCGGAGGCGGGGCTATTTGACTTAGCGCACTGCAGACGCTCGGCGAATACCTCGTGTTTACTCGCTCGCCCGTATACGTGTGTACGCGCAATTGTATGCGCGAATTTCGCCAGATGCGGACGGGAGAGAGAGAGCAAGAGGCCGGGAGGGAGAGAGGCTTGGCCCTCGGCCGGGCTCTCGTTAATATTAACGAGCCTGCGGCCCCGAGCAAGCCGCAAGCGTTCCCCGGCCTCTTTGGCCCTTCTGTCTCCATTGCGAGCCGCGTATCTTGCCTCTTCATAGCTGATTACTCTTTCCGCGCGTCCCCCGCAGAGCCACGTCTGTCGCGCGGCTGCTCCTTATTCATGAGTTTTTCAACGACTCGCGGAGCGCCCGCCAGCCGCGAGAGGAGCGAGGGCCAGCGGGCACTGCGAGGTGGCAAACAAATCGCTCGGATAAAAAAGGCCGCGGCCGACGGAGCTCGACCCGGCGTCTTGATTAATTCAAGGCCCGCGCAGGTAATTCGGAGGGGCGCTCCGGCGCGCGGTCTGTAGCTATTTAATCGCTGGCTGCTGCCGTGTAGCGCGGCGTGCCAGCGACAGCGAGCCGTCATTAATCATCGCGGCAGCTGCGCCGCACTGTCTTTCCCTCCCTCCGGGCCGCGCCGCCGCCGCCGCCGACGGCGCGCGAAATGAAATTATGATACCGGCTTGCGCCCGCGCACGCGACTTTTATGTCGTCCCCGCGCGCGCTCTCTCGCTGCCCCGACGCTCGATACACGCGCACACACAGACCGCCGGAGAGAGCCTGCCCCGTTTTTGCCGACCTGCGTCGGCACGCTCCGTCCTTGGCGGCGCGATTCGGCGACTTTTGGCGAGGGGAAGCTATCTGCCCTTTAATGAACCGATGCTCCTCGCCGTGGAGATTTTTAGCTTTGATTCTTCAAGCCGGCGCCGGGTGATGGATGGCCGCGAGAGGGGACGCGCAGTCATCGCGCGAGGAGGGGAAATCGCCCGCCGCGATTGATTAATTAAAGGGCTTCTGTAAACGAGCACGTATAAAGATTCGGCGAATTCAGCCGGGCAGACGGCAAAGCAGCTTACTCGAGAGGCGAAAGAGTCGCGGAGTAAGCGGTCCTCGGCAATTGAAGCCGCAGAGCGAGAGGAGAGAGAGAGACGGAAGAGCAGGCGAAAAAGAAAAGCTTCGACGTCGTTAACGACCGGGTCGTCGGAGGAACGGGGGGCGGTGGTGGGGGGAGCCTCTGCATTTGGCTTTCGGAAGAGAGATAGCGGGCGGACGAGCTGTTTTTCGAGGCAAGGGTCGCTCTCGCTCTCGCGCCACCGCGCAGGCTCATTATCCTTTTCGGCGCATTGTGCGCGCGCGGGGCGCATTAATGAGTATCCGGAGCTGCCGCTACAATGGGCTGCCAGCCCGAAATGACGCAATTAATTAGTGGAAATTAGTTGCCCGCCCGTTCTGCAAGTTCTCCCCTCCGACCGCGGATAATTAATCGATTGGCCCTCCCCGCGCACTCGTTAATAATTCGGGTATCCGATGCACGCTCTCCCCCTCTCACCTGCATGTAGCCGCCGAGGCAGGTGCTGGCGTTGACGAGGGTGCCGACCTTGAACTTCTTGAAGCGCACCCTGAGGATCCAGTCGCGAGCCGCCCCGCGGAACGCTCGGAACCGGTACCAGCAGGTGAGGGGCTTCCCCCAGGTCTCCGGGCCCACCGCCGGGCTCGACACGTCCTCGTAGATCTCCACCGTCTTGTTGCATCTCTCCGCTGAAAAAAAGCACGTAAGCAGATTAGACGCGCCGGCTGTTCTGTAATGGGATTGACGGCGGACCCTGACTGCCTTTTCTCAAAGGCCGACTGCTGCGCTGCCTTTGTTTATTTTACTAGGCTGAGTGGCGATTAAGCGGTGGCATTGATGTCGTTCAATTTCGCATTGTGTTTGCTCGGCGCGTTTAAGCGCGCGCCGGCGGGCTGTAAAACAATGGCATAATGGAGGGTAGACTGGCTTTTACGCAGGATTTTTTAAGCTACGCCGAGCCGCGCTGCAATTCGAAACATTAATTTCGGAACATAATTTCATTCCGCGGAGGCAGGCAGCGAAACACGAGCGCGCAGCCTAATTTACATTTCCTTTCCGGCTCGCTCTCTCTCTCTCTCTCTCTCATCCCCGAAGAAAAAGGCTCTTTGGAGCAGGAAAAAAAGGACATTAAGGCGGCAAGAGGCAAGTCGCCGCGGGAGAAGGAGATGGGAGGGGGGGGCACTTGTAATCTTCTTGTCCCGCTCTCCGTCTCGGGATTCGGAAGCGCAGAGTCGCGGCATACATACGGCCGAGCGTAGCGGCGGCGGCGGCGGCGGCGTCGGCGGCGCAAGTTTGGAGCACGTAATCGATACTCGACCTCCTCGGCTCCGGCGGCGCTGTGCTTCTTCTCCTCTCCTTTCTCCGACTCTCGCCGTGTCCCTTTAATTTTTCTTTGCATTTTCATGCTCGTTGACTTCGATTGATTAGCTTCTCGCCGGGGCTTTCTCTTTTTCGGCTCTCCTCCGCCGCGCGGCGGCGAGGTGTTTGTTCGCCGAGTGGTTTTTATTAAAGCCCAGGGCGAGCGGACGGCTTTTCTTAGCTCCCTCTCTCTGCTTTCGCTCCTGCCGGCGTTCATACATTTAAATGAAAATTCGCGCGGATTCAATCTCGCCGATGTTTTTAATTCTCGCTCGGCCGCGGTTCGCCCTCTCCCGCTCTGCTTTCTTTTGCTTTCGAATTCAATCTTTCATCTCGAGCGGCTTAATCACTTTCGTTCCCCGGGCGTGCGCGCGGGGCTCGAAAAGCAAAAGCTCGCCCGGTATTGTTTGAGTTGGAAAATTGGCGGCGGCGGCG
>JAWWEM010000001.1:2418068-2479997 GCA_035582935.1 Ormyrus thymus
CCCGGGCGTGCGCGCGGGGCTCGAAAAGCAAAAGCTCGCCCGGTATTGTTTGAGTTGGAAAATTGGCGGCGGCGGCGCGGCCTGCGCCGGGAGAGTAAGTAGCGCGAGCGTACGTGTGGCCCGACATCTCTCATCGAAGAAAACAGGTTAAAGCCTTCATTCTCCCCCGCGGCCCGATCGATCCGTTGTCCTCCTTGCCGCCACGCGCGCGTCCCGTCTTCTTTCTCCCGCCCGCGCTCCTCTCTTTTTATATTCTTATTCCTCCCGACCCTCCCCCTTTTTTATTTCGCCCTCCCGCAGCTATTTTTCTCGCGACGCTTATTGATGGATGTCTGCCTGCTTTCGTCCGTACTCCGCGATTTTCCTGATTTTTCCTTTATTTTCCATTCAATTACGCACATGCCTCTGGCGGCGGAATTCGCCGGAGAAATTATTTGTCGTTTGTATTTTGTTTTTTGCAAATTTCGCGTTACACCGCGAACATTCAAAATACAACAAAGTCGAGTTTTACGCGGCTCTTTCGGAATTCCAAATTTTTTCCAAGTTGTAAAATTTTATGGAAAAAATTCTGCATGCGGTGCTTTTACAGTATTCGCAGCTGTAATAAAAATTTACTATTTTTCTACTCCATATCTATTTTAATTAAGAACGCGGCAGAAAATCATTTCGAGTTTCGGAGGTAAATTAAATTTAAGCAGTCTCCCGCCCTCATTTTTCCCCGGAAACATCCGGCAATAAACATGTTTTTAAATTTAAACCCACGGGCGCCCCTCTCGATCCTGCAAAATCTTTAAAGCAAATCGAGCACGATGAGACTTGCATTGATTACTGCTTAGGAATATATTCACGTTCCGCGCGTATTGATATAACTAGGCAAATTACCATTACTCTTCATTAGCAGAGATCCACATCGAGTTTTTTATCAGGCTCATTCTCGTGCTCCATCCTCATTTTTTCTCCGCACCGACGGCGGCGGCTGCCGCCTTTTTCCTCCATTTTTCCACGTCCGCGAGTCGCTCTCTCTCTCTCTCTCTCTCTCTCTCTCCCTCCGCAGCCCTCCTGCATCTCCCGCGATTGCCATTCCCGTCTCGTACCTCTCGCGCCCTCTCACTTTTTCCGAGTTATCGAGCCAAGTTGCTTAGCTTAATTGATACGGGGAAAAAGCGCGCGCGGGTCGCGGGGCGGCCGGCGGTCGCGGCAACGAGCCGTAACGAGAGTTTGAAGAAGGGCAGGCGTGCATGCATACGTGCCCCGCGCGTTCTCGAATGTTTTCGTCTGGAATGACGCGCCCTGTTGGCTAAAGGGAACATCGACCGTGCATAAAGTGTACAAAAGGGAGAATATAGGGTGCGGAGAGGAGGAGCAGGCGGAGGAGGACGCTTGACGAGCGCGCACACATTATTAACGCCGCATCGCATCAAGTGCCACTTGTCCAAGACAAATGCCGAGCCTCGACTGCCGCCTCCTTTTTTTTTACGAGGCTGCCCGATACGCGCGCCTTTATTTTCATACCCATCTCGAGTCTCTCCTTCGATTTTCGGCGGCTCTCGCGATATTCTATTGGATTTTTACGGCCTCTCGAGCTATGGCTCGAGTTTTTCCACCTCCCCGGCGACTCTTTTATATTCTCCGATATCACTTTTCTCATTGTTGGCGCGCGCGCGAGAGAGGGACCAGAGACGAGCATTGCGGTCCGAGAACGAGATGCGTCGCCCGATAATTCGATTGATATCCTCCCTGCCCCGGCAACGCTTTGAGGAGAGGAGCGAGAGCCCGAGGAGGTCTAACGAGCCGAGGCGAAACAAAAAATATACCGTCTTTCGAGCGCGGTCGTGCTAATGACAACGCCCCTTTTTTCCTTTGAGCCTTCCGCAAGCGGAAAGTGGATTGCAACCCGTTGATTGATGACAATATTTATGCTGCAATTTCGCGACGATTAATTTTACTTTTTTCCTCTTTTATCGGAGAGAAACTGCCGCCTAATAACGGTTTAAGTGTAATTAAGAGAGGAAAAAGAAACAGCGTAGGCAAAGGTACTCGAAGCACCTATTAAAGCCTCTCGACGGCGGGGGAGGGGCTTTCTATTAAGAACATGTTGTGCTCTCCTTTGTTTAAGGTATTTTCAAATAATGCTGGTAAATGCAATTTTCAGGGAGCGCTTTCTTTGAAGAAGGCCATCGGCTCGAATGATAAATTACCTACAGGCTAAATTTTCTTTCGCTTAAATCACCCGGCTCTCGGAAATATTCAATTAACTCGCCGAGAGCTTGATGATCAATAAAACATTACTCAGGCATCCTTGTGAATTGTGAAAGAAATTCTAAATATTGCGCAGGAATCAAGGGAGAGTCGTCGATTGGGTCAAGAGGTTGTTTAGCTGTTGTTGGCTCGTTTATTGATTTTTTTCTTTTCGTTTTATAGCGTAGAAAACCTTCCCAATTGTTTAAAAGATCTCTCGTGAGAAATTTTCAATAGATTCTCGTTAAAGTAACATTTTATCGACTATACATTTTTACCGTACCGAGAACATAATATAATTAGGGAAAGATATTCGTCGGAGGAAAGAATTTAACCTGACTTGATTAAAACGGCAAATTATTAAGGCAAAAGCCCGGCCGAGGGGGTTTTTAGGGATTCTTTAGCGTGGAAAACAACAACAACAGCCAGAATCCGTAATTTAAAGTTTGTTTCCTTAGTGCACTCGACGCGTCGTCGCAGCGAAGAGGTCGAGAGTAATTATTTTTTCCCCTTTATTTCCTTCCTCTCCGCGTTCCCTCCTCACCCTCTCTCCCTCTCTCACTCTCTCTTTCTCTCTCCCCCCAATGAAAAGAAAAAAATTTAAAAAAAGATAACATCGCGCGCGCGCGCGCGCCTGCACGCCGGGGCATAATCGCGAGAGCACGAGCGACGACGCGGTGCTAAATTAATTGGGCGATGGTCATCGAGAGCAAGACAGCGCGAAAATCTCTCCAAATGAACGCGTGAGCGCGTCGGAATTTTTTTTTTTTTTTTTTTCACCCCGCGCGTTTTAATGAGCGAGAGAGGCAGCTGCGAACAATGGAGCGAAAAATATTTCTCTTACGCCCCCCCCCCCCTCGCCACTTTCCACGCCGCGTCGCTCTTTTACAGGTACTTTTACAGGACGGATAGCGGGGCAGAGCTCGGGCCTTTAATACGAAGACCGCTGCGATTTTCGCGAGACGAGCTCGAGTGTCAAAGGAATAACGATCGCGGCGTAAAAAGCAGAGGTATATTTACGCGCGCGCCGATGCATCATGCAGATCCGCGCTGCTTTCATCATCGATGCAAAGGCTGCACGCGCCGCCACAGCGCCAAGTGGATCGAGCCTCGGGTAATCTATGAATTCCGGGCCGCGCATTCCCGCCCCGTCGGAGATGAAAAGCCCGGGCCGCGTGCTTTTTGCGGAGCTAATACTCGGATCGGCGATCGGCCGACTCGAGCCTCTCATAACAGGAGGCTACGGATTAGCCTCTAAAAAGCGCGGAGCTGTTTGCGTAATGCACTCCGGTGGCGCCGCCGCAGCCCGACATTGTTTACCTCGCCGTTCGCCCGACTTATCAACGACTTTGCGCAATCGCCGAACGGGGGAAAAACGAGAGCGGCAAAGAATATTGCCGACGCGCGAGAGAGAGAGAGAGAGAGAGAGAGAGTGCGTTAGAAAGAGCGCGCGTAATGAGATTCCCCCGCGTTTAACACGCAATTCGCAGACTCTAATCTCGTCAGTCGGCGCATCTCGACGCAGGCGTTTCTCCACTTTTGTAATAGGATCAGAGGCAGCTCGCCAAGTTATATGCATACGCGTATGCAAATGATCCCGCCGCACAGCGTCGCTCCTCGTACTTCGGAACGTGTTTAGGCAACTGCTAAGCTCCGCCAAGATTAAATTCACGAGATTGCGCGAGCGTAGCGCGGCCGTCGCGCGTCGAGCTGCCGAGGGAAAAATAATCTCATTATTAGGAGATCTCATTAGAGAGAGATAGAGAGAGAGAGAGAGAGAGAGGAGCCCAGTTCCGAGTCCACTTTTATGGATATCCCGCTTTGTCGCGGCCCGCGTGAAATTGAATCCCGCAGGAGCGCGAGAAAAAGTCAATGCAGCAGCCGCGCGGAAATAATGGAAAGGATCGGCGAGCCGAGCGAAGAAAATATCGGGAAGGACTCGCGGGGAGTCGAGGGAGGCAGAGAGAGAGAGAGAGAGAGAGCAGATCTCCCTCGCAGCCCGGTGAAACTTTTAATTAACATCTCATATTTATTCATAATCCTCGCGGAAAGAGCGCCCGGGGCGACCGATGAGCCATGTCCCCTGGAGAGCGCGCGATAATGCGAAATCTCGAGCCCTTACTTAGCGAGAGGATATAGAGGGAGGGAGAGAGAGCGCGAGTTTCACTTTGTCGCTTAATCCCGCGTACGAACCGCTCAAGATACGGAACTCCCGAGCGCGACAATAAAACTCAAGTTTAAAAGGGGGGCCCCGGCCGCGGCGGAACTTTCGCCGCCGAAAGCTCGCCGCGCCGGGAAAAATTGAGGGAATTTTTTTAAAAGCGCTGAATTACGGAGGGGACGGCCCGGAAGGCCGGCGCGTTATTAAAACTTTCGATCGAGCCTGGAGAACGTGGCTGTATCGGTCGGCCCGCGTCGATTCGCCAAGGCAAAGGCGGCCGCTACGTGCTCAGGAGCTCTCTCGTTATACCGTCGCTGCTCCCGCATGCGAGCCGCATATTTTCGCGCAAACTTTGCGCGCGCGCGTTCGCACGCGAGAGAGAGAGAGAGAGGGAGAGAGAGAGAATTTCAATGCAGCGCCGCGCAGTGAGAAAAAGGGCGGCGGAGGCCGTAATTTCGGTAATAAGGGCCGCATTCGAACGGCGGGAAAGGCCAGGTGAAAAGTAAGGGGAAGAAGGCAGCGAGAACTGCCGGCAGCTAAGGAAAGAAAGTTTGATAGCGGCCGCGAGCGGGGCGGAGGAGGAGGACGGGGCGTTATCGTCAAAAGTTTTAAATCCCCGAGAGCCCTTCGCCCCGCTCGCGGCGCCGTATAAAGAAACGGCGAGTAACGAGCAGCGGCGCGGGCCGACGCTCCCCCCGCCGCTTTATCGGACGGGGAGGCTTAATTTGCAAACTAATCATTTAAGGAGGAAGCTGGGGGATGCGCGTGATACTCACACTTGCGGATGGCGGCGGGGCTCGGAGTCGCCAGGACGAGCAGCGCACCCGCGAAGAAGAGCCAGAGACCCCTCGTAGGTAGAAGCTCGGCCATTGTCCCCGTTCAGGTCACTTCATTGGTGGCGGCCAGCTAATGAGGAAACAAACCGAAAACAGAAGCAGAGTTTATTATCTCGGCGAGGCGTCGGGTTTTAACGTCGTTTGGAGTTGGCCTTCTTTTTTTTTTTTTTTTTCCTTCAGCAAGATGAACCGGTCGCCGTGCTCCTCGAAAATATGAAGCTCCGACGGCGGCGGCTTATGAAAGGAAGGAAATTGCGAGAGAGAGAGAGAGAGAGAGGGCGAGGCGAAGAATCGCACTCTCCCGACCTGCCGCCACCCCTTAACGTTGTTTTCTCGCTCTCGCCTCTCGCTCTCTTTTTATCTTCTTCCAGAGCTCCTCTCCGCTTCCGGTTCTCGTTGCGGTCGAGGAGCAAACTTGCGCCATTGAGACGCTTTTCTCAGGGAAATCAGTCGAGCGGCACGTTTGCGCTTTTTCTCGCTTCTCTCTCTCTTTCTCTCTCTCTTTTCCCAACTCTGGCATTAAATTATTACGCCGCGAACTTTTCCATTTGTTTTGCGAATGGAAAAATCAAAGCCCTAGATATCGCGACGCGGCCGCGCTGCCAAGACAATCTAAACGTTGGCAAGTATTGTATCGGACAGGAAATGAATTTCTATCGAATTTCTCTCTCGCTGCGGCCGCCCGAGCGGCTGCAGCTGCAGCCTTTGAAAAAGTTTAGCTCGAGCCCCGCCGTCGTGCAAGGGGCAAACAGGGCTTGTAATTAGCAGCGCGACGAAAATTGCGCGGGCGAAATTGCCACAGTCAACAGAACGTAACAAGTAGCCGACTGCCGAGAAAGATCGCGGGGGAAACTCGAGCGCATTGTGCACGAAAGAGCGCGCGCTCGTTTCCCTTGCGCAAGAGCATCGCCGCTGCGAGGGCACGATTCGCGTAATCGCAAGAACAACAGAGCGCCGCCGCGTGCTTCGATCATTTTGAGCTTCCCCCGGCAAAACTTTTCTCTTACCGCCTCGCCGAGTGAATGTATATATGTAAGAGCCGCGTAATCATTTCTCCCGTAATTCGCTGCTGCGAGTCTCGAGTTTTGCCAAATGTAGAAATAAGCTACGTCTGAGTGGATCGCTGAGCAAGTATTTACTCGAATCAATGAGCTATTTACCGAACGTATAAGGCAACGTTTGTTCAGCTGAAAAAACAGTGCTCGAGTTAAGGACTCGAGGTACGTGATTGTGCCTGCTTGCGTCAACATTCGCCCCCCCCCACCCCGGCCGACTCGGCTAGAATTATTTTTTACGCAGTCCTCGAGCTGCCCCGATGCAAGAGCTTAGCTAGCGGGAAAACTCGGGGAAACGCGGCGCCGGACAAGAAGGCCAATTTACCAGCGAATTATACATCTGCGAATGGCGGAGATAAGGCCAGCGGAGAGGGAGAGAGTCCCGAGCGAAGGAACAATGCTGCCTGGCAGCTGAACTCTCGAGGCGCACGAGGCGTGCAGTCGCGGGGGGGGGAGGGTGAAAATTTCATCGCCTCGACGGATCGGCGCGAACGTGTAACAATTACCATGGGACACCTCGGGCTCTCTCTCTGTCTCTCTCTCCGCCTCCCCCTTCCCACCCTCTGAATTTCAAAGCCGAGGACGGGGAACAAGCCCGCGACTGCACCGAGGGTGGTGGCGGAGGGAGGCGAGCGCGGATTAATAGTTGGCGCCAGAATCCGCACCGAGTGGCCCGGAGCAGCGCCGGATCTAAATTCAATCCGATTAACGAGCGAACGGTGATTACGGCCGCGGCGCCGAATTACGCGAAGGTTAGGCGACACTCGGGAGCACATATTTTCCCTCTCGGCTGCCTGCCCCTTCTTCCACGTTTGAAAATCGCTGCCGCTCCGCGGGGGAGAAGGCAGCCGGCGCGCACGGTATTAAGCCGTAAAAAATGCATGCTCCGGGGCTTGATTGAGAGCTCCCGCGCGCAACTTTGTCGGCCGAGCGATCCCACCTTTAATGCATTCCGTTATCTCGCGCGGAGACTGCGCCGCGGCACGTGCAATTTACGCGGAGCAATTTATTCGCTCCGCCAGCGAGAGCCGCGCTAAAGTTAAAGCTCGGCCCGCAGCGGGGCTTTAATTAGACTGCTCCGGGCGACGGCGGACGTATGTTCGAGTCTCTCTCACCTGCGTGCTCGGAGGGTCCTGTCGCGTGGCGCTGAACAAAGGCGACTGGCGGCACGGCGGCGCTGCCTGGACTCATCGGTGGCCGCTCCGTCCTCGCTGGCAGCTGCGGCGCCGACTGAGGAAAAAAGCTGCTGCTGCTCGCGTGCTCGCGGCCGCGCTCTATTGTGTCGCGAGCGAGCGAGGGAGAGGGACGGCGAGAGCTCGCTCGGCGGCTGGAGGCTCTCTGATGCAGCGCCAGGCAGCCGCCACCGCCGCCGCCGCCGCCGCTCGGGTCGAAGCTTGCGCAAGCTCCCTCCCTCTCTACCCTACCGCATCGCCCCCCTCGCGGCTCCCTCTCCCGCCGCGGCGCTCGGCAGCGACGCTTTTTTACATTCCGAGCTTTCTTCCGATATTGCGCCAGCGGAGCCTCCCCCTCCCCCGAGTCGACGAAACATCTTCATTTGGGATTTTAAGCGCGACTCCTTGGACCATTGTCGCGCGGCCTCCTCCTCGCCTCCGCCGAGGAGCTGCCGGGCTCGCCGAGTCGAGGGTGTTTGTTTATTAAACGCCGAGAGCTGCAGCTCTTTCCTGCACGCGAGCTCCTTCCCGCGTGTGTCTTATTCCCCTGGGGACTGTCGACTGGCCGAGCGCAGCAGCAGCAGCCCCACCTAATGGTCGAGCCTCAATTATTCCGCCTCTGACTTCCCCGGGGTCCGTTTCCGTTAATTTCGCCCTTTTTCCGCGACGACTTAATAAGCAGCTGTTTTACTCCCGGCAAAGTGGGAGCTGCCGCTGGGCTTATCCGTCCTCGCGATCCACCGACGATGATAACGTTTTCAATGCGCGCTCGGCTTTCGCATTAGCCCCCGGGTCCCGAAATCTGGCTTTGCTTTTTTGCCCGGCCGAGCCCCGCGCGGATAGATGAAATTTTTGCCAGTTACCGGAGCGCGCCCGCGACTCTATGTGCACTTTAATCCTTTCATCTGTTTGCGGCGCGACGGCTGCCGCCGCTGCCTGGAGCTCGCGAGCTATTTCGGAATTTTTATTTTTTAACAAGCAATCCATCAGCGAGCCGATGCAGAGAGAGAGAGAGGCCGAGCGCTAGAAATCACGCTGCTTGGAAAAAAAAGCGGTGCAGAGCACTGGCCCACGCCGACACGTATATAACACACCAGCCGCGTGCGGAGAGAGTGAGCGAGAGCGGGAGAATCGATAACTTTATACTTTGTCGCGCGTCGAGCAAAGTTCAGGTACGGACGCAGCGTGGGCGCACAATGCGCCGAATTTTAATTAATATGAGAAGTTTTAATCAATCCCCCGAGAGAGAGAGAGAGAGAGAGAGAGCGATATATACACGCCGTGAGCGGCCGAGAGCAGTCAGACTTTCAGCCTTGTGCGTTATTACGTGCTTATCGTTATTAAGTGCTTGTCGGCGTATTATCGTTGAGAGATGTCTATTATAGGGATTGAGGTAATAGTCGGTAGGAAAAGCGGCTATTCGAGCGGAGCCTGCCGCCGCCGCTGCCCGTTCGATCAGTCGTCAATTAGAAAATTAAGCAGCACGCGGTGCGAACGCGGCCGTTATGGCAACGCTCTCTCACGCTGCTACAACCGAAGCGGCGCGCTCGCACGTCCGCGCCGCGCGGCGCGTCGCTCGAGAGTTTATTTAAATATATCGAAATGGAAATGGAAACCGCTCCGACGGGGGTATATAATATCTTTGACCTGATGGCTCAGCTGCTGCTGCTGCTCTCTGCTGCTCTCTGCTTTTCGCCGCGGAAGCGGAAATAGAAATATATAGATAAGCCGAGTGTTTGGTCAGTGGCGGCGAGTCAGCGGCAGTTAGATCGTAATTTCCGTCTTCCTCTCCTTGCCGGGCGCTCAGTCTCTCTCCCTCCCGCGCGTTTGTTCAAAAGCTTCTCATCCGTCTCTGTCCCGCAACCCCGCAAGAGCAAATGCTACTCGTGTTCCTCTAATCCTCTGCCGCAGCGGCAGCGCAACGGATAGCAGCGGCCGCGGCAGCGGTTCTCGCCGATACTATAGCCCCGGTGCTCGCTGAATGCCGACTTGAAGATGTAAGGAGCCGTCTGCGCGCGCGCGCGCAAATGCATTCAAACTCGAAAGCCGCGAACCCCTTATATTCGGCGCCGGAATCGTTCCGATGCCAACTGCCGTAAGCTACGGGATTCCTTGTTATTTACGCGAGGCTGGATCCCCTCCCCCCCGCCGGCAGCCAGCTCGTCCTCCCTGGATGCTTAAGGGCGAAAATGACGATTGTTGCATTCGGATCAGGAGTTTTAGTCTATATATCTATATACTCGCTTCCGGAGCTAAACTTTAGCTTTCCTTGGGGGAACTTCGGCCAAGGAGGATGTAGGGACTGGCGAACTTCCCTACTTTGACGGGGCTTCAACTTCGATTTCTAATTAAACTCCCTAATTCCGTTAAGCCGCTGTATACTTATTTCTCGTCATATTCGAGCGCTTATCGCCAAATTAGCCACTACACGAGGAAACTCGAATTTCGTTCTCGAAAATCGAGCGCCATTAACGTCTCGAAAGCGTCGCCGAGGAAGCCCAGCCGATCGGGCGGTCCGGCAATTTTTACCGCAGCGGATGAGGCCGGGCTGAAGTTTGAATAGAAACCGAGCAGCGCAGCGTTTCAAAGTTGCGGACGGGCAATTAGACTTAAATTTGCCGGGGCAGAGAGAAAGGGGAGGCGAGGCTGTTCCGCCAGAGAGACGGAGACAGACAAATATCAAGGGTATATGCCGACCACAAAACGGAACCTTAATTAAAGCCGTGTGTTTTAGCGTTCAATCATCCAGACTGCTTTCGGTCAATGCATTTATAGGCATTAAAAATCTCTGTTATGCTTTTACTCGCATTATCAATCATCGTCACTTTAATAGAAAGATTGGAGGCTCGGATTAAAAGTCTACTGTGACCTGTTTTCAAAACAGTCGAAATAAAAAATAACTTGATACGAAATGTGGGTAAAAGAATTAAAGTATAATTTTATTTACACGAAATTTGCGCATTGTTTTACTGAAGATTTTTTAAATCCAAGCCAGTTTTGAGATTGACTTGTTTCCAAAAGCTACTTCGAAATAGCCCGTAGACGAAGGGCTCTTTGTCTTGCAAATTTCACTTCGCAGAGGTCCGAGATTGAAAAAGTAACTCGCCCATCGATTTCGGTTTATCCATTTTCGAGCGCCGCGTAATGCCCGTCATTAAAGTGGGAATTGAGAAAATAGAGAAAATTTCCCGCCCTTAACTTTTTTCATTCTCATCATTTAATTCGCCCCTAAAGCCGATTAAAGTTCAGCAAACTCATAAAGCAATAAAACGTAACTTTTGCAAAATCCCGCTGCGACGGCGAGCAAAAAAAAAGAGAGAGAGAGAAACAAAGAAAAAAGAAAAAGCCGGACGAACGCGGCGGGCAGCCGGGGGAATACTCCCGGTGACCGCAACGTTCATTAAATCCTTTCTTTCGGTTTTCGGCCCCCCCCCCCCCCCCTCCGACAAAAGGGTGCCAGGCTCCGTGCCGGGCGCGAGCCGCTACGCTCCCGCGGTATTAATGAACTTGTGTCGTAGCTCGGGCGACGACGACGACGCCGCCGCAGCCGCATCCCGCTATTCAATATGCGAATTTCCCAAACGCTTATCGATAAAGCAATAAAGTCGCGGCATGCGGCGACGGCGGCATGCGGCGCGCCGGCTCGCAGCCCTTTCTTTATGCGTTTTAACCCCCCCACCCCTCCCTGCCCCCCCCTAAGCGCTGCTCTCATGAAATATTCACCAATTTGCTTGTTCGCCTCTATATACGTGGAAACTCTTGGAAATTAATTCGTCGTACCCCTCCCCAGGCCCTTATCCTTCTCTTTCATATCCTGTATACCGGCGCGATATTAGTTTTAATTCCAGCTGGAAAATTCCCCGCTGCTCGTACAGCACGGAAAAGACAGTCGACCGCTCTCGATCGACGAGCGCGACGGGAGCGAGAAAGATTTCGAGGGGGAGAGCTGATAAAAAGGAAAAGAAACGATCGCGCCGCCGTCGGAGCACCGAGAGCTCAGCGAGAGAGAGAGATAGCCATAAGTCGCACCGACACGTTCGGAGTCTGTTTAATGAGGATGTCGGTAATGGAGGTCTTCTCTCTCTTTCGCTCTCAGCCGTCAAAGCCCTTTCCCCCTTCGTTCCTTCGTAGAAAGCTCGGGGAGTAGGCGTAATCTTCCAATCGCTCTCTCTCTCTTTCTGCTCTCTGACGCGCGGCCGACTTTCCGACTTTTATCACGCGTCCCGCTTTGAATTCGTTCCCTACACCCGCGCGGCGGCGGAGATTTCTCTTTTTTCCTCGGATCTTTGCGGCGCGCGCGAGAGAGAGAGGGAGAGCTCGAGTTTTGATTGAAATGAAATTCAGCGCAATATCGAAAAGACACGCGCTCGCGAAGAGCCGAGATTGGCTGCTGCTGCTGCTGCTGCTGTTGCTTCCGCGAGAGCGAATTCCGAGCCAACAAAGCGGCAGGCTCGTCGGCTCGTCGCGGTGCACCACGGCGCAGGCGTGCGCACGCCGGGGCCATCCGGTCTGAAACTCCGCTGTAACTAATTGCGACTAGCAATTTGTCACGTAGACAAATGGCGGCGGCGCACTACCGCGCGGTTCTTCGTCGTCGTCGTCGTCGCAGCCTTTGAACCGAGAAGCGGAGCGGCTCTCTCTCTCTCACTCTCTCTCCCCTCCGCTTTGTTTTTGCGACAGGTGCCAGCCTTCTTAATAACGAGCAGCGTCGGGGAGCGTTAAATCGAATCAAGAATTGCTCCGGGGAGCCGATCGTACGTGACTCTCGGCTAACGAGGGGAATGTCCGAGCAGCCCGGCCGAAACCCGGGCCTTAACTCCGATTAATCCAGTTTTACAGCCGAACGCATCGAAGACGCCCTCACGCACGTCCCCCCGGTAAAACGGGACCGGCGAAACGATTCCCGATAAGCCGCTATCAAGATCCCGGCTCTCCCCGCGGCCGCGTACTGCAGCGTCAGGCTCGGGGGAAATATGCGCGCGAAATGTCCCGAGTCGTGTCCTTACCTGGCGCCCGCCCCCCCCCCCCCTCCTCGCCGCCATTCAATTTCGCTCGTTTCTAGCGGCAATTATTTAGCCGGCGGCCCTCTCCGATCAAAGCCGCTTGAATAATAAATTGTTTGCGCTCGGCTGTAAAAGTGCAATTGATCGGGCGAAAACAAGGCTTCTGCAGCGATGACTCCGATGGGGATTCCGGCCGCGTGAAATTCTGGCGCTAATCGAATTTCGCGGCCCGATTGAGGCGGACGCGACGCTCGATCACGTAGCGTTATTCCTGCCTCGTCCGTCGTCCTTTCACTCAATAATTGTGCCGTCATGGTTTTAGAAATTACTCGATTTATCCGCGGAGGTTTGAATAAATTTTTAAATATAAACCCGACGTTTAGTTACCGAAGCCGCGAGGCTCGCCGATGGTTTTGTCCAAACTATTTTTATCAGTGACAATTGGGTGCATAACGGAAACGAGCATTCGAAACATTTATTAACAGAGTCGCGCAGCTATTTTTGCGCATTACTTTCAGTTAAACAAGCTTTTTTCCAGCGGAAAAGTTCCCCCTATACCAAGTTTATTATTTATTGCTCTCCGATCCCGATCGAATTTAATTAAAAGGGGGCGGGGGGGTTAATTTAAACGACGCGAGGGAACGAAAAGTTTTTGCAAAACACCGAGTCCGCGCCGCAAAAGTGTAGCGTCAGGAGTGAAAAATAAGCAGTAGAGGACAAAAAGCGGAAGAGAAAGAGAGAGAGAGAGAGAGCGGGAATAAGAAGAAGAAGGAGAGCATAAAAACGGATGAGGCGGTTTGTTCGCCCCGCGCGAGTAAAGCGAATTACCGCGCGGCTCGCTGGGTATCGAGCGGACTCGAGTCTGACTCGCACTACTTAAAGCAGTTCCGCGCCGAGGGCTGCGTCGGGCCGAAAAACGCGAAAGGCGATCGCTTAGAGGCTTTGCCTTTGCCGTTGACACTTCCCCGGACTTTCTTTGTTCCCGATAAAAATCCCTCTTCTTTTTCTTGTCTTTTCGCTCTCGCTCGAGCTGCGGAGGCTTTCGCAGCGAAAAGCGGAAATGCAGCTCGTAGCTTTTCAGATTTACTGTATATGGGTAAAAAAAATTGGCGCGCCTCGCGTAAATAAGGCCGGTCCATTCTCCCGCGGAGGCTCGTCGCGCCGGCAAGGGCGAGAGGCAGCGAGATTTCCATCGGGCTGCAGGAATTGAAAGTGAGTCGGCGCGACGCTGAAAAGCCATTTTCCCCGCTTTCATTAACGAGAGCACTGATAAAGCGCGGGGAGGCGCCGCGCGAGCCGAGTGCGGTGCGGACGGAGTGCAGCGGGGAGAGAGCCTCGGTTAGATTTTTTTCTCCGCTCTCGCTCAAAAGATCGTCGCGCCCCGGCGAAAAAGCATTATGCGAGCACAAAGCGATGTGTGCGCCTTTCTCGCTTCTCGCGGCGGCTGCCGCGTAAAAGTACACGCTCTCCCTCGCGCTCTCTCGCGGGGCGATCGATCGGTTAGTTAAATATTTCATTTGGAACACGAAATCTCAATTGTTCCAAGCTGTAAAAAGGCTTTTAAGGGTAACTCGGAAAATTCATTCGCCCGGACGAAGGGTGTATAAAAAGAAAATTCCAGCGCGGCGGCACTGGCAGCAGGTTCTTTCCCACGTTTTTCCCTTAAGTACGGAAAGAGAACGAGAGAGGGAGAGAAAGGGACGATGAAAGTCGCTCAACCGTGGACCGAAAATCACTTATTGCTTGCGAGGCGAAAAAGGGAGAAGGGAGAAGATGGAGACGTATATACCGGCTCGTGATAAAGGGCGCAAAGGCAGGAGTGAAATAGGAGAGGGATTTTTTCGCGGCCTGCCAGAACCGTCTGTCGAATCGACTGCCGCTGTCGCGGGGAAAAGGCTCGGATATCGACAGTCACCTCGGGGAGATTCGACGAAATTTATAATATTCCCCGATATGCTCGGCTTTTCAAAAGCCTAATTAGGCTCGAGTCTGTTATAACGGAGTAAAAGCAGCGAGCTTCGCGGGGAAATGCAAATACGAGTTTGGGAGAGTTTGAGCGAAAAGTTGAAACTAAAGTGTCTACATAAGGAATTCCTAAAAATCCTGCGCTGCACTTTCTTAGCACATTTTTCAACTTACGCGGTGCGACTTTAAGCCTCGACCGAAATACTTTTTTCATTATTTTTCTCTTTCAGTTTTTTTTTTTTTTTTTTTTTTTTTTTCGGTTCAAAATTTTTTTAACGTGACTCTCGAATCCTGAATATTGTTTGCAGCAACGAAAAAGTTTTCTCAGCCCCATCATGAAAGTCGTGCCATTCTTTAACTCGAAGACTTCTACCTCTTAAAAATTGGAAAAAAAGTCGATAAAGCCCAATTGTTAATTTCATGCACTGTATATCCTGAAAGCTTTTTTCTTCCCACTATACGAAAACCCGATTTTCGCTAAAAAGCTTTCTTTAATTAACGGCAGACATGTATCATATACAGATTGTCCCGCAATCGGCGCAAGGAGCCGAGTCGTAAAATACATACACCCAACCCCGCGATCGTAATGTAACTAATAGAAGCAGGCAAAGGCCCCGAAATTGACGATCGAGTAATCCCTGACGAAAGCAAGACGCCTCGTTCCCGTCAGATGCAGAGAGAGAGAGAGAGAGAGCGACCTACATAGTATTATATGCGAGAGTCGCGCATTCGCCCATAGAGCGCCGCGTATCAAACGCGCGCGAATGCATTCTGCTGCCTCTCGGCTCGGGCTGCAGATACTCGCTTTGACGGCAAAGAGACGCCGCCGCATTAATTAAACTCCTCGAAGGTTCCGGGTTATCGCGAGCGGCCGAAAAAGTGGAGCGAATTTATTGTACGTGTGTACCAGATCGAGCGGAGCAGAGAGAGAAAAATAAGGGAAGAAGGTCGACGCGACGCATTCCGCAGCGTTCGACCGCTCGTTTTCCGTCGTTCCATTAATAAACGCTGCATGTATATACGTCTAAACATAGATGCGCGCGCGCTCGGAAGGAGGGGGGGGGGGTGTCGGGCGGGCCGGGACGAGGGAGTAATTTTTTAATTAAAAACTTTCCCACGCGACGCGCGCTCGTGTTGCTCGCCGACCCCTTTTCTCCGGGCTCTCTCGTCCTCCTCTCTCGTCGCTCGAGCGACGCGTCCCATTATTTATGCGTATTTACATGCCGCGTCAAAGTTTGCCAGCTAAATAATTATCAGCTCGCGGCTCGCGACGGGATTTGGCGCGAGCGGCGACAAAAACCGCCGCCGCGGAGTTAATGAATTAAAAGCGCGCAGTGCAGGGCAGAAAGAGCGCTCGTGGAGTCTCTCGGCCGCTCTCAAGTCTCTCGGCCGCTCTCTAATACTCTCATCGGGCCCGCTTCCACTCTGCGCCGAGTGTTCGAATGTGGCCCTCGCGCGCGCCTCCGCTTAAATATTGTAAGTACCGCCGGGCGATAATTTCGCGCCAGACGTCGCGCGGCTCCCGCGCAAATATACAGGCATAGCGGAGCCGCGCCGAGCGTCTATCTTTGCCGGAATTTCCAAAGGAATTCCAATTTTACGAGGAGCTGCTTCCTCGGAAAAAAGAAAGAGGGGCGGCCGCGCGCGCGCGCGCTCTCGCAATTATCGACGAGAATCGAGCAACAATGGAAGCGGGGATATAAACAGGCGAGGTGAACGAGCTCATTATGCTAATGCCGGCGGCGCGGCGTGTATAAAGAAGTCGCCTCCTCGCGCGCTTGGCGTCCTAATTTTCCCGCGGTTATATAGGTATTTATCGATCCTTCGCGGTCGAACCGAGCCAGCGGCAACTTCTGTTGGCCCCTTTCTGTCCCGGCCCTCTCGCTTGCGCGGCTCTCTCTCTCTCTCTCTGCTCTTTGACCCTTTCGCGACTGGACGTTGTTCCCGCCGCCGCCAATCAATTTTCCAAGAAAACCAGGCTCGCCCCCGCGCGCGCCGCGAAATAACGAACGAGGATAAAATCGAATGCGGAAAAAGAAGGCGGCACCGCAGGGCTTCGTGCAAGTTTTAGCCGGTCGAACGAGTCGCGGCGGGTGACGCGCGATATATATATTCTCAGATCTCGTAAATCGTGGGATGAGCCGCGCGCGGCACGAGGGGTCGGCGGGGGGAGTTGCCATTAAATATTAAACGCTTTTCACCTGTCGAATTAAACGGAGCAGGAACGCGCGAGAGAGCAAAACGAAGCTGGTTTGTCTTGCTCTCCCCCGGGCGCACACGTACAGCTCCACACGTAACTCTGCTCTCCACTTCGGTCTGCTCTTAATCCCGGAAGCATATTCTTTGTCGAAATTTTTCTGCGCGTTTATTTAAATAAAATACGGGATAATTGAAAAAAATTCGAGTCGGAGGTGAATTCGAAATGCCCTTGCGCTGGATTGCAATCGAAAAAGCGGCGCTTTTAAGCGAAATTCACCGATGCAATAATAATAATGTTTAACTTTTCAAATGAAGTTACCGATTACGACGATACAATGGAAAATACTGCACAGGAATCAGCCCTAATTTACAAAGCGAAAGATATTTTCTAGCGAGCGAGCCCCTGATTTACAAAGCTTTCGAATCGAAAGTTGAAAAAGGAGAAAACAAAGCGTGCAGGCGCGAGAGGCGAGCAGCGCGTTGGCTTGCTTTTCGCAGGGTGCGGCGAAAGCAGCGTTCGAAATTGAATTCTGGGTTGAAGACCGCGAGTTGAGAAGCTGACTCGACGTCGACAGCAATATGAGACTTGCAATAATGAAATATCCATTGAGGGGGGGTCAGCGCGGAGAGAGAAGTGCGAGAAAGCGAGAGAGAGAGAGAGAGAGAGAGAGAGAGAGAGAGCGAGAGAGACAGAGAGGGAGAGTCGTACGCTCGCAATTTCTGGCGGGACATCGATCGGGCCCGGGAATTTATTGAATTGCAGCGTGCAGTGGGGCTTGCACGCGCGCGGATTCGTAAACCGAATTCTGGAAATAGCTCCGGCGAATCCGCGAATTTCCGACTTGAGCGGCGGATTAATTGAATTTCAGCGTCAGAAAATTAATCGCGCATAATTTAGAAGGGTTCGGGCGTTATGATATTAGAGTTATCGGCGGGCGGCAAAGCCGCGGAGGCGAAAGCGTTTCCCTCGTTGAAAATTTAAGCCGGCGCGCGGCGTCCGCAGGCTTTTGCGGCCCCATAACTCTCTGCGGTCAACCTGACACGCGGACTTCTCTCGTTCTAACCGCAAATAAATCCTGATAATCGATGCAGCTCTCGCGCGCCACGAGCTCGCCCTCTCTCTCTCTCTCTCTATCCCTGTCCAACTTGCTTCGCTTCGGACTACTCTTAATTCCAGACGCGAAGCTTTGTGTTTACTGCACCCCTTAAGTCCTGATTCCTAAGCTTAACTTCGACTCGCCCTCGATGCTTGCTTTCATTTTGTTTTTTACGCGTTTGACGAGAGGTTTCGGGCATTTCGCAAATGAACGTGGGAACGTGAGAGTGAAAGTAATGGGTTTAATGATAAACAAGACTCACTCGAACGTTTAATAAATTTTATTAGCGACAAGTAAGTGACGTGTTGTTTCTCTAGGTACTGGGGAGAAATGATGAAACACAGAGGATTCGTGTCGAACAGAGACGTACGAGGATTATCGATTATTAGGAATCTAAATATATTTCTTCTTCGAAATTCAATCCTAAAGCTTATAAATTATTTCCAGCTTTGTCACTCTCACAATCTCTAAATTCTTTCTTTTGTGCTCGCAACGTTGATTTTCTTTCGTATTCGTTATTTGTCTCTCTCAAAGAGCTCAATCTTTCTCTTTTTACAAAATATTAAGCATGCTCATCCTCTTTTGAAAACAGCCAAGGGTTATATATATATTTATATCGATCGATTCATATTATATCCGATCACTTGCCATTTTGATCAAAGAGCATCATTTTTGTGATTTCAATTTTTCAAACAGATAAGTTCTCCAAAAAAGTCAACAACCGCATCTCGACCTGCCGATTTCATCTCGCGTTTACGGACTTATTGTACGTTCACAATTATTATCGATTTCCGCAAATATCGCAAAGATATCAATCACAATGGGTCAAGTACTCGATTAATACTTGCTTTCGTAAGGTGATCAACGCGATTTTTTTCGTACCACCTTCAACCGATGATCTTTTCTCAATTAAATATATGCATGTTTTAATGTCAAAACAAATATATAATAAGCTTTCAATTTTTTCTTAATTTTGTTATACAATTAAGCAGAAACTATACTAAAAGAACCGAGATGTAAATAATTAAACAGTAAATGCTCTTAAATAATAGTTGCAGTTAAAATATCTTATCATATAATTTTTACAATTTCTTAAACAAAAATTTAATTTTAACAGTATTGTAGTTTAATTAAATGACAATTTATACCCGCAATAAATTTCCAGAAGCACGCCGCCTAAATTAATTTCTTAAAATAATTCTGTTTAATTATTTACAAAACATAATATTTCAAACTTAAAAACATAAATAACTCGAAAATTTGCTTTTTCGTTGTAGACTAAGTTCATTATTTGACAATTATATAATTGTTTTCTAACGGAAAATGTAAAGCTATCGATCTTAAGCAGATCGCTCCACGACGCATTGTTTATCGTCGTCGATTTATTCTGTATTTTCTCGCTTTTTACAAGCGCCTTCTCTTCCTTTGTGATAAAAATAGAGATCGCTTGGCATTATATAATTTTGTTTTATTTCTTTTCCCTCTCTCGCGCAATTTTTCGTTGCACTCACACAAACACGCGCACTTCTTATTTCTGTTTGTCCTTTATATGCTTTTGCCTCCATAACTCACATTGTTCTAAGTATCATTATTTTTTTTTATTTTCTGAATTTATGTAATGAGGTATCACGTCATTCAGGATATCATGGAGAAGCTAAATACTAGTTTTACATTTGACATGTTAGTAAATATCACTTTCTTTTAAAATAAAACACGTAAGAGCGTACTTGCAGATAATATAAAGAAATTGGGTTTGTAGGTTGCTAATACTTTGATAACATGAAATTTTCCATTCATCTTGAAATTTCGATTAAACAACATTAATTCTAAAACAGTAATTTACAATTGATTACAGCTTGAAACATATAAATCGCTAAACACTTTTCAAATGCTTTAAAAATCTAAAAAAATAATTTTCATTTCACACATAATTTTTTTATACACCGGTAAGTAAAGCTACTTTGGTTAAACCACATGTACCTTCTTCTTTGCGAGAAGATTTGGGTGAAATTCTTAAGAAGTCATGCAAGTGTCCTTAAACATCATTTTTAAAATTTTGAAATGTTTCTATCCATAAAATATTTTAAACCTATAGTTCAAAATTTTCGATTCGAATCTAATGATTCTTCTGTTTATTTTTTTTTTCAACTTTTTACACAAATTTTTATGAACTTCACCAAAAGCTATCGCTTGATCACTTAGAAAAAGGACGCGAATGTAGAGACGGACGTCTCTATTTTCAACATAATATTTATAAGTAATATATATTTTATATATATATATCTTTATAGGTATTTTGTTTATACGAATACGTGTAATGCTAATGTGTACACCTTTAGAACTATGCATATAGTACATTTATTTTTCCAATAGATTCGTTGGAACAAAGGTCAAAAACTTTGGTGCAAAATTATAAGCTCAGGCTCGGAAAGGGATGATCCTGACTGACGTTCCATAAACGAATAACAACTATTCAATATCACTTTTTGTTTTATTTGTAGTCATTATACTGACTACTCTTCTTTCATTTTTCTCTTTCTCGCTCTCCCTTTCTCTCTCGTGCTGCTTATTATGTAATTTTTCTCGCATATGCGGACCATGTCTCTTTAAAGCCGCATTATGCAAGAACTTTCGAAACTCCTCGTATTAGTGAATGAAGCAAACGTATAAACATACATTATAATATATATGAAAATCAGATTGCGAAGCGATAAATTGATAAAAAAAAACAGACGAGGGGAGTTCTGAGATGCAGAAGCGTCGGACTTTTTTTTCTAAGATAACAATTAAGATTCTTTAAGAGATAATCTATTTCTCTATATGCGTCGAGTTTTTAAACATTATTGCTAAAAATTACACACTTGTTCTGTTACTTCTAATTCACCACTACTATTGTGTCACTGTCTTTAATGATTGAAAGATTCGCAACTCATGAAAGAATTGTTTCATACGCCCTTGTCGACAAGAATTTTCGTTCGTTGAATCCATTTATAAATTTTTAATATCTTTAGATAGGTTTTTTAATTGAATTTTTTTCATACAATGCGTTTGCGGATCCCGTAACAGGAAATCTCAGGTCAACTTGTCATTTTATAATATTTATTGATTCTAAGACTCGGACAAGTACATATTACACATTTGAATTTGAATTGCTTCTTTTTGGTAACAAATATAGTGAGTCAATCCTACACTCTTACTCTCCCATTCTCTCGCTCTCTTGTTTGAACAGGCACGTTATGAGAATATTGGCCGGTAACATTCCTGGTAAGAAATTTTTTTTGAAAAATCGCTAGTTTGTGTTTTATCAGATTTTTTCACTTTTTTATAAAAAATAATAAAAACAAAATATATCACTTTTCCATAAATTTCTCTGTTTCAAAATTTTATAACCCTAGCTAAATAAAATATTTTAAAGCCGGTCTAGAAAATGAAAAAGAACAATTTTATAAAGACCAATTAGAAATTATAATTCATATATTAATAACGCATCTTTTGTCTAACTGCTCTCAAAAAATTCGAAAATCATTGTAGCAGTAGATGAAGTAAAAATAAATGGATAAGAAATTGCGCTTTTCAAGCGACAAAAATAACCTCATATTAATATTTTTCTCAAATAAATATAAATATTTTCCACATTTTCCTCTTCCACAGTTTCTCTTTTCACCCATTATTTTGTTTATCTTTCTTGTTCTTTAAATTCGCAACTGGTGACGCTAATAATGGACCGTTCCACGGAAAGCAACAAGTCAAGCGAACATATAACATTTTCAGACACTGGGACGCTCGAAACTTATCTATATAATTCTCTGTTCCTCCTATCTCCCGAAGCAGCAATTCATATTGATATAGCGATGAATGTGTTGGATGCGAAAGTATACAGGGAGGTGTGAACGAGAACATTTGGCGATTCAGGTGAATGCGATAAAACAGCGTTATCCTACATACAAAAAAATTAAAGGTTTTGAAGAGGCTAGCGCACACTACGCAGTTTCAGTATATTCAGTGATCATCAGTTTCATGCACACGTTGGCGTTTCGACTGGTGCTGCTGCTGTTGTTCGGGCGGTTCTGGACTCTCTACAATGGCTAACGGCGCCGGAGAACCCGGCGAACTGTCCGGTTCTTCGTGAGCTCGCTTGCTCACCCCAACGCCTGCGTCAGGACTCATAAAGCTTCCACTGAAAATTTTCAGAATATTATAAATATTTTTATTTTTCAATATCATATACATAACAAGGCAAGCTTCTTTTATTAATAAATATTTTTAATTAAGTGAAAACGCCACTTCCATTTAACCCTTTCGGCGGCGATTTTTTCTCTAACAAGATAATACTTTTTAAGCATTGATTATTTACTAACAAATTATTGTGAAGGACTCAAGTCAAAATACATACTGCATTATATAAGTGAGGTATATAGGAGTCCGAAAAACTTGCTTGTGACTTAAGTGCTGAAATATAATCGCAATGATCGAAAAATAAAAATACAAATTTAATTTTGCATTCGTGCAATATCGACCCTGAAAAGGTTAGATTAAACAAAAAATCTAAAAAGTTGATACTTATTTTCACGCAATTTATTACATTAAGTTTAATTTTATACATTATATTTTATTTATTTAAACTCAAATAATAAGCCGTGTACAATGTTATAATAAACTTTAGATAGGAACAACTTTAATAAAAATTATGTAAATATTAACATTGAAGCTACAGTTTGATAGTGATGATGCATTAAGCTTTTAAAAATCTTTTTTTAATTTACCTGTAATTATAACTTGTTTGTACAATAACAGGAGCTGGACTGTATTGACCAGCTGGAGATAAAGCGTGCTCTTCGGATACACTTCCAGGTAGCAAATACTTATCTAAAATAAAAAATACATTTTTATTATTGCAATTAATTTAAAAAGTAAATGAAAAGGTTTTATTCATGAAATTAATTAAAAAAACTTTCTTTGTAATTCAAAATATCTTAAAACTCTTTTCATTTCAGATTGATGTATAAACAGTAACTCCGATTAGGATTGATATAAAAGCTATTTAGGAATGCAGTAAAAATTGCAAAATCTAGTAACATAATATTAAATTATATAGTAGCACGGTCGTCCTCAAGCTTCTTCCATATTTACTTTCGAAACGCGACCGCATTCGTTGATATAAATTTTACTTTTATAACAGAAAATATTATTGTTTGCAGAAACAACTAAATAAAGAAAACTTGAAATATGATAATTTACAATATCAAAACTGATGGAACTTTACCATCTCTATTAGAATCATTGTTGACTCCATTAGTGACGACTGTGACTTGTTGTATCAAACGTGATTTGTGCGAGGGTGGCACATAAGGATGACCAGGTGAGCCAGGAGCTGATTGACTGTTTAGTTGGCCAGCTGGAGAAGGTACTGAACTGTCTGGATACGACTCAGGTCCAGGAGAACCTTCTCTACTAAGGCATTCAGGCGTCATTAAGCCACTAATGCCCACGTGTGATGGAGACGCCGGTGCACTTCTATTAATTAAAATAATTAAAAAACAATGTTTAATTATTAAACTTAAGTATACAAAAGTTAAATAATATACTTATATATATTTCAAATTTATTTGAAAAAATAAGCACCTTGAAGATAATCCAAAAGGAGCGCGAAAACAAGGCACACCGCGTTGTCGTCTTCTTCTAAATGCTTGTTCGATTAGTTTTACTTCTGATTGAGGATCTATCCTCCAAAACGATCCTTTACCAGGCTCCTCTTGACTTCTCGGCACTTTAATAAAATATCGATTTAACGATAAATTATGCCTAATTGAATTTTGCCAACCCTTATCAGCTGTTCTGTAGTAAGGATAATTCTTTGTTATGTAAGAATAAATTCCTGATAAAGTTAATTGCTTGTCAGGAGCAGAGGCTATTGCTTGAACAATTAATTGAGCATATGAATAAGGAGGTTTTGAATCGTCTTTTGGAGGACTATAGTGAGGCGCAGCAGCACTACCATTGGCTAAAATCAAAATAAATATTTTCTTTTACTGTAGTTTTTGAAATAAAAATTTATAAATAATTTTGGGAACCTTACCACTAGTTCCACCAGTTCCTCCTCCTCCTCCACCACCTCCTCCTCCTGTCCTATAACGTGGTTCTGCTCCAGGTTCTGGACTCATCTGCCTACTTGTACTTTGTACAGCATCATGCCTCTCCAAATTAGAATTTTGTGGGTCATTGGCAACTGCTGCTGCATAAACTGCAACCATTTGCAAGTCAGCCGATATGTTTCTTCTACCCTGACCAGAACGTGGACTTGCTGGACATGAATTTGCAGCACTTATTGTCCCGGTTGGTGATGGAAATGGGCTACTATAAGCAGTATCTGGAATATTTATGCGCAGTGGTGGTAAAGGCGCTCTTTGTTTTGGTGGAGAAGCTATTCTGACATTTTGTTCTTGCTCATCCACCAATGATTGAAACACTAGCCTTATGTTTGTACTTGGAAATCTAAATGTACATCTGAAAATTAAACGCTTTATTAAACACTGTAAAAATATTTCCAAAAATATTTGTTATTCTACCTAGTACAACTAAGTTATATATTTATTTCAAGATAAACTATTATTAAATTTTATTTAATCAATAGTTTAGAAATTAATTTATTAATAAGACATTTGTCATGAATTATCAATTTATTCTTATTAGATAGTTTGTCTAAAAGTGCCAAACAACTATTTCTTACTATTGATTTATAGTTTGACTTTGCTATATTTATTTTAGTAAATAAATTGACTTACGTCTTTGCCAGTTGAAAAGGAGGTGCTCCTTTGCGTTGAAAGACTCCATCAATAAAAACCCCATTTTTCCCATTGCAGGTCATAAAAAAGTATGGATGGTCATACGATATTTCAAGATGTTTTCTTGATATGAAACTTGAATGACCCATGTTGACATCGACTTCTCCTTTACTGCTATTGCGACCAATGGTGATTCTCCTTTGTCTTACCATGTACTCAAACTCTCTGCCCTCCAATCGGGCTATGGGAGCTACTTTGGTCTCCGGATTCCATTGCATCTTGGAGGGACTAGCTGGTGCAGACTTGAGAGCTAGCAATGCCCAGGCATCGCTCTCCTGTGTCCTTGTGTACGTTGACATCTCACTAATTTATAATCTAATCTTTACTTTCCTACTTAAAAAAGCAACACTTTTGTTTGGCTTTTTTTTCTTCAGAGTAAAAAAGAGCAGCCACTAGTAAAATTTATTGAAGAAAAACTAGTCAATACGTTAGTAAATTCGTGAGAACGGGTTGCCCGTGTCCTTAATAAGAGAAGACAGAACAGCAAATTCAGCACATGCAGCTCATACTGCTCTTGTGTACATATGTGTGAGTGTATGTATATGTAATCTCGTCCGCGTAATATGGCCGGCCTCCGTCGTGTTTTTTTTCCTCAGCCTCTACGGAACGGTTGGGCTACGTCTCCTCGTCACTGCTGTCTGGAAAAAAATGCCGCTAGAATGAACAAGGGAACTGAAAAGTAGTCGAGCTGCTCTTCTTCATTCTTTCTCATTCTCCTTCGCACACTCGTCTTCCAAGTCTCTCGCGTGTGAGTCGAGAGTTCGATAATGCAAGTTTGCACACGAGAGCGAGAAAGATGGAAAGTCCCAGAGACAGAGAAAGAGAGTCAGGGGAAGGGAGAACGGTAAAGAATGATAAATAGAAAAAGCACTTGTTTGGACTATGGGAAAAGAGCACAAACCCAAAATCTTCGGGATGAGCCGTCTTCGTCGTTGTTGCCTTTGCCGTTGCTCGTGCAGAATCGAAGCAGAAGCGTGGCGTACGCTAGATCGCTCGGTACTAACTCGGGAGATTTTCCGAGAGCTGCTCTTCTCCTTTCTACCTTCCTTCTTGTTTACCCACAAAACACACACGAGTGCGCGACACAGCGAGAAACGTGGGTGGCTACCACGTGACAGAGCAAAGAGTAGCGCGTGCTGGCACAACGTTCGAACGATCCATCCACGCGAACTTTTTCTTCTTGCTCACTTCACCTCAGGGTTTTCCCCTCGCCTTTAGCTCTCTCTCGTTCTTTTTCTTTATTTCGTCTGCATAGACCCATGCGCGCCCTTTTTTCCGCCAAGAATTCACGCAGCCTTTTTTCTCTCCCCGACCGTGACGTCCTCTCTGTTTTTCTCTCCCTCACTTCTCTGTTTTCCCTTTCTCCGCGATCCGACGTCGTTCACTATCTCCCTCCCTCTCGTGAATATTCTCGCAGCTCGCGCGTGTGCAATGTATAAAATGCGGCTATGGCTTAACTTTGAGGTTAGGTTAGCCGCCTTTACAGAATAAAACCGAAACAGCCAGGCATCTTGCTTTACTTGCGCTAGCGGTGGCGGCGGCAGGAGGCTTCAATCTTATAAATTGATCTGCTAACGCGTTTGTAAATACGTGAATAGCGAGGGAGGGAGTAGAACAGCCAAGTGCCTCGGTGCAGTCACTTTTTTCGAAGTTTAACTATATGTTTAGCCATCGACGTCTAAATTCTTTCTTGGATTTTCTACTGCTTTACTTTTGCACTCGCCTGTAATGCCGGCTTTTCCAGCTTTAGTCAGCGACGAGAGAGTGGGTAATTATTGTTTGACTGCTTGACGACACGGCAGCACGGCACAGCAGTCGTCGTTTCGTCTCGTTGCCGTCGACGGCACGGACCAGCACGAAAAAGGAGAGCGGAAGTAGAGGACGTTCGCCACGATCGGGACCGCACATACACAAATACGGTACACCTGTCTCTTTCTCTCCCATCATGGATCCTCGCTCTGTCCTCTTCTCTCTTTCTTGCTTTCTTCGAATCATGGGCCACGACCCACACGAGCCATCAGATCATCAGGCGATCAGGCAGGCAACATCGCGCCCCGCTCGCCGTCGCCGATCCAATTTTATCCAGGTGGCGCTACAGGGCCTTTCAAATGCGAACCTACCCATTACTTCGAAAATATGTGTACACATATGTATATATACAATGTATACATTCACATTTCATTCAAACAAGTAACGGTCGATCAAAATATTTACGATTTAATCGTTTCGCTCAAAATCAATAAAAATGTTTTCCTATATATATTGTAATGTTGGGCGACGTAAGATACCGATATTACAGGTTCCCGAGTTTTTCAAGCTAATTTTACAAAATTTTAAAATATCACTTTCTATAAGTGTCTTTTCTTTTTAATTGCATAAAAAAATGAATATTATAATTTAAAAATAAAATTTGAACAACAGTTTTGGAAAACTGTAATATAGACACATAATTATATATAAATAGTGTACACTCTCATACCTGTTTGATATTAAAATTAAAACATCTAAAATTAATTGTCATAATACTTTTTTTTATTAAAAAGACTTTTACACTGATAAATTGAATTATTCTTACAACTGAAGTTATTTGAGCTACTTTTTAAAAAATAATACTGTGTACAAAATACGAATAGTGTATTCGCTTTTTAATCGTCGAGTTGACAGAAACAAGCAACACCTCGGCAAATCCAGTGGGTCGAATCTATCGAGGTTGGAAGCAAAATAATCATGACAAAATTGGACGAATGACCAGTGGTTGCTAGAACGCCACGCCTCTCGGTCGTTTTGTACAAAGGCGAATGGTACACTGGCGCCGGTAAAAATTTTGCCTTAATTCCTGGTTTAAGCCAAATTATAGGTACTGTATCGAACATAATTTTCGGCAAACATTCATCGAGCTCAAAAGTCGTTCTATTCCACCTAGCACCTTGTAAAAATAAACCATTTACATATACTCCCGATTCGGGGAGGTTTTCGACTTCATCGTTGGTTTCATATCTGAAAAACAGTTACAGATTATTTTAGAATATAAAAAGACTTTCGTTTTTCACTTTTAAAAATCAACTAACCGCGTTATTTCGTATTCAAAGTCCAAGTGATCTATTGGTATAATGTGTTTGCGCGCGAAATTTTGCAATACTCCTGTCAAAAAAGATTGCGTGAAATAAAATCCAGACAACCAAAATACTGTTGGAGCGTCTTGATCGATCCAATTTTGAAAAAAATTTATCCTCAGAAGAAGATCATTAATGTAGCTACTCAATGGCTTCAGAGTAGGATATGATTTACTCTTCCATTCTTCGGGAACTCGTCCCAGGCTCATACTATGAAAAACTTCTTCTAAAGTTAACGACATGACAATTTGCCCTTTTATTGCTCTTTTTACATCGATTAAGCTATTTCTTATAACGTCAGTCAATCTATTGAACCGGATGATTTCTTGTCTTAGTACGGTATTCATGCTATTTTCATACAAAACTGGATATGCCTTTTGAACGTACTCAACGTCAAGCTGATCAGGCAGTTTTTCCAATATTTCAGTCGCCAATTCATATACTAAATCGTCAATGCTTTTTTCCGCTTCAGATTCGCTACCTATTTAGAACAATGGGTTTAGTATTATTACAATAACACTGGTTAAGTCTTGAAAAAAAGTAAGGGTTACATAAAAGATAATACCTAATTGTGATTGGGTAAGTAAAGCTCCTGCAAGTAATAGCATAGACTCGCGATTGTCTTTGGTTATATCTGCATTCTGATGCAGCCCGAAGACTTCAGGAAGTTCGGTTAAAGGCAAGGTTCGAATGTACTCCGTGCAGCCGCGGTGCTCAAGATTTTCAGGTAAATGGTAAATGCCGCTCGGGGAGAATGAATAATCCGCATTTGCCAAAATTTCCGGATTCATGTACTTTAGAAGCAAGGCATTCAAGAGCCGTCGATCTTTGTCGTCGGTAACGCGACCGCCGTAATTACACTCGCCGATCAAGTATTGTAGTGCCTCGAAAGGCACCTGGTCGTAATCATTGAGAAACATTTGTAACTGCATAAGACTTATCCGCAGATCGGATTCGTTGAATTCGTAAGGAATATTCCAGCCAATGGGACCAAAGGTTCTTCTTTCTTGAACTACACTGTGAAAGAGGCAGAGCGAGAAGAGGAGACGACGCCATTCGAAGAATTTATTACACGCCTGCAAATTGAAATTTAATAAGTACTAAAATAAAAACAAATAACTGCGATTTAAAAGAAAGAACATTACGGAGAAGAAGGTTGGATTGGAGATGGGATCGCTAAGATAACTGCGAAGAAGGTTAGCGCGAAGACCTTTTGGAGACTCATTTGTCATTTTGACGGAATTCTGTAGTATGGAAACAGGAAAGGCTTTCGACGGATAGCTCGTTAACCACAGCCGGAATTTCTGATGAGTATTCGCCGGAATAATGACTTCGTCGCATATTCTAGTGAGCGCTCCCATCCAGGACTCTGCCAAGTGACAGTTCTGCAACACCACCCATTCTCCTGACACGAGAGCTTTGTTTATAGCATCGGTAGCAACCGGCCCTTGTCCTTGACCCAGCGATATCGTTTTTAAGGTTTTTGGATTTATTCCGATGTCTGTGGCAAACTTTACCAAACTGGCCATTGGGTCAGAACCTGGAATTTTAGTGATTTTTTTATATTTACTCGTAAAATCCAAACCAATAAAAGCAGATACTAACCAGGTGATAATATGAAAATCAAAGGCGTCACGTTATTAGAATCAGAGTACGAATCTTTCAAATCAAATGGCGGCGGCTCAACGAAGGTCTGACCCATTTTGAATATGATGTAAGTGCGAATGGCTGGAACAAGTTTATCGGGCCTTATGCATCGAATAATTACGAGTCTGCGCATGCTGTCTTCCATTAAATCTTGCATCGGTTCGGGAAAAGTATTTTCTTGCGGATTCGGCAGGTCGTAATAGGTCTGCCAAGCGGCGGCATTATTTTCGAAACTTCCCCTCAAGTTTTCCAAGCCAGTTAGATCGGAAGCGCGCGTAATCTCTGACCAAGACTTGTCCGTCAACCAGCTTGGATCAGGGTTTCGATACGGATTGTCTAAAGCAACACCGCCGGTCAAAAGGAACGTCCACAAGTCTTCGTTCAATTCACCTTGGCCTAATTTCAGTACAACAAAATAATGAAATAAACTGATAAATATGAAACGGTCTGATTATTTTACCTCGCATGATGCCCACGCAAAGACTGAGGGAGAACAGCAGTTTATCTTTCTCGAAGAGCGAACGGCAGACGTTCCTATAAACACTGTGGGTGCATCTGTCGTTTAAAAACTCGATTCTTTCTTCTAAATTAAAGTTCGCTTTAGTCACGCCAGCTTGCTTTTCCTCGAGAACCTTCGTGAAAAGCCGTACGAACCACGGTAACGAGTACTGATACATAGGATCGATGTTCGCTAATTCAGAAATGCAAAAGAATAAGGTTGAGGCATGGTGAGATACAGGCTTATAGCCATCTCTAGCTTTATCGATATCTTTGGCTGTTTCCGCGGCTACTTCTTGCTTTGCTCTAATATCTTCCGAGATTATCTTTGACGAAGAAAGAATCTTAATCGCAGTTTCGTCTTCCAGAATATTCCCTTCGGAACTCGAAAGAACTTGAAGAATTCTATCTTCGAGCTCCTTGAGCATTCGTTTATTATTAGCACTCTCCACGATTAATTGATTCTTTTTCTCTTCCAAAACAGGCAGTTCCTTGGCAACGACTATTCCAAGAAGCTGATCTTGTAAGCCTTGCGGCGTTATCATAAAGTTGAGTAAACTGACTTTCACCGCAAGCTCTGGTAAGTAGTGAGGATTTCGAAGCCTCGTTGTTATATAAAATCGAAAATTTGAATTATACTCGAGAATGTTGTCGGAGAACTTAATGTGGAGAACGCCTTGCTGCAGAAAGAGATTTTTTAGTAGAATTGGCTCTAAAATTGCATCGATTTCTTCCAATATATTCTCAAGCAGCACTGGTTGACCAAACTGGACTGCCTGCTCAATGACTCTCGTGTAGTTCGAGTCTGTTAATTTTATAATTGTCAGTTTATTTTCTTTCTCCAGACTCTTGATCCATTTGTTTGCTTGTACTTGAGGATCTATCATTAGAGGCCAGCGATCAGCAGTAAAAACAATAATTCCGTTTTCGACGGAAAATTTATCGGCAGGCAAGCCGTGAATCTGCCAGGCGCGTACTTAAAAAAAAATCAATCAACTTGTTAAACGGATTGGCTGCTTATTTTAACCACGCCATTGTCATGCATTTTTAAGAATAAAGATTTACCTTGAACAGGGTCACCTAAAACTTCAAGAAGACTGAACGGTGGCGGACTGCAAGGTATGCCCGCCTGTATGGAGGCTTCATGCCACTGGTGAACAAGAGCATCTCTGTAAACTAGATTGAAAGCGCCTAGATAGGCAACGATTCCCGAGGCGATGAGTATATCCCCGATAACGTTGCCCAAGCTGTCTCCAAGAATGACTGCAGTTTCTGCCCAACGAGTTTTCTCTCCTCCTAAGCCTCCTAGAAGCTTCTCTGCTCTGTCCAACTTCTGTATGCAGACCTCGATTAGGTCTTCGAGTTTTTTCTTCTCTCGCATGCACTCGGCAAACTCATCGTTCAGCTGCTGCAGCTTGTCCGTGACTTCCTAAATAAAAGACACTTTGGTTAAATGAAGGAACGAGTGCGAGTAAGCTCAACTGATCGTTTCATTTCTCTGACCTGAAGTAAACCTCGCTTAGCGTTGAGAGTCTCCATTTGCAGAGCCAGTTCAGCTTCTGCTTCGGCGAGCATTGCTTTCTTCGGGGCAACAACCTTAATGACTCTATCGTAAACTTCCATCGCTCTTACCCACTTGCATAAACCCTCGCAAGCGGTCGAGACCTTTTTAACGACTTCCGGCTGGAAGCTCCGGTCGTTCATAAATTTATCCCGGATTTTTTTCATATTAGCGGGTGCTATATTATCCTTGTCAAAACTCTTGAGACCTTCGAGGAACTTGAGGTCTCCCAACATTCGAACTGACGGGGGCCAATAGTCTTCCATCATGCCCCCAGTTCTTGGATCGGGCACTCTGTCCGGTTTAATGCCTGTAGACGTGTCGGTTAAATCAATCAACAAGAAGAACCGCCTCGACACAGTGCATACAGGATAGTACATCTACAGATATAACCTACCTTTTAAAACGCAGACAGCCTCCATGACAAGACGAACACCAGGTGGAGGATTCTTCATGGATTTGACGATAGTGATATCAGCAGGTTTAAGCGTATCAAGAGCGGCTAGAGCAGCTTCGAGGGCTGGGGTGGCTTCGGCCAAGTCGCTCTCGCAATCGTCCTTGATGGCTTGAGCAGCTGCGGCTGCTTCGTTTGCGAGCGCCTCGTCAGCCGCAACAACTTCCTTCTTCGCTTCGACGTTCATCGTGTCTTGCTCGATCTTTATCATCAATTTGTCACTCAGCAGCGACTGAGCCACCAGCTTTGGCTGAAGCGCTGTGAGTTCCTCCTGCATAATGGCAACTTGCCCGGCTGCAAAATCTAATTTGTCCAGCCCGACTTCGTAGCGATTTTGCTGGTCCTTAATTTCTTTTACCTAAAAACGAAAGAAAATTAATAGCAACGAAAACTAAAATGCCGCTACTTATCTGCCCAAGCCTACCTTCTGTCCGTGGAATTTCTGCAGACACTTTATAAGCTCCAGATAGCTCGTGGGAGTTACATAGTTCTTTCTCTGCTGTTTTTTCCAAAAGTCATCGCTGGCTTCGATAACGCTTACGTGGAACTGCTGGCACATATTGACGCATTTCATTATACTGTCCTGGTCTACGGCAAGGTTTTTGAGGAAATGCTTTGCAACTCTATCGAGAGCTTCCTCTGGCCAGGAGGTGTACCAATCAATCGTGCAGCAGTTTATTAAGGAGGGGAACATACGTAAGCGAACTCGAAAAGCGTCTCCGATAGGAGACATGCAGAAGGCAATGTGTAGAAATTTTTTTACGCGTTCTATGAATAGGCCGTACAAGGCCATCGGAGTCGTTTCAGCCGTTTTACCTTTAAACAAAGGCGATCGTTAATCTCCATGTATTATAATTGACAGACAGACGCAAAAAGCCAAGGTTACCTGATTTCGATTTTATTTGCATTTCCCTCGCGATGTTCGACATTTGCTCCAAAATTTCAGCCTTCTCTTCGGAGCCGTAAAGATTCGGCACATCGCCAGTATTAAGCAGCATGCTCAAGTCTTCGAGGAAAGATTCATCCTTAATCTGGCCGTCGTTGAGCAGGAAGACAATTGACTTGCCCTCGCAACCAGCGCGCATCAAGAGACTTTTGACGTCGTCTCGCCACTCGCTCGGTCCGTACGTCCGAGTCATTTCGATAACGTAGGGAGCGAAATCGCACATGCTGGTGGCCAACTTTGCGCAGGACGAACGTCCGGAGCCCCCGACGCCGACGAGCAGCAGGTGTCCTTTGTCTTGCTGGAGAACGCGCGAAATCCGAGATATGTGCTCCACCGCGGAGCGGAAAAGCACTAGAGACATCGGTGTCCTTGACAGGCTGTTGTAGTCCATGAGGTAGTATTCCATTTTCTCCTAGAAATCATGATAATTACAGATCAGAGCGATACAGCGACTGGATTATTAGCTTCCGTTGCTGGTCTTACGTCCAAGCTTTCGAAATCTGTGATTTCGTCGTAAATTTTAGGATCGGCATCTGGATCCGTGTAGTTTCCGAAGAGTAAATTGCTCATGTGATGACTTTTTACCTCCACTACACCTTCTTCAAGAAGATTGGCTAAAATTTTACTCATAGGCTGACGAAGATGGTCGTAGGTGGCTTCTTTAACCATGTGAAAGATGCATTCTCGATCATCAGCGTCCACAAGCCGGTCATGGAAAACTCTATACACTTCGTGAATCCAAAGCTTGACAAGCTTATCTGGGTCTTGCAATTTGTCAGGAGGTACGAGGAGAATTCCTGATATAACTCGACTGTAGTCTCGCAAATTAAAAGTATAATGACTTTTGCTCGGAATAGGTAAAAACGTCATAATGGCCTTGCGATAGACTTCAGTTGTAGCGACCAGAATCATTTTTCCTAGAATGACCACGAAGAAAATGTAAGATTTAAACAATATTAAAGCGTGTAAGGTTTGAGTAATTACCTAATCTCGCAACGGCTGCATCGTAGCCTTTGCCAAAGTGCCAGTCCAGTATAGTACCGAAAATTCTTGCCATGGTAGCGTCATCGAAAGAGTCGATGCCAATGATGTACATGTGCCTGAGGAATCTCGGAGTTATCTTGTTGGAAGCTCCTCCCGGCGGTAGCATTGCCGCAATGAAAAGAATGTCAACGAGGTGGAGGGTACTCGTGTCCTTAAAATCGAACCAATGTCCGTGATCTATCCATTGCCTCAGTAACTCTATGGGCGGCTGGGCTCCGTAAATTTCTACCTGCGGCATACTCATGTCGTCGACGAACAGGCAGCACCTTATCGAAACAGAATGCAGAACTTAGAAACACTTGACAGTCTTCGGTTTGTCCTAGGCAACTAATCTACTCCTACTTTTTACCCATCGGTGGACCGTAAACACCTTTCCTTCGCCGATCCAGCTTGGACATGATGATTTCTTGAGTCTGCGCGGCGCTGGTTCGAGCACTGAAGTTCAATGCATTTTGTGTGTATTTTTCTTTAGGAAGATTTAACATGTAATTAAGAACAACCGTAGATTTTCCAGTGCCGGTCGGCCCGACGAACAATAAAGGTGTCTGCTTCGGAAGAAGTAGGGTGAGGAAATAATTTTGTATACACATGTCACTGTTTTGTATCGTTAACTCGCTCATTTTCGCTTTATCTGGTATCGGAGGCTGAAAGTTTTTATAACCGCACGTTGTATTTTTTGTTTTTTTAAATCATTATGCAGAATATTCAGTTTTTTACCTGCGTCATGGTGTCCATCCACGATATCCAAGAACCATTGTTCTTTTTGTCGAAGACCCACTCAAAGATATTCTCCCGCTCGGGGAAAAGCTGTTGCTTTGTTAATTTAAAACTTTTTGGTCTAGGATATTCGCTATTTTTGTCAACTAGCAGAGTTCGAAGATACGGATCCATTAATTTTCTACTATCATTGTTTAACGTGGAACAGATTCCCCAGACAATGCAAAAAAGTAGTGTACACTGTAGCCAAAGAGTACTAACTTGCGTTTCTCCTTCTAACAAAGCACTGAATAATGTTGTGAAAGACTAAAAATGTTAATACATTAGAAACTTTTCGAATCTATTATCGATCAAAGCAAAAAATGTACGAATACCTTAAACATATGTAGTTCACTAATTTCAACAAAAGTGATGCAACTTTTCCTAATGAAATCGAAGAGTGGAGGCAGTAACCAGTCGATAATGTCAATGATAATCTCCATCTGTTCTGGCAGCAGTTTCCGCTTGAGTATATTTTTATAAGAATTGAAGAAAGCGCCCCAGCCGAGCTGCGAGGGCTCCATGTAAATCATGCCGCATCGACTGACGGTGGCAGGAGATGCTTGTTCAAGGTCCTTCGTTTCGAAAATCATGTTCATCTTTGTTGACATCTGTATGATTTCACCAGACATAAGACACAATTTCTTATTGTCGTCCAGTACTGTATTCATATTCTCAATCCAAACAGCGTCGACTGGCCCGTCGAACATCACCCATTTACGCTCGTAGGAAGTCGACTGGGCGTATTCGCGATACGTATTAGCCAGCACGCCGTCGCTCCATTCGTGCGAAATTGGATCGAAACTTCCGTACAGCTGACCCAACGTTATTGCTTTCGGATTGATGATTCTGAAAGCGACTCGCATTTCTTTGGTGGCAGCATGCCGTTTACCGGATAACTCCGTCAGCGCTTCCGCGAGAGTTTGATAAGCTTGAGTCTTTCCACACAGAGGCTCCCCGACGAGCATAAGTCCGTGTCGCACGAGAATCATTTCGTATACTTGGATTATTTTACCGAGATACCAAGGCGTAGCCTGAAGGTTCTTTTTCTCCAATCCTTCTATCACCAGATTTAAGATCTCATCTCGGTCCGGACTCGGTAATTTAATCCCGGGGAATAAGTCGCTGTGAATGCCTTCGAAAAGAGGCAGATCCTGAGCCAAAAACTTGGGCTCGTTCACGTCGACTATAGCTCGAAGCACCAAAATTGCTTCAACTTGATTGGGGTATTTCAGTTTTAGGTTTCCTGCAGCTAGCAGCACTGTCTTGACGGCTCTCATTCCGTAATCGTAATGACTTTGCGAACTTTAATAGAAAGTAAAAATAAATTTTGAGAAATGAAAATTCTACGTGCAATTGTTTTACCTCAGCTGCTCGGAGCACAACTTGTAAGTGTGTACAATTTTTTCAGCCAGCGGCCGAGCGTCCACAAATCCGTAAGAATAGAGTGTAATTTCGCCAATCATAGCGTAATCTGGCACCATCATTGCACACGTTCGGAAGAGCACTTTCAAATTATCCGGCAGCTCCTGCCTTCCGGCGTACCCTGGATTCATCGTTATAATGACGGTACAAGTTGGATTCAGCTTCAGTTCCGTGCCTTCGAACATGAAACGCTGCAGTTTCTGCCCAATCGCGAACTGTACAAAGAACTTTATTGAAAAGGTGACCGGCAATAAAGTAAACGAAATAACTGGAGAAGCGTGCCTGAATCGAGAGAATCTGTTGGGCGATAACCGACAGAACTTCGAGCTCTATTCGATTGAACTCGTCGAAGCAGGCCCAAGCGCCAGCCTGAGCTACGCCTTTGAAAAACTTGCCCATCGCGGCGTAGTCGAGGCCGTCGGAGCAATTGAAGACGACGCATTGCTTAGCTACAGCTTTGGCCAAATCCTTGGAAGTTTCGGTTTTGCCGGTACCAGCAGGGCCCTCTGGTGCCCCGCCCAAATTCAATTTCAGGGCCCCCATCAGTGTTCTGTAGCACCGATCAGTCAACGGCGTTATTACTAATCTTGGACTATTGCCGAGATATTCGAATCCGTACTCAACGTCAGTCGATATCATCGATACGCTCACGCTGGCTTCGGACCAGTAATACCTGAAATTCAACAATTTTAGTAAAATCCTCGTTGAAGTGCGTGCAAGGCTTTACCTTAGCTGCGCTATCCAGTTGAATTCCATGACGCTTGAGACATTCTGTTCCAATAGCATTTTAACGACGTCTCTGGCATGGACGTCAATGACGATTAGAGCGTTCAGCGTGATTCTTGAGCCGGGTTCGAGTTTGCCCCGGACAAGAGCTACGGTGCGATCGATTTGCTCGTTGCTTCTTTGCAAATAATCACCGAGCGCATTTCCCTCGATGGACTCGTACACCTCGCTCGTCCAATGGATCTGACTGGAACATAAGACTATCTGACCTGGCCAGGATAGAATCCATTCTTCTCTTACGGTTGTGAAATATGCAACGACACTATCGTGCGCTATGTCTCGCAGTGACGTCTTCATGAATTCTTCCACCTTGAAAATGGCAGATTAAGGTAGTTCATTTTTCAATTACATTAGCGCAGGACTTACTCACCTGAGAAAGCCATTTCTCGACCAAGCCCTTAGCATCGGCAGGGTAAATTTTTCCACTGAACGGGACGTACTCGCCCTCCTCAGAATGCATGCCAATTATTTCCTCGTCCCTATGGAATCGCAAGCTTTTAATGCCTTCGAAGCATTTTTTCAGATGCGGCTGCACTCGTTGAGGGTCTTTCGTTTCGGAGAGAATTTCCAAGAGCTCGTCATTCGATAAGAAGAAAAACCTGTTTTGATCAATGACTTGTATCAGTGTGGTCAAAGTAATCTTTGTGTAGTAGTCCTCGAAATGAAAAAAAAAAGACATACCTGGGGAAAAATAGACGTTTCTTTTCGAGATAGTCGTTGAGGCCCTTTTGAATTTCTTCGAGAAGGCCGTTGCTAATCTTGAAATTCTTAAGCATGTCCGGCATGTCTGTAGCTGCGAGAACTTTAGTGTTACCTGATACGAAGGTCATGATAGCTCGCCACGTCTTGTCAACTTTGCGGAAATCCTTGGCTTCGTTTGGCATCTGGCGCATTATGTCTTCGCTGCTGAAAATCGGTTCCAGATACATCCAAGTAGCTTGGCATATGAGCCACTGGTCAATAATGTCCTGCATCATTATGAGCTTATCCTCCCAAGCTTGCATTTCCTCCTCAAAGGCCTTAACGAATGGCGAGCCTCGCATCGTTTGAGCCTTGAGTATGTGATCGTCCAAGAGGAGTTGAATGTCATCGACCGAAGCGAGCACGTTCACTCCAGTTTCCCGGTAAGGGAGGATCTCGAAAAAGACGTTCTGCCACTCTTCCTTCATCCTCCTCAAGTTGCTTTCGAGCGCGTGCTCCTTCGAGGCGCCCGAAGAGATCTCCTCCAATTTAGCCACGTGAACTAGCAGCCCGTACTCGATCATTTCCGACAGACTGCTGTCTGCTCGCGGTACGATCGACACTTCGGCGACTTCGCTAATTTTCTCCCAGTGCCTCATTTGCAGGCCCGGATTGCAGATGCTTTGTAGAAGCGGAATGAACTGTTTGAATTTGTCGACCTTGCCGCGCGTTACCTCGGCGATCCTCCTCGGTGCCGGCAGATCGCTCAAAGATCGACCTAATTTGTAGAGGATTTTCCAAATGCTGTCCGTCTCGTTTTGAACCTCTTCGGCCTCGAGAGTTCGGAAGGGTCCGTACATCCAGCGCTCGTACTTCCGGTGGAATTCGAGCACGGTGTGCCATAGCTGATCGAACGTGTTTACCGTCGCAATCATTGTAGGAAGGTTCAAGTAGGGACTCGCTTCCAGGTCCAAAAGATGTTCCTCAAAATTGATTTCGTTCGCCTCGTTTTCCATCTCCCGCATTTCTGAAGAGGAAATTCTGATTAGAAAGAGAGCAGGAAGTCGCTGCTTCGTCGACGTGTCACACGCGTACCTTCTGATATTTGCTCAATCTCGGCGGTGGCCTCCAGCATCTCCTCGAGAGTAAGAACCGCCGGATCCTTCTTCTTGAAGTGATCGATTTTCGCTTGCAGCTCGACAATCTTTTCGTCAAAGACTTGACGACGGCCCTTCAACACCCCCTCGATAAAGTCCTTGCGCATGTTGAGTCTCGTGCCAGCGAGCTCCATCACCGTCTCCATTTCGCGCGGCCAAGTTATGGCTCGAGTGTTGAGTTGAATGTCCTCGGGTAAAAAGTCCGCTTGCTGATGGGCGAGAAAGAGGAGCAGCTCCGAACTCTGCACCAGCTTGGTGCGGAGCAGGAACATGGTCGAGTCTCGACTCTCGACCAGGTAATTGTAAAGCTCGACGACGTCGACCGTTGCCTCCGGCATTTCTTTTGAGCAAAATTAAAAATTTCATTCGACGCCTTTATGATTATTATGATTATTATTATCAGAAAATTATAATCCTACCAGAGATGCGCTCGCCGATCTCGTCGAAGCTCTTGCAAACCTCGCGATTGGTACTTCGAACTTGATCGAGGAAGTAATTGCAAATTGTAGATCGGAGATGGTAAAGAATGTCGCGAAACTTCTGGTTTATTTCAGTGCAATCCATTTCCACCATATTTAAGGGAATCTGCAATTTATTATTTTTCTCCTGATTTTCTTGATTGATTTATTTATTTATTACTAGGCATCGTGTGCCATAAAAGAAATTTACTTTATTACGAAGCATAAACAGTTCCTTTCTCATTTCATCATATCCGCTAATTTTCGCTCCGAAATCGCGCAAAAAGGGCCGCGGCTCAATCGCCAAGAAATCCTGTACTTCTCGATCGGCGGTACCATCTAGAAGGTAATGATGTGGAACGTAGTTCTGCAAATACAGCGCAGGACCGTGAATGTTTGCTTCTATCGCTGCCAATGATTCTTCGATTATTTCTTTTATCTGTAATTATAAGAAAATAACGTATTCCCTACTGAAGAATCCTAGATGGGGAATCCTTGCGGGGCCTTGTGGGAGACATGCAGAACATACGCGCGACTCGCGTGAAATTTTACTGCAAGATCCTGTGGGACCCCCCGAGTCGTTCTCACATGTTTCTCACGTAGGTCCATGTGGGCCCCGTAAGATTAGCTGAAAGCAGTTTTTAAATGAATTTTTTTTATTTTTCACTTTGCAATATAATCTTAGTACCAAACGTTTATTTAGTATTAATGAGTCAGTTTATTTCCGTTTTCTGAAGTATTAACCAAAGCATTCTGAACACAAGAATTAGATTGTAAGTAGATTCATTCAATAAAACTTTAAATAAAAAATTTTTAGGTCGGTGATGTAGGGCCCACATAGGACACACGTGAGTCTCAATGACGTCCTGCAGCAAAATTTCACATAAATTCTACGTGCCTCGCGTAGTTCCCTCGAGGCAAAGGTCCCGCATGGGCTTTTTCAGTTGAATTATTTATTAAAATTAAGAATCAAATGAATAATATCCCACGTCTAATTCATCCCGATCAACTTGGAAAAGGTAGTTTCTTATCTGGATTTCGGGAATTAAAATATTCTCGATTGCCGGGATATCCCTTACAGCGCCAATTATCATATCGAAACAATTTGATATGATACTCGTCAGTTTAGAAACCGATGGTTCGCATACTAGGAGATGCTCATCCTCGAAGCTCGGTACCACTTTAATTGTTACAAACGGAGTCCTGCAGGTAGATAAATAATATGCACGTTAAATGAATTGTTGAACGAAGGAGCTTATTTAAAAGCTGTAAAAACCAACCTGATGAACATTAAATCTTCATACGGACCTTCAAAAGAGTTACCATCTTTAAATTGAATGAGAAAATCTCTGATTGCTGATAAAGTTTTAACTACCATGGACCTTAAAAGTACCGACAAAAGGTTGTTTATACTGCGAAAGTATGCTTCAATTATATCAGTCGAAGCGTCAGCTGATTTGTCAAAAAGACCGGACCAAGCTGATTTTTTCTCTAAAAAAAGCTCCGCTACTTCGGCGAGCAACTGTTCCATAATTATTTTTCTCGAGGCGTCGCACTGAGCTTGTACTTGACCCAGGATTTCGAGTCCGTGTACAGGAAGCACCCCGAGATCCTTCAACTCGACTATCTTCATGGTGATGTATCTAAAAGTCAATCGTATTAAGCGTCGATCAGACGAAGAAAGTTGAGATCGCTCACCTATCGTGCCAAATTTCTCGAACGGCACGGGCTATCTCGTTGGTGACGAACAGATTGTGATGCATGAAATGAGAGGCAGTAATTTTGAACTGACGCCAGGGGACCGGCGAACGAAACGTGAAAGTTGGCCACTCTATCGGTACTTTATCGATGTGCAGAAAGCTTCTTTGAAGGGGGTCTTTAAGCAAGTGATCGACTATAAAGTTTCGAATGCTTTGTTGGTAATCCTCAATGATTTCTTTCTCCATTTGCAGCAATTTCCTCTCGAAACTGTAAAAATTCGTAATAAGAAATAATCAGAAGTTGAATAATAAAAAAAATTTAGAGAATGTTTACATTTGCATTTATTTACTCGCTACGTTTTCTTAACTTTCCGGCGATCAGCTTTTTGATTGCAGCGGTAATTTTCCTGTCGTAAGGCTCGACGTCAAATTTGCATTCTTTCTTCAAACGATAAATCTTTTCTAAAATCTCTGGGAATACTTCGTGCTCTTTTATTTCAACTTCCAGGGCTTTGAACATCATGTCGAATTGATCCTCGATTGATATGGGTAAATCCGCCTGCCTTTCTCGCATTATCTGAAAGTACCGAAGATAAATTGAAAGACTGAACCGCTGCAGGTAAAAAAAAAATAATAGAAGAGCGCTCAACCACCTGCTCTTTAAAGCTTCTGTCGTCAACCCATTCTTCCTGCATTTGCTGCCTTTTGGCGGGGGGTTCGTCGTGCCTCTTTCTGCGCGAAAGCTCAGATTTTCTTTTGAGTTGCTTCAGCGAGATGACATTGTCAGGTGTCTGAGTCATTAATTTCTCTCGCTCTTCTTGCATGCGCTTCTCTTCCGCTTCGTGCTGCCTGACACACTCGAGGGGCGGAAAGGCAAGCTTCCCCTCTGGCCCAAAAAGATAGACTGCAGGATCGGGACGCTTGTAGACTTTGGGCTTCCTCAGGTACTTGTGGACCATCTCTGCCCTGTACAAGATTTCCATGGAGCGCGTGTACTGACAACCGGCCGTGGCTGGTTCTACGAGCGAGCACTTGTCTTGTAGGTTCGCTGGGGCCGGCGGCACCTTTCGCGATATGCAGACGCCCTGCACCTTCCGCGCTGCACATACTTCCTCCATCTTGCACTCCTCTTCTTACTTTTCTCATTAATCACCCATTTTTTAACATAAAGAACTACGTTTACGGACTTGTTTCCAGATGTCGCGCATCTAGGAAAGTAACTCCACGATCATCGAATTAGCCGGCCTCAGAAGCGGCTAACGTCACCATAGAAACTAAATCTATTATTGATCAATGAAAAGGAATATGTTAAATACAATTGTATATGAATAGAAAATCAATAATTTTTTTAATCAAGTATTTTAAAAATTTCACACCATTAAGCTGATTTGTTAATTCGTAGGTATTAAAGGAATCGTAAATAAAAAATCATTTTGCGAACATTTTTTTATTCAATGTCAAATATATTAAATATAATTTTTATTATAATTTCGTATATACATATTTCAATCGCATGTAAGTTTTTTTTTTATAAAATATATAAAACTTTTAAATTACATTTGGCACAGTTTCAGCAGTCTTTTCTTTTCTAATTTATCTAAACCACCTATTTAACCAGTTAATAGCTCGTCGACGGTTCATCTAAATGCAGACGATCAGGATTCAAATCGTTGGCGTAAGGATCTTCCGATTTTGAAGACTTTCGACGTCGGATTCTGCAATCTTAAAAAGAAATAAAATTGAATCAACCGAGTTTTAAATAAAAACGAAAACTATTTGTAAATTTTTGCTGATTGTTTACCATTTTTATTGCCTGAAAAAACTGATTTAAGAAGAAACTCTTTGTCACGAGCCTGCCAAACAAGCATTTCTCGTAAAATTCGTACCATTTGTTTAGAAGCCTCTGCCTTTGCTCTTAGGTAATACACGGCCACGCTAGAACACAAACATACAGAATTTTTAATAAGTGTTAAAATAAATTTTGTAGAAAAATAACTAAATGTATCATAATTTATAAATATTTTCCTACGCAGACTATTTACGATTTATTAATTACCACATAGCAATAAGTAGCGCAATACCGGTGCCTGGACTAGCAATTTCGCCAAGGATCTTCCAAAATGTACTGTCTCTTCTTACATGGAAAACTTGTTCTACGACCACTTCCCAGATATAATCATGACCAGCGAATGGACCGCAGCTTCGAGTATCAACGTAAATAATTACATAACTAAGGACGGTAATAGCGCTAATCATTCCCAAGAAAGTTAGAGCAAGAAAGAGTGTTTGAGTTTGAGCTGCACGCCAGAATTTCGATGGAGGTTCACAAAAATTGAGCAGTTCACATTTTTTAAAATAAAAGGTTAAAAGTAGTTTTACAAGAATTATTAATGACATTGGCGGGCTAAAAAAATGAATAATCCAAAAAAGGCTTTGATTATAAATTAAATTTAGTGTATTGCCAGCAATATCGAAAGTTGGTCGCCCGAATTTTTTGCTAAAACACGGTGAGGAACGAATTGCTTGGATAATGAATACTCCAAAAAGGGAAACAAACAAATCAAGTAAAATAAGCCTATAAATCTCTTGAGAAAGTCTAGTTTGCCAACAACCTACTTGTACACCTTGAGTCAACCAAAAAGTCAGTAATGTAGCTACTGCTATCACAGCTATTACATATACACGAATCATAGTTATATAGAATGCAATTCTATCTTTGGCATATCTTTCATATTTTGCCTATAAGAAAAATATGTTTAATATTTTAAAAAGTTTTTAAAGAAAATCAAATCTATTCTGTTTAAATTAATATTTTACTTACAGACCAAGATATTAATGGTGGAAATAAATTAATAATTGAAGTCATTACTACAGGTACTATCAAAATTGATAGAACATTGGAATCATCAGCTTTATGTTCATTTAATAAAAGCCATAAAAGTGCACCAGTCCCACATACTATGGCAAATACCAATGTAGTCATTGCTACTCTTATTAAAAGAGTCCAAATTTTTGTAGAAAGTGAAGTTGACGTCAATGAATTCTTAGATTCCCATAAAAGTTCTTCTAATTCTCTAAAAATTGAAGCTGATCGTAAATTAGCTGCTTCCTCTGAAGCAATACCCCAGTCCCAGCTACAGAAAATTTTATTTGCATAACGATTGTATGCACCACCTGATGTTTCTATATAACACTTTCTGTAAGAACGAGCCACTCTGAAATATCAAAAAGTTTATTTAATAACATACAAAAAATAAAATTAAAGAGATTTAATAAGATTTTTAAAATAATGATAAATTATAAGCTCACTCACTTGAAAAATAATAAAATAAATGTAATAATATAACAAAATAGAAATGTTGAAAAATAAGCTGAAGGCATGTCATAAGCAACTTCTGAATAAACCATTAAAGTATCGTTAATATAAAATCCATAATAAAAAATACTATTTGTAAAAATACCCTGAAATAAGGAAATTTAAATAAAGAAAATTTGTATGAAAATGTAATGCATAATTTAAACTTACGTTTCCTAGCAATAAATCCCATGAACTGAACGTTTTGTTTTGATACGATTGTACCAATGTTTGTGGTACAGTTATAAATAAAATACTAAATACACAACCAATTAAATTGATGATAAATAACCATCTCAGAAATTTAAAATAAGTTGCAGTACCACTACCAAAATGTCCTTCGACTGTTTTGATTGAATAATACCAAAGTTCCAATGATGATCCCAGTTGACGAAAAGCTATTTGTAGCTGAAAATGTAGTTTTGCATACGTTATTTTTCATTAATAAATGGTTTAATATCTAAAACTGTTACCTTTGATATAGTCATACTAAAACGATATTGTAATTTTTTCCAATAACCAATTGGTTTTTTCTTTAGTTTTTCATTTATTGATAATGCTACTTTAGCTTTTACAGATCTTTTCAGAGTTAAACTTTGAGGCATATTTCTAATCATCTCTAGCCTTAATAATTCAGACACTGGATCATCTTGCATTAATCTATCTTTGCGCTGTATATGTTTAGCAATTGTTTTAGCTTGTTCTTCTAATTCTTCTGGAGTTGTTTTAGGCAATCTTAACGTTTTATATGAATATATTAAATTAGTTGTTTCACTGTTTTCAGAATCTTCACTTTCAGGCCCTATGAAAATTTTTTTATTAATAAATCAAGTACAAAAGTATCTTAAATTAGTTAAAACTTTACCTTTTTCTCTGAAAGATAAATTTTGAATATTATTTTCTTCCTTTTCAAGATTAAAATCTACTGACACATCTAAATTCATTTTTTCAACTTGAAAATCATTGATTGAATATCTTGCTAAATATTACAAAAATTAAATTCATTACTTTAAATCTTTGATATATAAGTAAACAAAAATGTTAAACTTACATTCATTCATTTCAATGATTTCTTCTGGGTAGTTGCTGTTAGAAATTGACTTTGATTTTAACATTTTTGTGAATAATATAGCTTTACTATAAAATGCTTCATAAAAATCAAGAGGTTAAAAGAATTTTTTGCCAAATAAATGGATAACTGTTCAATAATGATTCAAACCCGTTCATTCTTCTATTTTTGGTTTTACCGCATATTTCTCTTTTATTTAATGATTTATATTTCACTCAAACATAACCATAAAATCAATTGTAGTGAATGAATCATACTAAGCCAAAAGATATTGATTACTATCAAGCAGGAAATACGATAATTATTTTTTAATCTAAAAAAAAAATACTATGAACTGTCACTCCTTATAGTAATGACAGGCTAACAGGCTAGCTATCAGTACAATTTACAATCTCGCTGTTGCCATTTGACGCGTCCTATTACTCCTATTGGGCGTATTGCTAGTTTTCAATGCATGGTATGTGCGTTGTGCAGTATGCGTATGCATATACATACGCATTCATACAATAAAAGGATCTTAACAATCAAACTACGTCTTCGTGTGCAGTTGTTTTTCACAGTTGGTATCTTTTTTAGAAAAACAATAATTGTATAACTGTTTCACTTAACATTTATTATTTATCAATCAAGTTCTATAAGTAGATAAAATTAAAATAAAATAATAATTTATGGTCATAATTTAGCATATACTTGTAATAAATACATAATAACTAACTTCGTAAATTATTAATATGTAATATTGTACGAATGCGAAGTTAATTATTGCATTCAGGATTTGTTTTTGGTTTATATAAGCGAAATTTTCGTTTTTAAATCAACGTTTTTTAAAAAGATCGATATTTTTCATAGGACAAAATGATGAACTAGAACATAATTTACTAAACGTACACACAATAGTTCGAATTTTTATTCTAGATTTTCTGTTTCGCTGAAGCTGTTCAAAAAACATCATAGTAACTGCTATATCCCCAATAACCATGGTCTCAGATTTAGATAAATTTGATGTAACTCTGCGACCGTTTTTGCTGTTTGCTGTGAGTTTGCTCCTCTCGTGTTTAATTTTAATATTATTTAAAGTACATTGTGCAACAAGGGGAGAAAATGAGTCTGCAATAGCTTTTCACCCCGTGTTACACACCGTATTTTTGTCAACGAGGGCATGGAAGGCCCACATTTGGTGTTAGAAAGTTGGGTAAATAATCGTGCACAAAAATACCAAAAAATAGTTTAAAACAGACAAAAAATTCAAAAAAAAAATTTTTTTGAAAAATTTTCAGTCAAAAAAAGTGATTATTTTGCCCGGTAAGCTCCGCCGGAGGCGGGGAAAAAAGTTATTTTTCCCCGCTCGGACAAACGATTTTGACAAACGTTTGGAATACTCGATTTTCTACGCTACTTTCTAGCGTGAAATGAGGGCCATTTCATGCCCGAGTTGGGAAAAATATACTTACATCAAAATGTACAATTTGATGGGAAAAACAATACAATATATAATAAATTGATGACACAAAATTAATTTTTTGAAAAATTTGTTATATTTTATTAAATATTTATTAAAAAAATATAGAAAACTATGAAAATTTCTATATAATACATTCATTATTAAAATCAGTCTGTAAAATTACAAATCAGTGTATTTAAACAGTATCAATTTATTGAAATCTATTGAATTCTAATATTTTATTGAAACTAACGTTAATAAAGGACAATGTTAAAAATACGCGTTTTTTGTTTTTTTTTTTTTTTGAAAAACGAAAATATACAGCAAAAAAATTTTGGAATATGTCAATTGTACCTGGTCATACTTTGGATCACACTTCGGAAGTTTCAAAAGTGCGGGGAAATGGTGCAGGCACTCTCTGCGTAGGTTCAACCACCCCTGTATTCGAGATTAATAATATTACCGATTACAGGTCACTCAGAAAAATATTTCAATTAACAAAAATATTAAAAAAAAATGTTATACCGAAATATGTTGAGTCTTGATCATGGTAACCCAACCCTCAGATCACCCCTTTTTGAAAACCACCCCTTTTTGGGAGTAAAATGTTATGAACTTCGAGATGAAATTGAATAAATGTAAATGAAAATTACCTGAGGGTTGGCATGATCAAGATTCAACATATTTAGATATGACATTTTTTAAAAGTATTTTTATTAGTTGAAATATTTTTCTGGGTGACTCGAAACCGGTAATATTATTAATTTCGACCAATCCAATACTCGGGAATAAATCAACTTCGACACAAATGGAATGCATTACCAGGCGATCTCAGAGACGAAGTTAGTTTAGGTGTATTTAAGAATAGTGGGTACACCAGTGCACATACTTTGTAATGGATGTTAATAAATTTTTGTAATTTTTGTAATTTGAACCTTTTCTGGCATTTAAGCCATTTCCTTATATTTTGTACATGGGCTTTAAGCCCGTTTAAGGAAATAAATAAATAAATCTCAAATACAGGGGTAGTTTAAGCTTGTGCAGGGGATACTGTACAATTTCACCGCACTTTTGAAACTTCCAAAGTGTATGATCAGTTATAATTGACATATTCCAATATGTTTTTGCTGTATATTTTCGTTACAATGAAAGTAAAAAATTTAACATGCCCTTTAATTTTCTTTTTATCTACAAAAGTACAACATTTAGTTAATACTTTGAATAAATATACAAATTATTTCATTTCTTAGAAAATTAAAAAGTTTCCAATTATTATACATATTTTAAGTTTTATTATATGTAATTATTATTTTTAGACAATATAAAACTGCATATTTATATACACATGTAAAACTGTACATTTAAGCAAAATTATATAAGCTTTTATACCACTCTAACCTCAAAATCACGACTTTGACATAATTTTTCGGCGCTCGTGGTATAAAATAATGTTCGATACTGGTGTTTAAGTTGATTATTTACCTCGTGAGACTTTTCTCCCTCGCTTCGCTCGGGCGAAAAATGTCTCAAGAGGTAAATGATCAACTTCGACACCAGTGTCGAAAAGTACTATTAAAATTTTTCGATGTTAAGGTGGTTCTATGGTTTTTCGACATATTCAAGAAATTATTAAGACTTTGCAAGCACGTAGTATTAAGTACGGAGCATACAAACATCTAAATTTTCAGACCAATTAACGTGCAAAAATTTGATAAAACGGTGTTTGAAACGAAGCTCTTAAGCGTAGGCTCTTATGTACAACAGACGACGGCAGACGTATAACATAACAAATTTAAAGTTTTCTTATTGATAGCGATTCAACAGAAACTCCAAAAACAAACAAATTATAGCTAAAGTTATGTACTTTAAAAAAGTGTAAAAATTAATATGCATTGGCGTGCAAAATTATTGGTGTGCAAAGTTATAGCTCGTTCAAAATTATTCTCGTAATTTCTACCCGCGTTTGTATATCTATACTGCTACCGCGCGTCCTTTGTTTACATCCGTGACGCGAAGACAGTGCTGTATATCTATATATACAAATTTTTTATATCTGCCCATAGCCACCTTAAAATTTTCGGAAATATTGCTTTTTAATGACTCTATAGATAACGAAAGCACTACAGAAATATTTTAAAAAATTTTAAAATAATAATTACGTATCAATTGTAAAAATTATAGGTATATACACATTTTTATAGAAAAGGAAGCCATCCAACATACATTCTTCCTAATATATTTGAATCGGTTGCTTGATCTAATAAACATTGCACCTGCAGAAATAAATTTTTTTATGAAAAAAGTGAATTATTCTTATTATAACAATACATAAATATTTATTGCAATTTATTAGACCTGTTCTTCTGGTGTAAGAGAAGCTCCATTTATTCTTGATCTAACTGTTATTTGACACCCATCAGTTCCATTTACGATATGTTCATATTTAGAGAAATATCCATCATTGCTTTCATCTATATCGGCATGATAAATGGCTAGTTCCTCCAACATAATTGTAGAAGGTTTCATGCCACATAATTTTTTTTTTACAATATCAATTTTTCTTTTAGGTAACCATTTTACATCTGAAAAAATTAAGTATAATTTTGTAAATAAGCAATTGTTTTATTATTAAAAGAATCTGAAACTAAAAATATTTTGAGTAGTTTTATAATTATTCTTTAAAATTACAGATGAAATATTATTCAATATACCATGTTTTGTTGAGGATGGGTGAGGATTAACGTTGAAAGTAAATAAAAGCTGGATTAATGGACAATGAATTTTAATGCTAGCAAATCTTACACGAAATACAAATTGGACACAAAATTCCCAAAAAGTACTGAAGTCGCAAAATCTTCTGAAAATGCTGAGCGAACACGGTTCCCTGTAATACTTCAGTGGTCTGCACACTACGGCGACTCAGTTAACACTACCCGAATCTTAGAAACTAGAGTGACAGAACAACTCGGTTTACAAAAAGGAGAAAATTACCCAAAAAATGCAGGCGCGTCTTCGGCGCATGCCGCCTACCTGAACTAAATCCCTTAAGTGCGTCATGGACACGTTCCAAACGGCAGTAGCAATTGTAAAACATGTGCCAGACAAATTTTCAAAATCTTTTACGAATTCAGGCGCTCGAAAAAAGGTCCCTCACTAAAACACTAACTTTTTTCCCGTAATTAATGCCTTTACATTTTGGCAAATTTTTTCTAACCGACGAAAAGGATTAGGTTTTACCCAACCCAACATTAAGGCTCCTGTTTTTACAATTCAGACAATATTAAGATTCCCGTTTTTATAATATACAATATTTCACATACCCTGCGAAGGTGTACACTATTTTTTGACGTATCATTGGATTTCGCGACTTTAATATTTTTGAAGCAGGATTAAATTTGGCTGTTTTGTGACACGGTAAACATGCAGCTGATAGATTAGAAAATTAAATTTATTTATTATTATTATTATTATTATTATTATATTTGAATGTAAAGACAAAAAGTGTTTCATTAAGAATAAGTGTATTTTCTACTAATTGAAGGGCGAACTCCGTTTGTTAATAAATTTTTCAATATAGTATGCATAAAATGACACTTTTCGATACAGTATGCATAAAATAAAAACAATGCTTAAAATTTGATTTTACGGATACTAAATAAAAAAATATTGTATGCAACAGGTGCATAAAGATTTATAAGATTAAAATCTTATTTTACGCACTTGTTGCATAAAGTACTATTGGTATTTCAATAACAATAATTAATAAACTTGTAGTAATTTAGATATACACTCTATATTGAAAAGTACAACAAATTTTCTAATTTAGAAATTATATAAAAATAATTTAATTTTTCAATTTAACACAAGCATAATATTTACCGTGCAGGGAAACAATCAAAGAAGGATGCCCACGTTTTAGGTGAAACTAACCCCGCTGGCAAAATGCTGTTAAAACTCTAAAAAAATGTGAACAAATACAGGGAAAAAGAATTATACGACTTTGAACTATCAAAAATAACATAGAAAATATATCTATATATAAAGCTTTCAATAGTTCGCTGCCATTAATATGGGCATCCTTCTCTGGTCCTGATACTTTAAAAACATAAAAACGCGAAATACCGAAATTGTTAATAAATCGAGTTTATTGTATGACTCTTAGTTCGTATAATACTTTTTAAGTTCTCTGTGTACCCATATGAATATACAATTGTTCAAATCTACGTGAAATATAAAAGAAGGGTTATTGCGTTATTGGTTTTTTTCGCCCGCCGATAGAAAAACGACTGCTGACCCGGTTTACGGCATGAAAAAATGTATCAATATTGTTTCTTTCTTGAAAACGGTAACTAACATTTTGATTTTCATTACATGTTTATCATACTTGTAAAAATTATTTGTAGATAAAGAATTATGATATTAACGACAGATATGATGATTTAAATAATTAATTAGAAATTAATGATTTCTGTCAATTTGTACTTATATTTTACTGTATTTATTGTATTTTATCAGTATTTATCAGTTATAATAATGTAAGTTATAATTGTGTAAATTAATTTACAAATTGACAAAAATTACCATTAATGTTTAATTAATTATTTAAAACATTATTTTTATTAATAAAAGAATATTTTAGTCAAAATTGGCTAAATTAGAAATTGATATGTTAAATATTTAAAATAAAAATAATTACCTTGGTCCATTTTTTCAGCATCTGATAGCCTTTTATTTAGATACTTATTCCATTCTACAGGCTCATGAATAAAGACATCTAAACATGCAAGCATTGGTTCGCTTTGTTTCCGCAAAGCGTTTAGTACATGCGTCATTGTAAATCCAAGTAAGTCCTTTTCATCAAAAGGTTGTAATAAACCTAAAATCTGTGAAGTCAACCTAAATGGAACTAATTCTGGTACTGATTGATCAATGCCTATTCCAAAAGCTAATCCAAAATCAATACCACAGCATTTTCCAGTTTTTACTTCAATTAAAGTGTTTTCTAAATGCCGATCTCCTACTCCGGTAATCCAATGAACTATGCACATAGTTGCGTAGCTCTTAATAAAATTGTGTCGTAACGCAATAAAACCTTCCACTGAAGGACTTAGCATTACAAATGTTTTTCTCAAACAATCCCATTTAATATAATTTGTTAATTCCTTCATTTTCGCAATTACATCTTCTGGACCGTATTTGAGTAAAGCTTCTTTGTAACAATTTATTTTTATTCCTTTTTCACTCCTTTTTACGGCTTTTTGAATCCAATCATTGTATTTACTCGCTGCGATCTCTATAGTTCTATTATTATCCAGTGAAAACTCAATGAAATCTTTAAATGATTTTGTACCTTCTACCCACTGAATAAGACCTAAAGAGGTTGAAAAAGGTACAACATGATAAGTATTTATTGATAAGTATCTTTGTTTGCAAGTTGCATCAGTATTTAAAGTTTTGTTTGTTATTGCGAATATTTGTTGTAATCTCTGATCTTGTCTAAGATCTTCTCCAAATTTAACAAGGAAATTATATTTCTTTGCATCATTTCCTATAATTCCGATCTTCATGGGCTTACGCTTTGATTCCATAATTGTTACAAACTGATCAAATTTAGAAATCTTTGTATGATAACGAGGCATTGGTTTTTTGTCACCGCTATATTGACCAGGTATCTCAATTTCTAAATTCTTGTTTGAAAAAAGACTCAGGTATGGACAATAATCTTTAAGCTGTAAAGCCCGTCTTTTAGCATTTTCTAATCTCTTTTCCACACCCTCATTCAATTCTAACAGGATTTTGTTTATATAGCTTTTAACTGTTTCAAAGTCTATGTCTTTCAGATTCTCCAAGCCAGCTTTGTACTTATAAAGTACCATATAAACAGGGCCTTGTAGATGATCCGTTTGAGAATAATTAAAAAAAATTTTATTCAATAAAGAATTTAGCGAAGAAGAAAAATTTTCAGCAGAATTTAGTAATTGAATCAAATTATCTCTTAAATAATGCTCCGGTTGACATAATCGATGAAATGCTTCAAAAAAGGTTTCCATTTTTGAGTCAGAAAAGAGTAATTCATACATTCTGCGTACTTCTTCGATCATTCTCAATTGCGGTACAGCTTCGTAAGTTTGCCGAAAATTATAGAGAATGCCGTTAGGATATTGCACTATTAATCTTTCAACTATAGGAAACAAGAGTTTAGCATATGGTTTCCCGAGAAAAGATATAATTTGTGCTTGCCAAGATAAGAAAAGCCAAGTTGGAATGTTTTTGCACTTTGTTATAAATAATTCGACAGCGTCGTCGTGATCGCGATAAAAATCTTGCTTTAAAAGATATGGAAAATAATGAGCACATTCTAGAGAACCAAGGTGCATGCCATTCAAAATAGACGAAATGAATTCTAAAATAACTTCTGGGTTACGATGAAAGGAATCCTGCAGCATACTATAGCAAAATTTTCCGAATTTAGCATAAGAATTAGCCTTTTCAGTGATACTTCCCATCATGCAAGATTCTTTCAAAGTAATTGATCTGAAATTGTGGAAAGTTTCTAAAGGATCTTTTCCTTCTGAAGTTTCAAAAAATGTATTCATAAAGTCTCCTTCTTTTAGCAAATTAAAAAAATTGGGGTCTGCTTTTATTATATTTATAAGATACGATATAGTCTTAAAAATGAGATGTCTTCCTTGAACTTGAGATGACTCACTTGCATTTTTTGCATTCACTACAGTATTAGCTAAATTTAAAGTTTCAACAATATAACCGTACTTTTTTTTAGCAATCGGCTCAAATTCGCCGCAAATATGCTTATATTTTGCCGCTAGGAGGTGTAAATCGTAACATAATTTCGACTCTTTAAGATTCTCATTATGTTGAATAATTACGTCAACTCTGGCTATAAACTTTTTAGCTACTATTTTATTTCTATTTTCTAACGCTAATTCAATCATTTGGAGTCTTTGATTCAAACTAGAGTGCAGTAAAGATTCTAAAACTGGTTCACTGAAAAAAAATTAGGAATTAATCTTTAAAACCTACAACAATTACATTAAATAAAATTCAACAATATTTTAGTGCAATAAATATTAAAAAAAAATGATAAACATATAAATAGAATATGTCTTACTCAAGTGCTGTTTTGAATGTTGAACTAATAGTTTCGTGCAGACGGTGAGCAAAAGTCGTCCTACAGGTAACAAGCTTAGCCCAGCTTACAAAATCTTCGTTTAAGGAGGGCAAATGTTGATCCCAATATTCTATGAATTTAGTTATCGATTTAATTGCTGGGCTTCTCTCTCTTTGCAAGTCTTTATTTATCGTGATGTAAGTATTTATATTGTAAATCATTCTAAACTTTAGTAAAAGTTTCTGCCTTATTTTTTCTGAAAGCGGATTGACGTGAATCCATTGCTCTCTACTGTGATCCAGAGAACTATTTAGATAATATCGCGCCTTTTCAACTTCGTCGTCTTCCCCGCATAAGAAAATGATGGCCAATTGATCGCCGAAAATCTTTCGTATTTCATTCTCATTGTTGCCCATCCAAGGACGTATATTCTTTAGAAAATCGTAATTTTCCACATCGAAATTCGCCGTGTAACTTTCCAAAACTTGGTGCAACTGTGCATCAAAAATATAGGGTAGCAGTTGATTTTTTTTTGAATGTTGCCAAACTGAGTTATAATTTCCATTAAGAATTTGATCAATTTTCTTGTTAATCTCTTTCCAGGATGTCAGATGACTTAGACACTCAAACATGCCTTCCAAACAATGATCCTTCTCTGACCCGATTGCAATTTCCCAAGCATTTTCGTAGAACCTTCTTGCTTCAGACCAGTTACCTTCAGCCTGGGCCAGAGCACCGTTACGAAGATCTTCTGGGAATAAGTTACACCGTTTAAATATGCTGTGAACAACGTCGATTTCTCCAATGGATCTGTATAAACTAGCTAGCTCCAGCCAGTTATGCTTCTGCGCTGAAACCACCTTTCTTTTCTTTGAGCTTGGTGATTCCAAATTTTCTTCCGCGCTTTTTTTTCGCATATGGTCTTCTTCCAACAAAAGTATTCCCAACGAGTCTAAGGACAGTGATTTACAAGCTTTTTGCACAGAAACTGCGTCCAAGTGAATTTCTTTCGAGTGACACATGATTTCCAAAACTGCAGAGGTAAAATTATTAGTCCCTTCTTCTGGTTCTTGTAAAGCTCGTCTACTTGTTTCGCTTAAGCAGGCCATAAAGCCTTCGTACTTTTCGCCTCCTTTTAAACGATCTATTAAACTGTTAACCATTTGTACTAGCAAATCCTTACAGGAAAACCAGTCTCTTATGATAAATTGTTTAAGACTTTCAACGAAGGTTGCATGACTTATCTCGACGTCCGGGAAATCTCCAATTCTATATTTTCGATAAAGTCTGATACTGTTTTGCTGCTGCTCCAATTCTGATTCGGACTGATTAAAGTACTCTCTTCGTTTTTTCAGCGCATTTCCGACACGAATATTCGACAATTGCGATGAATTTGTAAGCGATCGTTTGGACAGCTTGTTCTGCGAGGGATCTGGAATTTTCTTAGCTGTAGATTGCAGATTTGATGCCTGATACTCTGGGGTTTGAGTAGCTAACAACCGCATACTTGCTGCAAACGAGCTGCATTGAGTCTTTTGAAACTGAGAAAGTTGACCCAATTGACTAAGCTGACTTGCCATTGACGTTACGAAAAGTGGAGCCATAGAGCCTAAATTCTTTCTTCTTCGGGTAATCAATATTTGGTAATCCTCAAATCTGCAGTTCATGAGTGAAGAGAACATGATCCGGTTGTTATCTACTGATTTCCTTGTCAAATCGAGCATAAGAAGGCAGGCAAAACGCGCAAAATACTGCTTTAAATCGGTTCTGTACATAGACATGATAGCTAACAATCGTTCAGAGCAAGTTTCGGGCAGTTGGATACTCTCTCTCCAAAAATCAAAAACGAGCTGCTGAAGGTCTTCGTTCGGATCTGATAAAGCAGCAACAAGAGGTTTAAGGCACAAGTCTTCAAACCTTTTATAGGCTGCCATAAAAATTTTGTAGGCCATGCGTCGGTGCTCCACGATATTATTCGAGCCAATAAAACCTGCGGTAAGTTCGATGTAAGGCTGAAGTTCGGAGTTTGTCAGAATCGGAATTAGCCTTTCGACAATAGAAAGAGCTGCATGCTCGCAGCCAAGTATTCGCTCGATCAGTATCGATTTGAGATCGAGGCGAACCAGTTCTACGGATACCTGAACAGGTTCCAGATTCGAAATTCGCTGGAGAAAAAGCTCGAGACATTCGGGCTTGCAATTATCAGTGACTTTCCAGAAGTCGACAAATTTGATGAATCGACTGCACTTGTTTTCGGAGCGACACGCTTTGTAGAGAACGCAAACACATCTGGCACAGCGCTCTCGGCTTTGACTGTTCATCTGGTTAAAAAGTGAATAGAGGCTATTGAGATCGAACTCTTCATAGTAAATTTCGTTGCGGAACATCAGCAAGCCCAAAGCTTCAAATTTTAATAATACACTCGATTCGTCATCCTTCCAATTTTTAACCGCATTCTTGACAAATTCATTCACGGTATATTTAGCGGCGAGAGTAGCTGCGTGGATGCCATCTTTTCTTAAAATAATAAGGATGACTCTAATAGCGTGTTCTGGTTCAGTATTGATCTTCTGTTCAATAATTTCAGGACATGCAAGTTTATCGGACCAAAGGTTCCACAGAATTTCTAAGATTTCAAGGTTGTATCTATATATAGCGAGATGAGAATCCTTAGTTTTTTCGATTAATCGACAGATTAATTGCAAAGCTATTTTTTTATCAGCTTCTTCTCTAAGTTCGTACTCGGATTCTACCACAATAACTAGAAAATCTCTGATGATATAATTAAGTTGATTTTTGACAAGGTAAAGATTTATAGCAGATAAAACTACTCGAAAGAATATCGACATGTACGCAAGAGTCATTTTTTTTACATTGGAAAGGATCTTTAGTAAAAATATGGTCACATTGTCTTTTTGATTAATAAATGCTGCTTGGAGTAGTTTAAGCCATGGAGGTGAGTGGCTTGGATTACTTCTCTTATAAGAATCTGGCAGTTGCGCAATTTCGTTGTTGAACATGTGTATGAGGACACCTGTGATCATGGGCATGCATTCGTGACTGTTGAGTTCATCAATTTCGAAGCTCAAATCTAATCGGCAATCCTGTTCGACGTTAGATTTTACTACTGCATCAGTTCTTAGCCTTATGTCGTTAAAGTCGTAAGCATGAATATCCTCAAAGAAACTTAATGATCTCAAATCATATTGAGGAACATAAAAGGCCATTGAGCAACTATTTTTTACGCGTATATTTATTAATTTCTTGCGATCTCTACGAATTGTCGATGAGTTTTGTCGAAAGTCATAATTTTTATCGCAATCCACGATTTTCTCCCAAATTAATTGATTTTCCATCTTTTTTTCAAAGAATATATATTTGTAAAATTTTTCATCGTTTTTTAAACTTACTAGAGCAATGCAGCAATTAAAAGCTGCGCAGTGTAAAAGTCTTACAATTTCTTTTTCTTCTTTATTTTGAGCAGAAAAACGGCGCACTTCTAATGTTTCATACACTAAAGCTTGATTCAGTGGTTTTTCGATCTTAGTGACGGGATCCTTGACATTAATAATTTTTAAATCAAATTTAGCTAATATTAATTCAAATATATTGAAGCAACCAATTTTTGTAACAATCAATCTGTTTCTATCAATTATATTATTACTTTCAACTTTTTTTAATATGTAAGAAGCCATTTCAGAACATTTTTCATTATAAAATTCTTCAATAACAGAGATTTTACTAAAACTTAATGAAGGTAAAAGGAAGTATTTTAAGACGTCAAGTCTCTCTTCAGTTGAATGTAAATCGAAAAACATATTATAAACTAGATGCAACGATTTTAATGCCGTTAAATCGCATAAGTTAGCAATATAAATCTTTATATTATTTGTTGAATCTTCATTAAGCAGTAATGTACAGGCGCCGACAGTATATTCTATGATAGTTTGGTATAAAAACAACGCTTTTGAAACACTGAGCATTTTCAACAAAGATTGCAGGCAAGCTGTTGCTTCTAATCTTTTTGAATCATGAGATTGTAATTGTTGCAACCAAATCGTGCTATCTCTGTCCCTTAATTGGCGAAAAATTAATAATAATTCGTTATGGGTTTCTTCAGAAGTGAAACATTTATGAAAGTTTTCTAATACTGACAGTTTTTCATCCATGCACTTGCTATTCATAATTTGTTGTAAAATCCAGGAATAAAAATTATTTGTTTCCCGATTTGTTTTAATTGCTTCAGCTGGATTCCTTTTTATAAGAACTACTAATCTATTAATATTAAAAAATATCGTTTTTCTATCTTTGATATCATTTGAAACTCTTTGAAGAATGTTGTTTCTTTGAATAACTTCATCACACAAAATTTCCGCGTTATTTGTTCTATTGTTTTCAGAGAATATTAATAACATTTCAATGATAGTAAGAATTTCACATGGATAATTATTGAGGAATTCGTCTAATATTATTATTGTCTGAATAGGATCTTTAAGCATACATGAAAATATAGACTCTTTGTAAGATTTTATATATCTGACTCCATCATTCTGTTCCACACTACATGATTCTTGTACAAAAGAGATTATATATTTTAATATTTCTGGCTAAAATAATAATAATTCTTATTATCATAATACTAAATTTCTGTAAATATCTTACAAAAAATTGATTACCTCGTAGTCGTCCATTAAAAATTTCATTAGTTCTTGCAAATGTTCCATTGTATAGCTACACAATGTATAATTTGATAATTGTGAAAATGCTTCCTTAATTGTAGCTTTCATCTGATTGATTGTAAAACCACACTAAAAATTTAAATAAAATGTTAACCTTTCTATTTATTTTAATTAGGAATTTTTTTTCATTTAATCAAACATACCTCTTTTTCAAAATCAAGAAAGTTGCTTTTTTTGATCGTTAGCATACCCTTATAAAACTGTTTTATAATATGATGTTTTTCTTTACGATTGCTGCACATTTGCAGATAAGGTAAAAAATTCTCCTCAATTTTCTCAACAAAGTACTTTTGAGATTTTTCCAAATATTCCTCTGGTAAATTACTTTTCATTACCATTAACAAAATTTGAAGTTGATCCGATAATTTATCAGTGATTTGTAACACTTTATCAGCAATACCAATGTTATGCGGACATAATACGCAATACGTTATTAACAAATACGAGTCGTTATTCCAAAATAAATCCTTTGGATCAATTTGCTTAAAAATTTTTATGCATAATGAATTTTTACAAATATAGTACAGCTAACAATTTTCTACTTTCAGAAAAAAGTTATATTAATTTATCTTAAAATTTACGTTAATAATGATACCATTTCCTTTAATTTAAGTGAAAAGTAAAAAAAAAACAAAAAAAAACATTACTATAATAATGTTTTAACTAAGATTAGCTTAGATGTATTTGTATTATACATAAAATTAAGTATGCTTTATACGTGGTAAAAATTTCAACTCATCTTTCGGTATTAAAATTTGAGAAATTCAGTGTAAAACTTGAACTTTTAAGGAGTCATTCTGGTTCATTCTGGAAAATGGCTATATTAGAAGAGAATGGCCATTACGAAGAGACAGAAGGCATATTATAAGAACCAGGCATAGCTGACTATGATAAAGTAAGACTTTCATAATTTTTCATTCAAAAAACTTAAAACGCTTTTTTTCCGAAACAACGTTTTTTCGATCGTCGGGATGATTTTTCTGAAACCACTGAATCGATTCTTTTAAAATTTAAACCATATATTCTGCCCACGAATAGTTCTCGGACGACCTATAACCGTGTTAAAATATTAATTTTTACTATTTATTTTTGCAAAAAATAGTGAAAATAAACTTTTTTTTCGAAAATTTGCCGCCATTTTGTTATTTTTCGAAAAAAATTGTCATAGGTTGCCCGATAGTCTCTGTCTGAAACTAAAACCATGTAACTTTTTGTTTCAGATAAACCGTTATAAGTTATAAAGTTATCACTGCAGTCAACAGCATACCTACTTTTTGAAGAGTAACATTTGCCAGCCATTTTTGTATAAAAGAAAATGTTAAAACTAATAACAAAGAAATCTTTTTTCTGTACTTTGAGACTGTATTTATTAAGTCCAATAACGTGTATATCAATACATTCAATAATAATCTCTAAAGAAATTCACAAAGATAACCTTTTTTTTAGCGTATGAAACAGAATGACCCCTTAAGGACATTCACACGCAGTAGCGGGGGTCAACTTTATTAAAATTTTGAAAACTGTAATTTATTACGATATTATAATGGTAGCCTTCTATAATTAGTATGTAATACGAATAAAATAGTTAACAAATTTTATTGTAAAAGCAACAGTATTAAAACAATGTTTCAAAATAAACGTGCTCGCGCGCTAATACTATATAGATGTATAAATAACATAGGAAGTTATCTTATTTCGAACAGCTATATCTTCAAAATTAGTAACGGAAGCTATTATAAAAATGGTCGCATATTTTTCTACATATTTCATAGAATCATGAAGCAGTTTTTCACAACAATTCAAAGAAAACTGCTTTTTCTATTCTAAGAATATGCTGCCTAGAGAGGCTTATCATAGGAACTCCGCGTTTATAAGCTCAAGCTTAACATTCAATTTCTCAAATTGTAATATCAGAAGGTGGGTTGAAATTTTTACCACTTACAAAGTATACTTAAATTGACATATAGTTCAAATTCCAAGAAAATTCGAAGAAATTGAATTATCGTGGGAACGTCCTTGACACGGAGGTTCTATGCTAAGCTTCCTTAGGTAGGCAATCGGGGAGCAACGAACTACTCTTATTGTTTTGATTTCTTTTATTTTGATTTTGTCGAATCTATGAATATTAATGATGTCGACTTCAACGTGTCTGCGCACACGTATATTTTTGAGGTGTGATTGTGTTTGATGAATGACTGAGATTAATAAAATTTAAAGCGAGTTTCAATTAAGCTTTCGGAGTAAGAGGTCGTTGTTGAGTTTCGGAGTTTTTGTGAAGATTTTGATTGTTTGTAGAGTGGATGGCCGGGAATGTATTACCGATTGATATTGTTTAAATATATGTGATTGAAAACTAATCGAGTGTTTTAAATTATTTTTCAACCCTATGAAAATTCGTGTTGATTGACCCGATCAACTACCGGTTTTGTTGAATAATTAAATTAGTTGCCAGGTGCGTTAGGCAATAAACTAATTATTTAAAAACGCACCGTGAGAACCAATAGTGAAAGAAGTTATCTTCGAAATGTTATAAAAAAATTACTTTATGATTCTATGTAATATATAGAAAAATATGCTACCAATTTTATAATAGCTTTTACTACTAATTTTTGAGAAATAGTATAACAAAGATCAGGATTTCACGGATTGTGCAACTGACTGAAGGTCAGGTGAGACTTGTCAACGTCATATAATATTGTTTCGGTTGTTTATGACAGGAAAAAAACAGTATAATTGTACTTTCCAAATGTGTTTCACGAGGTTGTTCTTAATTTTTTCTCGTAAAAAGCCGGTAAAAAAGTATTTATAGATAACTATTCTAAGTTGAGAATCATTGTAGCGTGTAAACGTCTTTAATTGGAATGATAATTGCTTATGCCAACAATTTTTGTTTATAAGAAAGAGAGAGAGAGAGAGAGAGAGGGATATAATTATTAATCAAACATTTAATCTTATCAAAAGGGTCGTAAATATAATAATAAAATAACCAATTCAATAACACTTATTTAAAAAATCTGGATAACCAAATCGTGATTTTTTTATCAAATTAATATATCTTTTGTAATATGAAATTTTTTTAAATTTATCTAAAAACAAAGTTATTAAATACCTGTCCATCCAATACTGCTGATAAGAATTCGATGATTTTCAAAATCATTTCACTTTTTAAATTAATTATTTCTTCTGATTCTACTGAATTTGAAGTTTCTATGTTTTGATCTACTCGGTTTGAAGTTTCTGCGTTTTCATTCACAAGTAGATAAATAAATGATGTATAGTTTTTAAAAAAAACATTCTTATTTTGAGTACCCTTAAATAATAGATAAAAATCTGTAATTGGAACAAACTTATTCCTAAGTATCCAAATACAAAAATCTAAACTCTTTATAAATTTCTGAATAT
>JAWWEM010000001.1:2486442-2533341 GCA_035582935.1 Ormyrus thymus
AAAGCTACGGAATGCACACATTTTTGTAGCAAACTATTTAGTATTAATTTTTTTATAATCGATTTTCTTACGAGGACACTCGGTCGGTAAATATTATCTTTGGCATGCAGGGCTCGTCGAAAATGTCGGATTATTTTCTCGCTCAAATGAAATTGAAGAAGAATTACTTCCTGGGCGGGCTAATGTATCAATAAGTAAAAATATAAATTTTTATGCTTCGATAATCACTGAAGCGAATTACCGATAAGTTTTCCAAAGAAATAATAAATTTATCTTACACTTTGTCGTTGACGAGCCTTCTGATTTTGGTATTGGTGTCCGAGGTGCTATTTTTACATATTTCTGTTGAAGCTTTTTAATTTCGTTGTTTATTTCTTTTTATATTACATTCATCAGATTTGAATTTCCCAGACCATAAGTAATTTGTTTCATAAAACAGAAATAGATAGTCAAATTTGAATAGACCTTTCATTATTATTTCGTGAATAACTTTTTCTACTGATCTGGTAATGACTGTTTGATTTCTTGAAACACACATTGTTGTACCTCGACCGGCTTTAGTTTTAGAACTTTAAATTGAACCTAAGGTCAGCAGACCAAGTTAATGAAAAATCATTAAAAAATCAATTAGATATTTTTTAAATTAATCGATCAAAACTTTGTCCCCACCAGATCAATTCAAAACGTTATCTTCGACAAATAATATTGTATTTATTTAGACACTTCACAAATGCAGAAGTGAAGTAATGCAAGAATTTTTTGTATCATAAACATACTTGAAATTTTTTTAATTTTTTCAATTTTCAACATAAATTTTTATAAACCAGACAATTCATTTTTATTTAGCCAGTATTCATACCTATTTCATTTATTTTAGCATTTAATAATAATATAATAATAATTAAAAATAACGTCATTAGAAAAGTCGGAGTATTTTAGAAAATTTTAAGAAGAATCAAAGATAGTAAGATATAAACAATGTTTGGACGATACTTATAAGTTTATAATTTATTGTTTAATGAAATAATTATGGACGTCGAAAAAAAAAATTCAAAAATGCTCGGGACAACAAAATATTTTAATTTTTTTCTAATTTGGGCAAATCTTACCCATTTTTGAAAAACGTCGTTAAGTGTGTTCCTTTCAATAAAGCAACTCTGTAGCTTGGCTGTTAAATTGTAGATCTTCTGGAACACAGTTATTAAATTGTTATTATTATTAGCTGATGACATTACCGATTTCAAATTGCAATAAAATTTTTTAATCTTAACTACATTAATTATCTTTTGTTCGATCAATTGCGTTGATCCACTTTTTTAATATAAAAAAATACTAAAATAATTCTATTGTTCAGAATTTCATGGATATAATCAAAAATATGATTGCAAATTATATTCCCGGTGGCAAACATCCCATAAATTCCAATAGAAAGGGTGCAGAAACCGCATAACCTATTCGGTTTTTGCACCAGAATCTATGAGATTTTATTAGTTTTTATGAGATCGTTTCAATAGGGTTACAAACAATTCTTTTCATGAAAATAATTTAATAAAATTATATATGTTTGTTTTTAAGTAAATTCTTAAATATCTTAAATATACTTACAAATGAATAAATTAAAACTCGTTCAACCCCTCTATAAGAAATATAGAAACACACAGTACTGACTTGATGTGATATACTATTTAACTCTCTATCTATTGCTCATACGGCGTTCTTTGTTTATCAACAGATATATACAATATGCGTTTACTTTGAAAAATCTTGTCAAAAACGATGATTATCTTTTATTAGTAAAATTCAAGCGGTTATATACTAATTGTATTAATTATAGATAAATTAATTTTATTAGGAATTTATACGAACTTCTTGACTTTTAAACTAACTGAAATTTACTTATATTCATCATTTTTTGCTTATTAATAAAATATTAAATTTTCGCGTAATTTTAGTTTGGAAATGATGTAATTTAACTGGTGAAAATTAAACTCGTTATTAAATAGAAAAACTAAATTTTTTAATCTTTTGTATATAACAACAATATTTTTATATACAAAAATATTTTTATACATCAAAAAAATTCATCAATATTTTATTTATATAATTTTATTTAGGAAAAATCAAATTCTTTTTAATGAACTTTAAAGTATTATAAAAAGTAGAAAATTTCATTTTATTATATTTATTTCTTTTAACGAATTCAATTTCTTTTTTAAGATCAATCGGCATTTCAGTTATTTCGATCAATTTTTCGATTTCTTGTTAAATGACTGGAAATTTTTTTGATTTAAAAGAATTTACTGATTATTAGTAAAATAAAATAATTTCATCATCTTTCAAATATCCATTTATTTAATATTATCCGCGTAATTAAAAATTACAATTAAAAAAATTTTAATATTTCAAGGAAACTTAAATCTCAGTAAGGGAAAAGAGAGGAATAAAATCAATTATTTTATTTTATGATGTACATTATCAAACTTGATTTACTGAATAATTTAAGATTTTTTTCTGTTTCAGATTGATGGCTAGAAGACGATGTACATCTCAAACTACGAGTATTACTTTTTACTGTCTCTGGTGCTCATTCCGGTATATTTATTTTTTCGACTCTGGTCTTGGTTAGGATGGGAACTCTTTGTAAATAATTAAAAATAAAAAGTTAAATAAGTTTTTGTATATTTTAAATCAAGGGGCGCGATAGCGCCCCAGGAAAGTATAATAAAGATATAATTTTTATTTTTATAAATATATGTGTGTTTCTTGTGATGTAAAAATTATTGTCTTTTAAATTAATTTACAGCGCTTTAAAGCCTCATTAGAGTTGTAGTATAAAAAAATATTTACAATATAGTCAGAGGTAGAAAACTATGTGATGTGTCTACAATTTATTTGTTATTGAAAGTTCGTCCAGGCCCATTCTTCCTTGATGTCTCCATATACGATATCTCCCCACATCTTTCCGTGTAATCATGCCAATAACTTCATTAGTATCATTTACAACTAGTAAATGACGAAGACCTAATGCTCTAAATAAACGGAATGCTCTTGGCAATGTCGCAGACTAGAAAATAGGAAAACAACAAATTATTTAATGCAGAAAACGCTAATTTAAAATTGAATACTATCAAACTTACATGTTGTAATGTGTAAGGTGAAGGATTCATAAATGGCCTTAAATCTAAAGTATAGGTCTTTTCTTCTTCTGTAATGTCAACTTCCTCGATAGTTGGATATCTAGGATATTCTTTTCTAAACATCTCAATGCTTAAATGATTTTCGCAGTATTCAGAGTATTCATTAAAAACTTTGTTTTGTAAGAGTACTATTAACTGAGAACGTAAAATCAATCCTCGCAGACGGCTGTAACAATTAATTTCATCTGTCTCTCCACTTGGCGGATCAACCACCGGAAAACCGTTAAATGTGACACATTTTAAAAGTTCTATTATGTGCCCAACATTCTCTGTAGTCTTTAAAGTAACCACAGGATGACTCATTATTTCACTAGCATAAATATTATTTGATAATGGAGGTGCCTCCCAAGGTAATAAAGGCACACCAGCCATTTGTATATGAATATCGTATATACCCTAAAGAAATTTACCAAATATTAAATCTCTTGAAATTACATTAGAACATATTACTTCGAAAAAATGAATCCTTACCTCATTAAAAAAATCACCCACCCATTTTGCTGTAATTAAAACTATTATAACAGGTAAACCAAATGAGATACCCTGGGTAGCTTCGATAAGAATGGCAGTTAAAGTAATTGTCATTCTTACTACACCACCTAATTGTGCTGCAGCTCCAAGTAAAGCATATTTTCCAGGATCAATAAACGTCTACAAATAATATATTATTTTTAAAACAATAGAAACTTTTTATAATAAGGAATAAATAATAATGTTAAGCAAACGTACGCAATTTGGACATAATTTTGCTAACCCTGAACCAATCAATCGTCCCCAAGCAGAACCAATGAGCAAAGAAGGAATAAAAAGTCCACTAGACATAGAAAGTCCAAATGTGCATACAGCAAGAAAGAAATATAATATTACAAAAACAGACAACGTTACATCGTTGTGAGAACCTGCAAGTAAATTTACGTAATCTCAATTTTTTTAAAATAGGTTTCTCTAAAATTTTTAAACTGAAACTACCTTTAGGATCATGAAACAATGAACGGACAGTCCTTTCAGGAGTTTGAAACCACAATGCTGCAGCTGCACTGTATTCATTTTCTTTGCAATACATCCTTACAGGACTTTCTGTTCGTAATTTATCCAATGGCTTGCAATCGTCAATGAAAAACATCATTAAAAAACCCATAGTCGCACTCATTAAAGCTACCAGAAGTGCCTCAACAACTTTCATCCACTTCTTTGTAATATATTTCATGCGAAAAACGGAAATTTTATAATTTATATGATTCCACAAAGCTCCAAGTAATCCTCCAATAGTTCCCACTACCATAAATAATGGAATTTCATAAATTTGATAACAAATAGTTTCAAACTTTCCTAAATTAAGAAGTCCTGCATCTGATAAGTCCCCTGGATGTCCATGGTAAGCACTAAGAATTATATTGAGTGTGAAAGTTGAAATCATACTTGCTAAAAATGTCCTCCATGTTAAACTTTGGTTAAAAAAGCTTGTTCCTTCTTCAATACTAAATAATACACCTCCTGTAAATATACAGTTTTACATTACTTTAAATTAAGCTAGTTGAAAAATAAAATTTATTATATTAATATTACAGACCAATAGGTGCACCAAAGGCAGCAGATACTCCAGCTGCAGCTCCACCAGATACAAAATCACGTTTTTCATGATCTTCTCTAAAATATTTGAAAATACCTAAATCTTTTTTAAATGTTGTACTCTTTCCTTGAGAAATTCCAGCCGCTATTACAGCTCCTGCATGTATCATAGGCCCTTCCTTAAAAATGATTTAATATAAAAAATTAATTGAAGAGCTTACATGACTTTTTAAAAATTAAATTTGATAAAGTTTATGTATCTCTTACTTTTCCACCAGCAAGCCCACCAACAACTGTTGTAATTACTCCTATAATTTTTACAGATAGTGTTTTTATTCTAACTACTCTAGGAATTTTAATTCCATTTAAATAACATTTAACTTGTGGTATGCCGCTTCCAGCAGCGACAGGTTCTATATACGTTACTAATACTGCACCAATTAAAACTGGGAACATATTAAATATTGCCCACAGTGTATATGGAATCCATAAACACATACCTCCGTTCTCTATGCATTTATCAACGACTATTAAAAAAATGTTAAAGAAAATTTTTTATAAGTTGTATAATGTCCAAAAAAATTTTAAATCATTCTTCAAAAAAGGATACGTTGTTTTAAATATCCATACTTTAATTTTGTAAACTGTTCTATTGAGATATCAACGAAACATGCCACCAGAGCTGTACAAATACCAATCATTAGAAAAATTAACCATCTTGCTAAATTTTTTTTCACTATGAATTTGTATCCCTTTTTTATTTCCTCATCTTGAAGTAAATTATTCTCACAAATATCATAGTCAAGACTCTAAAAAGATCATATCATTTAATTCAGCATGTAAATAGTAATGAGATTGAGTCATCACAGTGACACATAATGACTAATCTCGGAACTATATTGTAATAAAAATATTTTCATACTTCATAATTGCTAGATAAAAAATTTGTTGCTCCAGGAGTCACTTCTTCAGAAGAATTAAACCTAATTGTTTGCCTATTTGAAACACTCTCTATAAGACTTTTGAAGTTTCCCGCACCTGAGTAATGATCTCTGCTCTGAAAATAAAGTTAGTTAAATACTATACATGGGAAAAAAGAAAAGAAACAAAGAAACAAAGAGACAAAAAGTGACATACTCGAAATCTAACGGCGACATCTTTATTGTAATATGAAGGAAAATTGTTTCTAGGTGAACCCGCAATTCGTGGCTTTAGTAACCTCCTATCATCTTCTTCCTCGAGACTTTCGCTGCTGACACTTGCATTGATCAACACGTTTACATGAGCCGACGGATTTGTTGCCGTTGTTATCGTCGTCGTTGGTGGCGACGTCGTCATTTTCCACTCGCAAAGTCAGAAGTGTTTTCACCATCCGTACAATCAACAGTACTGCTATCGTCTCTTTTCCGGGTACCTTAGAATATATTTATCGGAGTGGGTTTATTGCATTATCGTTACAGTTGGCGATGACGAAGACTTCGATCATGTTCTGTCAGTTGTTGTCGATGTGTGGGGCCACAACCCACAACACGCGTGAAAATGTAAAACGCGAGACGCGACCCACAACAGACGCTCGACACTGACTATACACTCGACTGCGTAAGTCCAACTGAATGTATAACAGCTGTATGACAGATGATGAAAATATTTAAACGTCACGTGATCACGAGCGTGACCAATTCAAAGGCAATTTACTTTAGATAATGTACATCCTCATTAAATAAAAGTAGATTCAAATTTCAATTTAAGAATCTGTTTTTAATAGCATGCATTTTAATAATTAATTCTTTATTTTAATAACTAAGACTTAAATTCAGAAAATGGATTGTTGAAATCTTGGGCGTATTCCGAAACTCGGGCGCCTGGTTCCAAACTGTTCCAAAATGCGTGAAAATTACGTTGAGTAATTAAATTAAAATACTTAAAATAAAAGGATTATCGTTTTATTTTTAAAATTAGTATTTTTAAAATTAGTAGACTATACTGTCATATGTTTCAATCAAGTAAAAGTAAAATACTGAAAAATTGTTGGATTTTACTAGTGTCTTTTACAGCTGATAGTTACCTTCGGATATAGTGGGTTATATGACTTTTGAAAACCAAGTAATTGAGCCTTATATTTTTGTATTACCTCTGGATCTAGCAGGGTGCAATTCATGTTACGTTGACATTAGCAATTTCTTTTGTTAAAATTCACATTTTTGCAGGTTAGATATAATTATTCACAAATCACAACACCGAGTGGGCCTTTATTAGCATCTTTGCCTTTGCACTGCAGTCTTACTAGCTTCACAAACTTGCTACCAAGAAAAGCAATGTGATAATGGCTTGGTGCATTGTACCGAATTGCGAATCAAATAAATTACGAAAAACTGAAAAAATCTCAACCTTTAAAGTACCAAATGATGATATAGAACGTGAGAAATGGAGGTTATTAATTGGGGTGAAAGTTCTACGTTCATCACACAGAGTGTGCGAAAAACACTTCAATCAACAATTGATTGTCAAAGAATATATAAAATATGATAAAAATAATAAAATTATAGCACAGGCAAATAAACATATCTTTATTATAATAAGTATTTATAGTTTTATAATGACTTATTCTATTAGACATTTTTTATCGTTCATTTAACAGGTGTCATTCAAACATGCACGTTTAATGTCAGGAGCTATACCAACAATATTAACAAAAAACTTAGACAGAGAAAGAAGTCCTGAAAGAAAAAGCCATGATACAAACAAAACTGTTAGTTGTAAGTATATTGAATATAATAAATATTATTTCATTTAAAATAATTTAATGAACAGTGAAATAAAATATATATATACTGTGACATTACGTATAATATCTTGCAATTTAAAAATTTAAAAGCTTTGATTTTATAAGTAATTATTGTCCATTTGAAAATTAACAGCTGAGTTGAATTTTGATCCAACAGCAATAAGCAACAGTACTCAGCACAACGAAGACATAATAAGTTTGGAAGAAGTTGCTCCAATCACCTTTAGTACTCATTCTGATATGCATCTAGATTCAGATTGTAAGTATATTAATATTTTTTTAATATCAAATATATAAAATCTTCTCATTCATTTATTGATTGTTATTGACATTAAAATATAAATTGAATTGCATAAAAACATAAAGCATTCATTAATTTTTCTAATGGATTATTAATTAGTAATTTGCAAAATTACAGCTACGTCAAATTCAAATTTTACTACAGTAGAGGAAGATTCACAGTCAAATATAGATAAAATAGATAATCCAGAAAGTATTGGCAATGAAAATACTCTTAATACTGAAAATGATTCATATACAGATTGTGATTGTAAGTATATATATATTTAAGTACTGTTATATTAATCATTTATCTGACACCAACTCTATATTTCTGCTCTGTATCAACGGCCGTCTAATCGAATAAAATAATATAAAAAATAAAGAAAAAAAATAAACCATTTAAACATTTCTTTTCAGTTCAAAGGTGTCCTGAACTTTCACAAGAAAATGGTACGGACACTAATCAACTGTTGGATGACAATATACTCTCACAGGATGGTAAAATAAGCTACGAAGAAAAAAATCACATTAAAATAAATTCTGCAGGCATTTTAGGTACTTTTACATTCAGTTTTGACGCACAATGTAAGTGTTTATAGTTAAATTTCTTGAAAATTGAAAATCAAATAAGTTCAATAAATATTAATATTATTAATATTTATTAATATTATGTTAATTATTAATAAAAAATATATTTATTCAATTTTTTTATGTAGGTGAGGAAATTTTTGAAAATGAAATTGAAATAAAAGTACCTAAACCATGGAGTATACAAAAATCATTGATTGGAAAAGAAGAAGTGTTATTATGTACATATGTTGTCGAAAATACGAATGACAAAACAAAAAGACATATTTTTGAAAAAAGTGTAATCATAAAGGCTTCAAAAGAAATTATTTATGAAGTTTATGCAACAACAGTAAATGTGCCAGATAAGAAACTTCCAGGAACATTACAAAATATTATTGCATTACCAGAAATTTTGAAAAAATTCAAAGATTTTCGTATTTGCAAAGGTATATCATGTATCCTTCCTCACTTTTTTCAAACTTCAACACTAAAAACGTGTACTGGTACAGATTTCCGTCATAAAAATTGTTTGCTATTATCATTTAATTGTGACAGATGCCGTCACTGTAAAGTGTATTATATATCTTTCAACAAAATTTTAAAAAAAAGGAAACAACATGCTTTAAAGTCCATGTCTTCTGCAAATCCTGTTGAATCATTAAAATTACAAGAAATGAAGAAAAAGTTGAAGTTACAAGCTAGACGTTCAAATCGTTTAAAACGTAGACTTTTATCATTGATCAATTCTATCACTGATCGACAGCAACGAATTGCATGTTTACCTGATAACTGCTTAGATAAGATTTCAAAAAATCAGAAATTAGTTGTTCAAGAAATTATCAACGCATCTAAAAGAAAAGATTCTAAAGGCCGATGTTATACCGACGAGTTTATTATGTTATGCTTATTAATGAATATTAAATCAAAAAGCTATTATGAATTTTTGAGAACCAATGACATAATTCCTTTACCGTGTATAAAAAGTATACAAGACTATATGACTGTAATAGCCAAAAAAGACTTTTGATAGAAAGAAACTATTATATCATGTACTTATTTTAATGTTACAATCTTTAACTGAAAATTACCCCCAAGCTATTGCTACAGTAACAAGCTATAGTAACGTGAAGATTTAGCCAGATTTATTACAGAAGCCATTTGTTTGTTAAAAACGCTGGAGTTTTTGTATATCTTGGTAAGTAAAAACCTATTTCAAATTATGAGCCGAATCCGTTTTGTGCCTCGTCTAATTAGTTACATTAATTTAAATTAATCTATGTATTTCTTTCAGTAAAAATGAAATGGTTTCCTTACTGTTCAGTAGTATTTTTAAAAAGTGACTAGCAAACATAGATCTGAATGCAATAAACTTTACAGCAGGAAATCTATATACTTTAAAAAGGATATCGGATGAAATCGTAGTTTTACGACGAAATCAAGGGAAAAGGAATTGTGTCGCTACGAAAAAGTGTATGACTAATTGATACTATATGTTGAGTTTCTTATGTTAAACATAAACAAGTAAATAATTACTAGTAATACGTAACAAAATATATCAGAAATATTAGATTATACATTTAAAATAAGATAATTATGAATATGAATGGATTTCAATCAAGTATATAATTTTCAAAATTTTTAATCATTTGTGATTGGTCCTTTGGATTCATATTTTTAATTCCATTTTTTTATACAGAAAATTTTTAGCTTAGCATTATAATTTATTTTAATACAATCAGTAAATGTGGATAAAACAATTTGAAAACCAATAATAATGCAGGAAAATTTTCATAGAAATATTTTTATATTCGATTATGTCTATTGTATTTAGTCAATTATTGTACATACATGTCATCATTGATCATAGTTAATATTTATATGGTATGCTTATAATAGGTATCCTAGTCACATTATACATTTTTACTTAATTTTAAGACGTGAAAAATTGTTAAGTATTTTTTATAGAAATATAATATATTATTTAGTACACATAAAGTTAATAAAACTAAATAAATATTTTTATTCTGTAAATTTTCATGGTTATGTGGGATTTTTGAAATGCCTTACGTTTTTATAATTTTATGTAACTTGAATGATGTATTATAAGTACGATATTTATTATTTATATTCATAGCATTATTTTTACATGTTTTTTATATTACTTTATTAACTGCGTGCCATGCACTCAATTTTCTGCAAGTTTTGTACTTGAAAATTTTACACTTCTATTAAGAAAGCTTTGTATTTAAAATAAAGGGAAAAATTTTAAATGTATCAAAAAAAATTTCACGTAGAAATAAATGCAATATTAAGGACTTCAATATTTACAAAAAATATTTTAAATGTAATAATAGCTATGAACTTATAATTCAACTTTTTTGATGATTTTTTTAGAATATATAATGAACAACTTATTAGCTCGAAGGTTTTGCAAAGGGTGACGAATCGTTTTAGATTCACAATTTCTTTTTTTTTATCTTTTTATTAATTGCTGTTTTTCTATAAATGAAGATCAGAACGCGGGTGTCTACTTTCCATGTTCGAAACTTGCTAAATGTCTATATTTCAATGCACTAAGACCAAGACTGCGTTATGACAAGGAACTTAAACTCTTTAAAATCAAAATGACTTTTTTTCATGTACTTTAATTCCTTGAAACTGAAACATTTTGTTCGCAGATTTAGACTCGTTAAAATCAAAACAACATTTTGCCCGAGGAATTAAATTTTCTAAAATCAAAATGACATGTTGTCCGGGGACTTGAACATTTTAATATCAAAATGACATTTTGTTCGAGGATTTAAACCCTTTAAAATCAAAATGAGATTTTTACATTTGGATTTTAAATTTTAAAATCAAAAATTTGCAACCCTGACTGTAACTTCGTCTTTCTCGGTCTCTCTCAACTGTAACAGTTTATTGTTACTTTTTCCGATTCACTTTGTCCAATGTGAGTAGTAAATTTTAATAAGTCTTAAAATCAATTTTTATTAATAATAATTTAGCAAAATATTTTATTAAATAACTATAGCAGTTTTGATTAAAAGTAATTTTAACAAAATATTATCACCGATTTTATGCAAAAATTAAAAATTTAAGGAAGTATACATAAAGCAAATTTGAATTTCGCGCTCTTGATTCGTGGGTTATCATTCCACGTTTCTGCATTTATAAGACACTCACTGCGTATTTTATTAAATGAACTTTATAGTTAATTTTTTAGTTATAAATTCAATATAAACATTCGCCCAATGTTGTACATGCATAAATTTTTCATTAACAACGTATTTATATGCATCACTAGAGTAATCAGAGCAATTCAAATATGTCTGCTATTTTTATTAACTATTTGCATAGATGAAAAAACAAACTTATTATCTTAAAAATCTATAATTATGTTACACTTAATAAAACGTTTATTTATGAATGTTTATACAGAAGCGCGCACTGAATGCAGGCCGTACCACGCGAAGGAGGAAGCGAGCTGCGAGAGCCTGCGCTGGAGTGCAAGAGAGAGAGAGAGAGAGAGAGAGAGAGAGAGAGAGAGAGAGAGAGAGAGAGAGAAGACAAGCTACATCGCGACTCGGCGCCCCAAACCGCCCAAGCGACCAGCAGTCAGCAGTAGCAGCACCAGCCCGAGTCGCGCAGTCAGCTCCGGCTAACTAGTAAGTATAGTGCAGTCCTGGCCAGAATCAGGCGCTGAACGGTGCGTGACTCGATAAGAATCGGTGGCGGTTCCGTCCGCGACGCGCAGTCGGAGGCATTAGAGCCCAGAGCGGGAGCGTTCCCTGGCAGCAGAGCATTCGTGCGCCGTGTGCTCAGGAGAGGAGAGCGAGTGCGTTGGCGCGCGCCCGAGTGACGTCGAAGAGGCAGCGTCCCGGGCAATCGTCGTCCTCGCCGTCGTCAGCGTCGCAGTCCAGCGTGAGTACGAAGAGCAACGGTGCGCGCCCTCGGAGTCCTGGGCCCGAGCACATCAGCTGTGCGCGTCGAGTGACCCAGAAACGGTCTGCTGCTCCTCCGCCCGCCTTTTTTTTTCTCCTGGATGCTGCGCGTAGCTGGGCGTATGTATGTGCGTGCATGCGATGTGCCGTGCGTCGAGCCGCCCGACGAGCTTCGCCAATTGTTTTAACGAGCGGGAGTAACCGTTTCCCGTTAAGCTGCGCTCGAAATCTTCTTGATAAGCAGATTAAGGAAGTGCGACGTGATTGACGAGCCGCGCGGGCGACCGCCCCGATCGAGCCCAACTCGCCAGGGGGATGCATCCACTTTTCGATCCTTTTGTGAGAATTCGCTGAGAAAGCCTCTCGCCGTCCATTCGGCGGGTTTTTATTTTCTTTTTTGACATTAAAGCCGGAGTACGAATTGGGGTAAGAGTATTTAGAACTGCTCCAGTTTACTGCGTCGAGCAAACCACAATAAGGGCTTCTACTTAATCAATTAAAAACTTCCTGCAGAGTCATAATTTAATAAATTGCAGTTACAATTGATTTTTTCAATTGTCAATTGGAAGTCAGTTAAATGTTTGCGCTAATTGAAGAAGATCTGTCAAACTGAGTTAAATTTTATTAGTGAATAGGAGAAAAAAAAACACAAGTGACCTAGTAATGTCAGGACAATTAAATAATCTCGGATTTACTGGAAATTTCATTTCGAATAAAGCGGGTCGACGAAATTGTTCGCGAAGCAATTGCTTTTTCCCAGAAAACCGTTCTGACTTCCTTTCGATAGGAATTCTCGGCTATTTCCTCGATCCAAAGGAAACGTGGACAGTTCGATCCATCGACAAAAGAGTCGCTTTGAAAGCGGCGGCCCAAGTTGATTCAACAAGGCGATCCAGCTATTCGGGCATCGGAAGTCGAGCTCCTAAGAAGGGGTGGACGAACCGAACGCCTCTGCGCGCGGGCTTAAAAATCTGTCAAGCCGACCCGAGACTCTCGTTAAAACTGGGCCGATAAATCGATTGGTCGCACGCGCAGGGTTCTCGACGCTTTATTATTACGATCTTATGCAAATGGGTTACTCGCTGCACCTGACACATTTCTCCCTACCTCCTCGTTCCGTCGTCGTCCTCTCTCTCTCTCTTTCTCTCTCTCCTTTTTCTCCACTGTTAACGTTAAAGTTACGAGACTCCGCGGGCGAGGCGGCTCTGAAAAGATGGTGTATATATGGAGATGGAATGTAAAGAGCCGAGGGGAGTGCAGTTCTGCAACTTCTTTCACTTGCGCTTTTTATCCAGTTTTGCCTGCTTATTCTGAATTTTAATACCGACGCACTTTTGTAATGCGACAAAAAAACTTGCTTCTACTTTTAAAACCCGCGTCCCTTTTGTCTCTCGGAAGAAGCCAGTCGACTTATATACCGACTATCGATTTAGCTTTGCATTCGCCAAAGAAACAAACATGTTTTTGCGCGCTCGAAAAGAATATTAAAACGCGCTCTCGGCAGTTCTGCGGCAGTTCTGGACCCCTCAAAAAGAAATATTCCGCTTCGAGTGCCAGAACAGCGCGAGAGGCGCGCATCGGCCTTTTTTTTGCGACTGCCATCGCGGAGAGCCGCAGCAGCAGCAGCTGCTTTCGCCGTAATGCACGTGCAGTCCTTAGATTCGAATCGCTGGATGTATTCTCTGCTAGGAAGCAGAAGCCAACAAAAGAGACGCCCGGATCGACCTTCCCGCTTGACGCGCCGGACATCAAAAGTTTTCTCTTTTATCGTTCCCGGAGTACGTATAATGTCGAGGGTAATATCGAGCGGCGCTCGCTTCAATAAATTAAACGCCGAGGATCGTCTTTTCCCATCCTCTCTGTCGTTCGTCGCGTCGTCTTTCCCGGCAGCGCTGCTCTCGCGACGAGGGAAATTTTCGACGGGAGAGGAGCACGAGGCTCCTGGAAATGAGCCATGCCGAGGGCATAAAGCGCAACCACAACTCGGCGTCGCACAAAGGCGGGCAATAAATTCGCGCTCGGGAATCACAGGCGCAAACTAGACTCGACTCGACGCGTGCCAGCGCAAGCACACATACGCTATACACACTTGAAAAGGACTCGCGAAACGGAGGGAATCGATATATTGGCGCGCGCGGAGGACCCGCCGCCGCCGGCGAGCGTTTCAATGTTATTGCCATTGAGCGCCAGCCGAAAAAGCAGCCCTCGTATATGTATACTCGCGAGTCCGAGCTCCCTGGTATAACGAAACGCGCGGCGGCAAGTTCAAGGTGCCGAGGGAGAAGACTGACCCGCTCGATAATTCAAAGAGCCGCGAGAGACCGAGTCGAAATTATGGTAATGTTTCTAACGCGGTTAAGGGCGATTTTAAGAACCCGGGGAGAGCTCCACTTTCTGGCCTCTTCATTGAAATTTCATGCCGGACGGAGAACTGCTGTGGACGATCAGTCAACACCCTCGCTCACGCGCAGCGGCGTAATTGGATTTCGAGTAAATAAAACTCCGCGTTTATAAATTTAAAATGCCAGCCACATTCGATCTCTATAGCAAAGTATATTACAGTTATTTCAAAATACGTCAAACTTGTAAAAAGGAAACGTTCAATATTTTATAAAATAAACTTTACTGATTCAATTCACGTGGCAGCTCCTGTCGTAAAATCTCTCAAATTTTATTTACAAAAAACGCGTCTCCCTTTATTTATTCAATTTCAATTGCAGCAAAATTGGATTCCCAAGAATATTTAATTATCGAACACAAGCTAAAACAGACGAATCCCAAGGAAGCTTTATAATGACGTTGCTCGGGGGGAGAGAAAAAAGAAAACAATGCGCGCACCCCCTCATCATTAGAGCGAGAAAAGTCAATGAAGGGGGTGCCGAGCTTTTGCTTATTCGACATCTCAAAGCTCTCCGGGGGCTTGCAGCAGCAGCGCGCCGTGCTTACGGAGGCGCGCAAAGTGTCATCGTGATCCCGTGAGCTTGCACTCCTCTCCCGTACTTGGAATATTAAAAGGTCGCTCGCCCCCGCGGCCGACGAGGCGACGTCGACGCTCCGCGAAAAAAAAGCTGCCGCCGCTGCATCGTCCCGTTATCCGCCGACGGGGTCGCAGCGGAGAGTTCCTCGATTTCCGGCAGAGACGCCGGCTAATCCCTTCAATTAGACGCCCACTTCGCCGACGTCTTTTTATAGTGTTACAGACGCCGCGAGAGCTTCGGGAGCTGTTTCCGCTCGCGCGACCCGCGCCTCGGCCTCCCTCCGCGGGGCGAGCTCGTCGAATCTAACAATTCTATTATTCATCGTCCTCCCTCTCGCTCGATCGGTGCAGCGAATTATCGAGCTTGCGCTAAGACTCCGAGAAATTGAGCTCGGCCGCTGCCGCCGGAGGACTGGACTCGCGATCGCCGCCGTGATTCGTCGTGTTGTCGACCTCTGCCGACGAGCGCGCGCGCGCACGCGTTCACAGGCGTCTCTTCTCGTTTCGTCACCGCTCCGCACTTTCGCATAGTTATGCGTTTGCGGAGGCCTAATCTGCGTCCGTCGGCCTGAGTCATGCGTCGCTCTCGCGCGCTCGTCTCCCCCGAGCGGCAGCTGCGCGAGGATTAAAAAGAGAGGACACGACTCCCATTCGCGTTATTAGCTCGCCGCTCGACTGTTCGTAACAGTGTGTGGGAACTCGGCAGGCGAGCCGGAAAGAAATCGAGAGGGATCGCGCACGACTCGGGGAGAAATCGGAGTGGCGATGCGCTCGAACACGTTTCGCTACTTGGCAAATGACGAGGTGTAGCGACGCCTTCGTACGGGCGAAAATCATCTCTGAAAATACACGTGCCGAGCGTCGAGATTTTAAGAGCAGCAGCGCCGGAAGAGTCGTCTCTCCCTTTATCAAACTGTGTCGGCTTCCCCTCCCCTCTGCGCAATTATCGCTGCTCGCGCATTTAGAAAACATTCCTTACGATTCGCAAGCTCACCCCCAATTAAAATCTGGCTCTTTCAGTACACAACAACGGCGCACCGCTTTCCCTTCCGCATGAACAACTGCTCCATTCTTCGCCTGAAAAGAAAATCTCCCGCGGAAGAGCACAGCGCGCGCCTGCATTATCGAAAGCAAAAACAGGACGCGCGCGCGCGGCACAAAGAGACTTCGCTTTAGCTTTGATTCGGCCTGCTCTCTTTCTCTTTCCTTTTTCCCGCGCAGCGGCGGCGGCAGCAGCCGCGCGTTTCATCGCCGCTCCTTTGTGCGGGCGACGAGAATTTTCGGGGCACGGAAATCGTTTATGCGCGCGAGGCGAGAGCTTTTATTGCGATACGGCCGCGCGTCACGAGATTCCATCCCAATGAGCTCTCGAGAGCGGCTTGGCTTATGCGCGCGGCGACGGTGGCGCGAGCACGCGAGCGAGAAACGGAAAAAGACCGCGCGTTGATCGTTGGCCGCGGGCCAAGATGAGCCCTTTCTTTTTGCTTGCGGGTTCTGCTCTCGAGATGGACGAGCGAGTGATTTATAGCACTTTTCTATGGGCTTCTGCGCCTAGCGAGTCTTTTTTCTAGAGAACTGATTGCGGGCTTTGAAAACGTCAACTATATATAGTTAGGAAAAAGTGTAGAGTTTACTCGGGTAGTTTCGTCGAAAATTAGATCAAAACTACCTTAAGTATATTTTTCAACGCAGGGCTTTTAATATTCAATTCCGGCTATCAGTGTCGAGTTGCTTGATTTCTAATAAATTTTCGAGAGAAATATGAAGTGCACCTATATAGATTTAAGGTTAAGAGAGCTTGCGAGTTTTCCAAGTAGGTCAAAACTCGGGGTTTGAATAGCGTGCTACCCTACTTACATGTTACATGAGCCCCCGCGGAATCGGGAGTGGATCATAAGTGCCGCATAGAAAAAATAGTAAGACTTGTCATGTACGTCGAAAGGAGAGAGACTGTCCCCCCCACCCCCCAATCAGAAATATTTTTAAACTCTTTCTTCTAATCTTAACCAGATGGTGGATTAACTATAAAAAGGGTTAAATATGACTAGTCTGCTTTTAACTATACCGATTTAAAGGGATTCTGAATGGAGAATGTTGTATATAGGATAACACAGCAGTAAGGCATTATGTCTTTCTAATCCAATATATAAGACGGATTGTAAAATTTAAATAATATAAGTGATTTCAACATAAATGCTTTATTACAATGTTCTTGGTTAAGCAGTACCGTTGTAAAAAATGATTTAATAAAGAACTAGCACTAGCATAAATAAGGTACAGTTTTTTTCCGATTATATATGTATAAATAATTAAGTGTCTGAGGGCAACTCTGTAGGGGTATATAGTTCGTACATTTTTTAACGTCACCTCAGTCGCTTCCTGCGCACAAAACGCGATACACGTCGAACAATGAAAGAGGCAAAGAAAGAATAATTGTGTAAAACGCGCTCCCTTTTCCGCCGAAAGCCGTCCAGCGACTGTATCGGATTCTCTCGAAAGTAGGAAGAGCACTGCCCCGGAGCATCATGTAACAGAATCCGCTCTTACAAAGATCCTAGTTTTGTTAACAGGTGGAATGAGAAATGGTGGCGACGAGTAGCATGGTGTACGAAGAGATAGTGGGAGTGCGGGGCAGCTGACCCCAGCCACCCCGGAGTCTCTTCCTGCGCGCGATGCCGCACAACCTCAACAACAGCTCCGCGAACTCGGCCAACTCCGGCGAGAACTACCAGGCCTTCGGCCCGGTCCAGACGTACCAAAGACTAGGCCAGGATGGCTTCCAGCCGGAGGTAAGGCCCACTTTCATCTCCTCGAAGAGCTAGGAATATTTAACGAGCAACTTTCGCAGAAAGAGCCGGTCGAGTTCGACGGCCGACACCTGCGCGGCGCCCCCGCCGAGGTCGAGGTCCTCGTGCAGAACATCAAGGAGGTCGCGCAGCAGTTCCTCTACCACTGGAAGACCTTCCCGATCGTGCTTCCGCCGGCGCTGTCCAGCTGCTCTGTACCCGCCGCCTCCGGGGCGAGCAGCACCGCCGTCGCCTCTGCCGGGGGACTCCCCCCCGCCACCGCTGCTGCCGCCGCGGAGGACAGCCTGGCGAGGAAGAAGCAGCAGAACCACCACCTGCGCGACATGTTCGTCGCGCCGAGCTTCGACGAGCTCGACGCCGTCGCCGTCGACAGCAAGGGCGAGCCCAGGAGACTCACCAACAAGCAGCTCGAAAGCGTGCGCGAGAGAGGGTCAGTGCACTTGTGCGTCGTTCGTTTTCCTCTTACTTCATTCTTATTACATAGCTCTTTCTCTTGCTTTAATAGGAAATAATATTATTCACTCTCTTTGCGAGCTAGAGCTCTTTATTCTTGAAATGACCCTAGTGAGACTGCTGCCGCTAATAATAGTACTACGCGGAAAAGTGCTTAAATTATTGTTTGAACTTCTCACCAGGGTGCATTCACTCTTTAGATCTAGTACAATAGTTTGAAGATAATTTTGGTCCAGTACCGTAGTGATGTAAATGCATAACAATAAAACTTGAAATTTTATCCGAGATAGAAGAAAATATAGAAAAAAATAGATAGAAATTTATGTCTGACGTGTCTGTAATAATTTTTGTAAAGCTTGCACAAGGATAAATATGGAAAGCCGAAGAAGCTGAATGCCACTCAATTGGAGAGCATTCGCAGATGTGGGTATGTCACGAAATTTCGAAGAACCTTTTCAAATGTATAAACCACCACACCTTAATAATATATCGTCTTGTTTTGTGGATTTACCTATAATAAAACAATACTATCACCATGGCCGAATGTCTTTTTCAAACCAGTTTATCAACATCTGCACAAAATTCTGATTTCAGTTTTCATTGAAAATTCGTCTTTTTCTTTTAGGAGTCACAAATTTTTGCTTTGCATTGAAATTTTGTTTTGCATGATTTTTCACGATGTAATTACTATATATTAGCATGTAATGTCATAATCAAATTTAATAAAACTGAATATTTTTTTAAATCAACCAAGTTTTTTAAGGTAAGAGGGATTATTTGTTTATTTATTACAAATACATTTTACAAGAAAACTTTTCAAAAGTATTAAATTGATTTAATTATTCACAAATAAACAATTTATTGAAATAAATATAAATTTTTTTAATGCATAAGAGCTTTTTCTTGTGCATTAAAACTATTTTTTCACTTTCTTCATAAAGCTGAAAACTATACATAGAACAGCTCTCTTTATATCGTACAAATAGAATATAATAAACTTATTAAAAAGAAGATTTAATTACATTTTGTATACTATATAAATTCGTTATTTAAGCTTGTCATTAGGTACAAGAACTTTATTATTTGAAGACTGTTTTGTTTTAAGATCAGCATTATTTGTCCTCCGACGAGCTGGTATAGGACTTTTACTAAAATATTCAGATTCATAAAGTTTCACTATATTTTTTATAAAATGTATAAAATATATTTTTATAAAAATATAAATACCGTTTTAAAGTCGGTAGTCGATTTTGAAAGTCGCTTCCTAAAAGATTAATCGTTACCATTGGCTTTTCGACCAAAACTAGATCTCCAGAATCATCGAGACTTTAAAGTAACAGTAATTTCAAGACATTAATTTATAATTCAATTTGATATTTACTTATAATAAATACCTGTGTTCGATAGTAGTATCTTCTTCGTCACTCAAAAGACTAACGGTTGGAATCGTACTTTCAAGTAGAATACAGTCACTATCACCAGATGCGTTTAGATTATCTACGTGACTAAAAAAGGAATATTAAAATTTTTCTGATATTTTTTCATTTCCAAAATGGACGTATTAATTGTTTACAGAAATGGCGTAAAACAATAAAAGTTTTATTCAAAATCTGAATATCGTCAAAACAGTTCATGAATTTTTTAAATAAACAAGAGTATAAAAAACACTTATTTGAAATTTTATTGCTTACCTTTTTTCCATATTTTCATTAATTTACGAGGTATCTCAGGGTCTAACCGCTGTACGCTTTCAAATATCATTAAACACAGACTATGTTTACGATGACACCTCTAAACATGTCATTGTTTTTTGAAAGGAATTAACGAAAGTGGCGCGACTTTTAAATCTAATAATTGGACAATTTTCGAATCAAAATGGTAGCAATTGTGTACTAATCATCTTTCACGATGATAAAAAAATGTTTAATTAGTTTCTTGAAATTCCTTTCATGCACTTCTGAACTTTTCTGTAGAGATGTACAAAAGCTATTTTTATGCTTTTTTTTAGCTTTATTCACAGCTGCTAGATCGTAGCAAATATGTTTTAGTATTTACAATTTCTACTATTAGTTGTGGCTTGAAATGGAGGCACCTTGAAGATGGTAATTAAAAATAGTTATAGATTGTTTAATAGTTTATTTTATTTGAAAATTTTTCATAGCGAAAAATGAACATTATATACCTAAATGTTTTCCAAGCTCAGGTCTTAGAAATGATGAGAAAATTTGCAGATACGCGGAAAATATTAAAGTTTTGAATTTTGCAGGGAATTCGAAGTGGACTCGATAAATTTTGCCGGCCAAACGCACCGCTGGCGGCTGAGCGGCCTGCTGCAGCGCGGCAGGGACCGCAGGAACGAAGCCCTGCTGAACGATATGGCACTCGCCACTCGCTTCCTCGTCGTCACCGCCAAAGGGAGGCTCGTCTCTCACTGCTTCAGCGTATCCGAGTCTCTCAAAGCTCTGCTTACCGGCTTCCTGAGATTACTTGGTAATTTATCCAAAAATCAATATCACGCTTTTCAAAGAAATCCGACTTTTCTGCTACGTTTCTCTGCCTCCCTTCGCAGATATCGTCGTTGGAGTACCGTCTCTCCAAGCCCAAAACTTGGATGCCAAAATCCGCGAGGAAAGATGCAGATACCTGGTAGCCGAGTTAGTTTGCAAAGTAAGTATAAATCTAATACTGCAGTCGAAGCCCTTATTCCATTTGAGCCTTTGCACTAAATTCTACAATGATTGCAGCCCGAGTACGAAGATTCCCTGGAGCTGCTTTGTGCTTTCGTGCGTCGGCAGCTGCAGCGCGCTGCGATGGAAAAGTTCGAGATTGAACGCGAATCGCAAATGCTTCCTGTCCCGGTGCCTTTTGTCTTCGGAACGCCGGGAGGCGCCGCGGTCGATCTGCGCCTTTTCAGCCGCGACATCATTCGCAAAGCTCTACCAGTCCTCTTCATAATCCTCGAGCGCGAGACGCGGGGCTGGTTCCTACACTTCCGAGAGAAACTCATCTCCGAGCTCAGAGCACAGAAAAAGACCGACGAGGAAATTGAAAGGGTAAGCGGACGTTTCGCTTCAAACTTTCGCCGACAATCTGACTCTGCTCAACTCCTCTTTCTCACAGGAAGTAAACGAAGCCGTAATGCGGGAATACCTTCAACGGGTTTACACCTCAATTCTGTCTCATCGGGTACTAGCCGATTTAGGTGAAGGAATACCGCAGCTTCTTGTCCAGCAAGCGCAATCGGTAGTATTAATGCACCGAGCCGTCGAGAACGTCCAGCGCAAGCTGGCTCGCAGAAAGGAGACTTTGCGCGAACGCATCGATCGAGAGTATCCAGTTTTGTCGCGCATTGGTCCTTGGATGAGAGACAGAATGCGCGAAGCCGAGGCCAAATTTATCGAGGAGTGCGAGTGGAGTGCTCACGAAGAGGCGCTCGCCCTTTGCAGTCAGCAGAACTTGCAGCAGACGCTCTACTTCCTCAACCGAGATTTAACTTTCATGAGAGAGGTTCTTAAAAAAGACATTTGTTTAAATTAATAAGCTAGATTTTTTCCCTTTTATAATACGATGCTTTGCAACGTTATCTTTATTAGCGCGAACCAGTGCTCCTAAAAGAGTTGAGAAAGGTGAAGACGCCAACTAGGAGTTTCCAGTGGCCGACGCAAATTTGGCTTCCAAGAAATTGGATAGTAAGACGTAGTTTCCAAGGCCAATCTGAAATTATTCCAACGGTACTCAGCAACACCCCTACTTCCATCACGACCCCTCGCGCAGATCCAAGTCAGCCCGTCTTTTTAGTCGAACGAGAGATCGTACATACAACCACTACGAGGTAGGTTAATGCGCTCCCGTTTTTTTCTAGTACATTTGTATTTAAAAAATCTGTTATTCTTCCAGATGGCCAATGTGGCGATGGATAAATTACGTATCGCGCACTTGGTGCTGGACGTGGAATGCCATGTTCCTCTTTGGTGTGGCTTTACCTTGGTGCAGCCCAGTGTCTCTACGCGCGCTTCTACTCGTTCACCCTTTTACTCCGGATCTTGAACTTAGCCAATTAAACGGTACGCTCTTCCCAAGAAAATCATCGCAAACACCTACTCTGTATTCACGATTAACAACTCTTTGGAGGCACATTAGTAAAAGTCGGACACACTTTGAAACGGAACCTGATACAGGTTCGTTATTTTCAGGTTTTATCTTGATCGTAAAAAGAAGTAGATAATGTCTCTTTCCTTCCACTGCTTAGGTTTTATTGGAAAGGGGATGACCAGGCACATAAATAGATTGTGGAACTATGGAGCTAAAGGTCTACTCGGCACACTAGTTATACTTTTTATTTTCCCAGTGGCTTGTCTTTTAATCAGTTTTGCCTCTCTTTTCATTGCTCTCACTGCATTTATGTGGTTAGTATCTTTATTTATTCAATTCTTCAACAATTTTTAAGTTACGATTATATTTTAGGATGCCGATGGTTACCTTGGCATTGCATGCTTTCATGGCACTTATTATGGATCTGGATAGTCCTGAACCAAGTCGAAATCGTTACCTAGTCGTTATGGAAGCTTTAATTTGGAATATCGGTATACAAGGTTGTTTACAACCTATAGCAGCTTTATTTGTTGCTGCGGTTGTATGTCCTCTCATTTCATTTATGATATTAGGAGGTAAGTTTTATCTGCTATTAATATTTGCAGTAATTTTTTTCATTTTATTTATTACTTGATTCAATTTGCAGTTTCTGTGATACGTTTCTGGGTTAGAGTTTTTTGGGATACTGCCATGTTTCATTTATTAATTAAAAGTCGAGGACGCATTCCTGCGAGCGACAGCTTCGTCGTTAAAAGAATAGCTGGTCCAGGATTAGCATCGGATTACTATTATCAAGTAAATATTAAAATACTAATTTAAGAATTTTAGTTATTTAAAATATAGAGAACAATTGATATAATTATTCGTAATGCAGATAAGGCCTGAACAAGCATTGGCTGCCTTTGAAGCAAAACTAGAACTCGATGAACTGCTAGCGTTCCAGCAAGAAATGGAACGACTCATTACACAACCCCAGAGAGACTTTACTCAGTTTGTCGAGGCATGTTTTGGACCCTTTGCAGCAACGCTCGAAAAGACGAAGGAACCTTACAAATCACTCGAAAAAGAAGCTAAAGATTTAGTGGCCGCGCTTCACGAAAAATTAGATCGACGTAGAAAAGATTTGCAAACTGGATTAGGCGTTGCCATTAGAAGTAAAATTAAATTATCAACTTTTGATTTAAAGGTTTGTAACAACTTTAATGCTTTTCAAAGTTATTTTAATTTTTTTAACTTAAATTCTAATTAAACTACTTCTCTTACACAGGTTGTCATTCAGCAAGGCGCACTTATGCTAGAGCGTTTATATCCGTCACACGTTCTATCTAGATTATCTACATCTGAAGAAGATTTCTGGGAAAATAAAGGACTTGGTGTAGGCGATTGGGCTGGATTGGCAGGACTAATGTACGCCGACATATTCAGTTTGGACTTTTTGCAGCCGCTTGATGATGCTGATACTAAATTTAAGCTCGAACCTCATCCATCAGTGGATCTCTCGCGTTATACGCAGATGGTTCAAAACATGGAACTTGGTGGCGGAGTGAATGGACCCGATCTTCTGGGAGCTGTTTATGCACCGAGAGGTAATATCCAAGTGCATAGTCCGTACCTTGCGGTATCCGCCTTTAATCCGCGAGCTAAGCCATCAAGTAATAGCAAAAAGTCTGATAAGCGAAAGTAAGTTGTCAAGTTATCAAAAATATTATCTTTTACAGTATTGTAGAGTAATTGAATTTCTCTATCCTTAGTGATACAATGGGATTCTTAACATCAACAAGAATTCGTCGACGCACCATGACAAATAATGGAAGTGGTGAAAGTCGCTGGCAACCTTGGAAACGGCAGATGCGTCCGTATAGCGCAGAAAAGTTGCTGATACCTCTACCAGTTCCTCACCCAGCTCATATTGCTGTGACTATTCATAATCGTGATACTGAAGATCCTATTCCACTCGATTCAGAAATTTGCCAAAACATACTTAGAGCTATCGAGGAATCTCCTGGCGAGATGGCCATGGAAAGCGTTGTAGTAGGCAGATATCGCGGTGGTGATTCTAGCTTTGACTCTGTGGCGTCACAGTCCTCCGTTTCGATTGAAGCAGCACTCGATAAGGTAAAAAAAAGTAAAAAAAAACAATTTATGTAATTTCTTGCATCAACTTGAAAATATATTTTGCAAATACTAGATCGAGGAAGCTCAACAGCAGCAGGAAGCGGAAGCAGAGGCAGGGGAAAAAGAAACCGAGATTTATCATTGGACGCTGTCAAATTGGGGTGGTGGAATGTCCAGACGCAGAAATAATTCTGGATCAATTAAAGTTGATCTAGCTTCACCAGAAGATGTAACACTTGACACCGATAGTACGCGAGTCATGTTTAGTACATACGGAACAACAGTTTAACTCTGAAACTTCTTAAAAACTTTCGAAATTAACTTTGAGTCTCTCTAAATTTAAATAAGACTAACGATTTTTGAAATCCATTCGCCTCGATATGTGATCGATCAGATAAATGGAATTGAATATTTCATAGACGTTATAAAGTTTTCATAGTTTGGGGGATTATTTTATATATTCAAAATTCGAATGTATTGTTTTCTTTTAATTTATACAAAAATCACAAATACAGCGTTTGAGATATTTCTTTTAACAATTTTTCACATTATCGTTAGTTTCTTGATAAAATCATATGTTAAAATAGACAACGGATTATCAACAGATCCGAAATGAATATCTAAAGTTTAGATTTAAAAATCAAAACTCTTACAGTTCGAGAGAAGTTTCAAAAATTTTCTTGATTATCGTTCACACATCAATTAAGATGCGCTGATCTGTAAAACTGTAAATATACTATACACCTGCAACGTGATTATTATTAATCTAATTAAGTATGAAAAGCTACTATGTACTTGTTATTGCCACTGTTTATTGAGCAGTGTCATGACAAATTGCTCTCTTTCATTAATACGCTTTAATGATTTATTCTAAAAGCTTTCTGCATAACGTGTGCAAGCAAATAAATCTCAAAATCCGAATTTGAGAAATGTAACTAGTGTACATGTGAGTTCAAAGCTTTGCCTTCATTTAGCGTGAGCTATATATGATTAGGGTTTAATATGTAAGATCTCAATTTTATTATTTCAACATTTTTTTACACTTGATTTTTTTAGTAATACATTTTTTAATTAATTTAATCTCAGACTTTTTAAGTGTATAAAGTTCCAGTACAAATATTTGTATAACATTAATGTAACAAATATAATATATATTGAAAATCTTCACTATATATTAACGAAAAGAACACCGCCATTAAAATTGGCAAAAACAAATTTAAATTTAAAAAGCTTAATTATTCTGCTTCAAGTGTGAATGTAGATGCCTCTTGACGCATTTTAAAAAAAATTAAAACTAACAGTAGATAGAATATTATACTATATATTGATCAATTTTTTTATATAAACATATAAAAAATGTACGAAATAAAAACATCGAGCGTAACGAGAGATAGCCAAGTATGCATCACAGATTGAAAAAATGAACGACCGACCCACATTAGTTTGTATCGATAGTTATTAAGTTTGGTGATGAACTTTTGTCACGTTTTTAATCCTCCGCAGGTCAATGTTCATGCAGAATCGATTAACTTTGTACAGTTTTGTAAAGTTTAGAGCAACGCAAAAATGAGTGAAAGTAACTAGCAAAGATTTAATAAGACAAAGATATAGAATGCATAAGAAAACCGGAAAAGAACATCTAGATTAAATAAATCGCGAAGTAACAAATGCTGGTTAACATTGTTTCGTCTATATTGTTATCTTGAAATTCTTGTGTATTTAAAATGAAAGTTTAAATCTACTTTGTACATTATTTATGATCTAAACTAAAAGTTTTATCTGCTTGACGATTCCATCCATAAATTGAACGATTGAAAGCTGCGAATGTTCGATGCTAGAAAAAAACGACTTCCATGTCAAGCCATTATAAAAGAAATAAAGTAGCCGCAAAGGTGTACAAGATAAAATAAAATATGGAAATGTTGTTAAAATACATAATTCATAAAATAAATTAAATAAATGAGAAAAGAAAAAAGAAAAGAAAAACGACTATAAGTGTAAAAAAGAATCAAAATTATAATACCTAGGCAACGATATTGCGAAATATATTATATATATATATAATATATATATATATATATATATACATATAAAACGTCCTAGACGTTAGATATTTAAAACTTCTTTATTAGGAAGTGTACACTAATATATACATGTATTCGTATATGACTTATTACTTTAGACGCAGATATTTATCCCAAGAATGCATGAAAAATCAGTGTGGATTTCTTTTTATTTTCAGTATTTATGCACCGAATAATCAAGATTTAACATACCCGACGAAATTTCACAATAAATATGTATATTTAGTTCGATAAATATTTTATTTATAAAAAACGAATTAATCCAAAGCCAACTTCTTTATATTTTTTCTATTTTAGTAAGCAACAATTATTGGGACCCAAAAAAAGAGCTTTTTATTTTTTTTATGCTTTCAATGATTCAATGATGTATTAAATAAAAGACTTAAGTTTTATACTTATTAAATATGAATGTGATGACAAATAAATGATTATTGTCTCCTAGTCTTTCATTACCTTTTCAAATCAATTAAATCAGATTTTTTCAATCTAATTTCTTAATTTGTATTTTTTAGTATCAACAACATTTTTTTAATAAGTTTGTATAAATTAAAATCTAATCAAGTTAGTTTTTAACAAATTTAAATATTGGAAGGTAAAGGTAAATTTAAACACTATAAATAATCGTTTCTTATTGGTCATTTGTTCCTTTATTACTCATTTTCGATATAAATAAAAACATGTAAATATTTACAATATTGGAAGAAAAATAAATATATTATTATACTCGTTATTTTTTTATATAAAAAACATATTTTAAAAATAAATAGAAAATAAACTTTAGTAAAATATTTTGAAATTTAGAAGTAAAATATAAATGAAAATGACCGAAAATGGGCTCGCGAACTTGTTTAAAAATAATTGTGAATTCTACTCAATGGCGCAACTGTAACGTAGCCAACGCTCAAGTGATTAGAAATTAAATTAAAATTTATTGCTTTTTTGAAATGACATTTAGCATAATGCATAATGCAAATTAAGTTTTGCATTCCTAACAATAAAAAAAGATAAATATTTTAACAAAATTTTAAAATTAACATTAATAATTAAATGAGAAAATAAGTTCAAATGAAATATGCTGCAAGGTTTGATTTAAAAGCATTGTATCTGTTGCGGATCATCAGCAAAGAAAGAAGTAAAGAACCAGTCTTTCCTGCCGACGCAGAAGAAATTTTAAATACAAAATTAGGAGACGTATATATATGTATACATAGAGCCAGCTAAGCCATTCGTTGATATGTTACCATACAAAATACCCCCTGGCGGCAGCCAAATGAACCAGTAGCTGTGTCCCAAGAAGTCAGTGACGTTCTGAGAGAAAGAGAGAAAAGAGTGCGCTGTTTTTCGGTAATTGATTCTACGAGCGAAGGAAGGGCCAATATAATGGAGAAAAGCTAGTGAAAAATAAACTGCTGCGCTAGCGCGCTTAAACACACACGTATTTATACACACCCTTTTCTTTTTCCTTAGCTTCTCTCTCTCTCCATCACTCACTCCTCTCCCTCTCTCTCTCTCTCTTGCTCTAACTTCTCCCATCAGACACCTGGACCTGGAAGCAGCAACGATAGAAATTCTTCATTCGAAAGTAAGTACGTGCTTAGTTGTTTATTAAGAAAAAGTAGTACAACTGCGATTGTCAAAACTACAGTAAAAGTTCCCTTGCAGTTTATAGGACAAACTTTATGCCTAAGAATTCTAACAAATCTGATTGAAGATTCCATAATTGGAATTTTTTCCTAGCCTGCCTTGACAATTTGCATGCTTGCTACCAAATATTATATTTGGTATTTTGAAAGAAATTTACTTTACAGTTGAAAACATTATTTTCTTGTTTATGTTTACAGTTTATAGTAGTCATTAAAAGTTAATTCAGCTTCTATTAGCAAAATAACTCCTAATTTTCAAATGTTTAAAATTGTTGTTTTAAACAGTTTTGCAACTTGTTGAATATTTCGTTATTGTTATCAAAACAGAAGAACTTACAATATTACTTAATTTTAATCATTGATATTTTAAAGTGAATACTTCAAATATAAATTGTCTTAAAAATTACATTAAGTATAACCAATTTAATTATTAATAAACTGGAAATTAATATGATTTTCTAAACTTTTTTTTAATCTTTAAATGTGTAAAAAATACTAAAAAGTTTTTAAAAACTTATTCTTTAAATATTATGTAAATTAAATGATTTAATGACTTAATGAAATTAAAAATTTAAAAATGTATTAATTTCTCTACCATTAAAGTTTTGGTAAATAAATTTGAAAATAAATTAGTAAGTGGAAAGTTTGGTTGATTATTGCTTATTGATTATGTTGTTGTAGCTTAAAGAGGTTATCTTACCAAGCAAACTATGAACAAACTAAACGTGGTAGTACAAAATTTTTATTGTAGCAAACAAACTTAAAAAAAAACTGAATCTTTTTTGCAGTAAATACTAGCTTCAGAAATGGACAGTTCAGAATACGAGCTTGTAAGAAACATGACTCTACTTTTCTTTTTTGAAAGATTAATGGACAAGGGTGGTCCTAGATCCTTGCACGACTTGAGTTGCCAATTCGGTGCCAAGGGTTTCACCAAAGAAATGAGGCAAATTGCAGGCGGTTCTCAAAGTGGCCTTAAAAAATTTTTAGCTCAGTATCCAGCTTTATTTCTTATCAATGGAGATTATGTTTCTGTTAACACTTTGCAGCCTGCTGTAGAAGAGGATAATGGCACTAAATTGAGCAAGAAAAGAGATTACGCTCAAGAAGCAGTAGAATATTTTTCAAATAAATTAATGCAATACGGTATAGGAACTGAAGTACCGATTAAAAGTCTTTTGGGTCATAGATCTCAAGCTTCTCCAGAAGTCAGGCATATTTCTGGACAACACTTTAGAGAATTTAAAGATTTTCTAATAAAATATCCAGATGCATTTGTTGTCATAGAAGATAATGTTATATTAAAGCAATATGAAGGCATGAAAGCTGAACCGTTCAAAGAATTAGGTAAAATAATAATTATAAATGTCTTATTCAATATTTGTGTAATAAATTTTATTTATTTTTAGAGCCTGATACATCCATTGATCCAGAAGTAACAGCAAAACTGTTAAATTATATTGAGCATTGCCTTGAGCAGAAAGGTGTTATTTTAGTAGATCAATTATTCAATTTTGTGATTGAAAAGTTTCCAGATTGCACAACTATGTTTAACTCACCTCAAGATCTATCAACATTTTTAAAAATGACTCCAGATGCTTTCCATGTGCAAAGCAATCTTGTGACGTTAATTGGGAAACCAAAACCTCTTGAACAAAGAGATAAAAAATCAGAGGGGGATGATCAGAATGAAAAGAATAAAAGAAAAAAAAATCGTGAAGACACAGAAAAAGTGCAAAATAACCATCAAAATTTGACTCGTCAATCTTCTACGCATGTAAATTCTCAACCAGATAGTCTAAATTCCAATAATTCCACTCAACCAAATTCTTTAAATTCACAAGTAAATGAAGTTAGCAATTCAGTTTCCCCACCTGTGAGCCTACAGCAACAGACTTTGAAGCAAAGGATCAATAATTTACTAATAAAAACTTTAGCTGAAAATACTGAAAGAGATAGAACTTTGCAAAATGCTGTGATAGGAGAGGCCTTAAAATCTAGAGTCTCTCAACAGACGAAAATTGTTGTAAATGTAAGAGACTGCTTACAAATTGTAGATGACCTTATGTACCCTAGGAAATCTCCTCCTGAAGGGAAACCAGTTGTTTCATTAGATTGTGAAGGAATCAATCTTGGATCAAAAGGAAAATTAACACTTTTACAAATTGGTACAATGTCTGGGCAAGTTTATATTTTCGATTTAATTACTTGTCCAAATATTTTACAAGCAGGTGGATTGCAAAAACTTTTGGAAAGTGATAATGTTATTAAAGTATGTTACATCGTTTTAATCATTTTTCCCCTGAATTAATTTTAGTTAATAATCATTTCTTTTAAAACTTATGTTTTAGGTAACTCACGACTGTAAAAACGATAGCGCTAATTTATTTTATCAGTACGGTATCACTCTTGTTAATGTATTTGATACACAGGTAAAACTTATTTCATTAAATTATTATTTATTGTATTTGATAAAAATGATAAAATATATGAATCTTTATTGACAGGCTGCTCACTGTGTCATAGAATATCAAAATACTGGAAAACCAGTTTATAAAGTTAAAAATGCGAACTTAAATACGCTATGCGAATTCTATGGAGCCCCTTGTAATTTGCTAAAAGAACAATTAAAAAATATATATAGAAAAGATCAACGTTACTGGGCTCGAAGGCCATTGACTCGTGACATGATAGCTTATGCTAGTAGTGATGTTCAAAGTCTTGTGCCTTTAATTTACAATGCCATGTCCAAGTTAGTGATAACTAAAGAAATTGTTCTTATCTTTCAAATAATGTTTTTTACGTTTTCACTTACTTATTTACATTTTTAGATCGTTAAAGTTAGAAACGCAGAAGCTCTTTTCTGAACTGTGTGAGGAACAGGTATTGATGCACATCAATCCAAATGAAGTGAAAGCTCGTAAAAAGCAGCGGAAAATTGAAACTGAAGTTGCGGATTTACGAAAAAAAATGGACGAAACTACTGGAAAAAATATTGTGCTTAGTAATAGGGAAATTCGACTTTTACGACATTTAGAGCTTACTAAGGAAGAAAAAGAAAAATTAAAAGGTAGTAACAAAGTAGCAAAAAAGCTTGAAAAATTGGAAAGCATGGGTCAAGATAAGAATGATAGTAGCGATGAGGAGGACGAAGACGACAAAAACGATGATGCAGAGTATCCAAGTTTGGATAGTTATACGTCAGAAAATTCTCACTCTGGTACATATTTTATAACAAAATACTTACGCTTGTAAATAAATTTTATTGGTTTTTATAGATAAAATTAATCTTTAATTGTAAATATGCTATTAATTTGGCACCTATAATGCAATTATTTTAAATGACTTGTCAGTTTTATTACATACAATATGATATTTACGTTATAATTTTTTATTAGGTGGGGTTGTATCGCCGAGAAACTTAGAACCACCTAGCTTGACAGAATCAATGCAAATGGTTGATGAAATTTTAGCAGATGGTCAAATGCACGAATTGGAAAAAATTGAACGTTTAGAGGCTATTTTATCAGCAGTAACTGGATCTTCAAATGATACAGAAATGTCTGAAAGTACTAGATCTTCACCAACTAAATATATGTGCATGTGCCAAGGCAGTAAAAATGTATACCCAAATGCGAAGTCGGTGCAACGTAACGAAGCTGCCTGCCAAACCCTAAGCACTGGAGATATAGTCATTACTAGGATATATTTTACTGAAGAAGAGGAGGAACGTGAAAGACTGCTTAATTCTCCGAAAAAGCAGGCGGCATAGAAATATTTCATCTCGAAACTATATCGATTTTAAGACAATTTATTCAGGAAATGTAATCACTTTTTATAAAATATTTGAGTAATTTTTTGAATATAAGAAAATATGCAATCTTATTAATAAAGAAAAATAGCTTAGTTTTTCAAAATAATTTTGAAAAAGGTATATATGAAAATATGAAAATTACGGTATTTCCTGAATAAATTGTGCACAATAACTTTTCAATGAATTAAACGGCATCACGTTGCATAAAACGAAAACTTTATTCCTTGCAAGGTGAAATATTAAGAAAATTATCTATCATATTAAGGGGATGTGAGATATCGATATCATAGTACTCCAAAATTAGCATTCTTTTTAAAAATTTTTGAAAATATCTCTTTTAAGAGCGATATTTTTAAAAACCATAACATAAGATTTCAATTTTTAGAAAACTGTAATATCGGTAATTATGTATAAATAATATATATATACCCTTTCGCATCCGCTTAAATGGATCGTTTAAAATAATTATATTAGAATTTAGTTTATTGTTGGATTAAATACTAAATCAAACGAAGTGTGGAAGTAATAATGGCAATCACATAACTAACCTGATCATGCAAAATATCTATTGTATTTTATAGAGTTGTTGTTTCTGTTACTAATGCGATCTGAACGGAATATAGTATTTTGATAGTTTAATTTAGGTAAGCTGATCAGAGGAAAGTAGCTTTCATAATGAATGCGTGATATTTAGAAGTAAACTAGGATTTTCAGTTTTGAAAACTTCCATATTTTATTGCTTCTTTTAAAATGAGCTAAAACAAAGAATATTTTTTAAAAATGCTCTTTCTTATATTTAATATTTTTTAAATATGTTATTTCAATGAAAATCTACGAATATATTTAATTTGTTCTTAATATTGTAAATTAAGAACAAATAACTGCCAATGATTTTCATATTACAAAATGCATAAAAGCGACAGACATTACGTTATGATTATAATTATGAAGCAGTTTTTCATAGTTTATGTCTGCAAAGCGATTTGACCTTCATTGATAGCAATGAGAACATAATATACGATTTAGACATGTATATTTATTTATACAAGAATTAATAACATAACTATACGCATATGTTCTGCATAGTGTCTGTTTAAAAATGAATCATGGTACGAAAATGATAATGATTTATATAATATTTTTTGTATTATAATTATTATCATATAAATTTAAAAGTTTTGGTGCTTGGGCTTTATAAAACTGAAAATCATGTGAATCAATTTTTTTCAAATTTATATTTATACAAATTTATTATTAGGGGAGAATGTATCCATTCGCGTCATTTTCAATTTCTTGAATATTTATTGTATATTCAGATATTCAGAAAACAAAGTGGCGCGAATTGGAACATGGAACGAATCGGAATATTTTCCTTTTTATTGTTATGAAATTTTCAAAAGCTGCCAGATTATTTTTAGTTGTAGAAGAAGATTATTTACAATCAATAAGAATTTTGGCCATATATAAAACGCAATACAATTATTATTCATTTTATTTGTAAATTATTCTTTTATTTTTTGTACAGATTAGAATGTAGTTTATATACTATGTAAGATCATTTAAATTGTTATATGTTAAAAAAAAGCTTTATTTAATAAAAATCTTTTTGCTTCAATCTTTGTAAATTAAATTAAAATGCTATTTTGTATTATTATGTGAAAATCATTTTTTATAACTTTTTGTTTACAAAAAAGAGGCCTTGATTATATGAGCAATACGTATTTAAAAAATAAGTCAGACATATCGTAAGTTAATTAGCATGGTCGAAATCAAGCAATACTGTAAATAAAAATAATAAGATTTTGAAATAACGAGCAACATGGAAAAAAATTCAATTTGTAATTTAATATTAAAAACATTGCTTTATATTACATCTGCGCCTATAACATAGAAATATTTACACAATGTTATATATATAATGCATTAATTTATATACTGACAAAAAATTGTGAAATAAACATATTTTTAACAAATAGTCGGAAGTCATCATTAACAAATATTCAAAAACGCTCACAGTATTTCTTTTGATAAATCTTATGTCAAAGAATTTATTTACACGTAAAAATTAAATTGTCCTTATTTTTTTATACTTCTTTCATCCTGAACTACACAACTCGTTCATGATAAAATCTCATCACTTCCTGACTTATATTGATACCAGCAGCCAGTGTCACAATGTAAGTCAACAACGTGATTGGTATGGCTGCTTGAAGTATCACATGAGTTTTATGAAGAATTTCAACGCCTAAAAATTGACAGTTATTTAGCTAAAATTTTCGATTAAGATTTTGAGTACCAATTAATTATTTAAAAAATTACTTACTTGCATATCCTAAGAAAGTAATATAGATATAATAGCTAACTGCAATAAGCCAAAATGTATTTCCAATGAAACGAGAGAAAAAGTAATCATGACTAATCAAGACTAAAATTTAAATTTATAAATTAAATCAAATATAATCAAAATTTTAAAATATCTTTACAATTCAAAACTTACTTTGATATAAAAAGAGTTGTACAAAATGTAAGATGACTAAAGGAGGAAAAAATGCATTTAAATGAATATCAAATGCATATCCCCATTCAACATCTTGAGAATGATCAATCCTCAAGTATCTATTTGTAATAAACCTAAAATATTAATTGTCATTATTATTTTTGTATTATAACATAAAAATTTTTAAGGTATTACCAAAATATGGAAGCCACTGCAATCCCTACACCAATGCAGTCCACAAAAATGACATATAATAGGAATTTTAGAAAAGAAAGAAATCCAAGACCTAAAACTATAGAAAAACCCACTGAAGAAATGCAAAGCCAACACGCAAACAACACTAAAAATGCAGGATCATCTCTAGCAAATTGTGATTTAGTTTCTGAAACCAAGTATTAACAAATATAGAAATCCATACATATACAATCTGGAATATGTATTTATACGTACGTTTTCTACTTTGAAAATTTCTGTAAACTTTTTGTGGAGAGGTAAATAAATAGACCATTTGCCACATGGCAAATTCAAAATCCATTTGTTCAAATTTTAGCAACTTTCTCAAGTACTTGTAACATTTTGTTGCTGCTCCAAAGCAGTCTTGTCTAAAAAAATTCATCAAATTTCACCAGCCATTAAAGTAATTTTAAATCCTGCTCTTTTCTGTTTTATTTGAAAAATATTTCACCAAAACAATTATAATTAAAAGACATAATTTGAATTAATAAAATTTATAATTAATAAAATTTATAGTAAAAGTAAAAAGTAATTACAAAATATTTTTAAAGTTTTCATCATAAATACCTATATGTAGCTGGCATTGGTAACGAAGAATTTGATCTCGTTGACATCGGCGAAGCACAACGACTTGCTGGAGGTGATGTGGAATATTTCATCTTTTTCTTGCTTAGTTTATAATAAAAATATATTAATTTGATTAGAAAGTTTTGAAATGAAGTCTTATCGAAATAAGAGCTCTTTGTTGTAGGTTAGGAGTGCTATTTGACGAATAGACTAATAAAGAAGTTATTTAATCATTCTACAACTTACTTATTTGTAATTGTTTTTCGAACATTGACGTTTGACAAAAGCTAATACAAGGAAGTACCATCTATTTTTTTTAGGATGTAAACAATACGATCGTTAGATGTGGACTCCTACACGACACTCGCAGAAATGTAACTGTATATAGGTATATATCTGTAGTACATGTTATATATATATATATATATATATATATATATATACATATTGCGTGTGGCAAAGGCCCAGCTGGCAATAAGATGCCTTTAAATTGACCTAAACCGGCTAAATCTACAATTAAAGCGACACAACTTTCTATTAATTTAAATTTATTAAAAGCGTTGTCGATTTTTATAAATTGTATAAACAATAAAATTTAATTCTCTAGTAAAAAAATGTTATTAAAACACATTTTATAGGATTTAAAATGTGCAATTGCACCGGAATAAATAAGATTTTTTAGGAGACAATAGTGCTAAATCTGCATAAAATACAACTATTTTATAGAATCTATAAGATGTTATAAGATTTTTTCAACAGAATTAAAATCAATTTGAATTTAATGGTTAAAGGTATTTAAGATGTAAGTGAGATAAAAGAGAAATCTGTACTGATAATCAAAATCCAAATGATTCAACACTTGTCGAACAACGAGAAATGTTATCAAGGAATAGAGCTAGCTATTTGTCGCTGCTCTTATTCCCCAAGCTAATATATCTATATACATTTAAAGGAATAGCAGAAACAGCTACGGCAAGCGACAAGTGCAGAGGTCGCTGAGAGTGTCGGAGCGATCTGGGTGTCAAACTGTAAAGGCAGAGAGTGAGTAAGGTGTGTTGGCGGCAGTCAGCAGTTGCCAGGGTCCCAGGTCCCAGGGTGCGAGCCAAGCCAAGCGCCGTAGCAGCATCCTTGTCTTGCGCGCTGAACGCTCCCTCCCGCGGCTGGAATCGACGCGCCGTGACGACAGTGTGACGTCGCGCCGCTATGCGTTGAACTCTCGGTCGCAGACGCTCGCTGCTCCGCTCGCTCGCTTTAGTTCGCGCTGGCAGTGCGTCCTGGACGCAGCAGCGCCTCGCCTGAGCCCCGTTCCTTCCGTGGCCCGCGCGAGTGATTGTGTGTGTGTGTGTGTGTGTGCGTCAGTCCAAGCGGGCACAATAGAAGAGCAGCAGCCTCCGCGAGGATGAGGAGCTGCGGCGTCCTGTTGCTAGCCGCGAGCGTCGCGCTCCTCGCCGCCGCCGACAAGAACGAGCTGACGGACCGCGAGATCAGCCGGAGCCTCGAGAGGAAGCTCAACGAGACGATGGCCTCGCAGTCCGTCAAGTATACCCCCCTCGACACCAGCAAGCCGCCCTACAACGCGAGCACCAAGTTCAACCCGAAGGGAATGGGCCAGCTCTACAATGTCACCAACATGTTCATCGACTTGATCCAGACGAAGCAGGCCTACCCCGAGGGTGAGAACCTCTCCAGCCATTGTTTTGGTTAGGTCCGCAAGCCTCTTTTGTCTCCCGCGCCGAGCCAAGCCGAGTCCAAAGCGCGATGACTTCCGACGGCTCGGAGCTACCTAGATGCTGCCCCCCCCGTACGCGAGCGGCAACAACAACTCGCCAGGATCCGAGCGATTATCTGGCTAGGAGCTAACGGTTACGGTCTTTCCCCTCCGAGCGGGCAAGAATAGAGGAAGGCCTGGCATCGCGGTGTAGACTCGGATCCGAGGTCGTCTGCACCTTCACCTACCTTCCTCTCTCTCTCTCTCTCTCTCTCTCTCTCTCTCTCTCTCTCTTTCTCTCTCTATATATACACACACGCATCTCAGATTTCCATGGGCATATCTGCATCTCGCCGGCAAGGAAGTTCGCTGTCTGCCTCCTGCCCTCCCATGTATGCGACTTTTCAGCACTTGAGAACAAAAGCAGGCGCCAACACAGAGATGGCCTGATTAACAAAATATCTAATTGCCGTTGCGACTACATTTTACAGCAGCCAGGCTTAATTATAACGTTTATGCGATATTTACTTTCTACCGGTGTGTAAATTATAGAGCCTCGCCGTGCGAAATTAGTAAGTAATACGGAAAAATTGCCGCTTCTTACTGCATCAGGCATGAAATTGCTAGATTCGGTAGGAAAATAATAAAAGCTGCCGTGTCATCTGACACTTTTTGCCTAATAAGGTTCATTCGCTCCCTTTTGCAATAGCAACCAAAATGGCTACGGAATTTAAACTTTACCACTTCTCTCCTTACGGTCGAGAATAACATTTTTATAAAATCAAATTGAATCAGTTTTTAATTCACAAAAATTTCAAATTTTTGCCCTAAATATTCAAGCAAACTAACGAAAATATTTTTTTACAACGAAACAAATGATATAATTATATCTACTTTTTCGATGAAATTTGGCAAAAAAAGTGAAATTTTCAGCTCATTAGAAGTGAAGCCCTCTAATGATCTTTTTTGTAATTAGTCGAGTGACTCACCGAAGATGTTCGTGCTACATTACATTTCTATTGACCAAACATCCTAAAGATTTATTAATGATACACCTACCTAAAACCCTGTACTAAAAGTATGTTAATCTATACAAAGTCTATAGAACATTGACCTTCATAATCTTATTTTGTATCAACGACCAAAGCCCAAAGTAAATGAATAAAAGTACGTCTACGTTTTGCAATTACTCTGAAATCCATCGAAAGTGCAGAATCAAAAATTCCGCTAGTTTAGGCTGATTTCCAACTTAAAACAATTTTAAAGTATTGAGAAAAATAGGTAAACTTGATTGTTTAAAAAACTCGAGGCTGCGGAGGATTCATCTCTTAAAATATTGAGAAAAATGTTAAGTATCGTTTTTTCGTAAAACTCATTGTTTTAAAATGCAATATTTTGAATTGCAAAAATTAAATATCACCATCTTTTTTAACTTACGAAGAAAATTCAAATGCTGAAGTTTAAATTATCTTAAAACTATTTATAATTTACGTGATTCTCGATAAAGTTTTTAGGCAAATATCAACTTGATAAATTGAAGAAGTTGATCTTTTTTATTGCGCGTTACATAATGGCGTTCATAAAATTTAAAAATCGTTAAGTTTTTCATTTTCAGTTGAAGTAATTTTAGATAGAATGTTTATGCCTATTTTAACGTTCTTGTTAACACTTTGCTGGCTATTATTTAAATAAAAGTTTCTGTATTGTACAAGGAAGTCTTAAAGTTTCGATAGGAAACAGTTTCAAGATTTTACTATCAGCGATAATAGTTGACCCGATAATAGAAATAATTAGTCGCCAAACAATTCAAGTAGGATTATTTATTATACACTTAAAAGTTTAATTGTAACAGAGATTTTGTTCGAAATATTTACCAATGATAAGATAATTTAGTCAAAATGAAAATGCACTTATTTTAAAGAAAACAGGTTTTTTTTTACGTTTGCGCAGTGATATGATTGTGTAGCGATATTAATCTTTCAAAACTAACGGTGGGTATAATGAGCTTTCATTTTTTTGTAAATTATATTTGTTTTACAGTTTCATAAGATGGATTTCGAAGTTCGTACTTTGTATCAAGAAAGAATTTCTTGCGCAAAGAAATACTTTGAGAAATACATCGCAAGTTCTTTATTTAGAAATTGTCAAAGGATCTCGATAATATAAAATTCAATTTAATCTTTATTAGATAAATTTGTTTGTTCGGTTTAAACAATTTAATCTAATTCACTTGTAGTTGTTAGAATAAAAAGAACGCGAATTCAAGCGCTTGACAATTAGATTATGGCAGCCTTATACGACTTTTTTAATATTTTTTATTAACTACGTTCAAAAATTGCGTAACAAACGCGACCGTCAGACTTATTTCTACAATATTTGTTACAAAGAATATCGTGAGAAGTTCCCTTCAAATAGTCAGAAACTACTTATTTTATATTGCCGATAAGACCGAGTAAATCAACAACTGCGCATCAGTAACAGTGTAGATAAAGCATCGTATTTTAGGTATCGCGACTTTATCGAAGTGAGCAGGAGACTTTTCTCTTTTATCGAGCAGTAAAAGTTTTTTTTTTTTGCGGTCGTTATCATTAATATTTCCTTTTTAAAGGCTGTAATTACAATCAAACTTCCTTTTCTAAGAAATTTAATACACAACCGAAAGTCAGAAGAAGATTTAAACAACTTTTAGATCGTTTCTATTTAATATTTGTTCACAACTTAAGCCACTCTTCGCAACTATTCATCAATAACAAGAAACAAGAGCAGCGCTCCTCGTAGCTTTTTTGTTTTCGCCTACTTTTGCAACTCCGCCTCGACTGATCGAGAAGCCATGCTCGCGATGCTCAGTAATCAGATCCGCAGTTATAGCCGTTAGATTGATTTACGTCTATTGCGTACAGCCGTGTAACTTTTTTGTTATCATCTACACTTTGCAATTGTTCTCGGATTCCTTTTCCGTTTAGAAGAGGCTCTTAACAAAATGCTTAATTAGACACTCGAGACGCTTTTGATTTAAGGTAATTGAAAAAACCGGTTTAGGAGTCAATACCACTTATCGAGCAAGATTTTCGTATTCTGTTAATGTTCGTCAATGTATCGCTTTCTGCACTTGAAGCTCGCGTTACAAGTGATTCATAACTCACTAAAGATAATTATTAGATCGACATTTATGAAAATAATTAAATGCATCATCGGAACAACCCGTATCTCACATTTTTATCACGAATAACAAAGGGCTTCGACAAGATCTCCGACTACCAATGTTAGCTTAAAATCTACAAAGTCGATAAAAACGAAAAATCTTGTCTTTTCAAAAAACATCACCACAGCTACTAGCGAGTAAATAAGCCTAGTGATATATTCGTCAAGTTGAAAGAACTAGATTGAATAGTAAAAAAAAAATGAGCGTGGCACAGCCAGTAGGGCAAGCTGCCAACAAGAACGCGGACAAAGAGGATCAATGAGACTCTAGCAACGGAATACATGACGTGGCTACGTAACCCGCGTAACCGGACCATTTCCACCTACGAGCGCCGATTTCATTTAACCCATTTAGTCCGTTGAACCTCGGGGCGATTTCGCGCACCTTTAAATTGACCCCTTTTTTTTCTTTAATCGAACTCTCTTTTAATTAAAAATTAAAGGGGTCGCCTCTTGCGCGTGCCTGGCTGGCCAATTAGCTCGGGGTAATAAAATTCCTGCTATCCGACGGTAGAATCATTATTTTTACTGAGCTTCCCGTTAAATATTTCAATATTAATTAATCGACCCAATACGAGAGGCGATTCCTTTTATTATTTATCGACTAGTCGCCTTATGCTTTCAATTACCACCGAACTCGCCAGTGTTCCTATAGCAATACATCGCGACAAACCTGCTCCGAAGGCTGCGGCTGCAAGGAAACGGCGAGCTTCAGCGCTCGAGTCGAAGAAAGGACGTATTTACATTGTCTGCACCGCGTCGAGAGCGCAAGACGAAAGGAATTTCTTGGAAGGGACTATTGGCTTCCGAGTAAGAGCCGAGTCACTCGGTTAAATTCATTCGGACGCCGCGTTGCGCTGTGTTTTAAGGCAGCGGCTGTGCCGCACACTGTCGCCGTCATAATCTCTGTCGCTGTCCTTTTTAGCTCCCTCCTTCCACTGCCGCCGCTCACTTTAACGCGCGCAATGAATGCGACGGCTAAACCACTCGTCGACTATATTCAGCATCTTCGCACATCGCGTCAAGTGCTTCGTCCTTTCCTCTCTCGGAAAACTCGAGAGCGCCGAGAGCTCGCGGCCAGTTTTCCGAGCCGGCGACTTTTAAAGGGGGAATAAGACGCCTCGAAGCATTGAACTTGAAGCGGCGGAGCGAAAGAATAATCGGCCGCGGCGCGGCTGGCAGTTCCAGGAAAGCCGAGAAATCGTGCCTCTCTTCCAGGCGTTCTCTTGCCGCGGCGTTTTTTGCCGAATCCTCCGCGGCGGCGGCGGCGATGGGACCAAGCTCTCCGCGCGACCCGCTTTCGAGGGACTAGAAAGGTTTTTCCTCCCGCGGCGCTTTTCGGATGAAGAATGTAATATGTAGAAAGAGCGACGGTGTGCGTCTCCGCTCGGGGATGGGGGGGCGAGAGCACCGGCAGTGATTCACTTCCGGAACAGGCAGCAGCCTAGTCGAGTGAGAGACTTTGCACGCACGATACTCGCTCCCTGCCACTGTACACGTTCGCGGCATTACACTCCGACACCTCTTTTCCCCTCCCATCCTCCTCTCTGTCTTCCTTCGTTCGGCCTGTTCGAGTGCTGCCGAGCCGCACGCCCCGACAATGGGATATTAATACGGAAGAATGAGACTCGAGATTTCAGAGCTCGCGAATAAGTTCTCCTCCGTTTTTTTTTCACTTTCGGAGCTAATGCGCTTGTATTTCTTCGCAATTTAATGCAATTTTAAAAGTGCACATTGAAAAAGTCTTGGAATTTTCAAGGAAGTAATAAAAAATTAAAGTCGGATAATGAAATCGTTAGAATTAAATTGATATTGATTAATTCCTTATCGCAGAGCCGGCAATTTATCCTTCTTTGTGGATAAGAGTTTTATTGCAATTTCACTTTGCTTATTCACCGCTTGCATTGCGCGATATAATTTTTAATGATACGGTGACGCAAGTCACATTTTTAAAAAGAAATTACTGTTATGGTATTCCTACTGCTATTTTCACTGAATTCTTGTTTATTTATAAGTCGCCGCGGACGCGGCTGCTTTAAACGGCATTGCTTCAAATGATACCTGCATAATATGAATACTAATGCTCGAATATACTATTTCGAGGACTCGTTGCATTTCGCAGGAAAACTTGGCTACTTAATTCTTATCAATTCGCATGAGTATTTACCGCAGCTCAAAAAAATTTTTCTAAAAAAAGATACGGCGCTCGAACGGTTATCGACAAAGGGGTTTATTTATGAAAGACTAAAGTTATAACGTTTAATAACTCGTGCAATAAACCGTTCTGTAATATTGACCAAGAAAAGTTGCGGCTGCCGATACGCTAATAGATCCGTTAGTAAGCTTTTAAAGCCCCGTACCATCGCCCAGAGTAGAAAATAATTTTCCAAGTTTTGAAAGAAGGCGTTGACGGAAGAAAGAATGAACGAAATGTAGGGGGACATCAGCTCGGCTCGGCCGGCGTGACAGCCGCTTCGTCACGGAGGCCTAGAGACGAGTGAAAAGGCCTTGCATCGGGAGGCAAATAATAATTGAGAGTAATCGCGGCGCGGGCTCGTTAATTTTTCATTGGCCCTCGACCTCGCTCTCCGCGGCTAACAGTTCCGTGCTCCTTTTCCCTCAGGTATGATCAGACTGGTCGACGGCAAACCGAAAATAGCCGACCCGCTGACCGAATGGAAGATCATCCTCACTCACTACGGCGGCCTGGCGGGCCTGGCTCTGGCGGGCCTCCTGCTGGCCGCCATCCTGCCCTGCGTCGGCCTCTTCTTCTGCTGCTGCCGGTGCGCGGGCCACTGCGGGGCGCGCAGCGAGCCCTTCGACAAGAAGCACGACCACTGCCGCAAGATCATGCTCAGCATCGTCCTCATCGTCTTCGCGACGATCCTCTTGTACGGAGTCGTCTGCGCCTTCGTCACCAACGAGTACATGCAGGACGGCACCAGGGAGCTGCCCTACGCGGCCAAGACCAGCCTCAAGGACGTCAAGCTCTACCTCTCCACGACGAAGCGGCAGATCGACACGCTCCTCAAGGTGAACTACGACGAGCTCGAGGTCACGCTCAACAATATACTTCAGGCCAGCGGGAAGATCGTCACCGAGCAGCTGGCCGAGTCCTCCCATGTGGTCTCCCTCATGAATCTGAACGACATCGTCGACGGGCTCGACAACATTCGGAAGGAGCTCAAGACGATGAACGAAATCACCACCGAGCTCAGGAACAACGCCTCCAACCTCGAAATCCGTAATTTACTCCGTTCGTCATTTGCTTTCGTTAATCTTTGCCCTTGCGATGAAACCGATTCTCTTTTTCCAGTTGTTCGCAAAGTCCGAGGAAATCTTCTGCAGACTTTCGTCAAATGCAACACCCAAGAGTGCAAGGAAGTTATGCACAAGTACAAAATAAGCGAGATGTCGGTCGAGGTTGACTTTGATAAGGTAACTTTTCATTTCTCATTTCTATCGAGCTTTGACCGTTCATTCCTACTAAACTATAATTACCGCCGTTAACGTCATCTACAACTAATGTTTATTCATTTCTAACGCAGTACTTGGATCGCTACTTCCCAAAGGTACATACATCCGCATATCCTAATCATCAAAGTACTTTGCTACTCGAGCTAAAAACAGCTAGTCAAGCATTAATTGTTTAAATAATGTCAATGTTCACGTTAAGTGCTGCATTGGTTTACTTTACTTTTTTTTTTTATAAGTAAAACAGCTCGCTTATAAGCGCAATCATAATCATTTTTTTATTTCATTCCATGCCTGCGAACGTTATAGCTTAATTCTGTAAGTTACCAGCTGTGTTTGTGTGCATGACTCTATGTATCTACACGTGTAGATTAGATAATATTTTATAAGTAAATTTGCTTTGTACAGTAGAGCTTCAACTATGTTTTCTCGAAACAAAAAAAGCCGAGATTTAATAAATGGATGTGTGTTTAGCTTCCGGATACTGCTGTAACCGAAGTATTGAACAACATAGCACAACTGATGGAGGGCAACATAGTGTTAGAAGTACGCAACGGTATGGACCAATTTATGAAGATCCAGAAGGAAATACAAGAGGCTGTGGATCGAACCATTCCAGTGGTGAGCGCCAGTGTCAGAAGAGCTGGTGATTCGTTATCTTCGCTTGCCACCAACATGATGCAGCCTATCGACAGTATAACAACGGACATTGACAAGAGGTACTTGCCGCAGCTGGATGTGGCAAGACGACACATAGATCAGTACTCCCCGTACAGGTACGTCAACAGGTTGTCTCAATTTTGATCAAGAAAATTAGATAATAGAATCATCTTTTCTTCCAGGTACTACCTTGGCTTGGGAATCTCCGCTATTCTACTAACAGTTCTTTTGTGCCTGACTTTTGGGCTGCTCTGCGGCATTTGCGGCAAAAGACCGGACGGTTACGGTGACGACTGTTGCAACAAAGGTTCCGGTGCACGTTTTCTTATGATGTACGTACACGCTACAGAATATCAATCAAGTTTCATTAATAAAGAAAACTCTGAACTTTGTTATCAATTATTTGCAGGGCTGTCTGGATCATTTTCCTTCTGACAAGCATACTGATGATTATAACAGTTGTGCATATGGTTACTGGTGTTCTTACTGAACGAGCGATTTGTGAGCCACTTAAAAACCCTAATGACAATAGAATGTTCGAGCTTGTCGATGAATATATTCAAATCAAACGAGTTCTATATCCCAATCTTTCAAACGTTGATATAAATATGAGTCACATTCTGAAGTAAGAATAAATTGACAGTTTTAATAATTTATCCCAATTTTACTTAATTCTGACATTCAAATTTTGTTTCCAGTTCTTGCCACAGAAATGAAACGTTATTTAAGGTTCTTAAGTTGGAATATGTAATCGATATTGAATCATTGAAAGGCTATATTGAACGATACGATATTAATCAAACGATTCATCAATTAGAACAAAAAATTAACTTGTCACATCAATACCGAATCATAAGCGATGATGCGAGAAATAAACTTCAGCAACTCGCTCGAAGCGGATTAAGCGATATAAAGTTTTATCAATATACCGAAAATTTGAAAGATAATATTACAAGTATCAATCTCGAACATCTTGCAACTAGGCTACGAGATTTAGCATTAAGACTTCCGAGCGGCCATGAAGAAGTAAAAGAAGATTTACTGAAAAATGCTTACGATCTTGAAGGCTATCATCATAATATTGTTATTCCCATGACTAATTTGAGCAACCAATTAAGCGATAGTGCTGCAGAATTGCAAGAACGTATTAAATTCAACTACACGTCTATGACAGAAGCTATTGATACTTTGATTACAGAAGTTGACAAAGCTCAAGAATTCATTACTGAAAAAGGTCCAGATCATGTTCGAATGGTAACTACCTTTTTTTATGTCCCGCGAACGAAATTGAAAAAAAAATTTTTTATTTGTTCTCATACTATTTTTAATTGTTATTTATTTACAGCTTGCGGCAGAATTTGGAAAAGCATTTATTCATCAAGTCAATAGCTACCTCGATTATGTGATAAGTAACATTGTTAATAAAGTTGGTAAATGTGGACCGATGTCAACTGCTTATAACGCAACGATTGTTTCTGGTTGTAATAAAATTTTGAACCCTTTCGTAAGTTTTATTTATTAAATATTTAAAAACATTAAATAGAGGTTAATTTTTCATCAATATACATAAAAAATATTTTTGTCAATAGAATGGATTTTGGGCAAGTGTTGGATGGTGTTTGATCTGTTTTATCCCAACAATAGTTCTTTGCGTAAAATTAAGTGCTTTGTACCAGAAGTCAGATCCGTATCCAGGTCCATTAGTAGAGGCGTAAGTATTTTCTCTCAATCATTTTTCTTCTTTCCCAAATACAATTTTTTCTACAACACTGAAATTGGCTTAAAATTAACTTTCAATTTCCTTTTAGTTTCATGCACTTATTTCTATAAAACTTTTCGATAAATCTATTGGTCATTTTCGTAACAAGTGCGTAAACTTGAACTTCACGCAAGAGTAGCGATCGTCACGCACTGGCGAAGCCGGTACGATTGAGTTACGATCACGCTAGTTTGTGAAGCTTTATATACGTGTTACGAATATTATTCTTTGTAATAGTATGCATAAAGTACAATTTTACAAATCGTTCTTAGTGCTGTTTGGAAGATTTTCAACTTTACTAAAAGCGATGCGATGCGCATACTTCACGCATATTAATTCAAAAAAAGAATTAGCTCACTAATTGTACGTTTTCAATACATCTAAATCTGAAAAAGCGTAGAAAACTATTCTCAAAAATATTACCTACTTTAAGCAATTAAAATTTCGAATTTTTTTATTTCTATAAAGTT
>JAWWEM010000001.1:2534774-2551854 GCA_035582935.1 Ormyrus thymus
CCGTCGACCGGGACCAGAGGGTCGTGGCCTCGCCCTCCGAGAAGCAGAGCTCGTAGGTCCCCTGGAAAACGTCCCCGGTCACCTGGAAGCCGACCTCCACCAGGGCGTTGCTCGCGCCGCAGGCGGCTGCGTCGACGCTCGTCCTCGTGGCGATGCTCGGCGAGCTCTTGGAGCAGACCGCCTGGTCGAATTGGTAGTGGAGCCTGGCGCCGGGGTCCGAGAAGGTCAGGCCCTCGAGGCACTCCGCGGTCCGGGGGTTCGAGCCCGCGGAGGACTTTTTGAGGAGCAGCTCGCCGCCCGGGCAGTACAGCTGCCGACGAGAGGCGGAGGGGAAGGTCAGCTGGCTGGAGGTGGAGGTGTTCGGGTAGATTACGGAGTAGTGCGGGTCGAGGATCAGCGGAGAGGCGGATACGTAGTCCTTCTTTAGGTTGATCGTGCACTGAGAATCTGTGGGGTATCGTTTGCGAGGTTTTAGTGCACAGCGTCGTTTTTTCTACAACGAGCTGTTTACTCTAGAAGTACTGCTTGTATAGTCGTTGAATTATTTTATTTTTTGAACGAGAAGTCGAAAGAGTTTTCTGAAGATAAAATACGTAATTGATCGAAATATATTTTTCGAGTTATTTTTCTGTCGATTTCAATTTATTATATATTTATAATTATAAATTTGTATAAATATTCAAAATTATATATATTACAAATTTTAAATGCAGTTGAAATGCTTGCAGTAATCTATTAATTAATTTTTACAATAAATAATTAAAAGGATTTTAGAATCTACGTTTATTTTTTTATTATTAACTGTTTAAAGAGGTCATAAAATCGCCGGTCACAGAATATAATCGAGTGCTCGTTAAATGTGCATTGTTATCTAACTACAGAATACTATCTAAAAGAATTACGTTAAAGTTTCCTATTCCTGTAGCCGATATTCTTGAAAAAATTAACCTCACTTTTTGCGATTAATATCATTTTTTATTACAGGATTAATGCCTTTTTATTTTTAATGAACCAAAAAAAAAAACATTTTCTCACGGTTAACGTAGTTTTTTAAAAATAAAACCTATTTTTATAATGAAGCATCAAATCTGTACACTACATATCTTACGTTCACAGTACATTTGATCATACAACGTAATATATACAATTTTCAGACATTTTATCATAGCTAATTCTCACCAGCGGCTTAATTAACTATTTCCTCCTTATCATCCCCGACCCAAATGAAAGCTCTTACAAATCGATTTACGTAAACAATGGATCCGCCAACGAAATCCGCAGCAACACCCCGCTATATACACTCGCATTCATTCAACCTCAAATCCGTAGCTTCTCCCGGCCGATATCTCGCGTACAATGAAACCATTACGCAAAAGGCGTCCCATTATCGATCCGAAAGCCGCCGATAAACCTCTCGAGAGAAAAACTTATCGAGGCGCGCAAATGATGTAACTCCAACTTACGGACTCGGGGCGCGCAGCAGCCCATCAGCAGGCCGATTAGGCCAATTGCGACACTCCTCCGCGACGCGGCCATCTTGAGCGTCCGCGCGACAATGAAGCGCACTCGCGATCGCTCCGACCGCCTGGATCGTAAGCTCCGCCGCGGCTGCTTTACGCGCGACTGCAGCGGTCGTTTCCGGGAAAACGGCGTGCAGTTTGAGGTGAATCTGAGGGATGTGGCGAGGAGCCGCGGGTCGAGGTCGAAGGTCGATGCGAGCGATTGCGACGAGGGGGGAGTAATTGAGTGCTTTTCTTGAAAGAGATCGTATAATCTTTATTAGAGGTTGATGAAGCGGGAGCTTGGCTTTTACTTAGGCTTTCGATGGATGAGAAATTTGTTTTAGTTATTTGGGTATCATTTAATCAGCTAGATGGACGAGTAAAAACTGTATTTAAGGTATGATTGACCTCAAGGTCGCGAAACTTTAGAAAATTTTCAAATTTTTCTAGTTGAATATGCAAACACTGCAGCTGTTTCCTCCTGATAATTTGAAATTTGATAAACTTCTTCTCGCACAAACTAGCTTTAAAACCAGCAAAACAAACATTGCACCAAAAACCTGCATCCACTTCACAATTTGACATATCAAGACCAAAGTTTCCCAGTAAACCTCAACACCTATAGTATCTAATTCCCCGCGCTACCGAAGCCCCAGCTTCCCGCCCGAAAAAGCTCCCCCGGTCGCCCAGCCCGACTCCGCGGAAAGCAATTTTCGACGTCGCGCGCCTCCTCGGAGAGTCGCGTCCTTTTACGGGCAGCGGAATGTCCACGGACTCGGGGCCCGAGCGCGCGGCTCTCGCTCGCTTTCTTTCTCGATGCGCCGCACGTGCGCCCCGGCGATTATGGCGCGGCGTGCGAATCGGCTCATCCGCGGCTTCTCGAGAGAGGCAGCTCCTCTGCTTTTTTTTTCGGACACCGTTCTGGGTCGGGTGTGGTTGCTTTATTGGACGGCGACGAGTGCGGGGCTTTGCGGACGCCACGCGAGGAGCGAAGGTTGCGCGTTGCTTTAACTTTGTATCGTTGAGATGTTAATTGAATTATAAATGAAGTACTAAAGATGCTTCTACAGAGACGGAGTAATTTTTGTTATTCGCCGTCTTTTGACCTTGTTCGATCGATGTTGAAAGATAATTTTATAATTCTGCAAACAATTTAATGAGCACAACTATATTTTTTGCATACTCTGACATTTCGATAAAAAGCCATACGACAATAAATTACGTCCTTTTCTCTTTCCAACCCAGCAAACGTTTCTTCTTACCCCAAATCTAATCCCCAAACAAATGCCCGACTCTCCACTCCCCGCGCCTTACTCCCGACCTAAAAAACGAAGCTCCGCTCGTCCCGAGCATCGCCAAGCGGCGCATGACTCACTTCGCGAGTAAGTAACTCCGTCGAGTAAGCGGGTCTTTCACCCTGCCGAAGTGTATACCGCGGCAGTCCCGCAAGTCGGCTGCGGCTGCGGCGGCGGCGGCGCGGCAGCCTCTCCGCTCCTCGTCTCTCGGCATCTCTGAGATTTAATCCCTCCCACTTGGAGAGCGCGCGCGACTCCCTCCGCGCCGCGGACAGAAATAGGAGGAAAGATAGGAGAGAAGGAGCCGTGGGCGAGGAACGAGAGAGAGCGAGCAAGAGAGAGAGAGAGAGGGGAGATCGCAGCGTTTCAGGAAATGCTGAGGAGCTTCGATGCGGGAAATTCGGTGTGGGAATCGAGGATCTCTGATGGATATTTGATGGAGAAATTCGTGGTTTGAACAAGTATTTTTTGTGATTTATAGTTGTAAATTAAATAAGAATTTGGTAATTAATAAGCAAGAACTTGATTAGTAATTGATTATAAACATTTTACTTGTCAACGCCAATTGTTTTATAAAAATCAAACTCATTTAAAATAAGAATGTAAAAAACAAGCTTTCTTAATTTTAATCTAAATAGCTAATATGATTCAAAAAAAAAAACCATAAAAAGCGATTTTTCCAAATCTTAAACCAGCCGAAAGCAGCTAATCAATCCCAAAACAGTCGACTCTTCAAAGGGCAATTCACACGCACGACGACCAAACAACAGCGCGAGCCGCGGCCCTTTAACTCTCTAGCAGCTCCTCGCCTCGGCGAGCAGAGCCTCCCATAATAACGCCCGCGCCTAAAAATCCAGCTTCGCCCGAGAGCCTCGGAGCTCTCGACTCCACTCCCTCTCTCCCTCCTCTCTCTCTCTCTCTCTGTCTCTGTCCGCTCTCCGCGTCGCAGCAGCAGCAGCAGCGACGGCGACTCGACTGCGGCGGCGGCGGCGGCAGTGTGTGTGCGCCTCGTCGACTGGATGCTGGTCTGAAGCGGCGTCGCTGCGTTTTTTGTGCTTAGGGTGAGAGAGAGAGAGAGAGAGAGAGGCGACGCCAGTGCACGCCGCGGCTGCTCCTGCTCGGACTCGGTGCGCGCAGGTACACCGCGGGCTGATACATCGCAACGAGTGCTGTGACGGTTCTCTGTGCACGGGTTTTTCTTCCGGCGGTCGCGGCAGGCCGCGAAAGTCGACCGGCGGCGATCTCGATTCGGGCTCGCCGCGAGAGGCCTTTGCCGAGGCGGGGATACTCGGAGCTCGCTCTCGAGACTGCGGGGTTCGGTTGAGGTTGAGCCCGGAGGCGAGAGCGACCGATTTTTTGACCCTTCTCGGAGAGGCTCCGTTCTGTGGCGGTGGAGTATGTATTGTATTTTGGCAGGTTTCGCGGGCGGACGCTTGGATGAAGTAAGTTTTGGGACGGCTTGTTTGAGGAGATTGTTATAGTTTTGGGAAATTTTTGGTTTGCTAAGGTGTGAGGATTCAATAATAAAACTAAATTTTAAAAAACTAAATTGGATTTTTGTACAGATAATTGCCTTTCTTGGTACGAAAATCGGTCACCAATGCACATTTTCTAAATTATAGTTCCTTCTGCTTACAAATTCGAAAATGAGTTTTTTAATTGGGATTATTTGGTTTTTTAACTTACTAAAGAACGTCGTTTTAAAAGTAGGTAGAAAAGAGATTTTAAAATAAAAATTCCTTCGAACTAAAAGAAATTATCCCATCGAAAAACAAAAACACAATTCGCGCAAGAATCTCATCTCTCTTCTTTTGAAAGCATTCCCGCACAACCGATCGCCCTTCCACATAATTACTCTTTCTCTCTCTCTCTTTCTCTCTCGTAAAACCTCCATTCAAAGCAGCCTCGACGGCTCATATCCTCTTACGGCCCGTTTAAAAGCAAAGTTCGAGGAAGCGGCCCGCCGCGAGGAAACATCTGTGCCGCCTGATTTTTCAGGTAGCGCCGGGCTGCTCCCTCCTACTCTCCGAGACGAGTTATTTTCGAGCGCGGGAAAGCCACGTGCTGGAAAAGTGCCGTTCGAGCGCACGCACGGAGGAGAGGAGCGCCGTCGTCTCATTAGGGCCTCTTGCTTTCGAAACTTTTTCGGGAGATTGGATTTTATTTGGGAGCGGAGGAGGTGCCGGGTGCTTTGTACTGGTCGAGAATCTTGTTCGAACACTTCCTCCAAGGAATTGTCGAAGACTGTACTCGTTACTCCAACGATCGCGAAAATGCATTTAAAGAAAGGCGTCGGGTTACGAGATGGGGAGGGACTGCGACGTTATTTAATAAACTGCACGCTTCGTCCGTCCGTCAAAAGGATAAAATCACGTTTTCATAATAATTACGCAATCCTTCAGGGAGGGAGTGCATAATAGTCTCGAGTGTATCTTTATTGAAAGTTTGTGTATACATATTCGCTGCAGATGTGCAAGCATACAGTTCTGTTTAGACTTGACAAATGAATCACCGTTACGGGGCTAAAGTTTCGACTTAAATATCATCGAAAGCCGCTCGTAGATATAAAATTCAAATGTTTTACGCCAAAGTTCAACATTGAAATGGGGTTTCGCTTGAAATCCAAATCGCGCGGCGCAGCTTGGTTTTACAAAATGAAACGTTCGAAGGAAAGATTTCGCGGAATAGTGCGCTCCAAATATCTAATTACGCCTTTTGTCTGCCGCAGATAATGGAGTGGAGAGGCTGAGCGCACAAAAATTCAGCAACGAGGTAAACGCACAGGAAGAGCCCCAAGATGAAGCGGAAACTCGTAGGCCTCAACGTTTTCATCGGCATCCTGCTGTTTTATTTAACAGGTACATTTTCATTTGTCGAACAAAGCCGACCGTAAATTCGAGGGGATTGCAAGATTAATCAAAAACATTGCCTATTTCAAAGTTGATATGGACGAAAACGGGGATTCTATATAAAGCCGAGTAACCGATAACATCCCCGATCAATCTTAATTTTTAAATTGATGTTGACTCTTAATTCCTTGATAACCCACTTTAAAGTTTTAAAGAGATTATTGCAGAATCCAGCTCTTACAGTTGAAACTCGAGTCTTTTAATAAAATTAGCCGCCGATTTAATCACGCGAAAGCGATACCTTACGTTATTTCGCAATGAAATGCTATTAAATACCAAAGCGCGCGCAAGCCGAAGTACCGCGCCAGAAGAAATCGGTACGAAACACGGCAGAGAAGCACTTGCCGGCAAAATTTTGAAAATTCGAAAAGCGCATTCCGCGTCAGCTAAAAAGGGGCCCGCGCTCGAGCTAAAATTCGCACCGTCGCGACTTTGTATCAATCCCCCGGATGAAATTACGCCGCGAAACAGAACACTCCGCAGAAAACTAAATAGCGAGTCGTCTCGGCCGATTGGTCGGGAATGTCATAATGCATGTTCTATACCTCGGTGACTCCTTTTTTTTCCTGGAGAACAAAGGTAAGCTCGAAAGAAACTTACGAGCTTTGCAAAATTGTCAGAGCACAGCGGTCTTGTGCGTACTGAAATGCGGGAAAATTATACGGTCGGAGTAGATTGTAGTGTGACCGAGTGCTGGCGATAAGGGAAGCATGGTGTTATCTGTTAAAAAGCTCGTAATAGTTTCTTTGAAAATGTGTTCATGGTTTGGAAGCAAAAATTAAATGAAATGTATTATAGTTGCTTATTACATATTTAAAAAACTTGTAAATTTCAAGTAAACGGAAAATTAATAACATTACAGTTACTAAATAACATTCAATTATTTCGCTTCATCTGCGTCAAATAAGTACAACATATAGAATTAGGAATTGAAATAAAAATATTAATCTAATCTTGTTAATACTCGATCAACGAAAATCCAATCCCAATTCCTCGCCCTTCAAACTTCAATGATCGCCCTCAGTCCGAAGTCTCTCCGAACCCCGCCAGACGACCGCCCTTCCTCAAAAAGCGCTCTCCCGTTCCGAATTCTCGGCTCGGCGCCGGAGCAGCTAAGTGGAGCAGCGGGTTTCGCCTCTGTAATTTCGGAGTTTTCGGGTCGAGAGGAAGGCGGGCTCGGGGTCGGTCGGGGTCAGCCGCGACGCTTCGTATCTAATCGGGCCGGATGAGAAAGACAGAGAGACGTGACTCTCGGCGACAAGGCGAGAGAAAAAAAGGGAGAAAAAAGCGACTGTACACCGGACTCGCTGGAAATTGTGCTCGGCTTGGGTGAAACTTGCGGTTTACAGAGGGATCCCTGCTGTTTTTTTTTCTTTTAAATTGAAAAGTTTTAGTAAATATTATGTTTAAAAATTTGGAATTCAATAATTTTAAGTTTTTGACTGTATAAGTTATTGTTTATTGTTTACCTCTATTGTTTGGTGTTGTAACTTAGTAAATTAAATAATCTAAGGAATTATTAGTTAAAGAATAAAAAATCTGAATTCATTCATACATAAATAAACCAAGCCGAAGTTGCATCCACACTGAGAGAAAAGTTTAGTAAAAGTTACCATACTGCCTAGTAAGACCACTACAGACTGTCAACACCAAAAAAATTACCATACTTTATACGAAAATTTCTTATAAAGTATAGTCATTTTTTGGGTTTGACATTGTTTGGTGGCTTCACTAGACAGTATGGTAGTTTTTACAAGATTATTTATAATTTTTACTACATTTCTTTTCTCAGCGTGCAAGTTTATCTAATAAGCTATACATAAACCATCCAACAGCGAATTTCAAAATTCAGATCGACCCAAATCCCCAAAGCCACTCGTCTCCATTGATACTCGCTCCGCGCCTCAGCAGCCGAGCGAGCGATATTACATAGTCTCGAGTTTTTACCCGAACGCCGGCCGCTCAAAGATATACCGCGCTCAAAGATTCTCGTAAACATCCGCCAGCTCTGTCCCCCGCTGATAATCTGTCCCGACTACGGCACGGAGGCCCGATAAGGCTTTTCTCCGAAAAATCGACGCTCTCTCTCTCTCTCTCTCTCTCTCCCTTCGGCCGTTCGCGCGTCGTAATAACAGCGCGTCCTTTGATCGCCGGCGGAACGATGAATGAGATCGATGATGTCGGCCGCGGAGTGGATTCTCGCTGGGGTTCATTCGATTAGCTGAATTGAGAGGGCGATTATTCGGTTATGTAAATGCTCGGGCTTGGGTAATTGACGGAGATTCTGCAATAGGATGATGCGTTCTTTTAGAGAGAGTTTCTTAATTATTTTTACTGATATTGAGTGATTGTTGAGTAATTTAGCGTCTTTTCTTATTTTTTAGCAAGTTCCAATCCTGCAACAGCAGCTCAGGAGTATGATAGAAATTCACAAAGGGGTGAGGATTTAAAGTATTATTTGTGTATTTTTTTTGCCGTCACTTAAATTTGATTTTTTCAATTTTTTTAAACAAAAATGTTATGATACTTTTCAAAACACGTTTTTCTCACGGTATATAATTTAAATTATTGTACACGGATACAAGAACAATATTATTTTCAATTATTCTCGGATTCTTTTAAACTAACATAAAAGATATAAAATATCTCCAAATGGAAACTCCAGTAAAGATAATGAAACAGTTTGTTCTAAGAATGTGAAGCCAAACTCGGATGTTATAGGGCCAATAAACGTCCAAAGAGGGGACATTACGGGCACAGAGGGCCCAAACGTAAGATCTGACTGGTCGTGGCTCAATGTTCTGAGGCCGAAAGGTAGTCATAAAGACCCAAAGTGTAAAGCAAAATCGCGTCACACCGTTGCATCCATCATTTGCACAATAAACTTTAATTCGAATAATCGCATGTGTGACGGTTCAGGTTGGGAATGAAAGATATATGGCACCTGCACTTACACTCTGGAGTTTGGTGCACTTAATAACGATCTTAGTACGACACAATCATTGGTAAAAATCTTGACGAGTTCAAATCAGTTCTTAATACTGGAACAGCTGATTAATTCATCCCAAAAACTCGTCAGTTTTCTACTAAACCTAAAAACACAAACCTAAAAACCTAAACATTAATATTTATTGTGACGATCACGTTAGTTTCGTACGCGAGACGAGTACATCCATGTGAGCAAGGTTCCTGCTACCCAGCGACGGGTAACCTGCTGATCGGACGCACGAAGAACCTGCACGCGACCTCGACCTGCGGCCAACACGGCAAGGAGCGGTACTGCATCGTGTCCCACTTGAAAGACCGGAAGAAGTGCTTCTTCTGCGATGCCTCTAATCCTCGCCTGCAGCACAACATCGAAAACATTGTCAGCACGTGAGTCTTCATACCTACAACGATCCACCCCGCATATTCAAAGATGGCCAATTACGCAGACTGATTTTTTGCGCATTGCAGGACGCCGCACAGGACGTGGTGGCAGGCGGAGAACGGGGTGGAGTTCGTCTCGATCCGGTTTGACTTGAACGCCGAGTTCCACTTTACTCATTTGCTCATGCAGAGTCCGACGTTCAGACCCGCTGCCATGCTGATCGAACGATCCTACGACTTTGGCAAAACCTGGCAGGTTTACCGGTATTTTGCCTACGACTGCGCGAATTCGTTCCCCGGAGTACCGACCCATCCACCGCAGAACCTCACCGACGTCATTTGCGAGTCGAGGTACTCTAGCGTCGAACCGTCTACCGATGGTGAGATCATATTTAGGTGAGTGACATGTGAATATTCTTTTCGAACGGGTAGAAATAGTTGTTTGAGATTAACTTAATATTTTAATGAGGCATTTGTCTTTAATGCAGTCCGCTGGAGTTTGTTAACAATACGTAAGCTTTTATAAAATTAAATTCTCATGAATTCAGATTCCTATCTGTAGTAGCAGTTTTTTTTATTTTCTGTAATATTTTTAAGGGTAGTTTCTGTTTTATTGTAAATATTTAGAAGTTCTTAAATATAGATTTTATTTGTTTCAAACTAAAATGATACTTTTATTCAATAGAGTACTTCCAAGCAACGTCCACATCGACAACCCCTACTCTAAGGAGGTGCAAAACCTCCTGAAAATAACAAACCTCCGAATCAATTTCACTCGTCTGCACACCTTGGGCGACGACCTGCTCGACAATCGCCACGAGATCCGCGAGAAGTACTTCTACGGTATCAAGGACATGGTTATCCGCGGCTCGTGCTCCTGCTACGGTCACGCTTCGCGCTGTCTGCCGCTGGAGGGCGAGGAGGACGAGGAAGAGATGGTGCACGGCAGGTGCGAATGCACTCACAATACCACCGGCAGCAACTGCGAGAAGTGCGAGAGCTTCTACAACGACCTGCCCTGGAAGCCCGCCGTCGGCAAGCAGACCAACGCCTGCCGCCGCTGTAACTGCAACGACCACGCGACCAGCTGCCACTTTGACGAAGCCGTGTACGAGAGGAGCGGAAGAGTCTCCGGCGGTGTTTGCGACGATTGCCAGCACAATACCAGGGGTCAGAACTGCGAGCTTTGCAAGCCGTTCTTCTATCATGATCCTTCCAGGGATATTACCGATCCGTACGCTTGTCAACGTAAGTTTCAATCGCATTGGTTTACAGGACGATAGATTAATCGAGTTTAATCGGAATTGCAGCGTGTGATTGCGACCCACATGGGTCGTTGGACGATGGCATCTGCGACTCCCGAACTGATCCTCTGAGCGGTGACGAGGCTGGACGTTGCCATTGCAAAACTAACGTGGAAGGTAGACGGTGTGACCGTTGTAAAAACGGATTTTGGAACTTCGTCGTCGACAATCCCGATGGCTGTCAAGGTAATTTCCTTAGCTTAATGTTTTACCTGGCCTTCTACATCCTTTGACTTGAACAACCCTTTAATTTCAGCATGTACCTGCAACATCCTGGGTACGATCGGTAACCAGGGCTGCAATATGGTAACGGGCGAGTGTACTTGCAAGCGCTACGTGACCGGACACAATTGCGATCAGTGTTTGCCGGAATACTGGGGCTTATCAGAAGAGCATGAAGGCTGCAAGCCCTGCGACTGCGACCTTGGCGGCTCTTACAACAACAGCTGCAACGTCGAGACAGGCCAGTGCTACTGTCGACCCTACGTAACTGGTAGATCCTGTGGTCATTCTGAACAGAGCTACTACACCGGGGCCATCGACTTGACGTACGAGGCTGAAGATGCCAGGGGGGCCGTGAGTGCAGAATTTATCTGTTAATCTGGATGTTTAGCTATGAGTACAATTTTCTAAAGGTACAATTATTTTATAGAATTGCCAACTCGTGATCCGCGAACCGTACAGAGATGGTCGCAACAGCACATGGACTGGCATTGGCTTCCAGCAGGTTAACGAAGGATCCGTTTTGAACTTCACAGTAGACAACATTCATCGATCAATGTGGTACGACATCGACGTGCTTTACGAGTCAAGACTACCAGGCGTGTGGGAAAATGTGCAGCTCATCGTCGAACGCGATGGTCCGGTAGATCCCTACGGTCCTTGTGCAGCCGATTGGAGACCTGATATGGACCGATTGTGGGTCCAATTGCCACCAAATCAGAGGAGTGCTACGGCTTCGCCACCCGTCTGCCTCGAGTCCGGAAAAACTTACACGGTTATACTCGAGGTCAGGAGGTACGGACCTCAAGACTCACCTACGGCGTCCATCCTCATCGATGCGGTAAGTACTGATCGTTGAAAAAGTTCTTTTCGTAGAAAACTGATTTTCATGGTTTTCATATCGATTTCAGATAAGAATAAGCCCCAGAATGGACTCGATTCCCTTCTTCAATGGACCTATAGGAGAGATTCGGAAGCACGAGTACGAACGGTTCCGTTGCCGAGAGTTTACTAATAATGTCAACGACTATTACAGCACGTACGAGAATCGAACTGACATCTGCAGCAAGTACAAAAACAGCATCGGTCTCTACATCCACGAGGGAGCATACCGTAATAGACTTCTCATTTTCAAAAGAATCTTCTCTGGTCAACAGATTGCGCTGTAATCCTTAAATATTTCAGCTTGTGAATGTAATCCAACGGGATCCTACAGTTTGATCTGCAAGGATTACGGTGGCAGCTGCCAGTGTAAACCAAACGTGGTCGGACGCCGCTGCGATCGCTGCGCTCCAGGAACTTACGGTTTTGGACCGGAGGGCTGCATTCCTTGCGATTGCGACGGTACCGGAGCTTTGGACAATTTCTGCGACGTCGATACGGGCAGATGTAAGTGCCGACCGAACACCTACGGACGTACGTGCGGCGAGTGCGAGCCCGGCTTCTGGAACTTCCCTCATTGCCGCCGCTGCGAGTGTCACGGTCACGCTGATAAGTGTGACTCTAGGACCGGAGCCTGTGCCGACTGTAGGGACTCGACCACTGGACACAACTGCGAGAGGTGCATCGAAGCTTTCTACGGAGATCCTAGGATTGGAATTGACATTCCTTGCAGAGCTTGTCCCTGTCCAGGTAAACATTAACTTTTTAAAATAGATTTTTATTTTAAATCTAGGTATTTAACGCGAATTCCAAAACCAGAACAATGTCTAATCATCAAAAACCAATTGCAGGAACCTTGGAAAGTGGCCACGCTTATGCAGACAGTTGCTCTTTGGATCCATTCACTCAGGACGTCATATGCGAGTGTTACCAAGGCTATTCAGGTCCTCGCTGCGAGACTTGTGCAGAGAATTACTACGGCAACCCCGAGGTTCCCGGCGGCAAGTGCCAATCTTGTGAGTGCAACAACAACATCGACCCCAACCGTCCCGGCAACTGTGATCCTCAGACCGGCAGGTGCCTGCAGTGCCTCCACAATACCGACGGCTCCAACTGCCAGATTTGCAGAGCCGATTTCTACGGCAACGCCCTTCAGCAAAATTGCCAAGCCTGCCAGTGCAACATTCTCGGCACTGACGCCAGGGTTGGACCTTGCGACCACCGCACTGGTCAGTGTCCTTGCCTGCCTCACGTCATCGGGCAGCTTTGCGACACCTGCGAGGAGAACCACTGGAGAATCGCCAGCGGTGAAGGATGTGACCCTTGCGATTGCGACGTTGTCGGCAGTGTCTCTGAAAGGTTTGCAGTCCTTTACTCGTACAATTTTAAGTAGATTAATAAATTCAACTAACTTCAACTCTCTTGCAGCTGTAACCCGTACGACGGCATGTGCGAATGCAAACCAGGTTTCGGTGGTAGAAGATGTAACGAGTGCCAGGCTGACTACTGGGGTAATCCCAACGTTGAATGTCGTCCCTGCGACTGTGACGTCATTGGCTCCGCGAGCACTCAGTGCGACCGGGAAACGGGAGTTTGTAAATGTCACGAAGGTATTGGTGGCGAGAAGTGCGATCAGTGTGATCGCAGCTACATTGGCATCGCGCCCAGCTGTTCGCCTTGCGGCGAGTGCTTCGACAATTGGGACAACATTCTTGATGGTCTTAGAAATAAGACGCTGTACGTTATCGACGAAGCTTCCAACATTCAGAAAGTGGGAACGACTGGCATTTACAGTCAGGAGTTTGATGACATAGACGGTGCAATCGATCAGGTACAGTAAACTTGACTAATTACTCTTATTTGTCTCTTTTACTTGCAATTTACTTACAAACATTCAAATGTTTCCAGATCAAATCGATGATCGACAGCTCGTCAGTCAAAAATCAAGATCTTGAAGATCTCAACCACATGGCCGCGAACTTGGACAAGGACATTGACTCGTACTCCAACATTTTACAAGATCTGAACAATCAACTCGAAAACGTGACTCAAAGAGTGACCCTCGCCGACGCTGGTCTCAAACGCCTGAAGAACCGCACGGACGTTCTGCACGAAGGCGCTGTGGATCTACGAGAGAACGCCAACCGGCTTCAGGAGGCTAACGTGCAGGGAGCCCTGAACGTGACGCAACAGATGGCGGACCAGTCGAGACTCGCCGAGAAGACGGTGGCGGAAACCAACGGTATCTTGCAGGACGGCGAACGCTACAAAAAGAATACAGAGAACTTGCTGGCTAAGAATCGCGACAGCATCTCGGAGAATAGACAGAGGAGCGAAGAATCATTGGAGCGATTGAACGAGAAACTGGAATCATTGAAGGGAGGAATACCAGCTTTGAATCTGGACATGTGCGGCAAGAACACGTCGGATTGTAGCGACGTCTGCGGTGGCGCTGGTTGCGGATTCTGCGGTGGTCTGTCTTGTGACGCTGGAGCCTTGACCAAAGCTAGTCAAGCTTTAGATGTGGCCAAGGAACAATCTGCCAAGATCAAGAACCGCAAGGATGAAGCTGAACAATTGCTTCGAAATGTAAGTATATCAATTAATTGATCTTAAGTATAAAAGACGTACATACTATATATGATTTCTTTGCAGATGGTACGAATGAAGGACAATGCAGAGGAAGCTCGAGGCAACGCCCAGGAAGCCTTCGACTTGGCATCGACAGCTCGCAACCAATCTGACAAACTCATCAAGGACATCTCGGACGTGAATAAGAAGATCTGGGATCTTCTGAACGCCGAGCAGCCCACTCCAGCTGAGGTGCGAGATCTGGCAAAGGAGGTTCTGAGCAAGAACATCACCCTCACTCCGGACCAGATCAAGGGACTAGCCGACGAGATCGAGAAGATCGTGGGCTCGCTCAGCGACCCGGAAAAGATCTTGAACGAGACGTCCAACGATCGCAACCTGGCTAATGATCTGAGAAATCGGGCCAATTACACGAAGACCGTCGCTCAGGAAAAGGAGGTACTGGCCGGCAAAGTTTTGGACTTGTTGAGGGAGACGATGGAGTCGCAGAATAAAGCTAAAGACGCTATCGACAAAGCTGAGGCAGACATTCGGCTGTCCCAGACTGATCTGGATGACATCTCGATGATCACGAAAGAAGCCAAAAAGAAGGCCGACGACACCACGAACTCCGTCAATGACCTGGGTGAGTTTTCTTTCATCGCAGCTTCATTCGGCTCTCAAGATTCGTTTCCCTAAATCATTCTTAATAACCTTCCAGAAAAACGACTGATGCAACTGCAAACGGAGTCGGTGAAGAACGACTTTGTAATCAAGCAGGAGATCCAACAGCAGGCCAAGAGCACCGCCGAGGAGGTGAAACGACTGGTGGCCAACAAGGACCAGCTGAGCAAGGAATACAACGAGGTCGGCGACCTCCTCGACCAGCGAGCCAACAAGAGCAAGAACAACATCGTGAGGGCCAAGGAGCTCCTGCGAAGGGCGTCCGAGCTGACGGCCGACACGCAGAGCAAGTTCAAGGACCTCGAGGGCATGGACAGCGTCTACAAGGACAACGACAAGACGCTGCGCGAGCTCATGAGCGAGGTCGACTCGCTGAACAAGGAGATGGACATGCAGCTCGCCGAGTTCGAGGCCAAGTCCCAGGGGTACAGGCAGTGCCAGTCGTAATTCGCTCGCGGCGGACTTGTTTTCTTGAGGTTACCTGGTGGAAGCGGGGATGTTTCGTTTCAAACCAAAGATCGTGGCACCGATTTCGGGGGGGATGTTTCAAGTACTTACGGGGTTATTCCTACTGAAATTCTAGCTGATGAAAAGTCATTTGTATTGGGGCGGTAGAGAAAATTTGTTTTCCACCAGGTAGTGTTCCTGAGTTAGTGTGGATCTGCACTGATCTTTTTCAATTTACTTCCGAATCAAAGCCAGTCGCGCGCAAGTTCTTGTTGATTCGGTGCAGTCGTTCTTCCGGTACTTACTTGTAAAATAATTCGACTTCTCGACGGGAGTTTTTTCTTAACCTCCATGCATTTTTCACGCGTTTTTTTTATACTTTTTTATGTACACAGTTTTTAGAGCCATCAAGTTCGATAATCAAAGTAACATATCGAGATATGCGAAAGTTCGAAGGGAAAATTGAATAAAGCTGAAGATTCGTTATTCTTTCTCGGCGATTCTTCTATACAAGTGCCATAAAATGACGGAGGAAATTTATATTCTAATGACGGAATCGCAAAAAAGAGGCAAAAAGAAAAAAAAAACACTTTTAGCATACGAGGCTGTAAATATACGGTTAAAAGCAATCTCGTGTTTTTTATATCCTCATCGAATTCAATACAATTTTTTAGCGGTAATAAAGTAGATTTATAAAGTACAAGTTTAAAGAAATGAAAATGCGTTTACACGTTAGTTATATTATACATATAAAAAAATTCAGATTATAAAGCTTGAGTTCAAGAATAATTAGTTTTTACGCTGTTTGAAGATTAACATAAATTAGATTTTATAGCTCTTTATATCAGGACCAAAGTTTTATATAACACACCGTAGCGAAGGTTTATATACATATCCGCAAGACTTAGACGGTAAAAAAAACTGCAAGAGCAAAAAGAAAATTTACTTCGATCGTGTCTTCGACCTTTAGGAATTAAGGGATGAAAAGTTGCAATAATATTGTAATGTGCTTAAACCAAAAGTTTTAAATTTTTATCTATTTAATACTTTGTTATACGAATGTATGCTTAATAAGAATATATTGTATAGGAAATATATAAAATAAATTAGTTAATAAAAACTGTATATTAACGAGTAGCTTTATTCTAACTTGTAACCTTTCTTGTTATATTTTGCACTGAAAAGCTTCCGCAGTTATTATGAAAATCTTTTTTTTTTTGTTTTTTGAAAAAAATAATATTTATACATATATAATTACTTCTAATTTTATCTAAAAATTTTAAACTGAAATTCAACTATTCTTGAAAATGTCAAAGCGCAGTCCAGCCCCTTTACATGAACTTTTCCCACAAAAATACATACCCATATTTCTCTCTCCAAAACCGCCTCCTCCCGACATCCCAACCACCTCCTATCTCCGCAAGCGATACTTGCAGACGCAGCGCATTCAGTCCTTATCAGCCTCCCTTCAGAGAAGAAGCCTCGCTCGGGCGCCTGACAAAAGACGCGCCGTCATCGGACGCTCGGAGGGACGATAAACGGGCGATATCTCTCCCGGCGCATGTGCCGAGCACCTGCGGCCCTTCTCCGCTCCGGAGCCTGTTTGTTTGCCGAAGCAGACCGGGAGTTAATGCGATTTGGGCGAAGCCCAAGGCGGTGTATATAATTTAAGCTCGGATTCGGTCGCTCGTTTTAAGGGCGCCTCCGTTTGCTTCGCTTCGGACGCTTGGCGCTCGGGAGGGGAATGTATTTTCAAAGTCGGGTGAACTCGGGCTTTAAATAAGTGCTAGGTGTATTTTGGAGAGTTTCTCTGTCCTTTAATTTCCTTTTGTATCATTGAGCTACCGTTTATGAAAATCAAGAGGCAGACGTAGAGATTTAAAATTAAAAATAAA
>JAWWEM010000001.1:2551954-2575938 GCA_035582935.1 Ormyrus thymus
TAATTTCCTTTTGTATCATTGAGCTACCGTTTATGAAAATCAAGAGGCAGACGTAGAGATTTAAAATTAAAAATAAACGGTTGTAATTTTTAATTAAATAGGTTGTTATGGCAATCTTATAATTGTTTTAAATCTCTTGTTCTTTATATCTCGATTAGGATTTTTCTTATTAAATCTTTTTTCTATATTTTCCACATTTTAAATTTTAAAATGTAGAATTAATTAATTATTTGAAATTATATTAGTTTTTTTCATTCATTATAATTAGTAATTAAAATTTACTTTTAGTCGGCTTTCGATTATCTTTTATTTTATACTTAAATTCCTATATTAGATAAACTATTAAACTGACTATTTTATACTTCTAGTAGACCCATGATCAAATTGAGTTAATCTTCTACCATACTCGAACCTTCAGAAGAACTAAAAGAACCTCGAATAAAAGCCAAGCTGCATAAAAAATCTCCAAAAAGCAGCGTACAATCCTCAAAACAAAAGCGCATTCACGCGCCGCGCTCCGCTCCGTTTTTTCTTTTTCTCCAAGCATCTGCATCTGCGCCAAACGCTCTCGCTATCAAACCGCAATCACGTCGCAGCCTCCCTCCGCCCCTCGACACCTCCGACTGTCGTCGCCGCTGCTGAAAGAAACGAAAAAAAAGAAAAAACGAACGTTACTCGCCGCGCACAATGACCCGGAAGTCGCGATTTTTCGCGAGCGCCGAGGGCGCCGATCACAAAAGCGTCGCGCGCTCTTTTCCCATCGCCGAGTATATACAGTCCCTTAACTCGGAACTGCAAGGGCCGCCCGCCGAGAGCCGCATAATGCCGAGCTCTGTGCGCGCGCACAATGACGGCATTCACGGGGCAGTGGCTGCCAGCCGTTCGGCCGCCGAGTTTTTTTATTCGCCCGAGTTTGGATGTGTTTAGGTGGCGGGTTTGGGAGAGTTGACAGGGCGACTTTTTGTTTTGGGGAATTAGGAGATTTCGGGGCGACGGACGGGTTTCTAATTTGTTTTTAATATGGGCTTTTATGCTCGAACGGGTGGATGTTAGTTTATTTTTGCGAGAACGAAAAATCATGTCACGTGATTGGCGGAAATTAAGCTTGGGCTCAATTACAGGATTGAAAATTTTAAAACAAGCAAAAATGATAAAGTCGTTTAATTTTTAATACTAAAAGCTCATAATCTGCAAGATAAATAAAATTTAAATGTTATTTAGAAAGTTTATCAAGTTTTAAATTAGGTTAATTTGATGGATGATATAAATGGAATGTAAAAAAATCTTATAAAGCAATACTTCTTCGTTTGACGGTATTTTTATCTGAGATTTCATAAAACTTTTTTGGTAATAAACTTTTTTTTAATCGGCAACTGTAATAAAACCGTGAGTAATATCTTCGGCTTATTTACCGTGTCTTTAAAGTGATCTCTAGAATTGATAATTACTTTATGAAAATTAAGCTTAAGCAACATTTTTATTTATTACGAATTTGAACACCTTGCAATGGTTTTGTCCTTAATTTTCCCCCAACTTTCAGACTCGTTTATTTTCAATAGAACGCCTTTAAAGCTCGTATCAAGAAATGCTACGAAAACAAACGACCCTCCATCGACGTGCAGTCGAGAGACGCCGCGGAAGTTAGACCTATATTTACAGCTGCGACATTAGTCCGTGAAATTTGTATACGAATCGGTATTACACAACGCCGTAATAAATTACCGACGCCTGAACGCAGCTAAATGCCCGTCCACATGTTAAAAAGGCGCGCATCCCCGCATTCCTTTTATCGACCCGCGTAACAATGAAAATTTCCATGGAAACCCGTCCTTCGAATTTCTTTCAAATTCGTTCTCGATGTCCGCTGCTTTTATGTAAGCCAACACGATTCATTTTAAAGCCACACAAGTATGAGGAGAATAATTGAATTTCTTTTAAAGGAGTAGATATCTAAACCAGTTAAAGACTATGCAGCAGACTTCAAATTTTCTTAAAAATCAAGTAGAGTGCATTTAAAAAAAACCCCGAAAACTCAACTTTCCCAAATCACTCACCGTCGTTCCTCGAACCAATTTCCCCGCAGAACGCAGTCGCGCGTCAGAAATCGGCCTGAAAGCGCGCGAGCCGCGCCGACCGCGACCGGAACTCTCGCCGCAGAGCGCGGATTTTATAAATACACGGGCCGTTATCGCGGCCGGCGAAGTGGGTAAAAAGAAAAAAAAAATGAAAAAAACTCGGTACGCGCGGCGTATTATCGCGAAGAAAAGGCGCGACGCTCGTTCTGTACGTCGAGGCGATAAGGGCAGCCGACGACGCCGCGCGCCTTTTTCTGCGACCGATTCGATTGATAGGCGTTTTTCGAGGAAGGGGAAGTTGGGTTTTTTTTCGATAAGGTGAGATTTTTGTGTCGCGAGACCGTCGTGGGGAAGTAGCCGGGCGAAATAAAGAAAATCAGTTATTTTAGCAATGACTACGTGACGGATCGTTCTTATTTAAAAGGAGAAATATTATTTGATTTTACTTTTTGCAGAAATGTGAATATGCTTACAGCACTGCGGTTTTAATTAGCGCGTCTTTTTCGGAGAATTATCGCTAGTTGAGGTTGCTCACGCACGTAATAATGTCCTTTTCCTCCTTCTCGGCTTTTTTTAGGCTCGTCATTAACAATACACTTCCGGGGAGCCTTTAACGCGGAGAATTAATCAGCCTTCATTAAACGCGAAGCCGCTCGAGAAACCAAAGACAAGATGTATAATCCACCCGTAAGAAACTGCGCAGCCTCGCTCGCGAAGCCTCGCCGAGCGAATCGGCAGCTATTATACACGATCTCGAGCTTAAAAAGCCGTGGATTCGCGGATAAGTGGCTCCACTCAACGAAATCGAATAATGGGTCAGAAAGTCAAGCGGCGCGGTGACGCATTAATTGAACCTTTCGTGCGCCGAGAAGAAGAGCCGTCCATCTCTCTCTCTCTCTCGCCGCGTCCAGGGAAACTTTTCGAGGCGGAAGCGGCTAATTTTCTCGTATCTAATATACGTCAATTTAAATTGTAAATTGCGAGTTTTCAATTCCCGAACCGCCATCTGGGTGGTGTTTGCCCGGCGGCCATTTTTCCGTCCCCCTCGGGGGGGCGGGATCGAAGGCTCTCCCTTATTGGGAACGGGCGACGACGACCTTTGGATTAAGCTGTCCTCTTTGTAAATTCGCGCGAGGAAATCTGGAGGGTAATTGGGGCTTTTGACACGCGTCGATGGAGGTGTTGTATTGTATTGGGGGATTGGGCAGCTGATCGAAGGCTGGCTTTTTCAGGGTGATTTATTGGCTTTTGTAAATTGCTGTTTAATTGGTCACGCGATCGTACATTCTTTTCTGCCGTGACTTACGCAGAAAGAGCGGCGGGCTTTTTGTAAAGTTAACTCATATTAATTTAATTACGTAATGGTTGGTTTGTAATTTCTTCGTCCGTAGTTGTTAATACAAAAAGGTATTAAAAAAAATTTGAGATAAAATAGTTTTCTAAATTTGTTATAATAATTGTTTATAAAATACGGAAAATATTTTGCAAAAAATACCCAATATTGAAACATTTGCAATTCACTTTAACCGATCTTGAAACTATCATTGGCAATAATTCACTTAAATATGACTTCCTCAAAAAATTAGAAAATTAATTTTTGATCATTTATCTATGAGTTAGATAGAACAAATCGATTGTTTAAATATCCAACAGTGTAATAAAAGAAAGCGGCAAACAATTAGCAATCCATCTTTATTACGCGCAGCTCGCTGAAAGTTGTCAAAATGGGTAACCTCCCCTCGCATCGTCCCCCTCGGTAACAGGACATGACTCACGAGGAGCCTATATCGATTGGTCCTTTTCAATACAAACTCGCGAGACGCTCCGAGAGCGAGAGATGACGTCGTCCTTGGACCGCTTTTAAAGACTGCACGAATGGGATTCGTAGAAAACTGACTCGAAGCCTGCCTCGTGTCTTCTCCGGTGCTGCTCGAGCTGCGCCTGTCGACTGTTTCGGCGGCGGGAGCTAATTTGTCACCCGTAGAAAATTTTTATCGATCGTGGAACGCGCGAACGATACACATTTCAGTGGAGCCAATAAACAAAACCAGACATTCGGTCGCTCCGTCCAAAAAAAGAATTCCCCATCGAGAATAGAAGCTCCGCTTGCCATCAAGCGTACAGCGCATCCGAGACAATCATTCGCCAATGAGGCAAAACAAACGCCCGCAGCCTCGATAATAGCTCCCGAGAAAAAGCGAAGCTCGCCACGCATCCCCGACGGTCGAGACCGCGGCGAAAAGAGCGAGAGGCTTTCTCCCGTCGCGCGGTCAATATATTCGGACGCGCCCCCGGCGCGTCTGTTTTGTCGGCCGAAAATTGCGCCGGCCCGTGAAAGGGAGGGCCGCGGGGCCGAGTTCGTTCGGCGTGCGTTCGGGCACCGGGGAGGTAGGCAGTCCGAGCGCGATTCTCGGGGAGGCTGCAGATGGGTTTCGGAGAGTCGAGGGAGGAATAGAGGCGTAGGAAAAATTGGAGTATTTTGTTTTTTGAAGAAGAATTAACTAAAAGATCCTAAAATCTTATTTTTCAGCTGCAATTTAAATTGCTTGCTCTGTAAGCTGAAATTGGTGGAGCTGCACTTTTTGCTCAAGCGATAAATCGTCCACATAAAATACCCGTCACAAGCGACTATTCATACGTTACTAATCACAAGTGCCTATTCATTTACTTATATTAAGGCCCCGTTTCATTCCCTTGCACTTGTTCGCAAAATAGGTAAAAAATCTCAACGATTCGACCAACCAAACAATTTCAAAACCTCCAAACTCCCTCCAACAGAAGCCCGCCGAACTGTTCGCCAAGATAAACAAAAAAACTGAAGCCCACGCCGAACTCCCAAATCCTCGCCAACCCTCCGAAAATCCGCTCGCCAGTTGGCCTCCACCCTCCTCTATTTGCACCTCCGCGCAGCTGTTCCTGCTTTCTCTCTCCTCAGCTTCGCACGCCCTTCGCACCTCCCGAGCGCGCGCAGCTCGCCTCGATTCGCGCGGAGTTCGCGCGGCGCATTCCGATCGCGGTGCGAGTACTTGGGTATGCGCGCGAGCGCGGGCCTGACTTATTAGGCGCCGTCGCGCGGCGCGACTTATTGCTCGATATAGACGCGCGCGGATGTGCGACCGGTGCGCACGCCGGGAGTCGCGGAGGGTTTCGCTCGTTTTCCCGTGACGTATGCAGGAGCGGATATGGATATTATGGAAATCGCGCGTCGATGTACAATTCGGTTTGGGGCCGGTCTTTGGCGGAGGAGATTTGTATTCAATCGGCTTCGCGCTCCGGCAGCCTCGGTGTTTGTGCTTGCTCGTTAAAAGTTTCAAATATTGGCGTCTGTCATGAATTAGATAATTAATATCGGTATCCATTACGAGCTCGATAATAAAGTATATGCAGATTTTAAAAAGAGTACTCGCACAAAACAAACGAATCTCACCCTGCTGTCGCAAAGTTCCTCCACTCGCCAAAAAAAAAAACCTCGCCCCTCCAACGCTCCCTGCACTTCTCGTAAAACACAAGCCGATCACATCTCCGAAACAAAGCTCTGCCGGGCCTCGAAAAGAGAAAACCCCTTGCCGATCCGCCGGCGAACGAGCGTGCACACGTCGCACCGGCTGCGCGTGCGCGCGCGCGGGAGCTCGTCGGGACCCCATCAGGCGAGTCCCGACGCGATCGCGAGCAGAGCGGTAGTCGGTGCCGAGCCGCGCGCGGGGGAACATGCGTTGAGGGTCCGCGTGCTTGTACATTGTGAGTGAGTGCGCTTTCGCTCTCGGGCTGGCGAGCAGTTCTCTGGAGCGCTGCGGAAATTTCGGCGGGCTTTGCGGCTGTTTTTAGGAGGTTTACTCGACGGGTGAGTGCATCTTGGTGTCTAGTAAAGAAAGCTTTTAAAAGGACGGCGTGGGAATTTTGGAGATGTTTTTTTTTTTTTATTAAAAGATAAATTTTAGATTTAGAAAAAGAAATTAGTTTTTCTGGAATCACTGATGGGTTGGAAAAAGTCGGTGTCTAAGTTGATTGATTAAAAATTAATGCTTCGAGAAGAATTTAGTAAAGAATAACAGTTACTAAGCACATTTTGGATGCAAAAAAGCTTTGCAAAAAAACTCTATTACTATTAAAAACTAATTACCACCTACTGTTTTTTTTTCAAACCGCCATTAAGCCACTCATCGGCGTTGAAAAACAGTATAATACGCTAATAACTGCATCACTTTCATTATTACCAATCCAACCCAAAAACCTCCAACCGACAAATCGCCGTCATTCACTTTTTCGCAATCTAAAAAGCAACGCTAAAAATTCCAGCTCCCGCAAAAAGAGTCCATCGCTTACGCAACCAGTTGCCTCTCTCGCGTACATCGAATTTTCCCGTCCGACAATCGCAGAGAGAGAGAGAGAGAGAGAGAGAGAGGGAGAGAGAGTGAGAGAAAAACCAGCGGCTCCGAGGCTCACCTCGATCGGCGCTCATTATCGCCGCGGCTCTCCGCGCGCAATTTTTCATCATCCGTCGCTCATTGATATGCCGCGCGCTGCGAAAAATCCGGCTCATTGTTTCGCGCCGCCGGATGTTCTTTATTTTCCTCGCGATTTCAGCCGGTTTCGCGCGCTGGACGGCACGTCGACGCGGAGAAAGGCCGCGCGCGGAGGGGCTTTTTCGCGGCTGGAGCGTGGATTTCGGCGATGGGATGGCTTAGAGTTTTTCGAATGCCGCCGCGCGGGGATGAGTCACGGCGACGAGGCGAGAAAGAAAACCTTGCCAATTATAAATAGAGGATAGATATTACGAGGTGTTATCTGGACGATTATTCTGCCTCGCGTTTTTATGAATCATTAAACTAGATATTTTTTTTTTTTGTGTATTTATGCAATAATACGGTGCAGGTTTGCGGACCGATTAGATGAAATAAACCGCCGAATCGATAGTGGAACGTGAAGATTGTGGAAAGCGAGGATTGAAACCAATTACTTGGTAAATATCTTTATGAATCATTCAATGGATCTTTTTTTTCTATTCTCAAAACAAGTCGAAACTCATCGAATGAGAATTGAATGTAAATAGTCATTATAATGTTACATTCTATCATTGATATTTAACGGAATGCAAAATAAAAGAGCAGTATTGAAAAAAATGATGATTGATGCATTTAACGCAAGCATCGTGTGTAGAAACAATTACTCGTAATTGCTAGCATTCTTCACACTTGTATATGAATCATTCATATTACATTATAAGTAGAACAAAATCGTAGTAAATAATAAACTCTCAAGGAATGTGGTGATCAAATGGAGATTGAAACTTTATCTTAATCTTACTTATCGCAACGATCAAATATATTGCAAACCCATGAAGATAATTTTTTCGCTCATATAGAAGCCTATTCTTGCTGCGATTAAAAAAATTATTCAAATGATAATTTTCCTCATTTACCGCAATTCAATTACATGCTTTTGTTTTCCAAGCGTGCATTTTTTTTTTCCTCAAAAGCTCATCTGCCGCCTTTCAATCACGTCCATCTAATTCGTCGGAATTGGCATTTGATTTTAGATTACAAAGCTCTCTGCACGTGACGCGAAGCTTCCTAGAAATAATACGCGAAGGCCTACATAGTAAACAGAGAGCAGTTTAACGAGCGTCTTATCTGGCGATTCTCCTTTGACAGATTATTAATGCCACAATTAGTAATTGTGTGTTGCTCGCGGAGATAAACTAAATTCATTAGGCGCAATAAGTGTATCTAACCTCGCGTGGAAGCTTTTGTGACTGGATATTGTTTGCCTTGCCATTAGCGCGAAATGAGTTTTGACCGCGCGGAATTTTGCAATTACCGTATTCGTATAATTTTATGTGGAACGGAGCCAGTAAAACTTAATTGCAATTGCCTTCTTTTTTTCAAACGCGTTGATCTTCATTTTGCGCGATTAGAGCAGTTGAATAGCTTGATTGGCAGGATAACATGATTTGCCTTCTAAAAAGAGATAAAAAGTAGGAAGGTATTAGGCTTCTTGGAGCTCTAAATGTGCCACTGTTTAATGAGATCAAATAAAAAGTCAATCTCCTTTTTAATTATCCTCGACCGGCGAGCATGAAAAACTCTCTTTACACTTTTTATCAAGATCAGCAACGAATAAAATAGAAAATCTATTGCTTACTCAAGTCGATCGACCTCTTTTTGCAAAAAACTTCTGTTCTAAAAATTCTGCGAGGACAATTTTTTTTTTTGAAGCTCTTTAAACGTTTTTATCGAACATTAAAAAGTGATTTCGCGAAGCACGCTTCTCTTGAAAAATTGATCTAAACTACACCTCATAATATATTTGAACGTATCTACTGCATAATCAGTCAAATGCATCCCACATTAAAAAACCCAAAGCTCGACCTCTCCCAACGTTGCACCTTGCAACGGCATTTCACTTGGCGCAAGGGCGCAAGTGTCAGTCTCTCTCTCTCTCTCTCTCGGCGGAGGAAAAAAATCGCCGGCACAGCGAGTCGAACTGGTTCTTCCCCTCGGCGGGCGAGAGAGAGAGAGAGAGTCTGCGGGCCAGATGTGAAAAAGGGAGGGCGCGCGAAATCTTCTCACGCGAGCCGTGCCGGCCTCTCCGCGCGCCCCGAGTGACTTTTTGCGCGAAAACCCCCCGACCGCTAGGAATAGAGAAGGACGCAATGGAGGTTGGAGAAGTGCTGGAGTCGCCGCGGTCACGGCGCGTGCTCTTATTTCGCGAGTGGACAGTTTCTATTTCGGTGCGTGCGCTTTATGGGCGAGGGCGACGCGTGGAAGGCGCGCGGATTTTGCGGGTTTTTGGTGGATATTGTTTTTATTCTTTTTAAGGAGCATTTGGTTAGCAGTGGGGGAAGCTTTTTGGAGAATTGAAAAATTTAATAGATCATAAATTTTTGAAAATCTTGATGACTGTAAGAAATTTTGTCATTTCGTCAATGTGAATCAATTATGAATGAAGAATGGACAATGAATGGAAGTTATAAAATTTTACTGATTCAATTACTTACCATATAAATTGTTAAAATTTAACTATACAAACGATTGTAAAGGCAGTTTTTAGAGAGACAAATGGATTAATTTACCAAACTGCTTATACATGTTTGTGTTTATTTTGATAAGATTATTTACATGAATATCGTGTCAAAATATAATCAAAAATATTTCATGAATTTCAATTTTAGAAATGAATTAACTCGCGCTTAGGAAAAGCAAATTTAATTAACGAAATAAAATTTTTGACAATCTCGCATCTACTTATCTGTACGAATTAATTCACACTGTACAATCTAAACTCCAGCCGATCATAAATTATAAACGCTCGGCGTCGCCCATCGCGAACCGCACACAAACCAGAGAGCCTCTCCAAAGCCAACTCGCCTTCAAAATAAACCCCCGATCACTCCTGATTTATCTCCCCCGACTATATCCTTCGCGCACAAATCTCTCTCCCGAAATCCGTCGCTCGAAAGCAGCTCTCTCTCTCTCTCCTCTCCTCTCCCCCGCCATCGGAAATAGTCAAGTGCGGATCGCGCTCCGTAAATAAGTCGGCCGCTCTCGCGCGACGGAAAACGCCGAGGTGCTCCGCGGCCTTTTACACTTTGCGGGGCGAGTCGCGCGAGGTGGAATTGAGCGACGACGGCTTCATCGGGGATCGGAGGTTAATTTCGGGTGGACGGAGGTCCGGCTTAATTTTGGAAGGCTGCGCTTGTGCTTTTCGAGCTTTTAATAAATCGACGAGCGGGTTTAATGCTCGCTCTGGTCTTGTGACGCTTAAGCGGCGGACTAGAAATTCTGTAGAAGCTGCGTCTGACCACCCTTATTTATTCCAAGTAAAGTCCAAGCAAAACAGAAGTTAGGAAGCACAACAAACTAATAAATTCTGAAAATGTTGACGCACTTATTAATATCTGCATCAAAGTGTGTAAACTCTAGAATGTGTTTGTCCATCATTAACGCCTCTCCCCTCCACGAGATCCGCAACTCATACCAAAACCCCCTTAATCTGACCAACAGGCAAAATGTCGGAGAGGTGAGAGAGAGAGGGGAAAGCCATCAAAGGACAACGCGAAAATGGAGCTCCGCGGCGGCAACGACACGACGTTCGGCGCCGAGCACCACCCGATCCCCTTCCCCAGGCCGCTGACCATCTCCGCCGCCGCCTGCGCCATTCTCTTCAGCATCGTCGGCGTCTTGGGTGAGAGTCCGCGCTGATTTTCAAGTCGCTTCTGGGAGGGCCTGGCGCGCGATTCGAGCAAAAGTTCAACGCACGCCGATGTCGCAAGAACCCGCTCGCGCCTCGAGACTCCTGTGTGCATCGGCGATCCGTCGCGAGTCAAATTGAAACGATCTACTTCGCCAATCGCGGCCGCGAAAAAGAGCACGAAGGCGACGACCCCCGGCTCCTTTGCCAGCCAAGCCCGAGCCTCCCGGGAAAAAATCGTAAGCTCTCCTCGTAAATCGTCCGGGCCGCACCGATGCTCGCTGTCAATTACGGCCAATTCAGCGTCCGTCTTCGTCGCCGCGCTTTCCCGGAGCCGCGGGCGCTAATTCCGTACATGTCACTTTGGGCGATCTCGCGGGGAGCCTCGTCGGGCGAGCCTTCCATTTTAATATCCGTCCTCTCTCGCTCGGCGGCTTCGGCGGGCGAGCGCGCGCTTGACGAATTATTGGTCGGCTGTTTCCTTCGTTACGTTCGAGGGCGATGCGAGCGAGCGAGTGTTTTTCGTGGGAAGCGCGGGTGGAGGATGGAAACGGGAGGAGAGTTATTAATTAATACGAATGAAGATTATCCGCCGAGGGCAGAGAGGTGGAATAATTTTCCTTGTGAAAGCGCGTAATGTGTCTTTAGTTGGTCGGTTGGCGAGCGATTAAGGAAAGAGGCATTTTTTTAAAATCATTAGAAGGATAATTTAGATAAGTGCGTGAGATATGTACTTCAATCTACAGGCGGCCTTTTTCGGGGTTTTTAATTTTTCCTCATTATTCCGTCTGTACTCTTGCGAGCTTAAGTCAATCGTTTCCTTCCTTTCTCGTAAAAAATATAGAATCTAAAGCTTCCTAAAATGAATGTTTAAAAACCAACGCGCAAGGAGCTCTTTTTTCTCTCCTAAACGAGCCGCTTGGCCTCCGAAAAAGCTTATCTCCCCGCAAAAGCACCATTGACCCAAATCGGCCATAAAAACGCAGCCGCGTCGGCGTCCAAGAGCCGCCGCGAAGAAAGTAAAAGCCGCCTGCCCGTGTGAAGAAAAAAAATCAGGCCGTGTCGGAAACAATTAAGCGGCGGCGGCGGCGGCAGCGAAGAGGAAAAAGGCCGCGGCGGAGAAAGAATTGATAGCGCGAGATGAAGTCATAATTAAACTAGACTTTCGAGCGCGGCTCCGCAGGCGGCGGCTGCGACGAATCGGCCCCACTTGCTTGCACGCGTCAGAGTAAACGAGCTTAATGAGATTCCGCGCGACGCGGCGATGACGATAATAGTGATAATAATAACAATAACGATCGGCCCGGGAAAAAGAATGCCAAAGCCGCTGTGAGTCAACGAACTGAGTTACCGCTCCTTGTGTGTGTGTGTTTTTTTGTTGCTTTTTCGGGGTATTTGTTGCGCGATGCTTCTCTGATTTGGAGAAGAGATGGATTGAAGAGGGTTCAAGTGTTTCTCGCGATGGGGAATTAAGTAGACGTTAGGTGGTGTTGATTGTTGGATTTTTAATGAATTCAATTGTTTAATTGATTGAGAGTGACACTTTCAAGGTTGCGGAAGTTTTAAGTTATTGCACTTTTTGCGAACTCTCGCTTTTAAAATAGTACGAGAAATCTTATAAAATGTAGTGAATTAATTGCGAACAACTGCAAATACCGAATTCCTTGATTTTTCACGAAAGTAAGATACTTAAATCGTTCTTTTGCCAAATATGAAAATACTTACTTTTCCACTTGGATTGAGTTGTGAGTCAAGCCGCATCGTCATCACAATAATCGAGTCATCATACCACGAGTCGAAGTTCTTGCTCCTCAGTGCATCGCTATCAAAAAGAAAAATTTTTCGCCCGCTTGCCTACATCCGTCGCTTCATTAAAAAGTCCACTTACACCAGCTACCCGAAATCCGCCCAAAAACGAAGCTCGCTCGCGTGCATCGCGAAAGCACGGCCACGTCCTTTGACGGGGGGGTCACGTGACCGCGGAGGTTAAGCGCCCCATGGAAAACCCGGCAGCGGAGCCAAGGCGCACATGGCGCGCGTGGAGCCGAGAAAGAGGCGCCGCCGCGCGAGTACGGTTCCGTCAATTGCCGTCCGCTGTCGCTTATTATTATTGCCTCGAGACATGAGAAGCGCGCGGTTAATTCATTCAGGCGGCAATTAGTCGCCGCGAGTCTCGCGGGGGGATTGATTTGCTTTAATTGGGGGCTGAGCGTTTTTTTTGTTTTTGTATTTTTTTTTTTTTTTTTCGAATTTTTACGGGGCTCGCGAGCTCTCGCGGTTGCTTTTGTCGATGGAAAGTTCTTGTTCAACGAAGCCTTTAATTCGACTGCTTAATTGGGATTAATTTTTTTGAAGGAAGGTCGAGAGCTTAATTTTGGTATCCGAACTATCAATTTTTACGGGAATGTTTGAATAAAAAACTATTTACATTCTTAGTAAAGAATTATTTTTACGATAAAACGCTAGAAAAAATACATTTCGACTCTCTTCGAATCTAACATTACTTTTCGCCTCCGATCTCCTCCTTATACGACAAAAAAGCCCCAAAAAAAGCGCGCGCGACGCCGCGTCCTCCAAAAATACATCCTACTCCATCGGCCGAAACGAGCTCTCCTTCCTCCTATTTATTTACAGTGCCGTCTTCACGTGGCTCTCGAACCCTTTTCCTGCCCGCGGCGGCGGCGGCCGACATCTGCGAGCGCGATAAAAAAAGGCCGCACTCGCAGCGGCGGTATATACACGCTATATACGCCCCGTCGTCGCGTCATCCGTCCCTGCATCGGCGGATTGTCATCGCTCCCGATATTGCGTGGGAGGTAATTGAATGTCGACGGAGCATTAGAGCGCGGCGTTCTTTCCGCGGAATGCCGAGCGATATATTGTTCGATTGGAGTTCTCGCAGGCTGGCGAGGCGATGGTTTTTGATGATGGGCTTGGCTCTGGGACTTGGTAGAGTTGTGGTGAAAGTAGATTTGAATCGAATGAAACTTTTGCGTGAACAAACGTGAGCTTAGTTTAAAGTTTCATATCCAGGAATTGCTTCGATTACAAAAATACGAATTTTTATGCCTCTACAGAGTCCAAAACTATGGAAAATCTCATTACACAAAAGCAGCTATACTCCAAGCAGACAAATTTAAAAAAAATCACCCCCACTCGACACCCCCGAAACCTAACCACCCCAATCACGCAGTATCCAATAACCAGGAAAATTGCTCCAGGAAACCTCGCCACGGTCGTAGCCCTGCTGAGGTACGGCAGGCTGCGCCGCCACGCGACGACGGCCTTCGTGATCAGCCTGAGCGTCTCGGACCTGATCTTCGCGGCGGTGAACCTGCCGCTGACCGCCAGCAGGTACCTGAAGGAGGCCTGGGTGCTGGGCGACACCCTCTGCCGGATATTCCCGCTCTTCTTTTACGGGAACGTCGCCGTCTCGCTGCTCAGCATGGTGGCCATCACCGTGAACAGGTACGTTCTCGCTTGCTGCTTTGCAAGAGAAAGCATTTGCCGAATCCGCGGTGTCCGCAGCAGTCTTTTAGGGATAATAATACGACGTGCGACGTACGGAAAATAATATGAGAATGTACGCGGATGAACCGATTGCGGAGAAAAGCGAAAAACTTTCCAAGTATAAAAATACACCGCCAGCTGCAAAGTGCACGATTTAATTTATTACACCAATTAATTATAATCGCGCATTACTCCGGGAACAAGTCCGGCATTATTTTCCTTCCTCGTCGCTCAGCAGCTCGAGCTCGTCATTATCGCCCTTCTTTTCACAATAAATCCTTTGTGCGACACACTTTAACGAAACGTTTTATCCCTCAATGAGAAACTCTGTGTTAGAAGTTATTTTTACTCGCTGATAAAAACATTGTTTAAAGAGGCTTTATCGAATCTCTTTAAAAAAAAGTACGCTAAAACACGAGAAGCGTTTCACTTTTCCTTTCCACCCTCGTCTTTCACAGTAGCTTTTTTTATAAACTTTCTTCAGTTTCTTACAAAAGTAAAAAACGCCATGTCGTCACGTGAATAAAATTCCAGACAAGATACATCCCCCGCGTCACCCACCTTCCTCGCTCGAACGCGACGCCTCCGATGAACCGGACAAAAAGCTCCCGCGTCGATCGGAAAAAATTCTCGCAAGCCCACCGTTTCGCCGTGTCCTTATCAGCTTGCGATGATTCACGCCGAGTCCCGCGCGGGCCCCTTTGACTTATCGACTCGTGGCGGCGCACCTCGAAAAATCTCGAGAGCCTCCTCGAGGAGAGAGGACGCACGCTCTCGATGATATTATGTTCTCGGGAATTGAGTCACTCGGCAATTGGCTCGGCGGCGCTGAGAAAGACTCGTCGCCGCTTGCGCTTTTTGCGCGGCGTCGCGGCGGAACGGAGTTTCGTTGGGGAGAGAGAGCGCAGTTTTCAGAAGGGATTTTTAACGCTCGCGGTAAATGGGTGACGGTAGAATCTTTGTTTGGGAAATTCAGAGCTTAATTTCGAGCTCTGGAAGATAAAGAATTAGATTATGATTGAGAAGGTCGAGCTAATAATGGTAATTTACAGCTGTTAGGATCGTTGATTTTGTAAATGAAAACTTAATAAATACATTTATCCTCTCAATTTGCACTGAATCTTCGATAAACGACCAATGAAAACTCTTTAACCGCCAGGTACGTCCTCATCTCCCGCGCGGAAATCTACTCCCAAATCTACACGAACCGAGGCATCGCCCTGATGCTCGTCGCCATCTGGACGCTCAGCTTCTCCCTCCTGCTGCCTCCCCTCCTGGGCGTCTGGGGAACCCTGGGCCTGGACGAGGCCACCTTCTCCTGCACGATACTGAAGAAGGACGGCCGCAGCCCGAAGAAGCTGCTCTTCGTCGTCGGCTTCCTGGTGCCCTGCCTCGTCATCATCGTCTCCTACCTCTGCATATACTGGAAGGTGCGCACCAGCCGGAAGAACCTCGAGGCCCACTCCGGCCTACCCAGGCGGAAGAAGACCGGCTTCCAGAAGAGGGAGGACTCCAGGGTCACGAGGCTCATGCTGACCATCTTCCTGTGCTTCCTGCTCTGCTTCCTGCCGCTCATGCTGGCGAACGTCATCGACGACCAGATGAAGATGCCCATTCTGCACGTCGTGGCCTCGGTGCTCGCCTGGGCCTCCTCGGTGGTCAATCCCTTCATCTACGCCGGGACGAACAAGCTGTACAGAGAGGCGTACAGGCAGCTGCTGTGCCCGAGGAAGAGCAAAACTGGCAAGGCTGGATTGCCGATCAACGGCCCGAAGCAGATCCACTCGCACTCGAGCAAAATGTCCTCGCAGCCGACCTGACGCAAGGAGATAAGCAGAGAGATCAATTAGCGCCTGGCCGCTCGATTCTGTTTCAAATCGCTCTCGACATTCCACAGGAGTCTTACGCTCGAACTTGAGTTGACGAGGAAGAAGGAAAAATTCAAAGCTTCACGTTTTCTTGTATAGATAGTTTGTAGAGAACCTTTGTAAAGTGTGTATCTATATTTTTTATATATCGCTTGTCCAGCTTTTGAGTAAGCGCTTTGAAGAAGTCTTTTTTAAAGATTGATTGTTACTTTTCTACCATTTTTGATACCAGTCGATCATTGTAAAATAACGAAATCGTAGATTTTAAGTAACTTTTTTATACGTAGCTGTTAGTCTTGCGTATTTATTACTTTCAGTGAAACCAAAGGAAACTGATCGTGAGAGAGAAGAAGTATACACAGAGAGTATTTTTAAAAAAACGATATTATTGTATAATTGTTCATCAGTGAAAAGTGTGAAAAATACGTGTATGTATCGGTTACAATTGTTATTTACACGTGAGAGCAAAAATACAGAATCCATCGGCGTTTTATGTACAATTCATCTCGATTTTTACATCTTCGATCTTAACCCTACGACAGTTTTTGTAATTCAACGCCAAAGCTCAAAACTATTGTACTGCTTCGTCGTGCGCATAAGAATGTGGTACAACCTTTGTAATAATTTATTATGTTTATTATATAACACTAATGTTTGTATTTTGTACTTTCGATTCATCATAAATAGTCGCAGTTTGAGTAAAGGAGTCACCGAATTCATCTGTTTAACGATTGTTAAGGTACCGATAGTACCGATAGTATAGTTGATAGAAAATACAGAGATTATATTTCTTAATGCACATTGACTCAATTCATTTGCCCCTTACAGTTTTTTCTCTTTACGCTTACAAGTAGTTTGTAAGAAATTGCTATATATGTAGTGCATACTTGTTAATTGTTATATAAAACTAAATATATGACAAATTTTTTTTAAGCTTTTAAAAAAGTAGCTTTTTTATTCTGTTGTTTATTGAATTATTGACGTAATAAGGCAAAACCTGCTGAAGTTGCATAGGACACATGATTATTGTTGCTCAGTAATCGTATAAAATGCTAAATGCATTTTAATTTTTTAAAAAGATAAAAAAACGTTATACAGCGTACAATACAATGTTAATATCTAAGTTAAGTTTTGGCTTCGCAAAAACTTAATTACTAAGAATTTTTTTTGAATATAAATCAGTCTATGAAATTTTTAAAAAATTGATCTGTAACAAAACTTACAATTAAACAAAAAAAAATAAATATGAATTAAAAACCTTAGAGTAACTTATTTTCATAAAAATGGACGGAAACAATCTCATCGAAAGTTTTCTTTTCCTACTATTGCTGAGATTCATCAAATCAATAACTAAAAATGAAATTTAAAGATGCGGTAAACATTATACCACAAAAACAAAAGAATGAAAACAAAAATGTATAAAATCTATAAAACGAGATTCTGATTACAATACAAAATCGATTTGGTAACTAAGATGATTTTTTCTTGCGTTGAAAACGAAACGTCAATATGTAAATAATGCAATCGAAGAACTGTTCGATGATTGACTCGAGTTTCATTTAAGTACAAACAGTTGCTTCTTTCTTCATTTAAATGCGAGTTGCAAAGTGGAATCAGATTCTTCAATTTAGCTCCAATTCTGGCCTGTAAGGTATGGTGATTGACGTAATTGGTATAATTGACAAAGTATCCTAAAATAAAAAGACATGTAAGAACAAATTTGAAAAATGTACTATTAATCTGTTTTTACAGAAAGCTTATTTTTACCAATCGGACTAATTCATCAAAGGTCGGCCTCTCATCAGGATTGGTCAGCCAGCAGGAGCTCATGACCTCAAACACAGGGTCCGGTACGTCATGCAGCTGTTCAAGTCTGTGGCCAGCATTCAGTGCTTCCTCTACATCGCTATCCATCTCCATATCCGCATAAGGTGTGCCGCCCATGCTAAACATCTCCCAGAGCATCACACCGTAGGCCCAGACGACTCCAGGTTGATGCTTCTTCGTGTTATCAAAGCACTCTATCGCTGTCCATCTTGCATACTTAACGTCGTCCAGGGCGTACTTCGAGATTCCATGTCCCATGAGTTTGGGTGTCCAGTCATTGCACAGCCCGACGTTCCTGGCGCAAACGCGGTTGTGGAAAATCTTGATGTTCTCCAGGTGTCTCAATGCGTCAGCCACGCAAGAACCGATGCGGAGAATCTGCTCGTACGGGAAGTGATCGCCTGATCGAGCGGCTAGGAGTCGCACTTTTAAGCTTTGTGGAGGCATTTCGATTGCGACAAATAGAGTTTCTGGAGTCTCGCAGGTGCCTACAAGACTCGCTAAGTATTTTGATGTGCCAGCTTTTATACAGACGTCTAATTCTCGAAGCATCTTTCGCTTTTCGGAACCTTTAAGAAGTGTATCAGAAATTTTGTGCACTGAAACTGTTACTGGAATGGCATCTCTCTGGACTGTTCCATTGTGCACTGTTCCAAATCGTCCTCTATGATAAGGATTTGGATCAAAGTTTAAGAAATTTCGGGGGATACTCCAAACTTTGCTTTTTAGTTCCTGGTAATGATTTGTTCTTTCTGGTACATCTTCAGGAATGTAAGCCATATTATCTACTTCATACATAGGACCCTGGAGTGTCAGTTCCTGCTGTTCAGGTAATCTTCGCATGCGATTCTTTAATCAAAAAATAAAGTATTTAGTCAATTAGAATAATTATAAAAGAATATTGCAGGAAATATTTTAGTACCTGTTGAGATCTCTTGCGCAGCATGAAAAATACCAATACTGAAGTCAGAAGTAAAAGACCTAACAGTACTATTAAAACCCATAGTACAATGTTGGCTGCACTAAAGTTAGAATCTTCGCTTTCTCTAGTTTGAATTTTGTGCGATCCAGTAGTTAAATCTGAGTAACTATATTGCACTTCTTCCTTTTGCGGTCCACGCACTCTTGATTCAAGAACTATTCCAATCTAAGAAAAACATTTTTAATTAAATCTTTTCTTTTAAAAAGCATTTTCGAAGAAATTAATATGATATTTTACCTGTGGGTGTTCAAATCCATTCTTCAGAGGAGCATTATAGTAACCTCCAATAGTTCTTCCATCACCAACTTCAAACCTTCTGAACTGAGGATACTCGGAAGCATCAAATCTTCCAGTAATATAATAACCCAGTCCATCTTGGTTTGATTTCTCGTAATTATCATAAGAAATATTACTTCCAGTTGGAGGTATAATTCCAAACTGGACTACTACAACTTGGTAAAAGCTTAAAGGTCCATTTTCGCTATCACCAGGAGGCACTTCAATGATAATAGTTTTTTCAGTTTTCCCCAAAATCTTGGGGGGAATTGGTTTATTTGGTGGACCTATTTGGGTCCAACCAGTTGTGTACGCTTCATCGCTAATACCTAAGTTATTTGATGCAAAAATAGTAATATTGTATTTTGTGCCTGGATGCAGACTTATTAGAGTAGTTGAGTTAGAATATTCTCCCTGCACTTCAGCCTCTATTGGTGGCAATGGGTAAGATGCTTTAGTATTTATGGCAGTAGTTTTCAAAGTGTAAGAAACGATCTTTCCATTTGGGATATCTGGAGGCTGCCACACTACTTCAAGGGAATCTTGACCAGTTCCACTCACTTCTACTCTTCTCGGAGGACTTGGACCTGCAAATAAATATTGTTTGTTTAAAAATTTTACTTTTAACTTTCTTTTTTAGATTGAAAAACTTTTTAGGTAAAATTTACCTTTCTGTCCAGTAGAATAAATATTAATGGCTTCATCTGATCCACAAAATAATGTTGGATCGTCTAAACAAGGCGTTTTACAATCGTCGGAAGGTCCACTTTGCCCATAATGACTTCCACAATAGCATTGATGACCATTCATTAACCCTGCAAACCTGCAAGTAAATTAAGTCATTTATTAACTCCCCTATTAACAACTCAATTTTGTTATTGTTCTCTTTTAACAATTTTGAAATTTTATTATTTAAAAAAATTCAGTTTTCACATAAAAGAGAAAGTACAGAGAAAGTAGATAAAATATATAAAAATCATGTCTACTATGTCAATAGCTACCTGAGAATCATAAACCCTATCGCATCTCTGTAAACAGATACACTCACCTCTATTTACGTATAGAGCTTATGTTTGACTAATCTTAGTTTACTCATGACTTAAAGATAGATAAAAAAGAGAGTTTTTTCTTAACTTGATCTTTATGAAAAGACGTCATTGTTTCCCAGCAATTTAATAAACGAAAGTCTATTTCACACCAAACCAATATTTTCTCAATGAGTCCACAATCTCCACCATTTGCAGTTACTTATCTCAACAAAACAAATCCTACTCACATGTAATATCTCGCCTTGCACTCCCTGACGCATTCGCTAGGCTTGTTGACCCTCCTAGCCACCAGGCTCTCCAAATCCGGCCCCTCCACGGCGCTCTTGAAGCATCCGATGCTGTACTGCGCGTCCACCAGGGAGGCCAGCAGGCCCAGCAGGCCCAGCACCCTGATCGTACCCATAGCCGAGCCTCACCCGAGCATCAGTTCGGCCCCCGCAGCACCGACAACGACGATCCAGCCGGACGGCGATTTCGCGTGAGTCAACAACGCGGCCCGCGGAGGTTAGGCTGGGTCGCGCGACACACGCGGCAGTCTGCCCTCCTCCCGCGCCACACCAATTAGCCGCCTGAATGGGAGGCCGTTGCAGGACGATATAGCGTCGCTCGCTGCTCGCAGGGCGCGGCTGCGCTCTGCTTTTTCTTCTTGTGTTCCTCCTGTCGCGCGTCCGCAGAGGCCTCGGCTCAGGAGGCGAGGCTGCCTTCTTTTCACGGCTCTAATCCGAAAAGGCTATATACGGCTTTTCCTTTCTTCCGTGCGCCGCAGCTGCACGCGTCGCGTGCGATATCGTGCCGCCGCCGAACGATCGCGGCAGGAGAAAGGAATGGGATTGTTACGGATTTCTCGGGTGCATAATGCAGCCGCGCGAGAGTGTGCGCGTAAGGCTGCTACGCTCACGTCGGCGGGCACACGGACGCGTGTGGGTATGTAATGCGGGTGCGCTGGCCAGGCGTTGGCTCCTGTTATGCGCTGCCGGTGCAGTTCAAGCGCGAGAGTTTGTTGCTAAAGGTGCATACGACGCATAAAGTTCTGGATATACGAGAACGTTTTTTTAATAAGTTCGAGGGGGGTCGTGCATTGGTTTCTTTATGTTGTTTAAATAAATATTTTTTCACTTTACGCTCGATAAATTTTAATGAATTGGCAGATCTTTGATATAAAGCTGGTTTAAAATATTCTATCCGGTTGAGTCATGGAAAAATGAGACTTGTGCTTTTTGTGGGATTTTGTATGATTCACTTTTATGCAATTGTAGGCAAATTTCGAAAATGAACAAAACAAAATAGCTTGTAAATTCTTTCAACTTCTCTGAACTTCTTAGTTTTCTTTTTAGTTTAGTGTATAATCACAAGCTGATTTAATGCAAAGGTGATTACTTGTATTAATCAAGAGTTTTAAATCTAGAAATGCAAATAGAAAGATAGAGAACAATTTATCTGAAGCAGAAGCAGCTAACATTAATTAAAGCAAAATTTAATTAAAAAAACAGTACCCTGAACTAAATATCGCCTACATTAGAAAAAGAGCGAGAAAGGCTGTGCGAACTCGACCTCTTCCACTTACATTGTCTATACCTCTTAATTAACAAGTACGAACGTCCATTCAGCCTCGTAATTCATAAAAGCATCGACTCAATTCTCCCTTAACTTTTCCACACGTTTAACACTTTCGAGCCTTCGCGCAGGACTATAAAAAGTCTAAAATATGGTATTTTTAAGATATTTTTTTTAACTCTTTTTTTTATACAAACATCTAATATATCTTACTTTTTGCCGCTTTTTTATATTCGTATCTACATAACTTTTTACGAAACATTAAAAGTATTTAATTACTGCTTTCATATCCAGCAGCTTCTAGCTGATGAAAAAAAGCAAAATTAATTTTTCCCTATTACATACAATAACGTTACCCACTCCACAAGCACATCCCACCGGTGCCAAATCCGCGCCGCCGACGAAATTCCAAAACGCGCACTCCGTTTCAAGCGCCGCTTGCCGCGAGCAACGACTCGGGCGCCAGTCCGAATCCCCGCTATCGTCCGGCGATCTCTCGCGCCTGACTCAGCGGCGATTCGGCAGGGCGAAGGTCGCAGCCGCGACGGCATCAATCCCCGGGACGCGCATCGCCGTCGATAAGCGCCTTATGCTAATTCGGCTCCTTCCGCGTGTTATCGCGCGAGCGCATTCGGCGTATATCCCCGGCGGCGCTGATCGCGGGATCAGATCGGTCGCCGACGCGATATCATCGCTCTGACCCTTTTGCGCGGGGCAGGAGGTGGATTGCGGGCTTCGTGCGACGACGCGGGTAATTGGCGGCGAGTCACCTTTGAGTGGCGGATGATCGATTCGGAAACTTCGGCGGGGATTCGCGTTTCGCTTTTTATTTGTTTGATTTGATTGTCATCAAAGGTGGCGTCGTGCAAGCGGTGTTTTTATTTTATGTAATGTAAAAACAGCTTGTTGCGTAAGGTTTCGCTACGTTTGAATTGTTGAGTCATAATTTCTTCGGCTTGTTATTATGATTGTTTGCTGAGAAGTTCAAGGGTACGCTTGAGTGTTCGCTTTTGAAGAAGATAAATGAGCATATTTCTTCCTAAGATTTCGATCAATTGATCAAGCTAGTATTATGCTATATAAGATTTGATCTTGACGTTGCGTATCATTTTTCTTGGAGAACTAATTCATTCAAGTCTACCTTTTTCACGCTACTTTGCCGTTGAAAAATAATCGTAGGATCCTCAATCTGAAACCATTTGGTTGTAGCTCCGACAGAAATTAGATTCTCGTACGTGCTTGAGTTTGCACAAAACAGTTCTCTAACACAAAACAAACTGAAACTTTCCATTCTCACATCTGCACACGAGATCTTGCACGAGATCTCGCCTTTTTCCCGGCACAAATCTCCCGCCCACTCGATCTCCCGATCCTCAAAGCAAGCAAAGGCGCACAAGTATTATATATCCAGTCGCGGAGAACAACCCTTCCCGCACGACAATCGCTCGCTCCCCGGCGGCAATGCTAAGAGCCGCGATTGCATCTCGGAATTAATTTCCCGATTAATCTCGGCGACTCCCATATATGCAAACGAGCCGCTTTTTGCCCTTTCCGATCCGCCGGGAGAGCCGCTGCCTTTTTTTCCTTCTCGGCCGCGCGACCATATCGATTGCGCGCTTTTCACGCATCCTTGCCCCCTCGACCTTCGCCGCCTTTTTTTTCGGAGGGATCGAACAACGCGCCGGGAAATTCTTTCGGCTCGTTGTAATATGTACGCGCGCCGCTTTTCGGATCGGAATTCCCGATAGCGAGCTGGAAGTGGGCCGCTTTCTTGTTTTCAGGGTTTACTTTCGTGCGGTCGGAATTGCCGTGAAATTTTATGGGATTGTTAGCGGGGTGCTTAATGTTTTGACGAATGATGGAATGTGCTTGATGTAATTGCTGGTCGTTTCGAGGTTGCTCGAATGTCGGCTTTGGGCTTCAAAGTAAACCGTCTTTTAAATGGTTGTGGGTTTGAATTAAAAGTAGTATTTGGAATTAAATTTTTACTAATCAATATACAGTTCAATTGAAGTATCTATTTGCTTATCAATATATTAGTTATATTTTTCTTAATCAATCATCTTTGTAAATTAAAAAACTTTAAACAACGACAATAATAACCGTTTACTTCTAGAGAATCGCTAGAACACTATTGAAATACAGTTTTATTAAAATAGAAATTTCAATAATACATTCCATTACCAATCCCTCAATTTATTGCGATCGCGTGCGACCGACTAATTTTTACCTCTCGTGTCATTCAAAAGTAATCGCCTCCAGGTCTCAATATTTCACCTGTTAGTGCAAAAGCGCTTCCAGCGGATCTCCCGCATTCCCCCCGAAAATACCGAAACAAACTCCATTTCCGCCCGCAGCGAAAGCCGATCGATCTCCCCGGAGAAGCCCGTCGGCGGCAGCCAGCGATGACCGTCCCTCCTCGAAATTGGAGCGCGCAAAAAGCTCGCGCCCCGGCCTCGCGCGTTTAGTCAATCCTCGCGGCTTCTCGCGTCGGCGGCGGGAGCATCGGCACGCCGCGGTTGCCGGGGGCGACCGGGTAAACAGAGATCTGCTCAGAGGGGTGGGGGGAGGGGCCTGCGGAGGAGGCGCGCGTAGCCGCGCAGCAACAATGTTTCGGCCGAGCGACACGGGGGCAGAAGGCGAGGTCGAGCGA
>JAWWEM010000001.1:2585240-2608452 GCA_035582935.1 Ormyrus thymus
CCCTGTCGAGGCCGTAAAATGCTAAATAAACAATCTTCTCTCCTTCAAGATATTTGAGACAGATGATGCAGACGGTATTGTTTTGAACGAACAAAATTGTGGGGGCTATTTTCGCAAACCAGGAGGAACCTTTTGACTCTAAAAAATAATAAAAACTACATTATTTTTCTGGCTCACTTGTTCCAATGACATCCGAAGCTCCAGCCCGAAAAATCAACTCATCCCTAATCCCAAAGCCGCCTCGCGAACGAGGCCCAAGAAAATCTGCCAACCGAAACGTCGTAACCCCTCGCCTCCGCAGCAGCCTGAAACCCCAGAGCTCGCCCTCTCCCCGCAATCAATAAATCAGTGTCCAGCCCTCCGCTGGCCGCGCAGGCCGCGCGAACCCTTCGCCCGCGCGCGCGGGCGAAAACAAAGCGTCGCCCCCGTCGGGGATCAGGGAGCCACGGTCGCCGGCGGCGGCGCCACGATCGATAGCGACTGCACGCGATATCTGGCTCCCGCGCGCGCGGCCTGTATCGACGCGCCGATTCGCGACGCGCCGAGGGAACGCGGCTCCGCGCGCGCGGCCCGGCTCTTCTTTTTCGGGGGAACTGAGAGAACGGCGACTCTCCCCCGCTCGGCTCTCTGGGTCAAAGGGGAGAGGTTAATGCACCCCGCGAGGGCCGCGGCGAGGTAGGGGTTTCGGGTGGGACGATTGAAGGACCGGCTGCGCGGAAACCTTGGGGGTTTTGGGTGCCGGTGGAGTTGGCTGGATGTTTTATATACTTGATGCTTCGTGGCCTCCGGATCAACAGTGTCCGTGGGCAGAGAGTCCGAGAATGCGCGGATTTCGAGATGCAGGAGGTTGAAAATCTGAATTTACATTGCAAAGTGTATCTATATTTATGATCTGCAACAATGGCATACGTTAGCTTAACATGGCAAAAATTTTTGTGATCCTGGAAGAATTAGCTGGAAATGTAGTGTTCATAATGTCTTCATTAAAAGTGGGCTCAAAATCCAAAAATAGCCAGTTTTTGAGCTACAGTGCATTTAAGTTTTCTACTGATATATATACAGTAAATATAGTACGCATTGTACATTTAGATTTTCGACCTCCCACATCTCGATAACTTATTCATTTTCGGACTTTATGCCTAAGAACGCTTTCGATCGGGAGATAAAGAATAAAACATTCAGCCTCCTTCTCCAGGTTCGAAAGCCAGCAAGGCTTGCACGAGGTCTTTTCTCAACCGCTTTATTAAAGCCTTCTGCATCAGTTAAGATGCCGAACTGAAAGTGAGAATACTGCAATTAATTATAATTGCGTTTATCAGATGAAGAGATTTGCCGCGCTTATCTCTGCACTTACTGCCTTACGTAAGCAACCTAGAATCTAAAGTAGAAAATGTATTCGCAGCATGCATCCAAAGTTAATTAATTCAGTCCTTATAAAAAAACTCGGATATGATTAACCGAAAAAGCTTTTCCCGCGAGAGCTTTCCTAATCTAAAACTGCAAACAATCATAAAACCGGCGCACACTCCTCTCCGACCCGCGACTAAGCCCGCCGCCCGCGAGAAAAAAGCCTCATAACATCTTTATCAGCGATCGAAGCTCATAACCTCCAGAATAGCCGCGGGGAATCAAGATTTCCAAAAGCACCCGATAACCTCTCGATAAAGCTCTCCCTTTAAAAATAGAAAGCCGACCCATTCATCACACGATACTTAGGCGAGGGAGAGAGAGAGAGAGAGAGAGCGCTGTCGTGTCGCGGCTTCTAAGGACGCATAACGTCGCGTTATCGCTCTGGCGATCTTGTTAAACAGCTGTCGGGGACCGACGGCGAAAACTATACGGCGCCGCCAATTGGACACGGACGGCTGTCTCGCGCGCCGCGGTTTATCTGCCGACGGCTTGCGGGTCAAGGTGTAAAGTTTGGCTTTTTCGGAGGTTTCCCGGGATTTCAGAAGGTTGTTAGAAGCGATTTTCAGACGTTTCGGAGTGGCTTTATTTATTTTTTTTTTTAAGGAGAATGCCCGCGGCAATTCATGGTCGAATTTTGCAAGGAATGCACAAAATCTTGAGTATTTAAATAAAAATTGCATTTAATATTAAGTGGGAAATATAAAAAAAATTTTTTTTTTAAATTTACAACTGAATGTCGGATGAAATCTTGATTTTTTTACTTATTTTAATAAAATTGGCTTTAGTTTTTTACATATTTCCCTGCATTTCCCGAGACTAAATTTTGTTCTACTGTTGATATTTTGACCATCTCTAAAAGATAGCGTTACTTTTATACGTTCTTCTGCATTCTCTTTTTTTTTACAAATCCGTGGGCATCATCCTTTGTAAATAGATTTGTAGAAGATTTTAAGCGGGTTTTTATAGATTTTCTTACTTATTAGTGTTTAAAAAAATAGTAAAGTTGGAAATTATTAGGGGAGTTGGGTCAAACTGCATGTCTTGTACAAACTGTCTGTTACTACTGTCTCGTAATGTTTTCCTAATTGCATGCATAATTATGAAAAAATTACCCATAATTTCGATAAGTGTTTTATGTTTTAATCAATAATACAGAATTTAAACGTTTTTCAAAAGACAAAGATACTTTGTTCTTGTTATTCTTATTCTAGAAATATTTTTATCGGTTTTAAGAAAAAAAAATTGTTACACAAAAGAACAATTTACAATAAATAGTATAGAAAATTTGAAACAATTTTTAATATTTTTAAAAGAATCTGAGAAATAGATTTTTATATTCCATTCTTTTTCAACGGCTTTATATGATTAATGATTTCGAAGCTAAATAATTTTGGCCGAAAAACATCATTATTCGCCCGGCAAGATTCTCTGAAATTTTGCCAAAGCGTTAAATTCGAAAATCGCAGCCGCTGCTCGAGCTATGCGGCAAATAATTCAATGAAACGGCGCATCAGAAAGTGAAAAGCTCGAGGGTTGTCCCGGCCGAAGGGCCATTATTTTTATCGAACAAACTCGTAAGCTCCGGAAATACGACGAGCATAATGATCCCGGCTCGAAACTGTGTCACTCCCTTTTCAATTTCAATATCGTTTCGTCAAACTGTGTGCTCGGCTGCGGCGCATACAATCGATTTCTATCTGCCTCGCGCTTCAAGCTAAGCCGAATTTTAATTACGATTTCGTTAAACGGGAGTAAAATTTGGAGGACTTTTATTAAATTTGTTTGATGTTTATGAAATAAACGTATGTTAATTGTAAAAAGAGGCATTTTATTAAAGATCGAGCTAAATTGATAAAAGGGAAATAAAACATTCGTGGCAAACAATCACCATAAACGTTACACAAATATTTATGCACCTCTACAAGCTGCGTTAAAACAAATCTTCCCGCCTACGTTATTTTCAAATAAAGCACGTCTCAATCCAAACAAATCCGCCGATGTTGCATAAATATTTACGATCTCCCGCGAATTACGTTAAAATAAAACCTTCCGCATATACCCCCAGCAACGCATTATCTATAATTAGCCATCAGCGCACTTTTCCGCAAACCGACCGAAACTCCCCGCCGACCCGAGGCCCCCGCTCGTTTCAGCGGCGAGATCTGCGGAGAAGTCAAGCAACCCGCCGCGGCCTGATCTCAAAACCAAATTCGCGATATAAAAAGGTGCGCGAGAGCGCGATAAGCACGCGAGCCCCGCGTCGCGTGCCACGCGCGTGCCGCTCGGGTGACGCTCTCCGCCGCGCGCGGCACACTTTCGGCGAGTGCGTGAGAAGTGCCGCGCGGGGATCGAGTGCCTCGCCGGAGGGGGGGAGGCGGAGAGGATTTTTGTTGGCGGTGCAGCGCGGAAGTGTTTTCGTGGGGTGGGAAAATGAGAAATTTAATACCTCGATGCGGCGGGGTGTAAAACAGTTTTACGTTGACATATAGTCAATCTTCGGTGAAACGTTCTTATTAAAAAGTTATTCATCTTGGAAATTTTTAATGTTTTAAGTTTCATTTTATAAAGAAGCGTACAAAAAAGCTGTCTCGTGAATTTAATGTTTTATAGAGACAATTACTGTTCGAAACTTTGTAGATTTATTTAAAAAAATAATTAATATGCGTATTTTCCATCGCTTAGAAACATTTCTATAACGAATTCAAAATTTACGAAAATTAGCGTATCTCAATAAATTCGAACCTCATTTAACATTTTCCATAAAGTTATTCTTTATCTGACAAAAAAATATTTCCCTCCTTCGTAAGAGAGAAGAAATAATAAACTATCGATACACACGTCCCCGTCTCCCCCGTCCCCTCCTTGAATTTTCCATCAGCCCCCGGAAGCTCGTCACTGAAACCCAGAAACGTCGACTCGTCCCGTAAAAGAATAAAAGCCCTCGGCGCCCACGCCAACCTTGATGCATCAGCCGCTCCTCCATCCTTAATGCCCCTCGCGGGCTCGGTCCCGTCGATCGAACTCCTCCCCCCCTCCCCCTCCCGAGGAAAAGGAAAAGAAAGGAAAAAGGACTGACCGATCGGCTTGATTTATATGCGCAGGCAATCGACCGCCGGAGGGATGGCCGGTGATGGTCTGGTTCCACGGCGGAGACTTCAACACCGGCACGCCAGCCATCTGGGATGCCTCCGTATTCGTCACCAAGCAGAAGGTCAAGTTCGAGAGCTCAGCGGGCTGCTGTTTTATTTTGCGATTGGCCGCGAGTTGATATTGGTTTGGTTTCGTTGGGTACGATCGCGAGCGCGCTGGGAGAGTGAGACTTTTTTTCAATTTGTACCCGCGCGATGAACAGTTTTTTTTTCTTTTCATTTGCGTAGCAATCATTGCTGAACAGACGAAGAATTATAATTTGAACGGCAATTTATGAACGTAAAGCACTTATAATTGCTTGCGCGCGTACTTTCATCGTTGGATTCCTTGTCAAATTAGTTTCCCTTCTTGCCTTTAGAGTACCGACCCATTTTAAATTACCAATAATTTTTGCCTTTTTCCTCTACTATTTTAATCGCCTGAATCTTTAATTTTGGTATACATTTAATTTTTATAACGTTGACTTGTCGCTTTTTCAGTCCACACATGGTAATACATGTTCGCAAGCTCCATTAAAAACGTGTACTTACTTATAGATTGCGTGACTGCATTAATAGGACGCGACAGGTTTCATAAATTTTCCTCGCTTAAAAAATACGAAAAAAAAAAAGAAACTGGGTTCATTGCTTCCAGCTCGAAACTTTTTCCCAGCTGCGTGCCTTAAACAAATGAACGGAAAGCGAAGCTTTCAAAGCTCCATTACCGAGGGCGTTTTCTAAAAAGCTTTAAAGAATCGAATCCTCGCCTCGCGAAGGCAGCGGCAATCGGCAGCTTTTCCGCCTCGGGAAAGCGCGCGGCCCGGTAAAAGATTCAGCGGCTGTCGCTCCGCGGGACGACATCCTTGAACTCCCGATAACGAGGGAGCGATCGGTATGCCACGCTTTTAGAACTGCGCCTCGAGGGGGGGGGGGCTCGTGTCGAATCGCGATTTCCGCCGCCTCGCGAAAAGCGGCCGGTTTTGATTTATTTACTCGGCCGACCTCCGAGGAGTCGAGAGGAACGAAGGGCGCATCGATCTCAAGATGGTATTAGGGCTTTAATTTCAGCTCGTTGTCTTCGGTCGGTCTTGATTGTCGAGTTCCTTTTTTAGGAGCATTTTACAGAATTTATCATTAAACTGTAGTGCAGTGCGTTAGTCTTAATGAGTCTTAATTTAAGTAGGGGTCAGAAATATCTAATATTCATCAAAGGAATATTAAAAAACCTTCATTAAAAACGAGCGTATATGAAAACTGATGCCCTCGACACGAATCCGCTACTTCTTTAAAAGCCAACTTTACAAACCCTGAATCCACTCAGCAATCCAAATTAATCCCCGCGGCACCCTTCTCCGACGCGCGAGCCTCCCTCCTCCCACCGCCGCCGACTAACCATCGGCGACCGTTCGCCCAACAGGTGCTGGTGGTGACGGTGGCCTACCGCCTGAACATCCTCGGCTTCTTCACCACGACGGACACCGAGTCGCCGGGCAACTTCGGCATGCTGGACCAGGTCGCCGCGCTCGACTGGGTGCGCGAGCGCATCGAGCTCTTCGACGGCGCGGCGAACAACATTGTCATCTACGGGCACAGCGCCGGCGCGATAAGCGTCGGCCTCCACATGATGAGCCCCCTCAGCAGGAACAAGTTCGCCAAGGCCATCGCGATGAGCGGCGACGCCATCAACAACGTCAGGACCCCCATGGACGAGCTGCCGATCGTTAACGAGGTTTCTTTGCTCATTCTTTTTTGAATTTTCGTGAAAACGCTGAAAGCCTTTAGTTTGCGATAATTTTTCTTGAGTAACCGGAATTTTGGCATACTTGAGAATAATATCGAATAATGGGAATATTGTGTTTCGCAACGGTTTGCGTTACGATAATCCTTTAAATCTATCATTTTGCAAGCACCTGCAGCTGCTAAAATGTAAATTCGCTCGAATGTTCATAAAAATAGCGGATAATATGAATTTTAATGCTCGCGAGAGTAAAATAAAATATTGCATCGCGCTGATAAAAATCTCTAAACGTGTAATGTCGCTATTAAAACGCAATAAACAATTACACAACTTCATGAATACCCTGATAGAAAATTAGCCAGTTGGGCTGGTTAACGTGTATTTTAAATGGAGCACTTTTTAGCTAAAATTGATGTCTAAATTAAATAGAAAAAATTGGAAAATCATTTTAAAAGATAAAATATCATTACACTGAAATATTCATGAGCAAACTTATTTAATTATTTTATAATGACAAAAAATAATAGCAATTTGTTGTTTTCAAGTGCAAAACAAGCTAAGAATTGGCTAAAAACTGCTTAACATTTCTGCCGGGGTATCAGCAAATTAAAATCCAAAAGCACCTTCAAATTCAGACTCGCAATATGAAAAAATTCAACTCCAAGCATAACACTAAAAGATCCTAAAAAAACGTCCGATTCCCGAAAAGTTAATAGAGAAGTTCGGCTGCTACCGCAAGACCTCCGACCTGATCCAGTGCCTGCGCAACGTCGACATCGACATCCTGATCCGCGAGACCGCCCACATCGAGACCTGGGGCCCGATCGTCGACGCCGACACCAACAACTCCACCGACGGCCCCTTCCTGCCCCGCCACCCGCGCGACGTCGGCAACGAGGACCTGTACGCGGTGCCGCTGATCGCCGGCTTCACGAGCAACGAGCAGGCGCTCGCCTACATCGAGGCGATCGGCAGCGAGAACGTCGACGGCCGACTGCCGGTCGGCCAGTTCGAGCGGATGATCCGGGAGGAGAGCGGCGCGGCCATCGCGCTGCCGGACGAGAACAGCACCTGCGAGGTCAGGCCGGAGATGGTCGGCGACGCGGTGCTCTTCTTCTACAGGCCGCATCCGCCGACGAGGGACCAGAAGGTCTTCAGGGACAGGTATCTCGACCTGCAGACGGAGAAGAACTACGCGGCCGGACTGACGCAGCTGGCGGCGAAGGTGGCCAGGTGGGTGGAGGAACGTTTTGGGATGGACTTTCTTACTTTTCTTTCTTTAATATGCAATGAAACGTAATAAATATGTTAGTATTTCGAGATAATCTGTTAATGCTATTATTTTTGAACGTTTATTATTATTGATACGGGCAATTTGACATGTTAATCTTTCATAATGATTTCACGGTAATTGACGTTCAATAGTAAAATAAGATAGATTCTTTACTTGGAACATAATCACGTTTTTTTACATTTCCCGAGAAATGTTACATAAATTTATTCCTGATGTAAATTCAAATCTCATCCACGTATAAATTATTTTTCTCTTTTTCAAAAATTACTTTCCTTAAAACAGCGGATAATATTCACAAAAGTCTTTAGCAAAAAAGGCCCTAATCCAATGATTCGCAAACCCTCCTCAGCCACCCGTCGAAGACGCAGGCCTTCGTCTACCGCTTCGACTACCGCGCCCGCACCCAGGCGGTGACGCGCGACGTGCCCGAGTGGGCCGGCGTCCCGCACATGTTCGAGCTGCCGTTCGTCTGGGGCCTGCCCTACGCGGTCGGCTCGAGCGTCCAGTGGAACACCGCCGACAAGAAGATGGCCGACGTCCTCATGTCGATGCTGTCGATCTTCGCCCGCACCGGCAACCCCTCCATCAACACCGTCAAGTGGGAGCCGTTCACCGAGCGCAGCCCCGGCATCCTGATCGTCGAGCGCAACATCGACATGAGCGACGCCGGGGTCGTCGACTACAAGGCCCTCGCCTTCTGGAACGAGTACTACCCGAGCGTCCTCGAGGCGGCGACCAACAACTGCTGCAACGTCACCAGCGTCGCCGCGGCCCTGGCCGGGAGCGAGCTCGCCGAGTTCCGGGGCCTCGTGCTCAGGGGCCCGAGCGTGCTGGTGGCCGTGGCGCTCGGGGTCATCCGGTACCTCGTCGGGCAGAGCTTCGCGTGAGGGGGCGAGGGGCGGCTCAGGGGCCTGAGATGGATTTTTCTAACTTGATTATTGCGCGGTGAGTCTCTAAGTGGCGAGGGGGCTTTGTTGTATTACGGCGAGAGGATTATCGTTTTTGTCGGAGGAGGGATGATTTTCAATCGATTTCGGAGACGACGAATTGTCGGAGGTTTATGCGAAAACTATAAAATATAAAATAAAGCGACGTTTTAATGAATAATAAAGGTAGAAATTATATTTTATTTATAATTTAATGCCATTAGACCGCAAAAGCATATAAATAATATTCATTATTGGCCTTTAAAGAATTTCTGACCGCGACGAAATTTATATTGCTTATAAACTTCTTGGCATTAATGGAATAATAAAATTTTCATTTAACCTTTGAAATATAACAGAGTAAAATGTTCTGATGGACTTTCTACTCGAATAAAATATTGTTTCAATAAAGTAGTTGATATTGTTTCTGTAATACAATAAAGACGATCCGAGCGTACTTAGAGACTCTCGAAGACAATAATTAAACTTTAATAAGAGCGCAAAGTCGTTTGATGAGCCGATCGGAAGATTTTATCTCGATCTAAAAGAGACTTGTTGATTAGCAACATTGCTAAGAAGGACCAAATAAAAAATCACGCAATTATTACTATATCCACTAAGAATAAGTGCACTTATTGATGTATATTGTTAGAAAGTACAGATACGAACACAAAGAGCTTAATCTACAAAAAAATATGACAAATTTTTAATAGTAAACTAGGAACATAGTTAAATATCTTGTAAGCTAATATAAAATTTTATTAATTTACTTAATTTATTAAACTTTTACTTTAGCCATTCTTGAAATTTTGCAAAGAGATTGTATAAATTGTAATTGTATCCTTTAATCAAAAGGTTTAAATCTGTTATGCAATTAATTTGTTTCATTGAAATATCGATATTACTTACCTGTCACTTCATCTGTCTAAAATAACACAAATGCTTTTTGTATAATCCAGAAGATATATTTTGTGAGAAGGAAAGTAAGATATTTTAATACCACGAAATCTTCTTTTCTACTGAAACGTGCAAAAAGATGTAAATTGTATAAAATATCTTCAGAAAAAAAATGTTTCGTACGGTAATCAAACGACTTTCAATTAAGCAATTACCTGGTTGTTATACATATTTGTATATGTCACGTTTCTTGCGAATGTAATGAAGTGTTTGTTGAGATTGAGAGTAAAATGGTGTACAAGGAATATTTGAATGAGCTCTACAATAAAACTTCTGCATCTCCAGATAGCAATTTTTATTTTCTTGACAAATACCGCATACACATCGACTGTAAAAATTGCTTTCCGAATTAACGCTTTTCGTTACTGACAATTTACTAAAGTTCTCGTATTTATTCTGCAGATATTAACACTTATATAGTAATATAAACTTAATAAGTATGCTATTTTGTAAATAAACCTCGTGGAGTACTTGATGCAGAGGTTTGCCTGTAGTTATTACTGTAAGGTTCCAAAGTGCTGGATCACAATTATGACATTATGAAAAGAAATTGGATTTTTGCAGAGTTAATGCTGGAAATCGCGTCACAAGAACAATTTGGAAGCTTGATTTTGTTGTAGCTATCGTTATAAAAATATTTATTGTCTAGCACTTACGATTTGATTTCGAATATTTAAAATTTAGCTTGTACTGCATTGATATGATAATTTCGTTTCCATGAAAAATTTCGAACAGGATATGTTTTTAGGTGAGATGAAAAATAGTTTGTTATTAAGGAAGAAGCGATTTGACGAAAATTGATTTTATTATTTTTACAAGTTATTGTACTAGTTTTAAATTATTGCAATGCCTTTTTACATATATAATTAACAAATCATTATGCAGACTATCAATTGATTATTTTAATTATTTCCATTAACAATTAAAATAATCATTTCACAATTATGAACACAATTATTATTAATAATAAGCAGATAAAATTATTTATATACTTTAAAACTTGCATGAAAACTTGTCAAAAACAAAAAATCTATTTTTCATTGATATAATTATTCGACAATTGCTTGTTTACCTAGTTCAGTTACATATAAATACATTTACAGAAAGTAAAAGTTAGTTCTGCAAAACTATTCCTAATTCATAAGAATCATTTGAGCATGTAAATTACTCTTGTCTAAATATATATTTTAAAAATGAAAGTAGCAAAGACGTATATATAGAATATTTGCAGATTCAAGATTTGGAAATTTATGTCATATGTTTACAGCTCTCTGGAATTGAAATACCCATTAATGTAGATTTGAAGCATCTTGTGAATTCGTAATTGAGGACTTTTGGGGACTCGATTTTGATAAATATTAGAAAGTGAGTTTTTTCTATTAGACTCTATCAAATAATAGACTCACAAAAGAATTTTCTACATTTCTGAACAAATTTAGGTTATATTTACCACAAAATAATTTATTACGTTTAAACTTTAGGTGTTCGCCGCTTTCTTTCTTAAATCATAACGGTAAAAAATAACTTTAGTTAAAAAAAAAAGAATAAAAAAATGTTAAGTGTTTACTTTGTATTTTATGTAATCGAAAAATTCTTGAAGATAATTACTTAGATAATAAACATATGTTTTGTTGACGTTTGTGACTTTGTTGTAAGATTTGTTAGATAGTTCGACGTTTCGTGAATAAAACCAAAACTTTCAAATGAGAAATGTATTTTTTAAATCGACAGACCGATTGCATCAACACCAATTTTATGATTTTTTTTTTAATACAAAGGCCTTAATGTTATACGTAATAATATTAATGAAACGCTTAAAGTTAGACGCGCAGAGATAAGAAACAAGAAAATCTTACAAGAATATACAAACATTGCTACTAACAAATCTATTCGGAATGCGATTAACATGACTTCTAATCGTAATTAAAGTTTCACGAATGTTTTTTCTTTCATTTTTTAAATACATTGATATGAAATCGAAGTTTCATGAAGTACAATTTCAAGGTTTTAATTTAGTACAGGGAATACGCAAAACATCAAAATTCATCTACACAGTGATTTGAAGACTTTTAAAATTTTTTTATTCGTATCCATCGGTAATTTCTCATTATTATATTATGTTTAATCTTATGAAAAATTAAAAACCATGAATAATTCTTAGTAAATCTTAATGTTTATTCTATTTTACAATGCAAACTAAACTGTTTAATATAAAATTTAAAGACGAAACAATTGTTGATCCTTAAAAAAAGCGTAGTTCTGCAGTTTTGCCTTTAATAAAGTCACTTCTTGATCTATGTTAATATTCCACTCGATTTTTCTTAATAAGAAAAAGAAAAAATGCAAATTATTTAAAATCATTTAAACTCTACATACTTATATCAATACAAATTCAAAAGAATTCTCAATACATAACTTCCAAAATATTAAAAAAGAGCGTACGCAAAAGTGTTCCTTTCTCAGTTTTCTACTTTTTTCTTTAAAAAAAAGGCACTTAAACAAGTATATGACTTAAGGTTCGCTAGACGAAAGCCTTTATCGAGGGGTTCAGTTTTTCGGAGGGTGTAAGGGGTGGTTTTAGAAGGGAAGGACACCGAGTGCGATACAATTCAATTTTAATTCATTTTTTCAACACTTACTGAATTTTTATTATTTGCTTTTAATACGGAGAGATATAGAAAAACATATATTGATTGAGAAACAAACGGTCGATAACTTATGAATATTTTGATGCTTCGATAATAATAATCATCATTTTTTTTTTCCTCATGGTATTATCGTCTATGTATAATTATTATATTATATAAGAGAGGTGCGCGTTCTGCTCGTATGTTGGGGGCGCGACTGCTTCGCGCACGCGCACTCCCCGAACATTATTTTCTTTTTCTCATGCTCATCTCGTGTTTTACTGCCTCTTTTTTTACCCCGTTTCTCTCTCGTTCTCTCACTCATACTCTCTGCCTCTCTCGCTCTCCGAAATTATTTATTATCAATTGTCGTCTCCTCTCCCGTTCGGCCACGATCCGTCCTTCCAAAAAGAAACTTCCCTCTCATTCTCTAAATAATTAATATCTTTTGCCCGCTAATAGTAAGATAATAGTAGTAATGATAAAAAAATGAATGAAAAGAAGAGAACGCAAAAGGGTCCGGCCCCGCGGCTGCTGTTTTCATTTTTCCTGCCTGCTTTGCCTGCTTTGCCGCGCCGGGACCGAAGCGTGTATATACAAGTATTCATAAAACTTTCCAAGCGCTTGGTTCTTCTTCTTGGCTCCTGGCGACGTAACCTCGTCTCTCTTCCGCGATCTTGCTGCGCTCGTCCTGATATACCAGCCCTCCCCCGCCCGTATATATCAGCCCTCTTTTTCTTTTAACCCCTGCTGTTTTCTCCTTGTGTAGCTCGTCGTTTAGCTGGTGTTTGTCGCGTCTCTTGATCTCTGGTGTGTGTGTGTGTGTGTGATGTTTGCAGCTGTTTTTTTTTTTAGTTTTGTTTGCCTGTATGTTTTGGTGGGAACCCTCAACCGACACACTGTTCTATCCTCGGCCTCGTTTTGTTTAGCTTTTTTAGACTTTTTTAATAACTTTTCGCTTTGCTCTTCTTTGCTTAATTATTTCTTCTTCTTCTTCTTTTTTTTAATACGCGAGAACACACGGCACAGGCTCGGCGCTACTTTACAGCACTATGCATAGCGATTTCTTTTTCTGCTTGATTTTCTTCTCCGGCGACTTTCTGTTGATTTGTCGCACCAGATCGTAGAAAATCTAAAAGAGAAAATTTTGAATTAGCCATGATTTCGTTAATTTTTAATTGCTAATACCGCAAAAGAAAACGCAAGGAAATCTGTCGAGGACGTTTATAAAAGAATAAATTCAACAGTGAGACTATTAGTTGTTTCTCATCACTGATTGAAAATTTATAATAAATTTGTTTTACAGTTTAATAATATATACTGATTGCTGGCACAATTCCACAGTAATACACATTAGGAAGATCAGTAGATTAACAAGTTTTAAAACTTTTTCATTTACTCCGAACTAATTTGCATTGAGAGAAATTCTTTGTCAAAAGTTACCACACGTCGTTTCAACAACGAGGTCACAAACTTTAAAAAGATTACAAAACTTTCACTGCACTCACGTCATAACGCAAGTTAGTATACTACAATTCTTATTTCAACGACATATCAAAAGTGCAGGTCGATAAAGCAGGGAATCCCTCCCGGAGCCGATCTCTCCGAGGGTCAATACTCGCGGCGCGGCGCGGCGTCACCACTCACGTCGTAGACGTTGATTTTCGCTTTGGCAGAGGTCTCCATGAAGGCGCAGTTGTACTGCCGGGCGAGGTTCACGCCCTGGTCCTTGCCGACCACCCTCTCGTCCTCGAGGTCGCATTTGTTGCCGACGAGGACCATCGGCACGTCGTCCGTGTCCTTCACCCGGAGGATCTGCTCCCGCAGGTCGTGCAGGTCGTTGAACGTGGACTGGGCCGTTATCGAGTAGACCAGCACGAAGCCCTGGCCGTTCTTCATGTACAGGTCCCTCATGGCCGTGAATTGTTCCTGGAAATCGACGAGGACGGAGTTAGGATTCAAATTTTGGGCGATACTTTTTTGTTTTGCCGCCGCAGGGTTTACGGCGGGGTTTTATTGGAAGCAATGTTTGTTGGGTGGTGAAAGGCAATTTTTTTTAAGACTGTTATTGGAATATCGGAATATTGGAATTTCAAAATTTTCGGATGCATTTTTCAGCGCAAAATTCTTTCTGAAATATTAAAATAGCTCGTAAAGTTAATAAAAATAGCATGTAACTTTAACTATTCGATAAACTCTGTCGTTTTTTGAAAATTTATCAAAACTACTTTTCATCATGTTATCCATTTTATTGCAGATGCTTACTATTTCTATTTACGCTGCAATCACTTGTACCAACTTCTATAAACTCTTATTTTTAATTAGAAACTTCAAGCAGCAGAGGTGCAAACAGTTCAAAATCATTTTTTCAATCCGAATCCTCGTAAATCACCCATCCCGCGAATCACGACAATTTTCCCCCGAATTTCCGTCATAAACATTACGAAAACAAGTTTCACGATCCACCGGCCATCGATTAAATCCGTCCGAACAAAAGCTCCCCCGCTCCGAGCCCACTATTCAAACTTTCCGCGGGCGAGCACAGAATTTTCTGCTCGCGCCGCTCCGCTTTTCCCATCCGCAATCCTTTGGAATTCTTCCAAAGCCCTCCCCCCCTCCCTCTTTCCGCGCACGAAAGGAGGTCAATGTTCCAAGCCGATCCGCGAGCTTTTTTTCGCGAGCTTACGCTAAACACTGTTATTACGGACCCGACATCGGCAGAGCCGAGAGCGATGAAAGCCCGACCGACGGCGGAGGTCTTGATTCTCAAAGAGGCTTTTTTCACCTCGCTCGGAAGGCGCGGTGATTCTTTTTTTTTTTCTCTTTGCTTTTTTGCGCGGAGCTTAAAGCTCTCTCTTGTGCGATTAGCCTCTTTCGAAGCTTTACACGTGACCCAATTTCGCGGCTCGTAAATTTTTGAATACGCCCTTTTCGGTTAAATTCGGTTTGTGTCTTTAGGAGGCGGCGGTGGTTTGGCAGTAAGCCGTTTTCGGTGCATTTGGATTTTTCAGTGAAACTTTTTTTATTACGGATGCAGTTAGCGCGATTTGCAGTCGTCGTGCAAGGAAAATGATGTTTGATTTTAATTCAAGGCGAAACAGTTTTAGAATTAAATGGAAAGCTGGCTTTTCGAAACAACACGACTCAGAACCTGAAGATTTAATTGCAGGCATTATATTTTGCTGTTCAAAGTAAATACTATTATTAGAAAAAAGTGCCTTCTGAAGAAAAAATACAGTGTTTTGCGCGGGAAATTACATTTTTAACAAGAATGTTGTCCTTTCAGTATATTTGAAAAGGACAAAAAACCAAACATTAAATGCATTAGTTCACATAAGAATAATAACACTCAAATATTTACTTTCATCTCACAATTTCATTCTTTTTATCCTTTTGTTTAAAAACTCTAATTTCGGAATCTTCTAATTTTACGCGAGTTTTTTAAGTCTAGGATCGCATGAAAAGGGTTCATGATGAAAGGACAGCCTGCTTTATTCAAGTAGAAGGTAAACAGGACTCAGTTTGCTCTTCCAGTTTTATTACGTCAGTCTGTGCGCTGCATTGCTCTTTCGCGGAATAACGATTCCTCCCCCGCCCACGAAGGCAAATATTTTTAATATCCGATAATTTGAGAAGAGGGACTCGCTTATTAAAAAGCGAGTACAAACTCCCGTCGAAAAAGACGCCAAAAAAAAAAAACAAAACAAAAAAAAAAAAAAAAAAAAAAAAAACAAGAAAGAAAATGAAATCAGTCGGCGGAGTGGCTCGATATTCACCTGCCTCTCGTCGTTTCGGATCAATACCCGGGGCCCATTGAGTACACGGTGCGATTGCAGGATCGCTTATTAAATTAGTACGGCCGTTTATTAAAAAGTCAACTTCGCTCGGCGGCGGCGGCGGTGCGCAATGATTATTTCAGCCGTAAATTCGTGCCGGCCGCCGCGCTTTTGACTTTTTAATCGGCCTCAAATAAACCGGGAAATTCGCTCTCGCGGTAAAAAGCAGCAGCCTTGACTTCCTTCGCCGATAAATTGTTTATCTCGATGTGCGCGCCGTTCGAGAGTTTGAGCCGTCGCGATTTTATCCGATTATCGAAGGGCTTTTTAATGCGTGAAATTGGAAAGCTTCCGAACTCAGAGCGAACTTTGAAAGAGATTCCCGCAGTTGGGCCTTTTGTACGATTTTGGTATTTTATTGGACCTCCGCGTTGATCGTTGTTGCGTTTTAATGAATGAATTTTAAATGAACGCGGAAAAAGTGCAGTAAAACTAAATTATCAACGGCGACCAAAGCGTCCTTTATCAAAATCAGTAACCGAATGACTTGGGATCAGCCGTAAAAACGAACTGAAAGGAGAGCATAGAGAAAGAAAATCAGTCGATTACCGTGCCGGCGGTGTCGAGGATCTCGAGCATGCACTGCTGCCCGTCCACCTCGACCTGCTTCCGGTAGCTGTCCTCGATGGTCGGGTCGTACTTCTCCACGAAGATGCCCTGGACAAACTGGACGGTGAGGGCGGACTTGCCGACGCCACCGCTGCCCAGCACGACGATCTTGTACTCGCGCATCTCGCTGCCGCTGCTGCCGCCGCTGCTGCCGCTGCCTGGCCCGTGTACTGGAACGCGCTCCGAGTCCTACCGCCTCAGCTGATCTGCACCGGCGCACCGAAGACGGGGGTCACCGAATCCGCCACGTTTTGCCTGCCGACTCTGCCCGGTCAGAGAGACGGCGCTGAAACGGGGAATGAAGGAGGGCTCGGTCAGATATTTTTCTGGTTCTTTTCATTTGTGAGGATACTTTTCTCGGGGGGTGATGTTATTTTTTAAGGCGGTGAAAAAATCTGTTCGCTGAGAGAAGAGGTGCGGAAAAATTACCATAGTGTCTAGTTAAGCCACATCAGTCTGTCAAAACCAAAAAGTTACTATAATTTGTAAGAAATATTACTATACTGTTTGGTCAATTTTCCTATATTTTCAGTAAAATTCCATGTAAAGTAATTTTTTTTGGTCTGTGGTGGCCTTACTAGACAGTATGATAATTTTTACTTAAGTTTTCTCTCAGCGATAATAAATATTTTTTCGGAGAAATCCACTGCCTCACCCTGGAAAGTACAATCTTTTAAATTATCCTTAATTAAGAAAGTATCTTAATTTTAAATCTGTAGAGTAAAGAGCAACAAATTTCGCATGCATTCGTGAAAAAGTAAAAGACATAATCTCAACGTAAGCCCAGCAAGCATCCAAGAGCTGCTTGCTCAAAAAATCTTAATTAATTCAATCTCGGAGCGCGCCGCGTCGAAAAATTGCCCGCGCGCACAGTTGCGCCCCGCGGTAATCGTCCGACCTAATACTCGAGCGCGCGAAATTGTAAAAAGACCCGTAAAAGAGCGTTATTAAGCCGCGCGCTCGCCGCTTAGATCGTTACGCAATGCGCGCGCTTCGACAGGATTATTTTGATGCCAGCCGCGCGGCGCGCACAGCATCCATTTTATTAATTGGGTCACCGGGCGGCACGGGAGGTCGATACCTCCCCCGGGTTGGGATTCTCCAATAAAAAAACCTTAACAAACCGCGCGCCGCCGCCGCTTTTTAGGTCAGATTAAAAATCGAACGCCGGCTTTGCCGACGCAAATAATCTGCCTAATGGCCGTGTGATCTCTTCCATTTTAATTATCGCCTCGGTAAACGGAGCTCGGGGCGGACGGAGTACTCAATTTTCCGAATCCCTCCTTTCTTCCTACTTGCCGGGAGGTTTTTTGGACGCGAAAATCGAGGTTTACCTTGAAATAATAAGTTTTTAGGGGAAAGATAATTTTAAGGCGCAGTAAATTTAAACTATTGGCGGCTTTGTATTCAAAATGCTTTCGAGTCCCACGCTTATTTAAGAACGAATATTGTTTTTCAACAAGAGAATCCTGCCGGTGCCTCCTTAACTAACGAAGCATTCTTGTCTCGAGCGTCGCACATAACAGATTTCCCGGCTCTCGCCTCTCCGTTGAGAGACCAACTTGTTTAATTTACGACTCGGGCGGCTCGAAATTTCAATTACAATTCCAGCCGTCGACAGACGTCAGGTGATGCCCTTGGCTCGAGAGTTTTTTCGGGAAGGGGGGGATACTTCCGATCGGGGATCGTTCAATTACTTTGCGGCGCCTCTCGAACGGACCCTTGGGCTCGCTTTCCTTTCGACGAGGAGGGCTGCTTTGTGCTCCATTAGGAAGGTCGTGACGCGTTTGCCGATTTCGGCCCCTCCGATTCAATTTCGCGAATTGGACGCTATTTTCGAGAGTCCCCCCCGCGACTGTTCGTTAGGATTTTTGTTTTCTTTTTTTTTTTTTTGTGTTTCGGGAGTCTAATGGAGTGGGCGGCCTTTTGCGAGAGGAGATAAAGAAATGCCGGAGGTGCTTGGGAGTAGAAAAAGAGGCTCTGATTGAAGATTCCTTGGGGAGATTATGCTGTTCACTTTGGGGAAGTGTTTCGGTGATTTTCAACGGGACTCGAAAACTAGATTGGCTTTTCTGAAAAATCTTTAGCCAGCTGGCTAATTTCCTACCAAATGTGCGCCTTAGAAAAAGATTTAAAACACATTTCCCCGCACGACGAGGCGCGCGGCCCCCCCACCAATCCCTCCTGCGGCCCTTTTCACCATTCGCTGACGCACGCCGCCGTCAATTATTTATGAATCACAGCGCGTCGACCAATAAACTCGGCGGAAAGAAAAAGAAAAAAAAAAAAAAAAGAAAAGGAAGAGAGCCCGGAGAAGAAAGCCGCGCGTGACGTCATTAAAATTTACGCCCCGCGCATACCGCATCTCCGAAAAGCGTCGGCGACGCGTAACGAGGGTCCTGCGCGCGGAGGGCACCTCGTCGCTTCACATCGCTGCGGACTTCCGCGATGCCGCCGCGGCGGCGGCGGCCCTCGTCGATAATTAATGGCCGATGCGCCGGAGCGATTTGAATATTGTATAATGGCGGATTACGCGGGCCGGTCGCTCCGTCGGCCGGAACAATGAAAGTTACAGACGTGGAAGGGAGAGCCTGGATTTTCTAAACGTTTATTGTCGTGGAATTCAGCGCGGCGAAAATGGCGAAGATTGGAAGGGGAGGGGGGGGGTTATTTGCATGGTTATATAATGCGGTTATTTATAGCGAAGGTGAGACGCCGATGTATTTGGAATACAATTGTTAGTGGGCTACTTAATTTTACATCGGCGGAAAGAGAATAATCGTGCTTCATTGAAAAAACGTTAAAATGAATTCGAAGCCTTTTTTCCAGCGGATGATTGAATATCGAACGCACATGAAGCTCGATCGACGTGCGTTTATTTATTTTTCCGCAATATCGAATTATCCGCCGCCTTTTTTTTTAATGCACACAGCGCGTCTGCAATAATAAGGCCAGCGTTAATTATGCCTTTCAGGTAAATAAATTACATTTCAACGACTAATCGAGTATTCCCTCGAAAGAGCGAAAGGGGGATGAAACTGATTAAACTATCATTTCCCCTTTATTAGTCGAGCAAACGGAGTTACGTAAAACAATATATAATCAATTCCCTATAAAATCGCGCCATCGATCCCCGCATTACGCAAACCGAGAGAGGGCAAAAATGACAAAGCAGCCCCGACCCAAATCACTCTCCCCGCGTGACGCAATGTATTCCGCGCCTAATCAATCGCGGATCGGCAGAGAGAGAGAGAGAGAGATAAAGAAAATCCGTCGTTACGGGAGAGGGCCAAAAAAGCTCTCTCCTCCCCCTAATCCCCGAAATGAAAAAAACAGCGGCCGCCTATCCGCGACGATCGAGTCGTCCCCCCGCGTCGGCAACAAGTGCACAGCTCGATTTTTGACCGCGAGCCAGGCAAGGCTCGTCTTTTCAATCCCCCCCCCCCTCCCTGCACCGCCGAGTTTGTGCGAGTGCCGATGCGGGTCGAGGAGTTTTTTGCGCCTCGGCGATGCACGCCGCCGCCGTCGTCGTCGTCGTCGCGAGGCGGAATTTTCTGACCTATTTCAGCTACGGTCAGCTAGCTGGAAAAAAGCGAGATAGAGGAGGAGAGAGGAGAGGCGCGCGCGCGGCGAGTCTGCGCGAATATATCCCCTTGGCTCTCGATCTTTTTTGTCCTCGCGCTCTTTTCCCTTTTTTTTTCTTCATCGGCCGGATCCGCGGCCGATGCCGGGGAATTTAATGTTTCGGCGGGGGAGATGCTGCGGGATTAATTGTGCGGAATGCCGGGTGAAAAATTTTCAGGGAATATTCGAGGTTTCGGGACGGAGCTGGCCTTAATGCGAGGCGAGCGAAATTTTCAGCGCGGGAAATGTCTGGTGATGAGAGATGCATCCAGTTTATTTTTTTCCTGTGCTTTAGTGATATTTTATTGAATATAGCAATGGCGATTGGTACGTTTTTCGTTGCAATTGCACGGAAAAAGTAAAACTCGGGGGGTCATTAAATTTAGCAAAAGTTTTAATTAGACTTGTTCAATCTGGTTAAAACTTGTCTGCGTCATAAATAAGCAATAAAAATCGGCATAGATTCGGTATATTTTAGAAGTGCATTTCGGCGATGGTTTAATAAAACATTAAACAAATAATTACACAAGGTTAAAATACGGAACCCCCTTATAAATGCCACTTCTCCAGCAGGAACATCAATCTAACGAATATCGCGGAAAGTTTGCTCAGCACCGCCGAGGCGTCGAAAAAGAAAAAATGTGCTGCGCGCAGCTTGTTATTTGAATAAATCGACTCGGGGGGAAAGTTCGGGCCGCACGTTTCTTCTCCGGCACACACACACAGATACACACACAGCGCGAAAGCATTATTCGTCCATTACACCTGCAGTCGTGCCGCGTCGTAAATAATGCATCGGACGCATCGGTGACTGAGTACAAATTGATACCGCCGCCATTGTTGGCCCCGATGGATTTTCACGCTCCAAGTAAGAACAATGACAGAGAGAGAGAGAGAGAGAGGGAGAGAGAGAGCTGTCCCTTTCATTAATAACAATCGACCGATGCATCAATTTGCGGACGCGGCGGGATTTCAATTTTTGTTTTTTCGATCGCCCACCGCGGCGGTGGGTCTTGTTTTATACGTTGATAAACACGGGACGGACTCGCTCGGCCGGAGGATCGCGCGAAATCATTTCGACATTAGCGGAATGAAAACGCTGCCGCTCTTGCGGACGTGATGGATTAGCGTAATTTTAAAATGCGATTGCCGGGGAAGGAGCTTAAAAAGCGCCGGTCAAAATCACTTTAAGCTAAGCACCTGCATTATTCAATAGTCGAGCGAGGAAACCTAACAAGCTCTTGTAAAAGCGAGTACTCGGCGTTACTTATCCTTTAAATACAAATCGCTTTTTTAAAACGTCACCTTTTACCTTTTGGGTGGAAAATTAAATATTTTTACTGCACTCGAGAAAGCGGAATCCATTAGTTTAAATAGCTCGTGTCAAAAGTAAAAATGGCGAAAAAGGGGCTGAATAAAGTGTGTAATTTATGCTCCTGACAATGGATGATTAAAACGTAACAAAAATAAATTATTGTCCTACAAAATACTTTTAATATCAAAACACCATCGAGAAATACCAGTAAAACTACTTCACTCAAGCGAGAAAACAAAAGAATCAGCGGCCTCAATTGATCCATTAATCCGAAAATTAGCTGAAACTAAAGACAACAGCAGGTTCCTAGGTTCCTCGATCGTTTAATCAGCGAGAACAGCATTTCTCGCTCGACATCCGAGCAATAATCGTCGCGTCGCGGCGCGGAATGTACAATAAATACTAATACCCGCGGCACGCACCGCGGGCGAGAGAGAGAGAGAGAAGCGCCCTCGGTAATTGTTCAATTGCCGACGGCTAATTACAATAGAGACGTCGCGGAATTTCTGGAAACGACGCGGCGCTCTCCGGCGTTGACGTCGGAATTCGCCGAGACTTTCGTGTCAGCTGTCGGGGCGCGCGACGGGCGAGGCGCGCTGCTGCGCTGCTTTCATGGGTTCAACGCCTTGGAAACGGCAAGTGTAGGAAGCGCGGCGAGGAGAAACTGCGCCGCGCCGGTTATTTCGTGAGTCGTCGAAGGCCTCTTTCGCGGAGGCGCGCAGCGCGGATTTAACGCGCACGTGCGGAGCCGCGCGATGATTGATTAAGATACGGATTATAATGCGCGCGCGTTGATCAGGACTGACGTAATCCGCCGAAGCTTTTTAATTAGTCAGGCCATCAATTCGGAGCGAAATTCAAATCCGGGTTATCGCCGGGATATTCAATTACGGACGGAGAGCTAATTAACCGGCCCCCGATTAACCATTGATAAAGGCGACCTTGCACGTTTACGCTGATAAACACCGCCGAACGCCGCAGATATTTCCCGTTTCTTCCAGCTGTTACTCACGCGTACACCCTTACTCGGACATCATTAATCAAAGACCTACCGGCGCCCTTAGCCTGCAGGCTTTTATATGTATATATATATCGGTTTCAAAAGCAGGTCGAGTCTAATTACGGAAGACGCGGGTCGAAGTTAATTGGATTTCCGAATTTTTTCGACTTTCGCGTAAAACCCTTCGACTCGTCACGCGGACTTTTCCCCGGACTTTCCCCCTTCATGACTCATGCAGTTTCCCGGTTTCTGGGTTGCGTTGCCCGAAATTGTGCAGAGGGAATTACGTCGTGAGTCCGTGGATTACTGGGATTCGCTGCATTAATAAAGATGTTGGCTTGTAGTCGAAATGAGAAACTCCCCTTTTCATCGATTATAATTTGTTTAGGTGTATACACTTGAGGGAGATGAAAAGAGTAACGTCGAATTTTCATTTTCTAAAACGCGGCCTAGTACTTTTCCCGTTACTTTGCCAATCCATCAGGCGAACGAAACGGAAACCGAAATATCCCCAAAGTTTCTCCCCCCAAAAAAAGAGCACCAAGTTATTCCCCAAAACTAAACTCTCGGAAGAACTGAAAACCAGGTCAAGCACCCCGCCCGAGCATTCCTATCTCTCTCACCGCGGAGCCCACTCTCACTTCCTTCCTCTCGAAATCAGCCGCCCGAAGAGAAAATCATCGGCGGCCGCGGGGGGGGGGGGGGGGGGGGGGGGGGGGGGGGGGGGGGGGGGGGGGGGGGGGGGGGG
>JAWWEM010000001.1:2610561-2621703 GCA_035582935.1 Ormyrus thymus
TGTCCACGCATTACTATATAATATAGTAATTTTTATTACATGATATATTAAATTTTCTTATGACATTTTTCTCAGTGCATTTAAAAATTCAAATATGACAACCTCGCCCCGAGATTATCGTCATTTTCACGGTAATTTTAAATAAAAAATTTTGTCTGTGTATACAGGACTTTAAAATAAAGTCGCAGCTCAATTTAATTGAAACAAATGTCGAACTAATCTCTCCTCACCCGGTATAGTGACGTCGAGTAGGTAAGCCCTGGAGGGGCTCTGGCACGCGTCGGCGTCGAAGTCCAACAGCACAGTTCCGAGAATCGTAAAGAAGATTCCCCAGGGATGCGAGGAGGGCGGCGGCGGCGGCACCGTCGAGTCCGTCACCGCCGCCTTGCCGCTCGTCCGGTGGATGAAGGTGGCGGACGAGTTCGACGGGGTGTCGCCGAAAGCGTAGCCGAGCCCTTCGCCGTTCGGCACGAGGATCAAGCCTACATCGGGAGGTGAATTAGTTTCTACCTTTTGGTGGATGAATGTAAGATTTGCTGATTTTCTTCCTTTTGAAGGAAAGCAGCTCGCCCGTTTTTACGTAACGGAACGCAAGCAAAGTGATTCGAGCTCGTATAGCAAAAACGCAGATAACTTTACATAAGTTGATGTACAATAAGCTTGTATAATTTTAGAGTATAGGTTATCGATCTTAAAATCAAGAAAAATAATTAGTGACGAGTCTAATGACACGCTAAACTCGTTATTGCGTCATTTTCGTCAGAAACTTGGAATTACGATAAAGCGTGTATTTATGTGCACAAAGATGCGACGAATCAATAAGTGGAAAGAAACAGCTAAATGCAAAATAAGTTTGTAGTAGCTGTTTTATAAATGAAATTTATAAATGAATCATCGGACGGAGAAATTTACAGTGGCAATACTAATTTGGTAACAGACTGAAAATATATAAAAAATACTATAGTCTCTAGTAAATTTTGTAAAAAAAATGTAACTCATTCCCAGTATACAGACTGCGAATAATCGTAGGCTTCGCGACATCGGCAGCCTCTCACCTATGAAAACGCCGATGGCGAGGAGAAGAATGAACGGCCTTCGGCGGCCCTGCTTGAGTCTGCAGCGATCGCTGACGCTCCCAAGAATCGGGGTCACGAAGAAGCCGACCAGAGGGCTGAGCGCCCAGACCAGCGTCATGTGCTGGTGGTCGACGCCGATCTTGAGCAGCGTCGGCGAGACGAAGGCCGTCTCCGCGGCGTAGGAGAACTCGATGCCCATCACCGCCGCCGACACGCGCACCAACTCCAGCCGCGTCTTCTTCCTGAGAATGGATTATTACGTCGGATTAAAGTAATTTCTGCGCTCGTAGATGCGGTTTAAAAATCCTACGATATTATTCCAGCTTATTAACAGGATTTCAATATGTCGATACCTCAGTGCCATGCTGCAGTGAATTCCAGTTATTTCGAATATAGAACAAACACTCGCTTAGCTGCCAAGCTTCATTAAAGTTATTTTAAACGATTTACTTATATACGAAGTTTTATCCGCATCTGCGAATATCGTTTATTATTTCTACTTGTAAACTTTATTCGAATAAATAATTAATCGAAATCTGAAAAACTCGAGCGAACAAGCGAGTTCTGCGCTACATGTTTCACTGTTTTATCTCGCATGTTGTGCATAAGACTGGATGCTTCTGTCTAGGAAGAGTTAAACAAAATCAGTTTAACCTTAAAAAGAATCTCTTATCTATCAAGTTACTTATAAAACGTCTATAACGCGCGGTCTTTTATTATGCGGATTAGTGTGCGTGTGTGCCGTGAGCTTTACACATGAAGGCTTCGACGGATATAGAATTACCACATTACTTTTGGCTTATTGTTGCATAGTTGCAAGAATGAAGTTTGCCTTTTTTACTTTACGTGTGTCCCCGGCGGAGTTAGGGAGCATCCGATGCCTTATTGCAAGATATTGAAAAACCAAAAATCTAAATATAATAAGAAACTTTTTGACCTTACATTTTAATATCTATCAGTTACAACTTAAAAGTAAAGATTTTTTCGTGCTCGTCGAACTATTACATTTATTAAATATTATCTCGATAAAGTTTGTTTAATATGAGAAAAACCGAATCAGTCGAGGAATGCAACAAACTACACAAATTGCGCGTATTATAAGATTCGTAAATGATTTACTACATTTCCTTCTCGAATCATAGTTGATTTTAAAACCGTAACTGTTTCAATGTAAATTATCAATAATAATTTAAATTATTATGAAAAATCGATGTTCTAATATTTTGAAGATGAGTAACAACATTTGTTTAGTATACGAAATACCAAAATATTTTTGCATATTCAAAAATGTCTACGACATACAATATTGACTTACTACTGTGCTTAATACTAATAATGTACAAATCAATAAAAATTTAAATTATTGTTAAAAATCGATATTCTAATATTTTGAGGACGAGTAACAACATTTGTTTAGTGTTATACCAAAATATTTTTTAAATTCAAAAATCTCTACGACATATAATATTAATTTAATAATATATGTTTAATATCTATACCTTATCGACAAGGAGAAAAATGTTTAAGTAAAAATTCCTATAATTTTTATTAAAAATTGCTATATTTTATACCATCCTGGAGACAAACTCGAACTACATTAAATTTTAGTATACAGTATAGAAAATTTCAGATTATCAAATTTTGCTATACTGTGTATCAAATTTTACTATACGTTATATCAAATATTACTACGCCACATATTAAATTTTATACATATTCATTTTCATAAAAATTTTTTTTGTAATTCTAGTTTTAGTCCTTGCTGATAAACATTTTTACTTTATTTTGTAATCGTATTGTTTAGTGATTATTTAGTCATGTTTCACTTTTTAAACTGCGCTAATTAACCACTAGATAATATATATATAATATATATATATATATATATATATGTATATATGTGCAGTGTATCACGCATGTTTAACAATTATTATTATCGCAGTTTAACAATTAATTATTATCGCAGAAAAAATGTTTTCCCCAACGGAGAATTGAAGCTAGACCTCCGCATTGTGAGGCAAACGCTTTAACCATTACGCTACGCAACGCTTACAACCGAAAAATTTTGATTTCAGTTATGTCATCTTATAACTTGTACTTAAAAATTAATGTAGTTACATTAAAATAAGCATTGAAATTGTCGCGAATGTTCATTACGCCTACTTGAATAGTACCTTAAATTTTAATGTAACATGTCCGAACTTTCATGCATTAGACACGTTAATTAGTGGTCCCGGTAGTCTCTGGTAATTTATCTGCATGTAATTGGCAGAAATTTACTTAAATTTTACTATACAGTATATTAAAATTTATCCGAACGTATATTTCATTGTAAATGATAATAGCACTTTTTGATACAAAATTTACTTAAATTTTAATATACCGTATACCAAAATTTACCCGAATGTATTTCATTGTTTATTTGTATAATTGTTACTATATTATATAGCATTTTTTGATGCATTGTGCATTAGATATTCATACAAGTATATTAAATTTGCTGCATAAATCAAGTTTGTCTTCCGATTCATAAAAAATATAGCCATTTTAATTTAAGCATTTTTCTTCGTGTACCTATCGTATATCTTTTACTTGTCAAAACTTGCAAAATAACCGCTCAACTATGAACAAATAGCCAGTCGTCTTACCTTTTAAAGTTTTTAGTTTTAAGCCCATTTCCAGTAGACTTATTTTTACCAAAAACTTTTACATTGACTAAAATAATTTTCTTCGTACCATCTTAAAATCAGATATATTTAAAAAGAACTAAAAACTAACGATTGTTTTGATTTATTTAAAAAAAAATTGCAAACACTGTTTAGAAGCCATTTAATTGAAGCATTTTGCTTTTATCCAAAGACTTTCTTATTTGACAAGCACCTATTCACAATCGACCAAGTTTCTAGAAAGAACACGTTGAAAGTTCATTGCTCGACTCAAAAATGCACAACTTGAACGTAAGGAAAGTCCATTGCAAACACAGGCTCGAGCTTTTCCGGATCGACAGAAAGAAGCATAAACATGACTCACCTGTAGATATGCGCGTAGTCGTCAAGAGTGCGCTCGAGTTTCGGCGGGCCGCGGAAGTGATCGGCGATGCCGGCAATTCCCCGGTCGGTCGGGATCGCGCTCTTCCATTCCTTCCACTCGTCCCACTTTTCGCGAGTCTTGTCCCGGATCCCGTGAATCCGCCCGGATAGACCCTCGTACTCCGCCAGTTTGTCCGCCATCTTTTCAGCTGGAATATGCCTCGGCCGATTTTTTTTTAATCACGAGCCGAACTGAGCCATGCCGCTCGGCGCTCGATCTGGTGAGTCGCTCTGCAGGACTGCATCGTGACAACTGCAATTAGAGTGTCGTGCTTTCTGCTCAACGTGCTACTTTAAACAGACATTTCGATTAGTGCCATTCTGATACGCCTGAGGCTACGGGGTTTCGATTACAGATTTTCTACGCAGGTAAAGTATGGAATTTTATTTTAAAAAAATATATCGATCGCGGATGAAAAGGCAGTCGTAACTTGCGTGAAATTGGAATATCCTTGGTAAATTTATCTAATTTATATTCTGGGTCAAGCTTAAGATGCTTTAAGAAGGATCAAAATTTTTGTCAGCAAGGAAAATTATTAACTTTCATTTTATTTTCTTACTTGTTCCTTGACAATGAAAAATAATAGAATAGGAGGCAACATTTATTATCGATTACTTTACTTCCTTCATTTTACCTTTTAAATGCGATTAGAGACTTGTTCTATATATAAATCAATATATTTAACAGACCTATGTACTTTATAATCGTAAATTTTTAAGTGCGTGAATATTGAAAATATCTCATTCTGCTTGTTCCACAGACAGTTTTAATAGATTTTTTTATAAATTTAAAATTTTTCTGACAAATAAAAAGTAAAACTTTTATTAAAAGTCAAAATTTTGTACTCTTAAATTACAAACTATCAAACATTTGCAGCTGGTAAAAATTCTAGTTTTCCCTACTTGTATTAAAAAATAAATTTTACAAAATTAAAAATTCCTTGTTTCATGTTCGTTGTGACAACCTCATTAAAAGTAGAAAGCTACTTTCCACAAATTTATGCCAAGCTTTCAACGATTTGAAAAAAAATATTGTTTTTTGATTAAAATAAAATAAAAAATATTAATAGTAATAAGTTAATTTTAATTAATTAATTTTTTATTTCTTTTAAAGTATTTAAAGTGCAGTTTATAGTCAAAAGTAAATATTCTCATTCGAAAAAGTTTAATTTATATAATACGTGAATACTAGAAATGATAAAAAAATACTATTCGCTTCTAAATATTTGTTGATAATTATTGAAGTGCAGTATTTCTGTAATGTACATTCTTTTGTTATTGTTTTATACTTTTTTAAAGCACATTTACGGCAAAATTGCGCATTCTAACATCATGATAAGCACTATTTTGAAACGACTGGAAGTGCAATAACCCGTTTCCCGTAAGAAAGCGTTTACTTTTTCGATCCCCAACAAGAAGCCAATTATAACTTCGGATTCAGTTTACTCATAACATTTGCAATAAAATGAAAAATATAAACTCTAAACCAAAAGCACTTTCACTCAATAATCTCCAAAACAATCCAACGCGCAGCACTTCGGGTACCTCAAAAACGATAAGCTTCGCAACCGCAAGGGACTGTCATCTTCGTGTGCAATATTGCCGAAATCACTTTGTTTTACGCTCGATCGCGACGAAGCGAGAAAGAGAAAAGTGGCGAATGGAAATAAGCGCCGAACGAGTACAGCCTCGCATACGTCCGGCCGACGACTGACAGGGCGACAGGCGTCGCAACGCCGACGCTTCCCGTTAGAGAGCTTCCCGCGAGCGCGGGAAATCCACCCCTTCTCCCCCTTCTCACCCCCCGCCGGCGCTTTTCGAATCGATTCCTCCTTTTTCGAACGACGGGGATCCTTGGACTTTGAAAAGCCGTCGGGGTCATTTGTCTCGATTAAAAAGTTCAAAAAGGGGACAGCTTTCTTTTAGGGATTTGATAATCTGGTCGATTCTGTGAATGGATCTGTTGCATGAGATGGACCGGTGATTTTGCCTAATTTCGATTATTTCCATTTTTAAACTCTAGAAATTAATAGTTTCGATGAATTATTTGTTTCTATAATCAAAAACGCATGATAAACAATGTCTGATTGTGGTCTATTTTGCATTAGAAAATTCCATAATTATTTTTTAAGCAACTTTTTTAAATAAAAAAGACACATTTAATTCTTAAAATAAATATTTTTAAAAAACATTACTTTCTACAATATTAAATTATTTTAAAATTTATGTTCACTCTAAACGCAAAGAATAAAAAAAAATATAAAATTATTTTGGCGTTGAAGAGTCGCAATTATATTACATACATTTTTGTAGTATATTCTTACAGCGTGCATTTGGATTTGCCTATGAAAAATCAACTTTATAAAACGTTTTTTAATAAATATATCAGAATAAAACTTAATTACTTCAAAAGAAAAAATATGAATTAAATTGAATTATTTGCTTATACTTGGACCCAAGCAATATTCATTTACAACAAGATCTTTATACTACAGTTAATATCAGTTTTTCAACCTGCGATATTAACTAAGCACTCTAACTCAATGTTTCAAGCTTAACTATTGAAATCGTTACCAGCTGTTTAAGCTTCGAACCAAATTCTTTATACGAATAACAGATTAAGTATGTATATATTAAAAGAAATAAGCTACCAGTGGTTCATCTATGGTTAAATATTTTTTATGGGTTTAGCTCGGCGTTTTAATCCCTATGGGGAACCTCTTCAGGGAACAGTTTAAAATTTCCTTAAAGCTATACCATAACCAGTTAAACACTGAAAAAAAAGAATTTTTTCCGAAATTTCGATAATTTTAAGTGGGTGTAGTCAAATTTTTTACATTTTATTGATTATTTATAAATTATCTTCATTTATATTTTTATCAATTAAAAATAAATCACTGCTAAATAATAAATGAATGATTTACAATTTTAAAACCGAAGAAAAGCACTTTATGAAAATGAAGCTTTTATCTTAATTAAATACAAACATATTTACCAAACGGCAGGTATTTCGCCGAGAGTGTAAATAATAAAAGTTTTGACAAACATAATGAAAAACATGAATGAGAAGAAGATATAATGTGTGTTTTATAAAATTTAAAAAAACTATGAACCGTTCGTGAAAAGTATGGGCACTACAAAACAAACCCAAGTCTATTTTACCTACACACATCAGACTCGCAGCTATTGAACACGTGCGAGTAGCATTTTAACCACGAATGCCTGTTGAGCCGCGTGCAATCTATCGTTATCAAACGCAAAAGATAATTTACAAATAAAACTGATGCCTGGGTTAAGAAAAAATGTACATTGAGTGACGTTTCATCCGGAGAGTCCACAGAGCTCGTTCCTTACTTATTACCGGTTTCATCTATGTTTGATAAAATGCATGATGATTTGAAGGTCACGGGGAGAGAGAGACTAGCAACGATAGCTTCTGGAGATAAGCAAGCAATTACGAACAGATACGCGATAAATGGTTAATGTCTGCCTAGACAGTGTAGCAATAGTCTGCGCAGAAAGATGCCGGAAGACTCTCGAGTTTTAAGCAATGGAATCCCGGTTAAGGTAAGTATTTATTTCAATATTTATGGTGTAATGCGGTGTCGTGCTATTTCCGACTTGTAATAGAATTTATCTCGCGTGTTGTCGATAACTGTTAAGATTAGTTTGCCAATAACGATGCGTCGATAGAATCTTTTATTAAATTAATAATTGTTTATTATTTTTCTCTTTTGAAAAGTAGTGCTTCCAAAAAAGTAGCTTTTTAAATGTAATTTCATCATAATATTCGAAAAATTTCTTTACTATTTTATTTTTTTCAAAGATTGTCAAAGCAGCTAATGAAGATCAAACGGAGAAGGCGAAAAATCACGAATTAGTCATTAAAGTTTACAAGCGAAGATGGCTTATGTTGGGTTTATACATCTTTTATGCAGCGCTTGTATCAGGGCAGTGGATAGAGTATTCCATTATTTCAAACATCATCGCCAAGTAAGAAAAAAAGAGAAAATTTAATTTTTTAGAATATCCAATGTTTCGATAGCTTGTTGGCGCGTTTATCTTTTTCCGTATTAAAGATACAAATATCAATGGTGTACTCCAACTCGCAGAAATTAACATATTTGAATAATCAAACTGAATAGCTTTCGTTATCGCATAAGCTTTTGAAGATTAAAAAGCCGGTTCTTTTGTTTATCATGTTTTGGTGATTTAAATCAATTTGCCCAACCATATCAAATCACTCAGATAATTTGACTAATTTAATGAAAAAAAGTGTTGCAATTTCATGTTTTGATTTTCTGTTTCTTAATAGGTACTACAACGTTTCACTATTTGCAGTCGATTGTACATCAATGATTTTCATGTTGTATTATGGAGTTTTTATCTTCCCAGTGACGTATGCATCAGAACGTATCGGTTTAAGATGGTGTTTAATCATAGGAAGTACGTTTTGCTGTTTAGGGTCTTGGATCAAGTTACTTTCGGTGTCGCCAGATAGATTCTACGTAACTTTAATTGGCCAATCAGTTGTAGCTCTGTCTCTGGTACATATATATTCTTGTTCATGCTAAACAATCCTATTACCTTGGTAGATGTTCTCATAATATATTAATACCTTCATTTAGTGTCTGTTTAATTATTTATGTAAGTAATTTCTGGCTAGTTTTCAAAGATCAGTATCAAAAGTGATCAATATTTCTACCACGGTTCTTTTGGAAAATAATAAATAATTAGAAACCTAAAGGATGTTAATTTCCTTTTATAAGGTCGTAATGTTACCACTTCCTGGACGAGTTGCAGCTAAATGGTTTGGTTCAGACCAGTTATCAACGGCTACATCCCTCGGAGTATTTGGGCCGCAACTTGGTGTATCTTTGTCATTCCTTATACCACCTATAATTGTGAGAAATCATGAGGACGTGACAAAAATTGGCACCGACATCTCTTACATGTTTTGGTGGTTTGCGATCATTACTACTATCAACTTAATATTGGTGGTATTGTGTAAGTGTAAATTTTTTAAATTTAAAAGTGCATGTTAAGTTTTATTTTTATTTAAACTAGACTACTTTTAGTTTTTCAGAAAGAACCAAAACTACCGCCAAACAAGACCAGGGCACTTCAAAAAAATAATCAGAGTGAAAAGCCGGAATATTTTCTGAAACCGATGAAAAGACTTTTTACAAATCAAAGCTTCTTGATTCTTTGCAATTCATACGGTTTAAATGTTGGTATTCTTAATGCGCTCGGAACGCTACTCAATCAACTGTACCTAATACACTTTAAAGTAAGTAAATTTAAAATATTTGAAAAGTATTTTATTGGTTACTCATTAAACTTATTACTTCATAGAATGGCGAACTAGATGCTGGTAGGATCGGACTTCTTATAATTCTCACTGGAATGTTTGGATCGATATCGTTTGGCATCATACTTGATAAGACACATAAATTTAAGTTAGTACATATACATTTAATTGTGCAACGTAAGCACATCAAATTGCAAAGATGTATTGAATATTTAAAGAAGACAATGTTGAATAAATTTAATTATTCAACCCCCTGGTAGAATTTTGAATCTTAAAAAAAAGCTGTGAAACATTGGTTTCCATGAGAAATGAAGAAATATCAATTTTGCAATATCATAAATATCTCACTCCAGTTCTTACTTAGATCTTTCTGAAGCAACTAAGATAACTATTCAGCAATCTTGAAAATATCAAAAAAGCAATACATATCATACATGCAGAATTTACTCTATTTTTTAGTCTAAGAAATACTTCAAAATAATTTGAAAATTGCTTCTATAATCTACTTTTAAAAAACAGAATAGGATTTCTACGAGAGAATTTTGAATACGTTTTAAACATTTTTCTTTAAATATTATTTACTCTAAACATATTCAAATTTATTTACAGGGAAACAACAGTGGCTGTATACTTTTTAACTCTTTGTGGACAAATATTATTTGCAGTTGCTATGTTTATGGAAGTAAAATGGATGGTTTATGCATCAGCAATATTTCTTGGGTAACTATTGCTATTGATTACATTAACAGAACTCAAAATCCCAGAATAGCCATACACAGACGCGCAAAAAATATATTCCATACTCTTAACTACTTAGAGATATCTTGATCATTGACAGTTTTAAAATAAGCAGATTTTTAAGATCTAAGGACTTTTTAGTAATTTGGTCCATAACATTGTATAGCACCTGTAGTGAATTTTAAATTGTTTTTTGAGTTTCATCAATATGGCTATTTTCTTTCGAGATAATTTTATTTTATTTATTTTATATTTTGAACTTACATATATATGAAACAAACAAAATTGGCTTGTTGATCGTATTGAGCAGATCAATGTATATATTCGGGTTTAATAGTTTAGAATACGATACAGACCATTTCTTATTTTTTTGTTTTCCTGCATTATTTAAACTAAATTACTTGTTGGGTAGCTAAATAACAATTTTTTAAAATTATTCTTAATTTCAATTAATACTGCTGCTTTACGAAAAAATATGTCTGAATGCGAGATCCTTAAAATTAATTAATTCCTAAGTTCACATATATTTTTCTCTAAAGTATAGAATAATAATCTCAAGTCAAAGGGTTTTTTCCATTTAAGAAATCAATAATGGTCCGGACTCAACACTTGATGGACCATTAAAAGGCTCAAATTTCGAAAATGGACCCTTTTAATATATTGAACGGACTCTGTATCAAAAAAATTTTCGTTAGTTTAAAACATTTACTGTGTCGCAATTAAAAATTTTTGATATCGAATACATTAGACAAAGTTTAAAGAAAACTGAACTAAAATATAAATAAGCATGAGAAAATTTAAAAATAAACTTTTAATTGTCTGTTTAATTTATTTATTTGCTTTTATTTATAGCTGTGTCTATTCGCACCATATCCACGTAATTTACGGGTTTATATATAAATTAAGTTACTGAAGAAATTATACTAAA
>JAWWEM010000001.1:2621803-2637719 GCA_035582935.1 Ormyrus thymus
TAATAATGATTTTCGTACTATTATACGTAAATGATTGCCTTAATAAAGTACCGTAAATGAACACTCGTGACAAATCCCGTGCTCTTCGATAAACGCTGAAACTCAATTATTTGAACCAATCAGAACTGCATTTAATACAAACTGTTGCGCGCTCTTCACTTGTTACGGTTCATTGCTCAATTAAATGACTTCGAAGCACTTTCTATAACTGCAACAAGCGCGCTTGTTATAGTTGTAGTTATAACTGCATAATACAAAAGATGTATATTAATTAAATAAATGAAATTTTTATTTTTCGTAAGACAATGCTAGCAGTTGATAATTGCAAATGATAATCTTAATAATGTTAAACGAAAAATGCATTAGCGTGTAATTAACCAAAGTAACATTAAACAGTAATCGCCTGGCTGATCGTGCCACTGGACCTTGCGTACGTGACCACGAACTTCTACTTCAAATCCTGGAATCTCTTCGTGGCCCTGTGCGCCCTCCCGTCCCTGATGCTCGGCCTCTGGCTGTTCGCCTTCCCCGAGAGCCCCAAGTTCCTGCTCGAGTGCGGCGAGACCGAGGCGGCCCTCGAGGTCTTCAAGTGGATCTACTCGCAGAACACGGGCAACGATCCCGACACCTACCCCGTGAGTACGACTTAGTTACTTTTGGCGCGGCTTGGCGCTTAAGAGACTTGTGATTAACGATCTCGATGCAGGTGAAATCGCTCCAAGAGAAGCCGAACTCCAAGGACAAGAGCACGAGGGCTCTGAAGCTGCACAAACGGAAGGACCTGAAGGTTCTCGTCGCGGAAGTTTGGGATCTGACTAAGGCGCTCTGCAAGCCGCCTTACTTAAAGAATACACTCTTGGCTTGCGGCATTCAGTTCGGCTTGACCAGCAGCTACTACACGCTGATGGTCTGGTTCCCCGAATTATTCACCAGGTGCGCAAGCGTCCTCGAACCTCTTCCGCATAAGCGCAAATGACTCGGCAGCTAATCGCCTCCGTTTCGTTTCAGATTCGAAGAGTTCGAGCTACTGTACCCCGGAGAATCGACGTCGGTGTGCATCGTGTCCGCGACGCCGGAGAACGCAACGCTGGTAGATCCTTACGGCTGCGAGTCCTCGATCGCGCCGTCCGTTTACCTGCACACCGTCTACATTGGACTTGCCTGCGTGCCTGGATCCATTGTGCTTCCGCTCCTCGTTCACAAACTCGGCGCCAAATTCTTCCTCAGTGAGTACATGCAAGAACGGAGGCTTTATACTCTTTCGCTTGCGCTTCGAAATCGTTCACGCTTCAAAATTCTGTTTACAGTTTTTTCTCTGGTGGTATCCGGCGGTGTGACAGTGAGCTTCTACTACGTAACCAATGCCAACCAGAACCTGGTGCTTTCTTGCGTCTTCGAAGCTCTTACGTCTCTGGGAATTTCCTTAGTTTACTGCGTCATCGTGGACATGTTCCCCACTAATCTTAGGTAAGTTATTTATCCTATATCTCTTCCTTTCTATTCGCTATTCTATACTCTGAAAAATGTTTAACAATACCTATGCACGGGATGTCGATTCCATCAACAAAGCACGTAATAGCTGTTGCACGAGGAGAAATGACGCGAGCGCGCCTCGGCGGCACGTTCGGAAACGTTTATTTTTGGCTCTCAATGATTCGCGATATTAAGGCCTTTTGGCTACCGCTCGTGTTTAGTCGCGCAAGAAAGACGGAGAAAGAGAAAGACTTGGCACGGGCGCCGGGGGCTTTGGCACATGAAAGCTGCGTAGCCGACTGTTTAGCAAGATTTTTTATCGTTCAAAATCTTGGTAGACCGAGACTGATTGTAAATTTCGGGCGATTTATTGCCGCGAATGCATGTATGACTTTATCGTGTTTCTAGGGTAATGGCGGCAGCGTTGTCATTAACAATGGGTCGACTGGGCGCTTTAGTGGGCAACCTCGTTTTTGGTTATCTGATCGATCTGGCCTGTGTCGTACCTGTCATCCTCTTCGCTGCTTTCTTATTCGGTAAGAAAAATTCATATTTTACACTTTCGGAGAATCAAGCGTCTTTCATACATCTAACATTAATCTTAACATTTCAGCCTGCGGTTTCTTGTCGATCTTCTTGCCGAAGACTGGAAAAGACACGCTCGATTAATGCGTAGACTTTTGCTCGACGACCCTTCAGCAACATTTTACCCGCGCGACGAAAGAAAGCGTTTCTTATTTATTGCACTTTTCGATATTACAAAGCGTTTATGATCGTGTGGAAGAAGAAAGATTATCGAATGTTTCAAGGTCGTATTCACCATGTGATAATTCTTTGTAATTCTTATACATTTACGCGAATGCACAGATTTTTGGGAGAAATTTATTGATGAACGGTAATACCAAAAAGCCAATATTTTGGTGATAATGTAATAAAAGAACAATCTGATTGTTCTTAAAACGAAAGTGTACAGCCTAACTATACGTAGAAGTTATTCTTTTGAAGTGCCATTTATGTGCCTTATTTATGTACAGGTATATATTATACCGATTTTATTATTACTAATAAGCTTTATCTGACTAGGCTACTTTTTAGCGTAGCAATTGTTGTAACGTATTCTATTTGCGATTGCCGGTGGAACAAGATATCGCACAAGATTTAGGGTTAGTGCCAACCAAAAAGTACCTTTCTTGGATCGAATAAAGGAATCGTTGATGCAAATAATTTATATCAACAGTAGGAACTAGCTATTATTATGATTATCTTGTAAAATTAATTATAGATAACCGTTCGTTGCGCTTGAGAAATATTTTTCAGGCATGCTGTATTGAAAAGAAGGAAAAAAAGAATCTTAATTGAAAGCTAAAATTTGTTAAAAAAGCTTTCCATTTTCAGATCCAGCGAAAATTAGTTTTACCTCTGTAAATAGTATATTTATTACATTTTATTTTTTTTTTTCTTATTTTGCGTAGTGAATTTTAACAAGAGTCGTTTACAATATTAAAGAAATACGATCTCGACATATCTATTAACAATTATTAAACCATATATTGTTATTGTTGTTTCTTTATTAATTACATTATAAATCGATTTGTAATTATAAAAATATATTTATATACGCTTTTGACGTATCTTATATATTTTCATGCGTAAAAATTAGTAAAATTGTTGCTTGTAGTTGAATAATTATAAGTAATTAGAAAAAAAATATGTTATCTTTTTATCAACAGCAATGGTTTTTTTCGTAATTTAGATAAGTGAAATAATATTATTTTTAAAAAAAGGATTACTATTGTTTTAGTCAATAAAAGATCTAAAATAAATATGGATAAATCATTGATCCATAAATCATGTTATTAAATTGATTTTGTTCCGATCCACTTATATGCATATGCTTACAATGTCTGTATAATATATTTGAAGATTTGCTCTGCAGGAAATAAAAGTATTTTAGATGTTTATTCACGCATACGCTTATTTTATTACAGTATTTAATAAATAAAATTTATTTAAAAATTATTTTTGTAGTTATTATTAAATAGTAGCCGAATTCCAAAATATTAAATAAATAAACAAACAAATAAAAACTATTTGTCAAAATTGTATTTTTAAGATCGCAATTGAAAAAAACGAATATGTTTCTGGATTAAACACAATCATCATATTTAAGAATAACATTTTCTTTCGGAATTTGTAAATATAATTTCTCAGAGTTTACAATAATTTTATTAATGATTATTTATTTATTTTCATTTCTTAATTATTTCATACATAAGATAATTAAATAAAAATTACTGAATTAAAATAATAACATTAATCAGTTTATTAGTCTTATCTAATAATTTCATATTCAAGTAATTTTTTTTGCTAAAAGTTAATTTGCTATTTTAATACTCTTATACAAATTTTCTGAAGGAAATAAATATTATAAAAATTTAAATAAATAAATTACAAAATACAAAATTTAAATTCCTACTCAAATTAACTTAGTAATTAATTACTTTAGAAAAATAAATTTTCTTTATTATCTATAAATACTTTTCAAATCCTTTTTCTATTTTCTGATCTTCTTTCTGGGAATAAGGAATGCAGAAAATTTTTCTCTAAAAAATAAAAGTTTTTAATGATTGTAAATCTTGTAAAATTATTTCTTTTGAAAATCAAATTTAAGCTTACCTCCTCAACCATTTTAAAAAATACTATACAATGTTATTCACTATGTTATTGTCTTCAATTTTTGAAACAAAAAGTTTCTGTTATTAATAGAAGGCTTTTCTGTAAGTACTCTATTTATTAAGATTGATCTTTTTACCCTTCTATTTTCATGGTTGAGGGCTTGTCGATTTCTAATAGGTTTTGGCAATTCTCCAAACTCTAATGTAGGTCTTTCAAATTTTTCTGGATTTTCATTAGTAACATACTGAATATCAGAAATTGTTGTGTGCGTATGAATATAATGAGGCATTTCGCGGTTTTTTTCTTCCTCTTCATAGTTGTAGTTAAAATTCTCTTTATTTGGAGCGTCTTGGTGATTTGAATAGCCTGACGAACCACTAAAATGTGAACTTGGTGGATTGTAATTCTGCCAGTTTTCGTGATGCGAATTTTGTGGTCTACCGTATAAATTTGTTGTTGGATAATGTGAATTATCGGATCCTGCATTTGTTGGATAATATTGACTTGCTTCCTCATTTGGTCTGTTGGTGGTAGTCTGATATTTATTAGCTGCATAACTGTTGTGATCTACATTGGGTTTATCTTTTGGACTATACTTATTTTCAGAGCCGTGAGATGACTGCTTCGTAGGTTTTGTTGGCCTTGGATGGTAGTTTGAAGTGATTTCGTCGCGATCTGATTTATTTGGTTCTAAATTTGAATATGGATCTTTTATATCACTTGGTGAGGAATAATTTTTTCGGTACGGTCTGTAAATTATTAATTAAATTAATATAATATAAATTAATATAATAAATTAATTAAATTAATGGGAGAGACCGGCGTAAACTGAAGCTTGAGGCAAAAGCATTTAATTATTATCTTATTATATATATAATGTGTAAACATTTTCGCCTATAGTAGAAAATCTATATAACATAAAAACGATTTTAATATAAATTTATAAAAAAATTATTAATTAAAATAACCGAGTTATAATTTTTAAATATATCTAAATGGTTTTTTTAATTTGCTTTTTGGATAAGAAGAGCGAAAGTTTCTATATTATTTATAAGCCTTTAATAGAATCAATTTGCTTCGGTCTCTCCTTATTACAATCAAGAATGCGAACGTTTAAAAATATTATATTTACCTTCCACTATTTTGATTGTATGGATTATCTGGTCTAGTTGGTAAATTCGATTCCGGTCCTTGATTATAAGGTGGTGGAGTTGGTCTCGTTGTTGGTCGTTGTGTTGGCATTGGTATCTTAGTAGTTAAATAAAAATCTTGCTGATTTTGAGCAGGATAATGCTGATCTTGTAAGGGGGGACGATTTTCTGTTGAATAAGGAGGCTTGTATTCACTATTACTGGGATAACTATTAAATGGTCTCATATTGAATCCGTAGTTAGGAGGATTGGGATTATTTGGATCAGCAAAGTTGTGAGGATAATATGCGTTCGTCGACTGCGATGGTTGATCCTGAGGCAGTGGCACTGGTCTCAAACTGCTAATGGCTTGTTGATACAAAGATTGTGGATGAATTGGTACTTGTCCCGAATTAGGATACTGATTTATATGAAAGTTTGATCCATATATCGAATCACTGAGGAAGACTGGTGAATTCACTGCATGATTATTAACGACGATCGTAACATTTTCATGAGGTGCTAGAGGTCGCTTAACTACTATGCGGTTTTGCTGATGTATTCTCGTTTTGAACGGTTTTTGAAGTGTTGGTGTACTTTGTTGAGGCGGTTTCCTTTTTGCTGCCGCTCTTGATGCAATATCTACATCAGCAGCGTCTAAATCTACTTTTTCATCTTCAATGCTTGTATCTGATAGTTCTCGTTCTTCCGCTGGCAGTTGTTCTTCTTGTTGTGGTGGAGGTGGTGTTTGCTGTTCTTGGAAATGATGCTGCGATGGTTTTCGTTGCTGTGAACCCAGTGAATCGCGTTTTTGTTGTCTTTCACTCCAGGGATGCAAATTGATCGGTTCCAAAATCGGATCTTCACACGATAACCGTTGATTTCTAAGATTATCAGTGGCTAACATTACAAAAGGTTGTATATTTTCAATATTATCCATGGTGCGGCATAAAATCTGAGACAATGTAACTTTTCTAATTTGATTAAGCTGCTCAAGAGTAAAACCACTTTCGAGAAATGGATTCTCGTACCAGAATCGATCGCCTTTACGCAGACTCCTGAATTGTTGAGCGATAATACAGGCAAACGTCGGCCCCACCAATCCCCCGACTACAGGTTTTTCCGCAAGACCAGCTGAAAATAAGTCAATATCTTCTACTGCGTCATAAAGATCTCGAAACTTTTGCGCGGTTTCGGGTGTCATAACACGATCTAAATCTTTCCAAGTTTTAATGGGGCTCAAAGAGCAAGGCTGCCTCCAATCTACGAAAGGCGGGATACCATGATCACGACCTCGCTGTACATTCAAAGATGCTAAGTCCATTCCAAAGGGAAATCCAGGAGTTTGGAATAAATGGTTTGTCAATTCGTCTGAAATGAACTCGTCTCTTTTTTGTGATGGTTGATTTACTAACCCCAATAAAACTCGATCAACTGAACCAGCAGTTTCTAAATTAATCGGGTTGCTAAACTCTTCATGAATTGTTACATCTAAAATATTAGATTCTTATTATTCAATGCGGTAAAAATAGATTTAATTCATAAAGAAAATTTCTTACTATTAAAAATAGGTCGGTGATCGCTGGCAAATCGGAGAAAGCTACGTTGAACTAATGAATGTCCAAAACGATAAGCGGCAGTTGAAAATTCATTTGCTATATTAGGTTCAACAGAGTCATCATATCCATCATAATAACCTTTACGGAGTAATTCAATCTCAAATATTTTCATTACTTCATGCCCTAAAAATAAAAATATATAAAAATGTTAACTATTCAATATTTAAAGAAAATACATATAAAAATACATTTCTTCGCACGGTTACCTAAAACAATTGGTAAGAATTCTCGGTAAGTGATGTGCTGAATGATGGCACCAACTATTTTTCGAGTTTCTTGGAAAATCTTTTCATCGCTCCAATTTTGATTGAGAGCAGAAAGTTCCGTGGCCAAACGATTATGTAAGCGTAGAAAAACAACGTGGAGCGAAATAAGCGCTGGTTGTTCACTCAGTCGTACATCACCTGCTTTGAAGCAACTTGTCGATAGCGAACCCCGTCTACAAAGATCCGAATCTTCTCGAGGAAGTACTGGCCTTCGAGACTGCAGCTTACCATACTGCATGAGTCCTGCGAATATTTTAGATTAAAAAAACTTAAACAATATAGTTTTTTTCTAAATTATAAAATTGTTACCGTTTCGGAAAATACGAAGACTATCACTTTGGCGAGCACTGCTACTGTAAACAGTTGATGCGTCGATGAAACTTGTGACCTGAGAAAGTTGTTCTCTCGGTCCAAATTCACAGTCTTCTTTTGGAGCTGGACCACTTCTAACAAACTCCATGCAACGAACGCCTAATCTTCCCAAATGACTGTCTTGAGAATGAACGGATATAGGAAGACATTCAGGATGCTAAATGAAACACATATGTGATCAATTTTAAATTTGCTGAATTAAAACTATTTTCCAGGTAAAATTACCATTAAATCTGGAGGCTGGAATCCTGCCCCACCATTCAAACAACATTGTGGCACAGATCCGTTAAAAGCTCGGCTTTGCCCTGTAGCTAAATAAGTGATAAATTTGAATAATATTTCTTGTATAAATTATCTTAGATTCTTGCAAGAAACTCTTTGTAATATTCCAAGTTTTTAATAAGTTTGGATGATATTTCTTGGATATTGTTTGAAAGCAAACGAATATTTTTGCAAAAATCTCTTTCATCGGCTTAACGTCGCCCATCAAAATTTACCAGTAATGTCGTGATCGATAAACTGTCCCCACTGCATCAGCATGTGCGTAACGGATACAAGAGGAGTGTCACGATCTACGTGAATGTAATCACTGATGTGCCTTGCGCTGGGGAGATGATTACCCGTTATGGACCTACGGATGCTTTGAATGCCATCCTCGTATACTGGTGGTAGAAATCTGTCGACCGCATTTAGAACTGATATTTTATAATTTGTTTACGGCAGCTACTTCTTCACTAGGATTAACTTTAGATAATATTAAGCTATGTTTTACCTTTGCATTGTAGACATTGCGGATCCCCACCAAAGTTCTTGCCGATTGTTACAACTTCCATTTGCCGTTCGGTATTTCATACTAGCTGGAGGACATTCTGGAATTCCTCTTTTCGGGCATAGTTGACGCAGAGTACTTTTCTCCATACCTTGAGCGTTTACAGCTTGTCTTGAAAGACTAGGAAATCTAAAAAAGGTGTCGTAGTTAAGTCGTTACTTGTAGTTTTTATAAATTTTTATTTTTCTTCCTAAATACTGCTTTAGTTTTATTATATTTCAAATTTTTTGTAACTTACTTGCTGTGAAACTTTTTGGCTGCTTCAAGAGATGCATAACCAAACTTTGCTAAAAGCTTTGCTTCTTCGGTTTGTTCGTTAAAAGCCGCAACAAAACGCGCAGGATTATTTGATTCTAAGAAAAGTCCTGTTAAAATTGAAAAATCATTAAGTTCCAAAGTAATGGTCACTGTTAAGAATTCTTTTTCTACTTACCGCTTTGATAAAGCTTTGGTTCGGTAACAGAATATAAATCGTTCATAGCCTGGATCCCAAAATCAGCGGCTTCGATGAAATCCTCCTCTCTTGGTTCAATATCCCCATCATCGTCGTTCGTTCTGGTTTTTTTCGTTTCCGCAGTGGAAGTTATTTTAGTGCTTTTCTCCTGATTACTTTCCTTCCTTTGCAAGATACTTTTTAAACTTTTTAAAGTTCCAATTTGAGCTCTCTCCGTAATTAGGTCTATTGTTGTCTTTGGTGATGTAACAGATTTATCATTTTCAGTAATTAAGTTTTTTTCCCGCGTTTGTACCGTGAAATGTGGAGAATTTTTAATTGTTTCTTCAAATTTGTCTCTGGACTTATTAAATTGTAAGTTCGATGTTTCATTGTCATTTAAAATTTCTGTAGAACTAATTGCAGTAAAGGAGATTATGAAAAGCCTGAAATGAAAAGTAGTATATATATATATATATGTGTGTGTGTATTACGTTTTTCTCTGTTCCGATTTGACATAAAAATAAAAAGTTGATTTTTTAACAAAATAGAAGAAAATAATTAGATTGCATTGTTTATTTTTTCAAAATAGTGATATTTTCAATAATAAAAATTGGTGCACGCACAGGCATTTCAAACAGCTGAGACTTCTTTTTATTTATTCAAAAAAAAAAAAAACATGACCTAATTATTACAGATTTACGAAATGAAGTTTGACACACAAAATGAAGTCTCACGATATTGCCGTAATAGAGATGTTCTGTTATTAAAATCTCCTTGACGTTTAAAATCCCACAGCAATAAATTACCGTCCGCGTTTTCTCAAAAACATTTGCAGACATAATAATTAACACTCGACACCCGGAAAGAAGTAAGAAAAAGCACAACTCACAGGTAACGAAGTGACATAATTACTATGCTAACTTCATATATTTTTCCAGGGAAAAGAAGTCACGCTGCAAAAACGCTCCCTGATCGGCGTTAGCGAAAATGAGTCGCGCGCGTTGTAGCCGGTTTAACGTTAACTAAACCGGCACTCGCTCGGTCGACTTGTCTTAAGCGAAGCATGCCTGCGAGAGCTGCCCTCGAGCTACTACTCTCCTTTTATTCGTACTTTCCTTTATTTTTCTTCTTTATATGCACACTCCTCTCTCTCTCTCTCTCTCTCTTTCTCTCTCTCCTCTTCCCATCCTCATTATATGTGTACTCCTTTTTTTCGCGCGACTTTTACGGTTAGGTACTGACGAGGCCAAAACTATACGAGCGAGGCGTGGATTTTTTTACTCAAGGGACGTTTTCTTTAACTGTAAACGAACGTTCCACTGTTTGAATTTTTCGAGCTATCTGATTAAAAGGAAAAATTCGTCTTGTTACAAGCCGGAGTGATCCGAGTTTTTTTGATTAAAAATTCCATCTTCGCAAATCTTTACGTTCGCTTATATTACTTGTACTGTTATGACCCTCTCTCTTTCTCCCTCTCTAATTTATATCTATGTCTTTCTATCTTTTCATCTACCTGTCTCCGTTTCTTCGACTGTCTCGCGAATGAAAAAAACCAGCTGGCAGCTAATACGCGGAGATGGGCAGAGACTGGAAACGAGTGCAAAAAAATTAAAGAAGAGCTCTCAGTCAGCGATCGGCAGTATCAATCGTCCAATGATACGTTGGTGGTCAGTGACCCAAAAGTTTTTTCCTTGTCCGATGGGCCTAACAATCTCTTTCAATTTTTTAACGGTATTCTTTAATACAACTTTCAAAAGTTATTTGTTATTAAAAGTTGCATTACAATTTTTTAAACTTATTATTCCTTACTATTCTTTAATTTAAAAGATCTTACCTATTATATTTTAAATCAAAAAATGTATCTAACGAAATTATCTAAAATATAATAACTGTTAAAAACATTTAAAATTAATAAGAACGAGTACATTTCTGAGGTCGGTTCAAGCTTATTTCATTTTGTAGAAACAAAATAATGTTTAATGCTTTACAGTTACAATTCATAAAAATTATTTTGTGTTATTTTATCAACGGATTAAAAAAATGTTGCGATAATATACACCTGTGAGAACTTGAATGAAAAAAGTAATACGCTTATATAACTGTAGTTAATATAGTTTTTAACATAAAAACAGAGAACACGTTTTGTTTATAGAGTGATAAAATTTAAATGAAACCGACGTTTGTGGAACAAGTGTATTACCGACACAGATTCCTGCTTTATCACGCTCTAGTTACCTTGAGTTATGCTTCAAGAGACATAAAAAATTGTCTTCTGCACAATAAACACTTTTTTTGCAGCCCCTACCGCGTACAGCAACCTCTTACAATTTGATTTGAGAAATTTGGTATCGTCGAAAAAGCAAAGTCCATTCCCTCAGCTGTGTCCCACAAATTAGATGACCCAAAGACCTCTCCTCTTTCCCCAGACGAAGAAAGGATATACATACTCACCGTTCGGCGATTACCGTCGACTGGCGCGCTCCTTCGCCTGGAGGCTGGCGATGGCCTTGCCGGAGCCGTAGAGCACCTTGGCGCGCACCTGGACGCGGCGCATGGCCAGGCAGCAGCTCGCGTTCGGGCCGCATCCGGGCGAGCCTCCGGTCCCGCGCGCCCCCCCGGCACCCGCGTCGCCCGGCGTGGAGCCCAACTGCAAGCAGCCCCCTGCGTAATTCGCGCCGCCCCTGCCGCAGCCGGTGCAGCCGTCCGACATGGTCACCAGCTGGCGAGGGGAGCCTCCGCTTAACCGCACCACCTTTGGCGCCTGGGATGCTTCTACTGGAGGTAGACTCACTGTTAATTTCGCTCCGATTCTCGACCTTTAATTCTTTCCTTATGAATATTTAACTGCTGTGTCGATTCAACTTATTTATTTTTTATATGGCCATTACCGACAGTGCTCAACGAAATCAATTGTTTTGGGCAAAAAGACTTTTTTGAATTTTATGAATAATTTAAAATTTATTGCAGACAATCTTTCATTTTTTCTTATCGTTGCGATAAAAATATTTTTTCATCGATAAAATCTGCGGAACCTGTACACTGTAAATCAATGATAAAACATTGAAAAATATGCTTTTGCAGATTATACAGTTATCACTTTTCAAACATTCGCTCGTATCGGATTGAATTTTGATGCATCGTGCAAACCTATTTGCAGATCTACTTTTTATTTCATACTTCAATCGAAATACCTTTTGTGTATGTATAACTTTATGGTTCTTGTCGCAGTATGAATATTATAAAAAAAAGAGTATTCTATACTATTTCGATGGCTACGCAGTTTTCTTTAGTTTTATAATTAGGAAAAACTTCAAATGTTACAGATCGATTTATAATTGTACATTAGGTCGTAACGAATCTGTAGAGTAACGAGTTGTTAGTAAAATTAAAAAAAAAAAACTGGAAAAAAGAGAACATTCATTATTGCACGCGACTTGAGTAGGTTAACATCAATCTCCCACGAGAAAAGTAGTGAATCGCGAGGCTGCAGCTCGTAAATTTCGCCCTCGATCCACCGAAAGAAAGATCTCCAGCCGACAAAGTGTCTCGCCGAAACTGGAGCGTGCAATCTGTCCGCGCGGAGCTAAAAGCAGTCGTCGAGCGCGTTCTGCAATCGGACCTACCTACCGCTATCAGCGTTCGAACGAGCGGAAGGCAAGGGAAGGAAAGGTGCGAGCGTGACAGTTGCGCCACTAATTTGTACGACATCGAGTGCATAAACAAGCGCGCGCGAGCCGAAAACCCGGTAAACCGTACGCCCGCCCCCCCCCCCCTCCCCAGCTGGGAATTAGTCGCGGAGAGCGTGCATCGGCCAAGCAAGATGTAAAAGAGAGATAAATAAATAAATCACCGTGAGGAGTCGGCGTCGCGACGGCGGTGGGGGGGGGGGGGGGGGGGGGGGGGGGGGGGGGGGGGGGGGGGGGGGGGGGGGGGGGGGGGGGGCAGCCGAGTGCGGGAGAAGGAGAGCCGCCGCCGCCGCCGCCGTCGTTCGCACTGGGTCAAACCGCAAACGAGGTCACGGCACGGCTCTCGGCAACCAACCGCTACTCGCGCGGGTCAACGCCGCCGCCGCCGCCGCGGCCGCAGCCGTCGCTTGCTGAAAAGGTTTCTGCTGGTTTAAAAGAATTTTTACGACTGGACTGATGCATGTATAATAGTGTTCTTTATTCCGTGCGATATTTCTTTTTGTTTTTATTATTATTTTACGTACAGCTGGATGAACGGGATATCGCCTCTTAGAGATCGTTAAGGGTATGAATCTACCGCCTCCTATCGTACACAAACATCGAATTTAAAGTTTTTTTTTTTCTGTTTAATTTATTTATTAGTGAGATTTTGCTTTCGTTCTATGCGCTTTCATTGCTCGGTCGCCTTCGAGGGAAGACGGCAACACGTCGATATATATTGTAGGTCTCTTTACACATTATGTATAGAGGATATAAATCTTTGTGGAATGGAAAACACTGTTTTCTTTCTTTACCGTACATCATCTAAATACGATATATTACAAAAAGGACTCTGACGTAAATCCCTAATCGAAAAGCTCGATTCGTTCTAATATATATATGTATATATATATATATATATGTATACCTAAGAAAAACGCTTCTCACTTCTCTCGCGAATAAAACTCGTCATACACGCTTTCCCTTTACAACACTTAGACTACGCAAATATTGTACATCCAAACATCTATTAACATTCAGCGAATTATTAGTTAGGTTTTTTAGAGCGTCGATTTCGTCAACGACTGAGCAGCTCATTGCGTTGATTCATCACTTTCTAACTTTCGTTTTTGGCCGGAATATTCACAGATATACTTAACTTTACTGGTTTTGGCCAACGCGAACAGCTGATCGGTCTGTGACTCAGAAAAACATTTTTCATCTTTTAACGAGAGTAAAAAAATATTCCTTCTTCATTCAAACAGCTTCTAATTATCTTAAAAAAGGCAAGTTATATACGCTAAACGATCAACGAATCCTTGAAAATTATCATCTCTTTTTTATAAATCTTTATTAGAAAAATAAATAATTCTTATAGGGTTGAGTAAAAATATAAAAATTGTCTACTTCAAAAAACAATGAAGAAGAACCAGAAAGTAGTCGTTCTCATTTACTTTTTCCCCGTTAATAACATCAAAAATTCAACGCAGGCTAAAATTTGTTTATAAAACACTTTGTCATTGGCGTTTCGTAGACGAGTATGTGAGTGGTCCCATTACGATAAAATTAAATCGAATTACACACACCTCGGTGTTTAATACGAAGACAAAAAACTTGATTCAATAATTGATAAAAAGTTCTCTTTGAGTTCCCATCTCCGATGAATTTCAAGAATAAACCTTGACATATCAAATCGAACTTGGTACTTTCGTTGTGTCTAACATTTAAAAGACTCGTAAAATTGAAATACCTATCCGTTTACATATACAATTATTTAAGACAGATGTGCTCGCCCGGCACTTTTTTTTCATAAGATTGCTTAACAGTTATTTGGTGTCACGATTAGTTATTATTAATTTACTCATTTCTTTATATATTAAAAGAGCTCCATTGAAAGATTTGATACCCCTTTGAAAAGCAGGGTCGATACTCTAACGAAACATCAAGTTTGCCAAATTGATCATCCAGAGGACTTGAAAATCTAAGCTTAATTTAAAACATCGTTTAGATTAGTTTATTTAGCAATTGACAAGTCTACTTTGTCCCGTTTCCCCTCTTCTCGCCGCATGAGATCAAGTTCGTACAACAATACCAACGCAGCAGTCCATAATAATTTCCACGTGAGTATTGATAAAACGCCGGCCTCTTAAAAGTATGTATAGCCTAACATTCGAAAAAAATAGTGAATCCGGCCGTAACGATCCACACGCAAGCCCCCGCACGGGTCTCCTCCGGTGCTCTTTGCTCTACAGTCTTAATGTACAGATAACGTTGAGATAAAACTTTGGACTACGAGTACTACAAGTACGCCGTGTGCTTGCTGCTGTGCTCGAGGGCGGCAAGGACGTCCTGTTTCTGCCGGACGTAGAGTCGGCCCTTCTTCCACGGATTCTGCAGCTGGAGCGGCTTGAAGTCGTCGCGCAGGCAGCGCTCCCGGGCGCCGATCACCGCCACGAGGCAGAAGTTCGGCAGCTCCTGAGCCGAGTAGACCGGCCCCTCGAGGCCCTTTAGCAGCACCGCCATGTTCAGCTGCTTCACCACCAGATCGACGACTTCCCGGGCGGTCGTGCGAGGTGTCACGTGCAGTTTCAGGCTCGTGCCCGAAGCCAGGCCGGTCTCGTAAGCTGCATACACCTGCAACAATTTTATTCAATTTCCTTTCCTCGAGTTCTCTTATAAGCATCGTATTATCGGAGCTGAGTCAAGTTAACTTTGGAATAACAATTTTCTTTTTCGAAACTTGTTAAACTTTTAATAAGTTTGCTCGAATTTCGAAAGCAGAATAAACTTTGTTTCAATCGCATATAAAGCTATAGATTTGAAAGCGAAGGGTGTCCTATATAGTTGTATCTTGATTTTTCAACTCTTTCATGCGCAGTAGCGGTGGTCAACTTTATCGGAATCTTGAAAATTCTAATTTATTACGATAATTTAAATGATAGCCTTCTATAATTAGTATGTGATACGAATAAAATAGTTAAAAAAATTTATTTTAAAAGCAACCGTATTAAAACAATGTTTCAAAATAAACGTGCTCGCGCGCTAACCCTATATAGACATACAAACAACATAGGAGTTATCTTTCGAACAGCTATAATATCTTCAAAATTAGTGGCGGAAGCTATTATAAAAATGGTCGCATATTATTTTATGTATTACATAGAATCATAAAGTAGTTTTTTACAACAATTCAAAGATAACTGCTTTTGCTATCTGTAAAAATATGCTAGGAACTCCGTGTTAAGAAGCTCGAGTTTAACATTGAATTTCTCAAATTTTAATAGCAGGAGGTGGGTTGAAATTTTTACCATTTTCAAAGTTTACACGGAGAGAAATTTTATAAGTAAAATTACCATAGTCGTTCAATTGAATCACAGACTGAAAAAACCCAAAAAACTACTACAATTAATTTAAATTTTACTGAAATTTAAGAAAAAAGTACGAGATTAT
>JAWWEM010000001.1:2637819-2650240 GCA_035582935.1 Ormyrus thymus
ATTTGCGAGCAGTCTGCTTGGTACGTGCCATTGTTCTGATAGATCCGTAACGTTCGATAGACGAGACGAAAGTAAAGGGAAATTGACTGTAGTAGCGCTATTTATAGCCACCAGGCGAGGCGCTGCTCTCACTAGATTGGTCAAAAATGATGAAGAGGGGATAACTTTTTGCCGTCGCTCTCAAAGCAAGACAGTATAAAAGAGGGACCCTTTCGAAAAACAGTATTAGTTGGATGATATTTCTCGTTGAGTAATCACCAAATCTCTACAGCATAATGACTGGACGTGGAAAGGGCGGAAAGGGATTGGGAAAAGGAGGAGCGAAGCGTCATCGGAAAGTTCTGCGCGACAACATCCAAGGTATCACGAAGCCAGCCATCCGTCGTCTAGCTCGTCGTGGTGGAGTCAAGCGGATCTCTGGACTTATCTACGAGGAAACTCGTGGTGTTTTAAAAGTATTCCTCGAGAACGTTATTCGTGATGCCGTTACCTACACCGAACATGCCAAGAGGAAGACGGTTACGGCAATGGACGTTGTCTATGCACTCAAGAGGCAAGGACGTACTCTGTACGGCTTCGGCGGTTAAAATTTGACTTAAAGATCTATAAAATCGGCCCTTTTCAGGGCCACTAATATGATTTAACGTTAATGAATATTCGTCAAATAATTTGGTTAAGACATTCAACAATTATCAAGTTCTAACGAACCAAATCAATTTTGTATTGAAAAAAAATACCAAAATTTTCTCAACTAAGTAAAATTTGCATTTTAAGGTCGTATTTAATACTTCGAAATCTGGAATTCTGAATATTCAGTTAGGCGGGCTCACTCGATCGTTCAATTATGGGTAACGTAAATTTATAATTAACATATGTATATTATATGATTCCTCAAGAAGTAAATGTTCAATTTTAATTGTAGTCTGTAGGATTTAACAGTTACAGCTATTTACTTGTCTTACATTTTGCTAATGTTTATTTTTGTAATATTTTCTAACCAATAAAAATATAACGAAATGGATTAAGTATACAGTAATGCTTTTCATTTTTTACTTAGGCTTTAAGTTATTACGCATTTGCATACTGCATCATTAAATTAAAATTTTAGAGTGCGTCTCGGCGGCCGATATAGCGTACGCGAAATCTTTTCTCGCGTACACGAAACCACAAAGAAGTGTGTAAAATATAATCCAATCAACCACACCAACCCCTTTGCAAGCGTGAAAAATTATTTTCCCCCGTTTTCGTTGAAAAATTACTAAAGAAATAATTAATTTGGTCATTGGACATCAAATATGAATGTACTATATAATCTTCTCGGAAACTTGCATTACTAACCTAAGTTCTGGGTTTTTATGATCAAACTTATTATTTCTGTAGTAATTTTGCATCGAAAACGAGGAAAAATGACTTTCCACACTCGGAGAGTGGTTGGTGGTTGGTTGGGTTATATTTTACGTACTTCGTTTTGGTTTTCGTGCACGCGAAAACAGATTTCGCGTACGTTATATCGGCCACCGAGACACTAAATTTTATCTTTGCAATCTGGAATTCTGAATATTCAATGATTATTTTTAATTATAGGTTATGGGTAACGTAAATTTATAATTAATAAATGTATATTATGATTCCGTAAAAAGTAAATGTTTAATTTTAGGTATAGTTTGTAGGATTTAATGATACAGCTGTTTACTTGTCTTACATTTTGCTAATGTTTATTTTTGTAATATTTTCTAACAAATAAAAATATAATGAAATGGATTGAGTATACAGATGCTTCATTTTTGACTTATAGGTACTCTTAATTTTGATGATAATTAAGTTACTCGCCTTTGCATATTGCATTAAATTTAAATTTTATCTTTTCATGTATGTAAAGAAATTTTGGTTTCAAAAGAATTTTTGTAGATCATATTAATAAGTTTTTAATTTATTCATTGTTTCAAAAATTTGGTGGCCCTGAAAAGGGCCGATTGTTAATAATTCAAAGATGTTTAAGAGCTTTTTTCGGTTTTCTTGGGTAGGAGTATAGCTTGTATGTTAGGAAGAACACCACCTTGAGCAATAGTGACTCCGTGCAGCAATTTGTTTAGCTCTTCGTCGTTACGAATAGCTAGTTGAAGGTGCCTTGGAATAATCCTGGACTTCTTATTGTCGCGGGCAGCATTTCCCGCCAATTCCAAAATTTCAGCTGCGAGATATTCCATGACAGCTGCGAGGTAAACCGGAGCCCCAGCACCAACACGCTCGGCATAATTTCCTTTCCTCAGGAGCCGGTGGATACGACCCACTGGAAATTGAAGACCTGCCTTACTGGAACGGCTCTTCGATTTGGTTCCCTTAACCTTGCCAACTCCTTTACCACGTCCAGACATTTTGCACTAGGGTTATCTATGATCGTCACCTTCGAAAGAATAGATCTAGAATAAAAATTTAGACAGTGCGGAGCACTATTTATACTATTTTCGTGTAGAGCCGCCGCACCAATCACAGAATTTCCCTTTCCAATCGTGTGCTTTTCCCTCTCTTTTGAAAATGTTTTGGCGCGGCGTCACTTCATTTAAAACAATAAAAGAACGATGTCCATAACAATTGCATTATTTGATTTCTGACCGTTGACAACGTTGGATTGAAAAATTTCAAGATGAATTCAAAAACTAGCGAAAAAGCTATGAAGAAAGTCGAGATTGTTCAGAACGGTAAGACTGTAGAGAAGAACAGAAAACGTAAGAGGAAAGAGAGCTACGGGATTTACATTTATAAAGTTTTGAAACAAGTCCACCCGAACGTTGGCATTTCTAAGAAGGCTATGAACATCATGAACTCGTTCGTAAACGACATGTTCGAGCGCATTGCTTCTGAAAGCAAACGCATTGTTCGCTATAATAAGAGATTAACCATTACCTCTCGAGTAATCCAGACTGCTGTAAAACTTATTTTTTCTGGTGAGCTTGTCAAGCACGCAGTTTCTGAGGGTACTAAAGCTGTAACTAAATATACCAGTTCCATTTCCAAATAAATCATTTGAACTTAACCGGCCCTTTTCAGGGCCACCATAAACCTTTGAACGTTCGAATTTCTATAGCTTTATGAAAAATTTAAACAATTTTTAATTGGGAAATTATAAAATATCTCTTATAGTTAAAAAATATGGATTGCATTTGTTTTATGTATATTTTTTCAATTTAAATTTGATATAAACAATTCCATATAAATACTAATACTAATACATATATGCATATATACACGTGAAAAATCTTATTCTACGTATATTTACATATAAACAGACTGTATATATGCATATATCAACATAAGGACCTGATACCTAAGAACAAAGCTTTAGAGAAATGCATACATCTTTTTGGTTGATCAAATATTGTGAAAAATGCATAATATGCTTGAAACTTTGAAAGTGTACCAAGCCATTGTATTTTTGTATTTTGGACGTATTTGAATAAAATAATTGGACGGTTCAGCTTCAGATATTCAGCCAATCAATGAACAGTTGAACATCAGATCAGATATACAACGAACGGAGAAAATTGTATTGATGTGAATTGCATTTCTAAATTTTAATTGTTTCTTCTATTGTCGAAAGAAATAAATATTTAATTTAATTTCTAAAATCATGAAACATTTTTTAACTTTAATATTTTAAAAATCTAATTTGTAATACTGCTTAAAGGTTTATTATTTCACAATCCTCAAGTTAAATTAGTTTCACGAATAAAAACAATATTTATAACAAGCTTTTCAGAATTTTATTTAAAAAAAAAGATTTGAAAAAGCATATAATAATTTTAGAGTAAAAATAAGGTTTTTCATTTGAATGAGCTAGCTGAACTTTCGTTTTATTTTCGAACGGAAAAATAGTTGTGAATCCGCCTTTATACTCTTGCGGCAGTCTACTTCGATGTCTACTTCTACTTCCTAGTCCTACCGACCATTATTAGTCCATCACTATTCAGTGCTGTATTAACGATATACATGCTAGCAACTCGGTGTAATAAATAAAATTAAGTTATCTTAATTATATTGTACTATTTATTACATTACAATATGTAAAATAGTAGACAATAGGATGTTATTTCTTATTTAATACCAGTTTTACTAGTAACTTCTAAAGAATAATTCGAAATACTCGGAATTATATTTATACATAAATACATAATTTAATACGTGGTTAAATAAATGTATTTCAGTTTTGTACATTTTATACATTCTGATGAAGATGATTTTATAGATATTAAATAAATAGAGCAATTCATGTAAGTATACAAAAATTGTTAGGGAAGCCTTTTTTGTTTCTATAATAATAAGATTTTCTTTATTTGTATCAATTTATATGAATGTAAGATAAATATTTAGATTTTAGATATTGATACGGAGGAAGAAAATGCATGACAAAGGATTATTTCCATTGCGACGAAAGAAGTTTGTTAGAGCCTGCTTCAAAGCAAGGCGCATGTATCAATGAAGATGAGTGATGAAATGTTTAAGGACAAGGATTATCCAACTCAGTGGGCTTTAAGTCCTGCAGCTTACCAAAACATGAATAACGATCAAGGTATTGTAGTAATTATGATTTTTTTAAATTTAATAAATTCAAATACAAAGTAAATTAAACTTAATCATTTTTATTAAATCCTTTTTATGAAATAAAAGGGGAAGAAACTATTTGTTTTATCAATTCATTATGTTTTAGTGGATTGGGCTGCTTTAGCTCAGCAATGGATCAAAATGAAGGAGACAGCAGTTCCTCCTGCACCTCCACCACCAATTATAGATAGCACTGCTTTAAGCGATGGAGGAGGTGAAGCACCTATGGATATGGATACCAAAGACGATGATATTCCTCCAGCTCCACCAGCTCCAAATATCAGTGGATCAGGTATTTACTTTATTTTCTAATTACCTTAACAAATAGCATATATACATACAAATATTTTATTGATAATCATTGTTAAAACGTCATTTAAGAGAATATAAAATAGTATAAGATTTACCTACAATTGCAGGTATGGGAGTGTACAAAATTTTTTATTTTAATTGACAAAATCATGAACGTATTACTGCATATTGTCGGTTCCTTTATAAATAAATAAAGTGTAATGAGATAGTTTCAAAAAGTTTTAAGTAAAAATAAAAAATTTGGAAACCTTTAATATCAGTATATATGTTACTTTGAATCTTTTTAAATTAAATTAAAGAAAAAAAGTTGTGATGAAAATACGTGAACTAAAAAGTAAGTTTGTTTAAATATAACTTTGTTCTTTAATTTCTATAGAAAGTTGGCATCAATGGAATCAGTGGGGCAGTAATTGGAATCAAACAAATATTGGCTCGGCACCTGCAAACTGGGAATGGAACAGTATCTCTGCAGGAACATCAGAAGAAAAACCTCCTGGAATTCCACATATTTCTGGCAATCAATTAATTCCACCACCAGCTCCAACGATATCGTCTACTGGTCCTTCATTTTCTAATCACTGTGGACCACCTGCTGCTATGCCAAGTATACCACCAACTATACCTCCTCCGTTTGCATATAATACAATGCCTATTTCTCAACCACCATTTAGTAGTCAAGTAAGATATTTTATTTTTTCAAGATATTGTACTTTTTGTATATTTTATATTTTAAATCTGACACTTAATTTTTAATATTTTTATATTAGGTTCCACCTGCGAATTATTGGAATGCTGAACAGCATTCTACACTTCCAGGAGCAATTCCTAATCAGCCACCTCCTTTTATAAAAAGTATGCGTTCAAATAACAACAGGCTTCCATTGACACCAGCACCTCCTAACTCATTACCATCAACAGATGTAACAGTACATAGAAATAGAGAAATAAGAGATAGAACACCTGAAGATGATCTTTCAGTTACATTAGGTAATAAACTAGTAACTTTTTTTTGTTCGCATCTGTTTATCACAAGTATGTTTTTCTGCAGACACCGTAAAACGTCGGCAGTTACCAGCTTGGATTCGCGAAGGTCTTGAAAAAATGGAAAGAGAAAAGCAGAAAGCAGTTGAACGAGAACGTCAAGAAATACTTCGAAAACGAGAATTGGAAGAACGTAAAAAAATTGAGGATGAAGCTCGAGCTGTTCTTAATCCAAGTAAAAGTAAATTTGTAAGTGTTTTTTTCAATATTTGAAAAATGTGCAATGAAACTATGCGAATTTCATAATACAAATATTTCCTGTAATATACGATTTCTTATATTCTATAAGAAGAAATGAAAAATTTAAGCTATTCTTAAGTTTCACTAAAAATAGAGGTGATTCAAAGTAATTGATTTTTAGGACTCTGATTCTGACAAAGAAACTACTGAACATGAAATAGATGATGATTCTAAAGGAAACAGCAATGAAGAAAAGCAATTGAAAAAAGAAATTCCTGAACAACATAGTCCAGATCTTATACGTCCAAGGAAAAGTCGATTCCATGATGCAGCATCATCTGCAACACAGTCTCATACAACATTATTTAGAGAAAAGAGCCCGGACGACTCTCCATTATCTGCACCAATTCCTCGACAAAGTAAAGAAGAAATGATGCAAAATTTAGTGAGTATTTTTAAATATTTTACAATTCATTTATATAGTACAATAATGTTAATAATAATAATAATTAAGTAATCATTATTAAAAATAATATAAGTTTAATTTACTATAAAGTTTACTTCTATAAATGTATTTTTGTATTCTTAACATAATTGCAATTATTGTGATATTTTATTATTTCAGATGCTGAATGTAAGAAGATCTCTTACAGAAATTCTTTTAGAAGTCACAAATGATGAAATTGGTTCTGTATGTAAGGAAATGTGGAAACGCTCCCGTAATAAAGGTATCAAAGAAGTTCAATATGTTAAAAGTATAAATAATCAAATCACTGTTAAGTATATTTATTTATTAGATGTAGGAAAGGTAAATAAAAACATGCACAAGTGCGCGTGTTTACGTGCATATGCACATATTTTTCACAGTTATTGCGTTTAAAATAAATTAAAAATACTTGTTTTAAATATTACGCGTTATTTTTTTTCTAGTAATGAATCATCATTTTTAATCATTATTAAGGAAAGTTAACAACTTTGACACAATCATGTTTAAAATATGTTTGAACTTTTTTTATGAGTTTAACATTTTTTTAACTAGTGTGTGTCTCATAACACTTGTTTTAAGTTATTATAGCAATTATTATTTAGAATATTAGTTTATTATATCATTTACGTTACCTTTAATTATTTTATTCTTGTACAGTCATTGTACAATGAGTTTTTATAAATATGCTTAGTAGCAATATTAAGTACACAATTCTTAATTTCGTTCATATTAAATTAAAATGTGCAAAATTTAATTTATAAAATATTTAAAAGTTAAATTTTTAACTATTAATTTAATCCAACAGTGGAAGTGCATATTTGCATGCATTTTATAATATTGATTTTATTAAGGTATTAGGTTTAATTAAAAATACATGTCTATCTTATAAGCTTCTGCAGGAAAGTCTTTAATACATGCACCTTCAAATGTGGCTCCAGTTGCTCAGATAACTCGCAAACTTGGTAAGTATGTGAAACAATTAAAATAGGGAAGAGACATGGCTTGATTATTAAGGCTAATTAATTAGTGCAAAGTTTATAAGAAAGTTTTTCGGGTAAAATTATAATATAAAAATTTGTTTACATTTATGTTAAAAAATATGTACATAACGTTCATATTTTGGTGGAATAATTATACACAAGTAAATTAAAGTATCAAATGCAAGATTTTCTAAGTTTCCTATGTAATAAGGGTAAAATTTGAAGCAGAAAATGTGGGGTGAGTAAAATGAATGCGGTTATGTTTACCGAATTTAGTATTTTCATTCGTTTAATTTCAGGTATTGTAATATAAAATATTTAATATAAAATATTTAATAATTATGATTTTTATTTATTACCAATTGTAATCTTAATTTAAAATTTTATATAATTTAAATTCTTTCATTCTGGCCTTTTATTGGATATTACTAGCAATAAACTAATTATTATTCAACTAATAAACTTAAGAAACATATTTTAATAAGTTGCAGAAGAAACATTTGTTTTGAAAATAAGTTTTACACTTATTAAAAGCAATAATTGCATTATGCAAAATATATTTGTAATAGAATTGTAAAGTTTTATGTTTTTAAAAATTTTGAAAAATGTAATTTGTCTCTTCTCTAAGTAGTTTATTTATATTTTTGCACACGAATCTACGTTTAAGAATAAAAATATATAATGTGATACTAATAGTAATATTTTATTTGTAGGTTTGGGTATCTATGGTGATAGCAACAGTGAGTCAGATGAAGAACATACTCCACAACCGGAACATCAATACTATCAAAGTCCAGAAGAGAATGATAGCGATGAAGAGTTAAAAGTAAGTAAAATAAATAGATATACTAAATAAAAAAACTCGCTGCAAAAGAAAAAAATTGACAAAAACGTTTGATTTTTTGCAGGAAACATTACATCGGCGGCAGCAGGCTTTTCGTAAAACTGAAGCAGAAATCGAAGCCAGACTTGCTCAGGAAGAAGAAGAAGATGAAGAAGATGAAGCAGAAGAAGACAACCGCCCAAAATCGAGGTATTCTGGAGAACGGGAAGACAGTAGAGAAGCGTCTGTTCGGAGAAGAGACGAAGAATCGGTAAGAGATGACCAAAAAGAAAAGAAAAGAAATAGGGGAGAAGGCGGTGTTAGAGGGGTGGATAACCGTCTAAGGAAGGATAATTATATGGGTAATAGCGGCTCGGAAACAGGTATGTGTTGTATAAAATCTCATAGAGTTTCTGTAGAAAAATGAACAAGAAACATTGGTTTTGCATGCAAATTCTGATGAATAATTTAAGATGTCGCACTCTCTATAGTTGACAATGAAAAAGATATCATATGTGGTAATGAGAGAAAATCATCGGAGAGTCGGTCAAATGCTAGTGGAAGCCACAACACAACCGGCAGAACTTCCAAGACGGATGCCGATCGGCTCGGGGCTCAAGGTGACGAGTCCTCCAGTTCTGAAAGTGCGAGTCAAAGCAATTCGGTTAAACGAACTTCGCGCTCTAACAATAGTAATAGTAAGAGAAGCAAAAGTAATTCGTCGCGTAAAAAGAGCTCGCGTTATTCCGAAAAGGATCGCTCGTCGAGTCGGAGTAGGTCGAGAAGTAGACCGAAATATTCATCCAGAGAAGCATCTTGCGACTCGTCTCGGTCTTCCAATAAAACTGACCAAATTTCTGCTAAAAACAGTGTTGGGGCTGGGGGTACGAGCAACAATCGTCCGGTAAACAAAAAGAGTAAGAGTTCGCGCAAAAACAGTGACAAACATAAGTCTAGGTCGAGATCTACCTCTCATTCGGGGAGTCGTTTCGAGTCTAGATCGAGGACTCGCTCTAGGTCGAGTTCTAGGTCCAGGTCGAAGCACAAGCATTCGCGGTCGCGATCGCGCTCAAGTCACTCGCATAGACGTCGACGCAGCCGAGACCGTCATCGGTCTCGCTCTCCGAGGCGGACGCGAACGCGGTCTCGATCACGAATCCGATCGCGCTCTCGATCTAGATCCCGAACGCGCAAGCGATCCAGGTCCTCGTACAGTCACAAAAGCTCGGGCACTGTAAGTGGGGTCGGCAAGAAACGGGACTCTCGCTCGCGCTCCACCGAACGCTCAAAACGATCAAGATCCAACACCCGGAGCTCTAAGAACTACCGTTATCATCATCGTTCTACGCATTATCGACGCGATCGAGATGGTAAGAAGTCGTCGCATCGATACCAGGACTGATCGATCGCCTCTACTGTAAAGGTTGTATTAAAAGTGAATTTTTTCCTTTACTTTTATTAGAGCTTCCTTGAATACTTAATTTTGCAATGACCTTCTTACTTATCCTCTCTATTCTCCTCGTGTCAAAGAAACTACCGATCTCTAAAAATCGTTTCTCTATTTATTATTCAATTATATTAAAAAAAGTGTAGAAAGTAAGTAATAATTTTTAAAATTACGTAAATCATAAAAAGACAAGGTATTCGTTTTAAATTCAAAGTAATTTTTATTTTATATTTTCATCAATCATCTTTCTGCACTTGAAAGCAACTTCCATTTCACCAAACAATAGTTTTTAAAATGCTTTATAAAGTTTATATATATTTATGAAATAAAACTTTCTTAAAATGATAATTAAAGTACGTATTTATAAAATATTGTTTTGAATATTGTTAGTAATTTATAGTAGGTAGTCAAAATGTAGAATTAAACTTTTTTTCAAATTTAGCATTCCATAAGTTGAGCTTACTAAAGATTTTTTAGAATTTATTATTTTTAGTTTATTTCTATTTATTACCATGTGAAGATAAACTTATTGTTTTCAGGCCTGTTTACTAGTTTGCTGCATTTCATCTTTATTTCATCTACAATAACAAGTGCGTGAATATTTCAAGACTATTGGTTCATTGATGACTTTAGATACCAAGAAAAGAAAATGTAATTAAAATTGGCTGCAATGACATGCAGTTGTAATAGATGTATAATACATTCTTTTTTCAAAGTTTCAAGAAAATTGTAAAAATAATTAGTTGTATTTACCTTTGCAAATCCTAATAAATTACTATAAAATCAAACTCACTCGAGTTATACTTTACTATTATTTAAGTAAAAAGATATTCAAAAAATAATATAAAAAAAAGAATAAAAAGTTTTAAATTTATTTTACATAGATTTGTGATTGATATAGACAAAATAATAGAATTTATTTACTTTATACATGACGAAGTTTTAATATTATTAAACAAATAGATATCTGTACATTTGGAAACTTTACTAGTATTTAGTTCTCTGATGAACTAAATATAAATTAGTATATAAAATTAAATAATAATTTATGTATATTAACTATTCATATTTTTACAATTGGTCCTTACTTTATCAACTTTTATGCAACTTCAGTTAATTGAAATCTTAAACAATTTAAAAAAAAAATTGGCAAATATATTACAAAAAGAACTATAAATCAAATTCAGATTTCAATTTTTTAAAAATAATTTCAGCAAAAATCTGTTTTGTGTAAAAAAAATTATTTGCCATAGCGTTGATGACATTCTCCAAAATTCACCAATGTGTTTACGAAGCTTTTCAATGATACATCCTGATGAGTTGGTATAAGACTAAAAATAAAAGAAAATATATCATAAATTTGATTGCAAATTAATTTTTAATTTTTTAAAATAAGCAGAAATTTCATGCCATTATCAATTTATTTAATGAATTGTAATGAATTCACTGTATACATATAAATTGGATCATATTTCTTTTAAGTACATGCACAATTAGAAATTTAGCTTTTAATTTTAACATAAAATAGAAGTCATTATACTTACAAAAATTCTGTTATTCTACTTTGCCAAGGCAAAAAGCCGTAATTGCACATTATTTTGCCAAATATTATAGCAAGATCGGGATTTGGTATACTATTATTTAAACTCAATTTTTCATCTAGTAATTCTGGTGTTATATCATTTTCCTGAAGGAGATGCAAGAGGGCAGGTTCTGATAGTCTTTGTGTTAAGGCAATAATTTTATCTTTACCATCAACATACGATAATAATTGTATTTTTGTTTTAAACTTATTAGTCACATCATTGGTATCAGCTTGCATGATCTTTGTAGAATTAATTTTAACTTCACTTTCAGAATTACTTGTATCTTTTACAATTTTTGAATAAACATTAAAGTTATTTTGATAATCCAACCACTGAACATGTTGTGCAACTTGAGGTTCCAAATCTTCCAGTTCTTTTTTAATTAAACTTTGATTCTTTTGCAAAATTCCTAAAATATTTATACTTTAATAAATCATTTTAAATTCTGTAATATTTCAATAAAATTACCTTTATGATCATAGAATGTGAGGTAAGGAATTTCAGCAAAAACACACCAACTAATAATTTTGACTAGATCAATGTTAGATATTTCATTCTGTCCTACTAAAATTGCCAAATTCTTTGGGACCTTTGATACTTCAAGCAAATAATTACTTGGAGTAGTAGAATAGCTGCTATAATGTCTTGTTAAATATCCTCGTTTTTCTGCGGCTGATAGTATTGACGCACATCGTTCTTGTATATAAAGATAAACACTATACAAAAAATGTGTAATATGCAATAAAACAAGAAAAACAGCGTGCATTTTTGATTGTTGTCAAATCAGAGTGTTATTAAAGTTAGGTTAGATATTGTAGTCATATGCCTGTTTCACGCATTATAGCGTGAATTGAACCCCCGTTTTCTACACTACTGACTGCGAGCCTGTTACACTGTTAGAAATAAGTGGAAAAAACTTCCATCATTCGTGACGCTTCTCATAGACTGCGTAGTCTATGTCAACGT
>JAWWEM010000001.1:2653740-2674437 GCA_035582935.1 Ormyrus thymus
CTTGCCGTTGATGAAATACTTCGGAGTTTTTAGTAAAGGATTTGGAATTATTTGCATGTAGGTTAAAAGATACGTCTAAGGACGTAACACAGTAAACAAGAAAGAGTAAGTAAACAAAACTTTATTCCTAAATTTAATCTTACACTGAGAAAAATTTTAGTAAAAATATGACGATATTTGTATTAAAATTTACTATGAACTTTAATAACCGTGGAACCCATGTTGTAAGCTTTTACTATTGTTTGGCCTTTTTTGACCATTTTTTGTAGATTGGTTATATTTTAGCCTCATTTTTTACCAAAAACCTTATGTAAAACTGTCTCGCCAGGTAAATTGGTCAAAAAATGGCCAAAATGCAAATAATAGTAAAATTAAACAATAAAATTAGATCATCAAAAAGAATAATAGTAAAATGCAAATAATAACAAAATTAAATATGTAATAAAATTAAATTATTGTTAAAACCTTACTGAAAGCGTACTTATTGCAAGCAAATTAAGTTTATTTTATATATATATATATGTGTGTGTATAGATATATATTCTACTTAAATAAATGAGAGAGAGAGAGAGAGAGTGATTAAGATTAGATTAAATAAATTTTATTAATATGTAGAGGAAGAGAAAGAAAGAGATATATAATTTATATGGCATGATTTTTAGAAAAGTAAAATAAATTTAAAAAAAAATAAATTTAAAAAATAAATTTAAATTTTTCTTACAGCTATCAGTATGCCCCACCGTTCTCACAATTTTTTATCACATTTGTTTAATTTTATACTAAGATTTTCCTCAGTGTAATCATCAACGAATTTTGATCTTGATGGAGCGACTCCACTATAATAGTCTCATATCTGTTTTGACGATGTTTCACCAGCAAGTCATGACGTTACAAAACAAATACGCGAACGCAGCTACGCAGTATCATTTCGCTAATTGAAAGATATTGTTACCTCCATTTGAGTCTTTCTCCTGGCGAAACCAACAACCACCAGGCCTCGCTGCACCAAGGCCTTGGCCGTTGCTAGGCCGATACCGGCAGACGCGCCCGTGACCACCGCTACTTTTCCTGTCCAGCGCTCCATCTCGGAAAATGACTGTATCTGCAGATTGCACTATTTCGCCCGAGAGTGACTGTGCATCTGTCACTCGAGTGGCAGCGCGCGCCTAGATAAATGCACTCTTTTCTCGTTTACTTTTGCGCCTGCAGTCAGCGCTAAAATTCCAACGGTGTATTGCCACCCGCTGGAGTTTTTATCGGTATGTGCAATCGCGTGTTTACCTTCGTCGAAATAGGCGCGTTACGCCTTTGAATTAAGACATTCGACCAAATTGGTTGTAATTATTGGCAGGAGTGTTTCAAAAAAAGTAGTTTTCATTATATAATGCAATTTGCAATACTGATGAGATGCTTACTTAAAGCAATGCTTTTGCGCCGTTAACGTCGAACTATACTTTTTCAAATGAAGTATTTACCTAATTGTTAGTACTACTAAATTAATTAATCTCAGCTGTAGTTCCTTTATTAACGTTTTATTTAATATTTTAATAGCAAATAGAGTCTCACATATTTGGATCACAGATTTTGTGGTAACTTAGGGAAATTTCTTTAACATAAAGATACGAAGTAACCAAAATCCGTTCAGTACAATGATCGAATTTTCAAAAGTTATGCGCTGTTTTATAAATGTTCGTTCAATGAGAGAGATCTTGAAAAAAGAATGCAAGCTCTCTTGTGAAAATTGTGAAGCAGGCGTAGTGAGCTTGAAGAAGATATATTTAAACTTATTATTTTGCGATTTATTTCAAATTATTCATAAAACTTTTTGCAGTGAAAAAAAATGTGATGTGAAAATTCAATTAACTCAAGACATTATTATGATTATACAAAATTATTTAAATAGTAAATGCATGATTTAATTCTAATAATATTTATTTTAGGAACATTCAAGACCAACAGACCAGCAGCGGTTTTATTCAGTGCCATTAAAAAAAAATATAAGACGCAATTTAAAGTTGCAGGAAAAAAAATAATTGAAGAATAAATTGGAAAGCAAGTTATTAACAATTGATGTATTGAGAGAAGAAGTAGAAAAGAATCATCATGATAATTACATACTCTACCTCTAAAGTAAATAGACTGTTTAATGTTTAGATATTTTTTGATTTTTTATTAAATTTAATTATGCTGCAGGTTTCTAAATTTTCAATGAGATTAACAGCTAAAGCAAATAAAAGAGAAATTTTTACGTTAATAAATAAGAGAGAAAAACATAAAATAACAAGTAGGAAAATACATTAGTATTCAAATAATTGTAACTTTATATTCCACATTTAAAGACTATCGAAGCTAAATTGTTGAGTATATTTAAAAAATAAAACTAAAAATTAAAAATAAATGAACTGAAAAAATAATAAGAATTTATAGTCAACTCTACTGCATTCTTTTTTTCAGTGTGGAATCTTATTTTAAAATTTTATCATTTACAGATTCATAAAGAATTAATATTATTATATTCACAAAATAATCTATTTTTAAGAAATTTTACTTCTACTTTTATAAAAAAAAAATTGCTTTTATACACAGAACCCACGTAAGAAAAATTTAAAAAATGAGTTGTAAAAATTATCAACCTATGTCGGTAAAGAGATCACAAACTGCGAGAAGAAAACTATATATATATATATATATATAATTTTTATTATTTGCCTCATAAAAATTCCTTAAACATATAATAAATAGTACAAGAAAAATCTAATAAAAATTACCAATCACGTTAACAAATAACTGGAAGAGTAAATTTTGTAAGATTTTCTTTCAATATTTATTGTTCTAATATTGTATTATTTACCGTTATTTATTTACATTTATTTTTATCAACTAGCTTGAAATGTTTGCCAATCTAGTTTGTAATTCTTAGCAATTGAATGCGCAAATGAAATACGCAAATGGAACGCGTTTAGTTTCTTTTTGACACGTGGTTAGACTTGAATTACTTGAAAATAAATTATTTCAATTAATTCAATGATATATATCCACCAGATGATGTTATGCATGCTGGCAAATGGTTTTGTCATCGGTTTGTATATCAGGCCACTAAAAACACATGAATATAATGTTTATATGTAGGTGTTAAGAGTTATATTATCTGTAGAATAAGTTTGCGATATTTGTAATGCGATAAATGCGAAGCGATGTTATTTAACAAACGTGTAAAATTTTAGAGATAAAAATTCTCAATGTGACAAAAAAAACAAGTTGTCATTTAACTGTTTAGTTATCAAAAATTATAAGTAGGCTGGATAAATTTTTATCAACCTAGTTTGTAAAAATTACAAGTAGAATAGTCAAATTTACAAATGAGAATTTTTACCGACCTATAGTATGTAAAAATTACAATGTGAACAATCTATGATTCATTTACTGTCGTAGATTGGTAACGTTTAACGGCCTGTTTTTTAAATTTTACCTACGTGAGCTTTTCAGCGTATAAATATTTAAAAAACCTCATTTAATTGGCAAGGTGTGGTTTGTACACATAAGAATCCTGCACATATTAATTGTACACAGTTTAGCATTGGTGAAAATTATATATAGATATATCGAGCTATGCTAAATTGTGCACAATTACTATGTGCATGATTCTTATGTGTACAAACCATACCCTGCCATTTAATTCATCAAGTAAAAAAATGAAGATGCTTTTAAAGATTACTATTGTACTTGATACTATTTTTTACAAAAATTACTTACCATGCTTATAATTAGATAATTTAAAAGCTGTTTTGTTATTGGTAAAACTTTTATCAGCTCAAAACCTATAAGAGAAAAAAATCAGAAATTCGTAAATATCCTTATAACATTTATAAAATCAGAATTTTTATTAATATAATGTATTTATATTAAAGGAATCCAAAATAAAGATGGAGAAAAGTCAAGAAGTGAAGGTGGAACTAAAAGATGAAGGAAAATTCCTCGTAAATCTTTATTGCAAATTAAACACATGAAATAAACTAACATAATTAACTAAAAATTTCTTTAAATGTAATTTTGCAGATAATTCTTACATCTAACTTAAATAGTTTTGTAGCCATGAAATTATTTATTTTACAGCAAAGATTCTACAACAAAATGTAGCCGCAACAAAAGTAGGCAACGAAGAAATAAAAAATTTTTAGATAATTGCAGATTGGCATGCAATTCCTGTTAGCAGTTAGTCAGACAGCCTGTAATAATGTTAATAATCATCATTATTATTTCGACGTCGAATTTTTCCAGTCATTGTTAAATTTTTACAATTTTTAACTAGTTGTTTCATGAACAACTGATAAGCCTAACACATGCGTTATGGCATTAAATAGTTAAAGTTCAAAATAACGACAATTGAGCTGCAATTTTTGAATCCAAGATGGTGTAGTACGTATTCAGCCTCATGTCAAGATTCAGAAAGTAACTCCAATGGAGCTCAATTTTTAAATCCTTTTTTAGAGTCAAAGATTTTTTTGGAGTCAAAGAGTTTTTTGGATTTTCATTTTTAAAGCGTAGTGTATTATTGTTGACGGTAATCGAAACGTAATCAAACATACCTATATCTCTATATAAATATGTAATTTTATATAATTTATAATTTTATAATTTTATAATTAAGAACTACACTGAAATATTTACGTGGATGTGCTCATTGAGTTCTCTTATATGAGAAAGAACGATAACAGTTTTTCGTTCCATGTGATTAATGTCATCGTCATCGTGACAGTGCAGTGTTCCGTTGAGTGCTTAGCAATAACTTAAATGACGCTGCAAAATGCGGTAACATCGACAGGAAAAACAAAAATGTCATTAGTTTCAGGTAGTTTGTGCATTCGAATTTTAGCGAGACAATCGGTTGTTAAGCAAATCAATTTTGAAAATCACGTTGGAAAATTTTCAAGTGTAAAAGATTGGACTTTGATCTTAAAAATACCGTTTATGAATAATATTTGCCATTAACATGACAACACTTCTGCATGAATGTCAAATTTTCCGCCCTTTCAGAATCTGGGTTCAAAAATAGCAGTTATTTTAAAAAAATCAAAGTTGACCTCAAAATGACTATCAAGATCATGATTAAGGTCAACATCAAAGTCACCATCGAATAGTCAGGGAAAATCCTATAGTCCCGAAGTCAAACATTTTCCCTTAGGTCCCAATTTTTCAAGTTACTCAACTGAATATATGATGATTATTTATATAACCGTGTAAATAAATAGATAATTGATATTTTGTAATTATAATCTTATACTGAAATGAAAATTCTAAAATAAGATAAATTGTATACATTTTCATTTTATTTCAAGTACATAGTATGTCATTGCAATACCGGTAATTGCATTTAGGTACATTATAAATAAAATCTGTATTCTTTTCATTCTCTGTGATTTCATCAATAATTTTTTCTTGTTTATAATCAACATTTTTCTGTTACACATTTAAGTTAATTTGTGTTAGATTGATTTTACCTTCAAACACCCATGGCTAAGAAATTGTTGTTTTATTCAAAATACCTAGACGGCAAAACAGTATCAGTTTCGAATAACATTAAGATCAGTCAATCAAACTGTTAATAGCAACGCAAAACAGAATTTTATAAAAATCAATTTCAGAAATAAATAAGCAATAATTTAACAATGATACTTTGTTTTATTTATTATTATTGTCCAACTTTTTGTCTCGCTTTTTAACTCTTTTTCTTGCTCAAATCAAATTTATACTTTGAAATTTATTTAATTAACTTCTCTTAATTTTTAAGGGCTGTTTTAAAATTTCGATTATAATTAATATTAGAAAAAAATTAATAATACATAAGTAATGAATAATCTACAATGATTTTTTTCAATATGTAACCATAAATAAATAACTCTTTGTTTAATTATTATTTTATAACTCAATTTAGTTAATAAATTGTTATAGTCAAAAGATGTACTAAACCCGTTCTAATAAAAAAATATTATTTTTAATTACATTAAAGCAGTTCACCAAAGGCTTTAATAGTCAACTGCGGTATCTGAACATTAGCTGGCATCTTGATAACAAACAGTACTGCATCAGCTATATTTTCTGGAGTTAAACCTGGTAGACTCGCCGTTTCAGGCTGAACTTCGTCAGTTTTGGCATTTAAAGTAATTTCGGTTTTTACGTATCCCGGGCTCAGGTTCTGCAACATTATTTAATAAAACTTTTATAAAATCGTAGATTTTCATTACAGCAGAATAGTAATTATTGAGGTTAAAGATAATCTTACCGTAACACGAATTTTCGATGCCAACAACTCATGTGTCATAGATTCAGAAACAGCTCTGAGACCAAATTTTGTGGCTGGATAGATGTTTAATGGAACATAAGTATTACTAGTCGGTCTTATTACCAGCGGTACTTGATTCCCAGCAATGCTGCAAGAAACTTTCAAGTTTTAAAAAGTGCTAAAGTTAGATTGTTAGCTATGTTTTTAAATTTTATTTGAATTTTCAGCGTTTTAATATAGTACAGCATTTGCTGATCCTGAAGTTCTCCGTGGCGTTTGTGCAGAAAAAAAAAGAATGAGATTGAAGAATGAAATTGCAGTCTTATTTATTGATGAAATTAAACTATCGGAAAAATATTTTAAAGCTGTTTTAAAAAATTAAAAGGTACAATTTCTTCAATTTAGTTTTAATTTTTGCTATTAAAAAATTTTGTAGCATAATTTTTTTTAATTAAAGTGCGAGAGCAAAGTAGATTAATTGTTTATTTAAAGAAAAAATAATTCCGTTATATACTTATAACTTTTTTTACTTTTTATTTGCTTATAATATAATATAATTATTTAAAGAGCTAACGAAGAAAAATTCTGAAATAATTGATTGTGATGAGTTGAAGCATGTTTTTGCTGTTTGGTTCTCTGCTTTCTTTCTCTTTAAAAAAGCTTTAAAATTGTTTATTTGTTACTTTTACTCAAAAAATAAAAATTTCTTTTTCTGCCCTCGCCTTCGGCTCGGGTGTCAATAAATTTACAAGAGCTATGAGCTTGCCAATTCTTTTCCTCCCTAGGTGTGTAATGTACTATTTTTAAAAAGCTAATTATTCCAAGTTTTTTATCTACCTGCTGATGTTTATAATAATGGCTTCTTCGCTCTCTCTTAATAAACTTAATGCATGTTTATAACAGTACAAAACTCCCATAAAGTTAACATTGTTTACTTGCTGCAAATCTTCAACGGTGGCATCTGAAAGGCCCCAAAAATATGATATGATACAAACATTTCGTCGGGTTGCTTTTTAAACATATTTTTATTAAAAATTATAGAAAGAACCTTCAATAGTTTTGAACTTGACGATACCAGCATTATTTATTAGAACGTGCAACTGCTTAAACATTTTCTTAATCTCATCAAAAGCGCTTTGAACACTTTTCTCATTTGCAACATCGCATTGTAAGGCATAAAAACGTCCTAATCCTTTTCCTTCTAATCCGGCCATTTCTTTCTACAAGTAAAGTATTGTGATGATTCTTTTGTAAAATATTATATCAATAATATATTGTATATCGATCATGGCGAAACTATTATGGCTCAATGTAATTAAAGGCAATTAAAAAAATTTTTCGAAATGTGATTTTTTTTTAAAAAAATTAAAGTAAATCGTTAGCTTTTAAATTCTGTTAGTTTAAATTGTTTTTCAATATAAAATGATTGTTAGTTTTTAAGTTCTTTTACAATATAAAAACATCATTTTCAATATTAACTTAGCGAGGAAAAAAGACTTTTTTGGACAAGCAATTTTGTTAAACGTTTAAAATGCTCGATTTTCTAAGCTACTTTCTAGCCTGAAATGAGGGCCATTTCATGCCTGAGTTGGGAAAAAAATATTGTTGAATGAATATAAACGAGTATAATTTTTGAACATACCACCATTTTCTCCTGTCTCCTAGCAAGACCAACTACGATCATATTTTCTTTAATTAAAGCTTTAGCTATAGCCAATCCGATGCCGGAAGATGCACCAGTCACCACAGCTACTTTTCCGTTCCAGCGCTCCATTATTAATAATAAAAGTAAAGAGTAACTTTATAACACTCAAGTTTAAAAATTGATGTTACCGCTTTATATTCAAAATACTAAGCATAAATGAGGATATCGCGACCACTAATATCACGACCACTGAAGACGGCGAAAAGATAAGATATGTTACATTCGCTGCAGCGATTTGATGTGATGCTCTGCGCACCTAGCGACTATTTGTTCCAACTCTGAAAATCATACCAACACGTACGTTGAGAGTTCTAGCAGCCTTGGATGTTCGATTAGAGTTGCGAAACGTCCAGCTGCATGACATTAGTCATCCTCAATTAATATTGTTCTTTTGTGCACGTGAAACTTTGAACGTATTAGAAACACCTAATTTAAGTAAAATTTAATTGACCGGATTTACCATAGACGGCTTTTTTAATTAATGCTATCTTATCGAGAAACTTTAATTAACCCGTAAAAATTAGAATGGAATATTTCTTTTTTTGCGAATATTTAATTCAATCTTACTGCATATTATAAAAAAGCAACAAATTTGGCACAATTCATTAAAATAAATTACTTATTAATATTTTTAAGAGATAGCAGAGATATTACCAGGAATTATCTATCAATCGACATCTTCTTAAAAAATGATTACATCTTCCATTTGAAAACTCATTTAAACATATTTACTGATCTAAGTATTTATTGATTTAAGGATCAAGTTTTCCTTAATTTATTTTAAACCCGACTTATTAGTGCGGCCTAAATTCGTATGTAAATTTTCCGTATTAATATAAAAATAAGCTATTGTATTTATAAGCTGAACTTTTTGTTGAAACAAATCACATAAAATCATAATTAAGTACGTTTACATATATTAAAAAATTTTAAAATTACATAAGCAAAGATCATTTACTTTAGTACATTTGTTTTTATTTGAATTTTTAGCGAGAATTTTTATTTATCTAAAAATCACTAAAATTTGTAGATAGAATGTTGTTTAAAAGCAAAAGATAATTTCTTTTTATAAAGACATTTATTTTCAGAAAACGATTTAAAGTTCTATATTACATCATAGCTTATTATTTTTACAACAATATTAATAAAAAACATATTTCATTAATTATTAAATAATTGGTAATGCAAACTGTTTATGAGCATTACAATCTTATCAAAAACTCGTTCATGTACCGGGTATATGATAATTTTTCTGGACATCAATCCTCAAAAATGTTTCTCAGTGCAATAATCAAACGAAACGACTTTGATTGTTGAAACGTGCAATTATGTAAAGAAATAGACATGAAGATCAAATTGTGAGAATGGTGGTGTTAATTGGTGAAGTGAATAATGCAATTTCTGTATATATATTCGACGAATTATTTATTTTCTCTTGATACGCACTGCCATGACATCAGGAGTTTCGAAGATAAGTGGAGGTTTAAAAGAGAGAATAGGTAAAGAGAGATTTTTTTCTGTTTTAAATTCCAAGACGAAGTCCATCTGAGTCTGTCCCTCTTTCGTCTCTCTTTTTGTCATCGAAGACTTCTGCTCACCGATAGGCTTCATTGGAGGACTATTTTTATTCGTGGTTATTCCATTGTTTGCGGTTTTTTAAGAATTGAACAGCGATCACTTTATAATGAACTAAAAGAAGGTATATCGAGAATGAGCTCAACGCTACGTGAAAATCATATTATTATACACACACCCTTCCAGTGTTTTGGAAAAAGGAGTTGACATACGCTTTTTATTTTTTCATTATTTTTTAATTCTTTATACGAACATCACACATTCATAGTGGAGGTTTAGCATAATCCGGAACTGGAGCATAACACTCTTCATTTCTTTTTATGTATAAACAATGTACATTAAGTAACATTTGCCATGAGCAAACCGATCGGCTTCTTATCTGCTCGATTATTTTTTTGTTGTGTTTCTTTCATTCTCTTATACCAAGTATACAATAAAGCTATACACATCTTATGTTCGGCATTAAAAATTCCTTTTGTTTACTAATCGAGGCTTCGCCAACCGTCACACTGACAAAAATTTTTCAACTGTTGGTAAGAAATGCGATACTTCAACTGGAAATACGTTGCCCTGTAAATTCATTATGCTTTCTCCAAAATTTATGACGAATAGTTATTAAATAATAAATAATTTTGCTATATTTAGATTCGTTTTTTACTTGCATTTTCTCCATTTCGTAGCAAAAATTTCTTTCATTCAAATATTTACAGCGATATTAAAAACATATAAAACTACTAGTTTATAAAAATTTTCAAAAAATATAAAAGCTTTTTATTCACTAAAGTCATCTCGGCAAATCATATATGCGAATGGGAATTCGCTTTAAAAATGGAACAAAGAATAGAGTTTAAATATTTACGCAAAGCAAACGATAAAAAATCATGATAAACGTTCAAAATTTATAAAAGCGATCCTACTCATATATATTCAATGAGTGAAATATTTTTCTCAGTGTCGAAGTCGAAAACGCACAGTTGCACTTTCCCGTCCTCCTCTCGCCTCTAGCTTATTTCTTCCGTTTTACAACTAGAACTTGAAATACTCGTAACTCTTATAAACGTTTAAAAATTACGGCGCTTCCTCTGGGAGGATAAGGATGTCGGATTTATATTTCGGATGCCACGAAGTAAAGTTTTCATTTGTTCGTCGGATCGACGAAACAAGAAAATTACAACAAATTTAAAGTCCGTCAATAATTCTCACGATTCGCATGACGATAACAAATAGATCTTTTACAATAGGAACTTTTTCTTTTTCACAGATCGGAATGTACGACTCGCTGAAAATCGTTTCTGCGATATTTTGCAAAATAATAACTTTTATAATTTCTGAATTTTCTTTTCTGAAAATTGAGAAGATTCATTTAATAAACTTAGACACGAACGGCTATTGTATCATATTCATTGAATTTACAAAATATCACTAAAACAATATGTGCTAGAGTTCAACATTCGCGAATTCAAAAGTCAGAAGAATAATTATTTTTTAACGCCAGGAATTGCATCCGTCACCCTTTCCTTCACGAACACTCTACCCCAGTGGATAAATCTTTTATGCTGATTCGTCATTAAACTGAATGACTTTTTCAATTGAGAAACATATTAGTTCGTCACATTGAAGCAAAACACGTAAAATAAGTACAAAATGTATGTGAAGTATCAAAAAAGTCCATGTCAATTAGAAAAACGATCACTTAGATGAAAACTTTGAAGCAGTTTTTATTGTAATAACGCATATTGTAAAAACTTTCTAAGTGAAATAGTTCCCTTAAACGATGGATACCAGTACGTCACACTGGTATTGTAAAAAACAATAGTTTTTTACAAGAAGTTTTTGACAATTGTAATGAAAAAAAATTGAATTTTGCTCGCGTCTATACTTCATAAAAGCCTTTCCACCAGGGTTGCGAGACCGTTAGAGGGTTACACCTTCGTCGTCGATTATTTATTATTTTTTTGACACAAAACACTTTCTCCGACGATCGAATTGTTTTTTGCACATCATTACTTTTTTCGTTTATTTAATTATTATTACTTTTTTATACATACTTAGAAGAGTTAATCGTTAAAGGTAGGTATAGAACAATTGGAGGTTTTGAAGCAATTAAAAAATATGTTACGAGCCACTGGCCCAAGCTCTCTTATTACGCTTAATTCTCGAATTTAACTCGGTACAATCAACAGCAATGTGTGTGTGTGTGTGTGTGTGCGTACGCGCGCGCGCGCGCACTTATGTTGGTAGGTGTGTGTATATATGTGTGTATGTTACTTTATAACGGTTGTATTTTTTGTTTCGCACATCGAGGAGCCGCGTCAGACCGAAATGTCACTTTGCTACTGCGAGGTCATGACAAAGAAGACCTGATCGCAGTCGTTCGTCGAGAGACGGTATTAAATGCTTCAGAACGAAATCGGTCCTCGCGATTCCTCGACCCTTATTTTATCCGCAATTCTTACGGATTAAATTTTTTATTTAAATTTACAATGAAAGTGCGAGGGGCTTCGCCACCTCTCTAGCCTTCGGCTGCGTTTGCTCTTTCTCGCTTTCGTTCCGGTAAACGACATCGGTGGTCGCTTGTTTCACTTGACATTTACTCTTTTCCATTTATTTTTATTCTGCCTTTAAACTACGATGAGTACTTAACACTGATGACATCTATATCGATAATGCCTGCATCGGATCTCGGAATGGACTGAAAAAAGTCTAAGAACCGTTTTGGCTTTTTAAAAGTTTTGTTGTTAGTTTTTTTATCTTATTCGATCAGATTGCTGAGGCCGATAGAACAGAAAGAAACGTGTATTAATGCATATTTTATATATATAATATGTATAAAGACATCAGTTATTATGTATATTAACGACTTCATCTATACCCTGTGCATTCATTTTTCCTCTTAATATCTCGACACATCCAGTAGGTGGTTACTCTGTGTTTATTTTACTTGATTTTTTTCTCTTAATTCATGTAGTCTCTCTCAAGTTAGAGCTAGCCTTCCATCATTAATCAATAATTATAATATTTATATATACTTTTATATTTATATATGTATAATATATATCTATATATATTTATATTTATGTATAATCACGCCGATGCATTGATTTTACAGCGTTGCGTTACATTTAGCGAATAAGGAGTGTCGATTATGCCATGCATCAAATCACCGGGCTCGCTGACAAAGCGCGCGCACAAACTCTTTCTCTCTCGTTTTCTCTTTACTTTTCAAATTCGTGACGCGCTGAACGCAATAGAATATAATAAGGAATATAAACGTAACGTATTCTTTCTTTATATATATATAACGCGATTATAATTAATATTTACGGCGCAAACACAGTACTCGGTATAAACTTCGTCATGTATGTATATTATATATTTGTAAACGCCGTATACCGATTACAACTGCATAACGATAAAAAAGAGTGACTTTGATTGATGTGAGTGCTGAGCACGAGGTCGATTCCGATTTTCATGACTTGAATGCCCTATTTTTATTAGTTATCGACGCACTGTGTAATCTCAAGCGACTTGAAGAAATCAAGCACAAATCATTTTCTTTAAATTGAAACAACAAACATTTAATTGTTTTGATTCTGATACATATGCAATGAAACAAGTTCTTTAGTAATAAATTGAATCTGTAAATAGGCAATAACAATTGTAAAGAATATTATGAACTAATAAAGCTTAGCTTATTTGTATTGGCTATTATATGACGATATTAGATGCATAATTTTTTATGCTACAAAAATGTACAACAGATTAAAATCAAAGGAGACCGTATATTCTATCTTAATCGACGCTCCGTTTTACCGATTGAATAATAGAAAGTGCACAAGTTTTCAAAAGAAATAGAGTTTCAAAGTTTTCGTCTAATACAAAATCGTTGCAGAAATAAAAAATCCAGAATAGTAGATTCAGATTGAAAATAAATTTAAAACACTTTTAGAATGTTTCGTTATAATCTAGCAACCCATAAATTAATTACGAAGTACTATATATTAATTAATGTACTATATTAGGGGAGCGTCACAATGCAAAGAAAGTTGACGCTATGACATCCATCTAAGCGCTTAAATTATAACGGCATTAGGATTCTTAGGATTTACATTATATTTTCTACTTTTACATGAATGTATTTTAAGTATTTACTTACTATTATATTTACATAAACATTCAAGATTTAAAATTTGTTGAATGAAAAATTGTTAAAAAATCAAAAATTATTCATAAAATGTTAATGAATTATTGTACAGCTGGTAAAACAGGGCATCGGTAAAGGTAGTTACTGATGCAGTACCTTAACAATAACAATTACATTTCAATGCAACGTATTTGTAGTTGCAGCTTACTGCAAAAATGTGGTAATTCACGGTTAATTACAAGCTACATTTGCATAAAGAAAAACAAATTCCATCTTATGCAAGTTGTTATGGTTCAAGCGGTAAAACCTCAAGTCGAACTCGTGTTGAGCGCAAACACCTAAGCGTGTGACAATGAAACTGTTACGGGTGTCTGTCAACGACAACAGGCGCTCACTGTATGCGTTTTACTATTTAGTTTTACACGTTAGTTTTTCGCGACAAAAATGCAAGGCGACGACGATAATCGATAATGGTGCGAAGTATTAGATGCGCTTATCAAATCGTTATACAAAAAAGATAAAAATAAAGAACGGACCGAGGGGTTAAATTAAAATAGTAGATGAAATGTAAACGGAAAAAGCACTCAGCCAAGCTTTCAAAGGAGGCATATGGCTTAATTCACTCTCTACTCCCAAATTCACTTAAACTTTGGCTGTCCACATGATCATATTCTTTTCTTTTTTCTTTTTTGCTATGTAGTTTTCATTACGCACTCATGGACCTTAAAATTTATACACTCGCCCTTAATTCTACGGATAAAAGGAAAAACGATTTTTTCACCATACCTTTTTTCTTCATTTTCTTTCTTCCTACAATTTTTTCTTTAGCTAATTCGAGAGGTATTGCACGTTTAATGGCGAGCGCGCGCGCACGCAATCAAAGTTTCGGAGGCCGAGGCCGTCGTTGCCTTATACGTACGAACTATTGCACCGTTACCGAGGACCTCGCGTTTTAGCAACAGAGCGAGAAAAACTCTAACGACGACACCGCGAGGGTAAAAGTCTTTTTTTACGCTCGGAATCACTTGTTTCGTTGTTATGAGATCTTTCATTTTTTACTATAAGCACCAATATTGTTTGAAAATTAAGGAAACAAATAGCACCGTAATTTTAATAACTTAAAACTTCAAAGTCAATGATTTTATTTAGAATGGAGTCTTTGCTAAAAATCTTCCCTCGTAGCAATGACTATCGCAGCAATATTGCTGAGACAATGCAATGTTGCAGCAATATTTCTGCGACAGTCGTTGCCAGGGGGGGCATTGCCTCTTTTTCACGATCAACGAAATAATAAGGTAATTTTATATTTTCATGCCATCATTTACTTTCTAATCTAATATTTTTGACTGAGTAAATTTTTTTTTTGTAAATTGATAAAAGTTTATAGTTTAGATAATAAAGCTCTTGGTAATTAAATCGATTTAATTAGTTTTAATTTATTTTTAAGTACATAAAAAATAATTAATAAACTCTTTATAAAAATTAACAAGGAAATAAAATGAACAGTTTATTAATAAAATTAAAAATAAAAAAGTAACAATTAGATAAATAATAAATTGTTTTCTTATCTTTATACATCGATGGTAGCAATACTCAGCCAATAATAAAAGATATTTTAGTTGTGGAGTAAACGCATTTGAAACTTGTTAGAACATCGGTCATTCCCAGACAGAGTTCTAGACATCAAAGCTCTCAGAATCTCAGCCAATTCGATAATTAAAGACTATTAACTTTCCTTAAAAACATAACTTCAAGTTTTCAGTCTTTCCCAATCATCTGTTTGCGTAAAAAGTCCACGTCGGCTTAAAGCTTTCGCTCTGTCTGTTGCGCTCAACCAGAAAAGTACACCGCGTGTATAACGGCATCGGTGCGTCGCGAGCGACTCGCGCGATCGTGTAAAAATATGGTAGTAGAAAAAACATCACGTCTTCGCCCTCCGCTGCTTCTTATCCTCTAGTCCAATCCATTCCGCTCTCTTACTTCATTCATACAAGCACGAAAACACGCACACAGTGTAACACAACGTCGCTCGCACGTCGTCGATGTATAATATATCTATGCAGCTGTATGTAACCCCGCGCACATCGTCGTCCTTGTGCCGCGAATGACCGCGATAATCATGCGCGAGTCGCCGCTGCTTCTTTCGAAATATCATGCTTTTCGATCGCTGTTTAGAGCGACTATCATACGCCGTCGTAGGCAAGATCGACCGGTGGCCTGCTGCCGCTCTGCTGCAGATAGGACGGCGGTGTCGAGGACGTGCCGGGACTGCCGGCGCCACCTGTGCCGCCGCCGTTGTAGCCCTGGTAGTTGGGCTGAGGTGTGTGGATACCCGGATTCGAGGGCGAGGGCGCCGAGGAGTAGGCGTCGAACGAGCTCGAGTACGAGCTGTTGTAGGGATAGGCGTTAGTCATGGGGTGATGGCCGTGGAGGGACGGATGGTGGTGGGACGCCATGCCGGCGTACGTGCGCTGCATGAGACTAGATTCGAGACCGCCGAATAAGTAGCCGTTTGACGAGCTCGCAGCGGACATCGGCACCGGGTAGTGCGGACCGGGAATCACGTTCGGGTAACTGTTGTGGCCTCCGTGGTGATGACTCATGTTGCCACCGTTGCTCGGAGTGTAGTTGCTCGAGGCCAGGTTCTCGACGGTGTAGGATTTGCTGTGCTGAGACGGAGGCGGCTCCTGCTGCCGGTTTCCCATGCTGTAGATGGGATTGTTGTATCCGTCGCCGTACATGCCCGACGACTGTGAACTGGAGAGCGGCGGGCTGTAATTGGAATTGTTGGGAGGTGGACCGCCGTAGTTGGCCATGTAAGACTGGTGGGCTTCCAGCTTATCGGCGAGGGAGTCGTCTCCCATGCCTGGATGGCCGTGCGGGGCCAGTCTCTGTTGGCCGCTCTCGGCTATGCTGGGGATTTGATCGACTAAGGACTCGAGATCGCTCAGGCTCTTGGACGCCACGTCCTGGCTCGATCGCTTTAGACCTGGGCATAATGAACAGTTAATTAAAAATCAAGCAGCTTTTTAAACGAATGAAAGATTTTCTTAGCGTTAGTCGGTAAAAAGGGGCAAAGCGTGTAAAGAGTGTTGAAACCCACCGTACTGCTCGTGCGGATGAGGCGACATTGAATGGGTGGGCGTATGCTGGTGATTATGCGGCGGTGTTGGGTGCGAATGATGCGAGTGCTCGTCGGTCGTCTGGCTCATTGGGGTAGGCGCGCCCTGATGTGGGTGCGGCTGCTGCTCCTGATCGTGATAGCTCATGTAACCGCCGTAATGCGAAGGTGTGCCAGCAGGACTGCCGTGATCCGGATTGTAAGAAGGTTGCTGGGGTGGCGGTTGGCCCATGCCGCCTGGACCGTCAAAGTCCGGGTGATCCATGCCTCCGGGCGAGGGTTCGCCCATGTTGTTCTCCGACGATATGGCCGTATTGATCTCGGACGAGAGATCCGAGTGCGAGAACGGCATCGACATTGATTTAGGACTCTGGCTGTAGTGCTGCAAGTGAACTGGACTCTGCTTGTTGCCGTTTAGCCCGTTATACGGGCCGTCGGTCATGCCCTGGCCGTAATAGCTCGGCTCGTTCATGGGCTGCGGATACGGCGCCATGTGAGAGAAGGGCTTGGGTGGCGACATCATCGGCGAGGAGAAGCAGTTCGGCACGTTGCCGTAACCGTCGGTCATGTGCGCCATCTGGTGCGGGTGATGATGATGGAGCTGCTGCTGCTGCTGATGCTGCTGCTGCTGCTGGGCGGCGTGCTCGCGCTCTTTTGCCTCGCGTTCGGCCTGCTTCTGCTGCTGGTGGATCTTCTTGGGACGTCCGCGACGCTTTTTGATCACCTCGCCGTTGGCGTCGATTTTCTCGGGATCGGGAGGTGGAGCCTCTTCCGGATTCTTAATTTTCTTCGGTCTGCCGCGTTTCTTTTTGCCGGGAATCGTACCGGGTTCTTGCTTTACGATTACTCCTTAGGGCAAAGACAGCGTCGAATTATTTTGTTGGTTAAACGAATTTTATCGACGGTCGGTAGAACAGTCGTCGATAACGCTTATTATTTAGAGGAAAAATAGTAATAATAAATGAAACGGATGATCTTACCATCCCTGAAGGAGCCTTCGCCATCGTAATCGTCGGCGAACCTGGGCTTATCTTCGAGGGCGTCCAGTTCGCGTTTCTTGAGCTTCGAGTCCGCGAACACAATGTCCGACTCGTCCAGGTGCGAAATGGTGCCGTTTAAATAGTCTCTGAATTTCTTGAGGGCCGCGTAATACGGCACCTTATCGGCGGCGCGCGGCAGCTGTGCGCAGCGCGCGCTGCTTGATGGCATCACCCACATGTACTGTAGATCAATGGAATTGTTAATTAGAATAATTACTGGACCCTCTGTGAGGTACCAGCAGTGGCAAATTTAGGATGTATTAGATTTGGCATATTATTAACACATATCATTGCGACCATAATTTATCGTATAAATTAGAAATTAAAAAGTAAACGTTTAGCAAGTAATTCAAATAATATCAATAAAGCTCATATTTGTTTAAAAATACCCTTCGATATTCTGATTTTAATTCATTCACTAAATAAAAATATTTTCTTTTAATTTTCCAAACAAGTCATTTCATTCAATGTGTATAAACGATGAAAAAATATCCAAACTTACTGTGTTTGTGCCTTCAACTAGGTTGGGTTGCCTTCCAAAACCAAACTCCTTTTTTCCAGAAAATACTTCGTAAATGAGTTTACCGTTGAAAACTGCAATCTTAGGCTTGTATTTTCGTAATTTTTCTAAAAGTATGTGGCTTCCTACAAATAAAGAATATAATTAAAAAATGTAAACTTTTATTCTGTTAATTATGTAGCTCTGGATTAATAAATAAATTCTTTTTTCTATAAGTTTTATGAATCTTATTACATCCTTATTTCAAAGCAAATAATAGAAGGTTATTATCGTAAAAATAATGCATCATCCATACTAGACTTTCGAGCAGGACGAAAGTAACGACGTTAAAGTCCTGCTCATCGAAAAAAATGGAAGAATCGCGTCAAAGGGTCGGTGTAATAAAAGACCATTAAAGGTTCGCTTGGAAAGTACATTAAGCAATTTATGGCATAATTGTTCAGTGCAGCAACTATGCTTCCATCATGGAGTCAGAGACTGCCCTTCAGGAAGAAAATATTTGATATTCAAAATTTAGTTTCTCGTGTGGCTAAGACTCATAATCACGTAAAAATGTTTGAAACGTGTGTTATAAATATTTTTTGGATGCAACGTAGGTGTTTTTTATGTTTCAATAATTAAAATGTTTAATTACTCCAATTATGGTCGAATTTATAAATAATGTTTACATTCTCTGGCTCATAAGCTTATCTAATAAAAGCCAATATTTAAACTCGCATAATTAGCGATGAAAATCTTTTCAACGCAAAGCTTCGATTGAAATATTGTCGAAGAATATACATTATGTATAGTTAAATAGCGTGCTCCTCAATAGCAAATGAAATATAATCGAAGTAAAATTTTATCCTAAAAGTGGATGGATTTTACAAGCGATCGAGAGGTGCTCTCGATCTAAACTATCCAGCCGTCGAGGGCCACTCGCCGACTTCAAACGTTTGATTCAAACGTCAAAAAGCACTTTTCGCTCGCGTCGCTGGATTATGCGCATATTTTTTTTTAAGTCTCGATAGGAAGTAAAAAAATGTATGCGTTTACGATTACTCGGGCGAAGCGCGAGCGGGAGGAGCGAACAAATTTTAAACTTTAATAAAACCGCATTGATTAACGAATTTTAAACGAGAGCACTTTAAAAGATATTTCGCGTACAGTGCCGTTCAGCACAATGTTTTAGTTATATTGGCAATTTTCACTTTTCAAAATTTTAAAGCAGTTTGAAATAGACACGTTTTGATAAATTTAATAAACTTCCAATGCAAGAAAACTACGTCATACCTTTGTCCGTCTATTGTTTCATTTATACGTTTTAGTAATAAAGTTACTATTTACTTTATTTACTTATTTCAATTATGCTTTTACTATTCTACTTTGCAAATTCTTCTCTTATTGCTCTAGATTAGGCGTTAGGAACTGATTCGTTTGTCACGAACATTAAAAGTGCCCATCATTAATTTCGAAGATGACTCTGAAAAAAAATCGCGCGCAAACGGACGAGCGAGTGCATTGGCTTTCGAGGCGAGGCGAATCTTGCACTTCCTTGCCAGAGATGCAGTTACTTTCGCGGCTGCCCGTTTCGTCGGCGAGATGTTGCTTGAAAAGGGCGCGAGTCGATTGCGTCCAGCGGCGATGTACAATGGAGCTGCAGCGCGGGCAGGCCGCATCTCGAGGAGGAGTAGCACCTGTTGTTCCCGCTTGGCGCGTCTCGCGTCTCCCACCGCGGCGGGGGCGCCCCAGTTAACGGCCGACTGCGAATCACGTGGCCCCGCGCGTCGCCGCTCTCGCGCGTCTTGGCCGCGTCGCTGCTGCTCCACTACTGCGCAACGATTAAATTGGGAATCCCCGAGCTGCGTTACCCGCGAAGCGGCTCGGCGGCGTAAGAGCGAGCCGCGCGCTACGAGAAACAATTGGCTTTAAGAAGGACGCGCTGCTCGTTAGTTTCCTCGAGGGACCTTTAGTCCCGAGCTTTTACAACCTTTGCGCCCGGGAGGTGGAGCGTTCGGGTTTTTCGTCGTCCTACTCGTTCAACTTGAACGCTCGTTAGAGACAGATTTGGCCATCAGGCTTAGAAATGGCAAAGAAGCCATATTTCCCATCAAATGAAAAAATTTCTTCAAGTTTTTCAAATAAAGTCCTACAAGCTATAAAATAGACTTAAAATAGAAAGTTTTTTTAGATTTTTTTAAATGAAACCGCCGTCAGTGAAGCAGAGTGTTCCTGAAAAGTCTAGAAGTCAGCTAAAGCTACACGGAGAGAAATACCTGATTAAAAATTAGTATAGTCTATCGTAATCGAAGGACAAACTCGCACTATCCTGA
>JAWWEM010000001.1:2674502-2696528 GCA_035582935.1 Ormyrus thymus
ACTATATTAATTTTTACCAGAGTTCTACCAAATTTTAGTACATATTATAGTAATTTTTCAGGATAGTGCAAGTTTGTTCTTTGATTACGATAGAGTATACTAATTTTTAATGAGATATTTTTCTCAGTGTATAAGTCTAAAGTTTGCCTGTCGCTAGATTTAGGTGTTTTCATTCGTAAATCGATTTGCATAATTTACAATAGCGCACAAACCTTAGGAAAGCGTGCGCGTACGTAAGAATAGCGGAATAAATGCTCAGACGCTGCATAATCCAATGCTTCCGACGTTTGCCCGGTAAATTATTGAAAAAAGTCGTCGCGGCGCGCGCGGAGCATCGAAAATCGAGCGACGGCTCAGTCCGGCCGAAAATTCGACACCCAAACGAAGCTCGAAAAGCCAGGCGGCTAAGCTGAAAGTAGGCCACGAAGTGCGAGGTGAAGTTTCACACAGGCGAGCACGCACACGACGGCTCGGGAACAAAATCGAGACTACCCGCGGCCTCGGGTGCGGCGACAGGTGCAATTAGAGCCGGTCGAGCCACTCTCGAAATAGTTGCCTTAGTGGCGCAATAAGCACACATCCACGCTCGCGGCCACACACAAATGTATATATGTATAGACAGAGGAGTTGACACAAACCTTCTTTGATCTCTTTTCGCGTGAGGTCGGCGCTGCCTTTGGTGGCCCGAGCCACCATATTCGTGAAGCCGATGCCGAGGCGCAGCAGTTTGTAGTCATCGTCGGCCGTCAGGGGCTCCGGCGTCAGGCCGCTCAGGTGCAGACACTTCCCTGAAAAACAGAGCAGACGCGCCTCCGTGAGTCTCGGGCTGAATTGGCCAATGATCTTAGGATTTTAAGGACGGGCTCTATCGAGCCGTCGCAATAGTTCCACTTTCAGGCGAGGATCCTTTCACGCTTTTGCCTTTAAAAGCCTTTCAAATAAGATAATCTGGCAATATCGGGGTCCTGTCCGCTGATTAAGTATTCATGCAGCAACGAATAATAAAATGTCGATTCTTTCGTAAAAATATAAAAAGGCATAAAATTTCAATTATTATTCGCTTGATATTGTTCATTTGCTTTTACGTTGAATGCGTTCGATGTAGCTTGCATTATTATACATTTGCGTTTATATATAATTTTAAAGTAACGTAACATGTTACGTGCGCGAGCAATAAACATTGATAAAACAAAAATGTTTTACGCATCTTTCCCTTAACGATCGCAAGTGGCGACGGTATGCGCGCGTCGCGTTTTACAATGAAATAAAATTAATAAGCGGGTAAGTGCTTTTGATAATTTCGAGTGAAAGAGCAATTTTCCGCGCGACATCGGCTCTGAAAAATGTAGATGTCGCTCTCGCTAATTAAACGGGGGCAGAAAGATGGCTCATATCCATTGCGTTACAGGTGAGAAAAGAGCCGTCTCGGCGCCGGCGACAAGGGCCTATTTATCTTTCTCCCCGTTCGGCGCTCGAATTAAAACAACCCCCGGCGCAGTAAAGCGCGCGGCGCCGCAGAGATCGAGATTTACGAGGCGACGGGAAACTCCGCGGCGTGTCGACCTACTGCGCGCGAGCGGCGGGGCGACCTTGAGGGAGCTGCCGCTGCCGCCGCCGCCGCTGCTCGCTCTCCCGGCTCTCGCGAAACTTCGGAACAAAGTTAGGCGCGGGAGGGGATAAGAAGACGAACGGCCGATCGAACAAAGTTTATATTGATGGGGCGGCGGGCGGGGAGCGCGCGACCTTCCGGCAAGACGCTAACCTCGCCTAACTTCGCTCTGCGCCGCCGCGGATGATCGGTCTGGCGGGGGGTGCTTGCACTCCCGCGGCCCTGAGATCAGCAGACGGCAAAGCTGCATCGATTAAGCCTCTGGCCTATTCCGAGGGCCGACTCTTGACCTCCGCTCCTTTTTCAGAAGAAACTTTGGAAATTTCGACGGAATTTACTTTCCGCTGCAGGTATGCCGTGTTTGCTTTAAGCGCCCCTCGTTTCGCCTTCATTTGACATCTGTTGCTCGGCCATAAAACTATGCAAAACTAAAACGCGCGCTCCAACTTTCGAGAATAATGGCTTAAAGGATATACCGCCTATTAAAACTTGCCGTCTGCCGGTTTATCCGTATTTTTCTTGGACGCTGTATTTCCTTCAAATTTTTAACGATTGCGTTTCAATTAATTAATAAACTCTTTAGTAGCAGTAACCTCAACGTTATTACACTTAGGAAATGGGTGTAGCGAAAGTTGGAATAGTTCTATTACACGTTGGTATAATTTGTAAGAGTCGTCGGATACACTCGTATTGTGACCATTATACATTCATTCTCATCATAATCATCGTTAACATACATATATCGTACAAAAATACTTTTAATAAGATTTAAAACAATATAATCTTAACTACATTATGTAATAAAAATTACTATAAACAAAGCAAAATTTAACTTTTTTAAAAAATTGTTTTTCCGATTGAACTAATATTTAATTCGCAACCTCTCATATCCCTTATAAAATAATCCTATTCGAAATAACAGCTTCTCGCGAGTCAAGTCGAAATCTCGTCAAGTTTAAACCGAATTAATTTTTGACTTTCTACTATTTATTTAAAAGGAGCAATCAAAAAAATATTATGTCCGATTGTAATGCAGATGGGCGCTGAGGAAGTTTGACATGCGCAGCGCTCGCCAAGATAATAGGTGAGGAATTTTTCAAACTTATTGCTAATAAATGCACGTGTAGATGGCGTGTTAAAGTCAGTTAAAACCAATTTCTAATATCGTCCGTAAGCTTAAGATTAGGCTTACAATAATTGATCATAATATGTAAGAGCGCGAGTCATTAGTGTCCAAATGTATCAATGTTCTTCATATATATGGTATGAAATTTATTTTCATCGTAGTAAAAATTATCATGGCTATATAGTAAAAATTGTTATATTACGTAATAAAAATTGTCATAGTCATATAATAAAATTTCCAACTTATGTACATAGTAATTTTTACTTAACTTGTAGTAAATTTACTTATAAAACTTTTCTCAGTGTAGAAAATAAACATTTAACATTAACACATCGAGTTCAATTGAATGAGTAATGTTTACAAATGTTTCTTAAAAACACGTAATAATTTCTCTTTTTTTTTACAAATTATGCTTGAAATAAAAAACTCTGCCGTTGCTATATGCGACAAAACTTTTCACGAATAATACAAACGATTATAATAACAGTCCATCTTAAAGGCGCAGTTTTTACTTAAAATTTATTACGACCAATTAAAGGCGAAAATTAGATTTGTCGAAAGCATGATTTAATGATCAGTACGCTTAATAACTAAAAAGTCTGTTTCGAGCTTGCTCAAATTTCTCAAAGTCTTAAAGCAGAAAAATCTCACGTAAGAACTCGCGCTCCACTTTCCGGGCATATTGTTTAAACAAACTTGGCGAAATATCCCAACAATCCAAAATATCCAAGAGAGCGAAACTTTCCGACAGAAGTCGGTATGCTCCCCGCCCGAGATAAGCGCTGCGAGGCGAGAGCTCGCCCCGGTATATTCGCCTCAATCAAGTAACTTAATCCACGAAGCACGCACGAAGGACCCGGACCTAATTTCCGCGGAGCGATATGTAAAGGTTTTTCGAAACTTTATTCCGATGAAATTCGGGCGCCGCCGTCGTCCCGCCGATTCAGAAAATGCGAATGTATACTTAGCGCTAATGGATATCGAGCCTCCGTCCGGATTACACGACGTCCGTTGCGTACCGAAAAAATCCATTATCATATAACAGCCGAGAGAAATTTCGCTGTTGCTGCAGTATACGATTCTTTTTCTTTATCCTTATTTTTTCGAGAAAAAGACTCGCTGCTCGACTTTTTTCGAAAATCACCTTTCTTTAACTGTTCAATCCCGAGATAATCGCTTAATCTGCGAGCCAGAGGAAATTTCGATTCATTCGAAAGCAGCCAGCAGACGGCCGAATTATTTCTTGAGTCGAAAAATTCTGGTTAGAAACAAGTTTCCGCCTGTCTTGAACTATAAGCAGCTTCGGAGCCAATAACAACTCGCAAAATTATATTTCAGAAAAAGGAACGCGAAGGTAGATCGAATAAAGCATACAATTATGATAATGTGACAAAAATGCGAACGAGCGCTGGCGTCGCGGTCAGTCTCTTTCCTGACCGGAGGTTCGGGGGTCGATATTCGGCGAGTCCATTTTTTGGCTTTTTCGCCCGGCACCTACGAAAACTTTCGTTGCCCGAAAATTCGTTTATCGAGCTACAAAAGTGTGGGTGGGACGTCGACTGGCGGCTCAGAAAATTAAACTTGTGCAAAAAGTTCGAATGCAAATAGACCTGCAAAAATAGCTGTTAGTGTATAAAGTGAACACAACTTTTATTACTTTTAGCTTTAATAATCATATTCACGAATTTCCATGAAGCTTCTTTAAATTACAGTTATGACAATAGCTGTTTATATATTTTATTAGTTTATGAAAAATAAATTAATTTTTATTTTTGTTTCTCATGCCAGAAATGATCGGAAGAAGTGGGAAGAAAATCTGTTTATAACAGTTAAAACTTTGTCCATTTTTTAGTTTGACCAGTGTACAGTTAAATGATTGAATATTACTAAAGTCTGAAAAGAATATTTTCTGGGTTAGCGATTTATTTGAAGTATTCAAGGGTTGCTTCAATCTGAAATATATCATTTATTTTCACACAATCGTATAAATATTAATTTACCTTCTTAACAATATGACAATTTTGTTTAATGTTATTAATTTCACAAAAACAAATGTTATCGATTTCAAAAATATATTTTATATACGTAAAACAAGTGTACTAAACATTATTACGCTCGTCCTAGTAGATACAGATTCGATATGGTCAGACACATTCGATCATATTTTTCGATCTAAATATCTAAATTAATAAAAAACTTGTTCTTCTTCTTCTTCCTTTTAACGTATTATAAAATAATGCAAAAAAAGAAGACAAATGTAACACACTCAGACTTCATGCCTCCGAAAGAAAAAATAAAAGATTTTCGTTCAAAATCGAAGCAAATCAAATGAAGAGATGTGCATTTGACATCGCTGAAGGTGAACGTGCATTCGTTATTTTAACATAAGAAGATCCCTTCGTGCGGCCGGAATCTCATTAACGGAATAATCGAATTGGATAAAACTACGGCTCTCCCGCACGGGCAATACGACAAATATAACCGCACTTTCCGCAAACTAATTAGCAAAGCTGCGAGTCATCCATTACACGCGCTCGGCAACGGCAGAGCGTTTACATCGAAACTAAGTATAAGTAAATTACGGAATGGGCTTTATTAACAATGCGATACACCAGCGCAATAATCGCCCAATAATCGCGTCAAAATCACTCGTTGCCTTTACGTCACAATCAGCCGTGTAATGCACTACAATCAAACTGATTACACGTCTAATGCGAAATTTTAGATTGCGGAAAAGCTTTCGCGAAAAAAATTCTGCTTCTTTAATGAGCGCTGATGATTACAGCTTAAATTAACATTTACCTGGAGTCACAGGATTCTTATTATCGCAGATAAATCGATTCCCCGCACATTGTTCCGTGAAGATCAAGAGCAAAGACGGTAAGTTTAGGTTAGGTAATACTGATAAGTGCTCCGTACAGGACAAAGAAGTGTATTTATTGAACACTGTACTTTTGATAAACAATCGTACAAGTAAGATTTATTACTCCGATACAATTAAATCAACGAATTCTTCGAAGCCGACGAAAAGTCACAATTTCTACAATCAGCAAAATTCTCACTCGGCAATGACACTTTTTCCTGATTTATTCTAAGAACGATCCGACGCTAAAATCTTAACCAGATGAGAGAAGCGCGGCGAGGTAGCACAAGAAAGTTGCATAAAAAAAGCACGTCATTCCGCTAAGCCAATCTATCTTTTCGGCTTGTAAAAAAAAGTGCAGAGATAACTCCCGTAGAATTTGGACGGCCGCCAAGGCAGGCGTTATTTAAATACAAACAAACAGGACTCTCTCGTTTTCTCAGTGGAATCGATAGGCCTCTCTCGGGTCGAGCGAAAAGTCACTAAATTCGCGCGAGAGCATCGGCGAGAGAGGGCCGAAACGGGCGGTACTGATCCTCGGGGCGCAGAGTCATTCGATGACGGGCAGGAATCGATAACGAGCGCGGCTCCAGAAATGCAGGAAAAGTGAGCACTTGCGTTCCCGGGACGAGCGTCGAGGAGCGAGAGCTTGGCTGGCGAGCGAGCGGGCGAGCGAGCGTGCGAGCTTTGTGCGGAGAGTGAACTTACACTGTAAGGAACCTGGAGGCTCTCGGAACGACTAGTGGCTCGGGAGCTCGGCGGAGCGACGGTGCGGCGGCGTAAAAGATCCGGCTAGGAGCCCTGTGTGCAGCCCTGAATCGGCATCGCGATCCACTGGAACACATCGACGTACGACCGGGCACGACAAAACAACTGACGACCCACATACTCCCGCGTACCATCTCTCTCGCGCTCGCTCTCTCCGCTCGCTAGCTCTTTCTCTTTTTATCATCCCCTCTCCCCGCCCTTCCTCCTCCTCCCACCTCGGAATACCCTGCCTCTCGCTCTTTCGCTCGCTTTATATATATATACCTAGATATATATATATATACATATATATATTCGTAGCCCCCAGTTTGGCCCGTTATCTCTCGCTGGCTTTCTCTCTCTCTCTCTCGCTCTCTCTCTCGCTCTCTCTCTCGCTCTCTCTCTCTCTCTCTGTTTTTAACTCCTCGTTTCCAGCGAGAGAAGCTTGCATCCACCATCCACCGTGTTCCCTCTCTCGTGTGTGCACCTACACCCGTACATCATACATATATTTATCTGTATATACATGTACATACATATATATATATATATATATGTATATATATATCCCTCTCTGGCTGCTCGTACATCCCCGTCGTGCAGCAGTGCCCAAAGTAACGCAGCGGGAGAGAGAGAGAGAGAGCCAGGTCAAAATCGATGCAACCTGGCTGCCTGCAAGCAAGAGAGAGGAGTGTATGCGGGCACACACTACGGGACAGCGCCTGGAAAATCAATTTTCATCCTTTTCCACCCTGCTGCTGCTGCTGCTGCTGGGTGCGTGTCCAACGCGGATACACGCACACACCCCCGTCCGGTGGGTATATTATATCGCTAGCCGGTACTATCCGGAGCTCGGCGAAGGTGCACGCAACGCCGCCTCTGCGTTTTCGAAATTCTGGCCTGCGCTCCGCCGGCAGCTGTAACGGTTGTTTCGAGAAATCCTAAGGAGATGCTCCAAATTTTCTCCAGATAAAGGCCGGACCGGTTCTAATTTATTCAGGAGACCGCCTCATTATGACGCGGCGTTGATAAATTACGCTAGATAAAGTACAACTCAAAATTTTGCTGAATTTTCAGACTGAATTTAATTAGGGATCCACGCATCTCCGGCAGAGAAATCGCCGGTTAATCCAGGGGTCTGAGTCACGCAGAAGTTTTAGCTAAAAATCGACTTTTTATCCATCGATTATCGAAACTTTCATCTGCTGCCCGACAGACATTATTCTAATAGTACGTCACTTTTGGTTGCATAAAAAAACAGCACTGCGTGAGTAGCGGCGATTAGGCCGTAAACTTTTTCGATTCCGCAGTGTCATTGCTTTATCTCGATTAATTTTTATTTTACTGTTTCACGAGAGCTCACTTTGCATTATCTCGGAATCTAGCGCACCGTTCGATTTGCAATGTTTTTCGAGCCAGTGAAAAAAAAATGCCGAAACATCCCACGAATCGAAGTGTAAAACAGTGCTGGCACTGTGCAAAACTGCGATTGAACTTGAAAATCTAACGAATACGCGTTGCCTAGACGGAACGAGTATGAAATTATTTGAAGCTCTTCGGAAGAAAAAGAATATTGAATCGAGTGCACGCATCAGTTATTCATAAGGCTTTTTTCTTCATTTTTAGTACCCCTTATCTTTTTTTATAAATGTTTCAGTCAAATCAATCTCTTTTCTCATTTTACTAATTAATAACTAATTAGTAATTAATCAAGAGATGATGCAGCTGTATCATTAAATGAATTAAAAAGGAGAAGCGCGGTGTATATTTTTAACGATTCAGAGTCGAGGTAAAAAGCAGGCTTTTATAAATAAACCTTAATTAATAAATTGCGATTATCAATCTGGCGAAAAAGTCAATTAGCCGCAAGTAAAGCCAGAAAAATTAGCAGCCCGTGATTTAAGAATCGAGCGAGCAATAAAGCAAGGCCCGGAGTGTGTTTATCGGTTCTGCCTCGAAATCTCCGAAAACAATTTGCTCGGCGCGCTCGGAACGGGAGCGGGGGAAGCCTATTTCCAAAGTTTCGCGATCATAGTTGCGGAGAAAAGCCGGTCGGGTAATTGATTGCGAAACTGCCGGGAGGAATTCCAAGGTTAAGCAGGCAGCGGGAGCGGCGCGGTGTCGTATAATTAAGCTCCTCGCTCGTCGCGAAAGTAAGCCGCGCGGCGCTGCCAGCGGAATCGTTAGCGCGATCGGCGCTGGCGATCTTTCACGGACACGCGGCGGCCTCCTCCGCGGGGGTCAAAAAACCCTCCTAGCCTGGAGATAGGGCACGAAATGCCAGGAGGGTGTAGCTGGAGCGGCGGCGGCGGCGGCGGCGGCGGCAGAACGTGCGCGGACTGTGTAAGCCGCTATCGAGCGGATAGGCGTGCGACAAGCCTCTCTCTCTCTCTCGCTCTCTCTCCCTTCGCCCAGGCTTCCGCCCAGCGGAGCGCTGCTTCCCACCCCCTCCCCTGGCTCCCTTTTTCGCGCCCCACCGCCGGCGCGCCCCTCCCCGGGCTCCCTTCGACCCCCTCTCCTCCCGAGGCACCCAACCCCCGCGAAACGAGCGAACGAGATCCGGAGAGGAGGAGGAGGTGGGCTGCGCGAGAGAGAGAGGAGTCCAGGAGTGGGCTGGCTTCTCTCCCTTTCTCCCCCTCGTCCGACCACCCTCTCGACGTCTCACCCGCGGCCGCCACTCATTATAGTTACCAGCACCCTCCTCCTCCCTGGCAACCCTCCTTCCTCCTAAGTCTGCCGGCGCTCTATAACTCTACCCGGCCCTTCGTCCTCTACATTCAAGAACGAGGGGGTAGAGCAGAAGAGCCGAGGAAGAGGAGGATGAAGAAGCTTGTACGAGGAGCTGATGGAAGAGAGAGAGAAAGAGAGAGCTGGCTGCTGCCGCTGCCGCTGCCGTTGCCGTTGGGGGTCGCGCTGCCGGAAGAAGGGAGGCTCAAATCTCCTTTCTATATACACTCCTTCTTCCTCAGCTTCTCGCGTTCTCTTCTCTCGGCGACACGACCACTGCGAGAGAGAGAGAGAGAGAGAAAGCGCGAGTCTTGCATCCCTTTTACACGCGAGCATTTATCCGGCTTCGGGAATCTTTCTTGCCGCGCTCTTTCTCGGCGCTGCCGCCGTTCGAGGTATTACATACAATGTGCACGTATATAGGTGGGACGCGAGAGAGAGAGAGAGAGAGAGAGAGAGGCTATGTATATAGTCTTCAAGTGGAAAGGTGCTTGCCTTCCTCGTCGAGCTTCGCGCTTGCGAGCGCAACCCCTCGACGTCGCCGCACCACCATCAGCGGCAGCCATCGTCATCTTCTTCTTGCCTCTCCCGCAGCCGCCGCTGCCGCTGCTGCTGCTGCTGCTTCGCGTTCTTGCAGCGAAGCCAGAAGAGGGTCGACTTTTCTTGCAATTTCGCGTAGGTAACAGCTCCCCTCGAGCGCGCTAGAAAGCCTTGTTCTCTCGCTTTTAAGGGTCATCGATGTGATGACGATGACGATGCCGGCGTTCTCGACGTCGACGATGTCTCTCTCCTCTCCCTCCCGCGCCGCTGTCGACAAGGACAAGTTGTGACTGCCGCGTGCTCCAGAGCTGATGACGCGGCCGATCATTCGATATCCGACGGCGAACCCCGATAATTTCGCTGCCGAGAGCTGCGGACCCTTTTCGAGGGCTCTTTTCTCCCCACGATATCCTCGGACCCCCCGTGCTTTTATTTTTCCAAGCGTCAATTTGCAGGACGCACACTTTTCGTCTTTCGTCTTTCGATCGATTCGTCCGAGGCGATGCTCCGAGAATCGAATGCAAGGCAATTAGGAATCTTCGACTGCTGCCTCGATGACTGTGGGTTTTATCGGCAGAAGGATCGGAAGTGCGTTGAATGTTAGGACAATTCAAGATGAATTAATCAAATAGATAGCCAAAACAAGCGGCGCTCCTTCCACATCGCAGCCAATATGAATTTCAAATGACTGAATAGATGAATCGAACCTCGTCATTATTACTATTTTATCTGTCAACAAGATAAACCACGCGATAATCGCGATATTTATGCATCGTATTATCAGACTGCGCATCGGGAACGATCGGAATATCAGAAGTAAACAATAGTTTTGGAATATTTATCTCTTCTAAGAACACTCAAAAAGCTGATAATTCAAAAATCTGCCTTTCAAGTGTTGAAGTAGTCAAGGAAATAAAGTGAGAAACTGTAAAAGTGCCCAATTATTGCGGAAAAAATATTCACTTTCTTTAAAAAGATAAAAGATAACAATCGTATGCAAGCTAGGTCCTTTTCAAAGTAATTCTGTAACGCTACAGAGATAAAAGCTTTAAAACATTACAGCTTACCATTTGCCGTACTACACATTCGGAGAGTGAAACGTTTTTAGAATTGAACATCAGGACAGTAGACTCTTTTTTGCAATGAAGCGTGTACTAATAACAGATATTCGACAAACGACAGGTTCAATAAACATTGTAAAAAGGCCTTTTCCCTTTTTTTGGTTAAAAGAAAATAATCCAACTTTAAGGTTAACTATAACTGAGCGCGCGATCTTCATCGTCTCGCAGGTTTCGCAAAAGAGAGCGCCAGTCCTCTGTATCTCCGGCAGTCTCCTGACGCCTCTTCGATCTCCAATTCTCACCTTTCGAGGGCCTTTCATTTTCTCTCGGACACGACTGACGACTCTCCGACTGCATTGCGTCATCCAATCGAAGCGCAGCGATATCCGCGCGCGCGGTTATCGCGCTCATGCATATTTACTCGGGCGCCGCCGTCGAGCTCGGGCTAATCGCGACTGCAAGAATCTTGCCTGCGCGGACGGCCGAACGAAAAATGAACAAGATCAATATTACATGCACAATATGGGCCCCCATGCAAATGTATGCTCCCGTAATTGTTTGCACGGCTTCTGCTGCGAAGCAAAGCGCCGAGCTTGCAATTTGGAAGGGACGATGTGTGTAAGCTAGTTTAATAAAGTTTTAAATATTGATGACTTTTGTTGAATAAAAAGAAATAGCTCTCCGAAACGCTCGCAGGTAGAGTATTGATATGGTTTTAGCCGACAAAGATATTAATCTGTACTTAATTGACAGCTTCTTGAAGCTGTTATATTTGGATCAACGTAAATAATTACAGCCATCAGTTTGATATTTCAATAATATATTGACTTTTCTTCGTATAATCGCGTTTTCTAATATTTAATCTGTCAGCACATCATTTACGGGATAAAGTCTTTAAACCTCGTTTTTACCAATTCGATTAAAGCTTTAACTCAGAAAAAACTGCAGATTATAGACTGTCAACTAACCATTGACAATGTTACTGGCAGTTCCTTGTAATGAATAAATGCAACGTAATTAAAGAAAATTTATAATAATATTCAATTTCAATGTGCAGTCTCGCAGTGTAACGTTCGCTTCTGAAAAAATTATGCATTCCTTATTAAGTTAGTTTTTATATAAAGTCAAAGAATATTCTTAAATTTGAAATATATAAAAACTTACCTCATAATAAACATCAAAAATTAATCTAAGTAATTAGCCGTGGAGATTTTTACAAAAAAGAGAAATATGACAAGTGGAATTTCAAAGACTCGCGTAAAAAGTATCGCGCAAAAAGTATCGAAGAGAGCAAATCTAAGCTATGTTTTAAGTTGAAAATTTTTATAAATTTATCACAATAAATAATCATTTAATTTTACTTAAAGAAGAACATAAATAAATGTCTAATGTATTTAATTGACTCTAGATTTTCACCTAAATATTACAATGTAATGTGCACCATTTAGAAGAAGCGAAAGAAGGGAAGGAAGTAAAAATAAAAATAAATAAGGTCTCCATTAATGCAAGATGATGGCCGGTTAAAAAGGAAGTAAATGGCGTAAGACTTGCTTCGTTCGGATTACGTTCAGTAAGTTATATTAATCTTTAAATTCAAAATAAAAAGGGCCAATAAAATTGCAATCGAAGCATATTTAACTTATAGAGAGTCTAGAGGCAATATGGCAAATGTAAATTCCACGGTGATTAATTTGCAAGCTGCATAATTTACAAACAATATGGCGACGATTTGTGTCTACAGGAATAAACGATTGTTGTTTATTATGTGGTTGCATCTGTTATAATAGTATTATTTTCAATATTAACTTATTTATAAAACTAAATTTCACGATGAAATTTTTTCAGAGAATATTTGTACATATGCATATATGATTATATTTTTATTCTATCGGATTTTCCGTAATTAATTCAAATTTTAATATGACAGCTTTGATCATGAATTTTTTTTAAAGAATATTTTTATCTTTTTCGTAATCACTTATGTATATAATACACAAGTTTATTAATCTTTGCTTTTTAATTATGGATTAAAATGTCCTTTTGATTTTTAATTTATAAATACACGTTCATATAAATAGTACTGATACAAATACTTTATTTTTATCTATTACAAAATGAGCTTAAGCCTTTTCTTTTAACAATATATACAAACATAATAATTATAAACATAAACATAACAATATATATAAACGTAATAATTAAGTATAATAAGTAAAAAAGCGATAGAATTTTGTACTTGAACGATGCAATGTTAACTTGAATTTATTTTTTAATATTTATGTGAATTTCAGTAGTTATTGATTCTTTTGTTACGAACGAAATTTTCTTTTATATATTCCAAGAGTTTTGTATTTTACACGCATTTATATTTAGTGTTTAATTCAGCCGGCAGCCATATTACCTGTAACATAAATCTGCCACGCTGTCTCTGGACCTCAAGTTATGTGGCCGATCATATTAAAAACTGTTGTGGAAATTTTGCTTTTTAGAACTTTTTAATAAATTAACCTTTATTGATAAATTTTTAGCACTCTCAAGAATAATTACTATTTTAAGTTGAAAAACTTTATATGCTAAAGCAAACGTTGGTTTCTCTTACGTTGGAATCGAGAGGTATTTATACATAAAATCACTTGCGAAACTCGAGATTATATTAATTTTACTTTATTATACTACGTTTTTCTAAATATTGAGTTTTGCAGGTGATTTGGATGAGATTGGATGTGTGTAGATCCCACTTACAAAAATGCATAACTTTTGAAAGCTGCACGTGGACAAGGCTGCATTCCTAATCTTCCTATTTGCACTCGTAAGTCCTATAAACAACTTTTTCTATTTTGACAAAAGTTGCAGCGTCCCAGGATGGATTTGAATTACCGATGCTCTTTAACGAAATTTGTTTTCCAAATAAATCCTACTATCTCTTCTCCTTGTAAAACTTATTATATCTTTATAAATGTCATTAATGCTCTTCGGTAATGTTATTAAAAATATATAGTTCTTATGTGCTGCATTGTAAATCATCCAACCAAGAATATAAGAGGTTATACTTACAAAACTTTAAGCAACTGAAGTTAGAGTAGGAAAAACGCATATTACGCAAAATGCGGTGCAATTTTCAAAAAAAGTTGTAAAAAGCCCATTTTTAAAAACTATGGAAAGGTGCATTTTGAGTTTTAAAGTATTTGAAAACCTACTTTTCACTGCTTTTTACAAAGCATTTAGGCCAAGTAAGGTAATAAGCGATCGTATGAAGTACATAAAATGCTTGCTTTTACATGAATAAATATTTTTAATGCGCAATTAATTATTACAGTGCTTTATTAATTATAATAAAAGTCTTTGAATCAGATTTAATAAACGAAGAAATTTTGTAGCTATTACTTAAGGATATTATTTTGTGTGTGTTGAAAACGGTGCAATATAGTGTTAATTTTGATTTTTTAAACAAGAAAAATCGTTGCTCAGCATGATTTAACAGTGTGATATATTTAGTAATAAAACTTTCTCTTACCGTGTAGAAAGGAATTATCGCAAAAAAGATTAAATTGATTCAGTTGATTAATTTATTACGCTCTTACACTTAGTCATTATTATACATTTGCAGCAAAAAATGGTTAAGTAGCAAGCTTACTAAATAAGGATAAGAAGAAGAGTGCAATCTTTTTAGTCGTCGGTTTACTAGCTCTATTTTGAAAACAATTTATTTTTTAATTTGTGTAATTCGTCGACTACTTTATGCACGGCGAGATTATAAGGAGACGTAAAAGAATTATTCAAGAGTTCCCAATACTGGAAGAATAAAAGCACCAGGAGTAAATATTTAAGTATATTTTTAATCAACATTAAAATTTAAAGTCTTTGAATTATCAAATCCTTCAGTCAGGAATTCAAGAACGCTCATAGTAGTCTTATTTTTAATATCCAGAATTCAAACAGGTGAAACGCTTAAAATTTTATAAAATATTGGAAGGAAGCTTTAATTATCCCACTGAAAACGTAACGAGGATCGTCTCCCCGGCGTATAAACGTCCTTTAATAAACTTACTCGCGGCCGCGATTGTTCTGCCCTCGGTGATTTTTCCAAGCACTCGGGAAGTTTAAAAAAGTCATCCTTCCCAATTACCTCGGCAGGCCGAGCGCTCGCATCCATCATCGGCGGCTAAAAGAAAAGCAAGAGAGCTCGGCAATCCGATGAATTGATAAAGTCGTTACACCTCTCCTCGAGGAGCTCCGCTCGCTCGGAGAATATTCTGCAAGGCTTTATTGTAATTCACGTCGGCTCGGCTTACGTAACGAGCTGCCGAGGAGGAGTTTCTCGTCGTTTGAAGGTCACAGAGCTCGCAAAGTATAAGTTCTGGCAGGCACCCCATGCGAAACTTTTACCAGTCACGTTTCAACTTTCGAGCTGCCGCCGCCGCCGCGCCTCGAGCGGGGAAAAAAGCCGAGAGGAATTGGGTCAGCCGATGGGCGGGCAAAAGAAAGAAAGGAAAAAAAAATTCAGAGAAATACTCTCTGCCGCCGGTGGCTTTTCCTCGTCCTTTTTTCTGCCCGGCTCTTTCCTCTCTCTCTCTCTCTCTCTCTCTCTCTCTCTCTCTCTCTCTCTCTCTCTCCTTTCGACGCGTAATCGCTTGGCTGCCCTCCTCCTCCTCCTCCTCTCGCGCTTTTTTCACGTTCAGCGACGATTTTAAATCCAAGTGATTTCGAAGAGAATTTTTTTGCCCCGAAGGCCGGGGTTATTAGGCTAGAGGATTAGATTTAGGAGAGTTACGACTTTTTCACCGAGAGCTGAATGCTTTTCCTTTCGTCGCTGGCCCATTTTCAACGTTTACGCTCGACGGCAATTTATAATTTTCTTTGCTGGAAGCACGCTCCGGCGTGCGCTTTTGTGTGTGAAACAATCGCTGCTATTACTTTTCATACTTTTTTTCAATACTATAATCGCTCCCATTACACCTACGGCACGAGCTTTTATATAATTTTCATTATCTCCCGATTTCTTTTTCAAAACTGCACGCTCCAGTAAAACATCCACTCCTTCCGCACGGACAAATGATGATGAACCCCAGGGGTTTCTCGAAAATCTCGAGAAGCAAGTGCAGGTGAGAGCAAATTTATCCTCCTTAACTTGTCCCTATAGCTCCTGCACGTTTGAAACTTTTTCATCAATTACATAAAAATGCGCAGACTCCTCATCGCTCAATCCGCATCATAGGTTCGTGCGAAAATATCGCGAAAATGTAGAGCCGAGAAAGAAGTCGAATCCTCGTCCGCTTAAATATGGAATATTCTTCGTTAATAATTCAAAGCATCCGCGGTGGCAACGAACTCCTCCCTGTCTCCCTTTTCCCGAAGCCGCGACCCATTTACAAAACGGCCGAGTCTCTGCCGGCGCGCAATCGTAAATAAACGCTTCGGTCGGGGGGGCTACGAAAAAAGAAGAAAAGAATCCGAGGAAAGTTTCCGAGCCCGCGGGGCTGAAATCGAAATCGCGGGACAAAGTTTCCGCCGGCGAAAGTCCTCCAAACTCATAAATACCGGAGAGAAAGAAGGAGAGAGAGAGAGAGAGAGAGAGAGAAGAGTGCTTCCTCCCCTTTTCTCGACCTTGAGCGCCTCGAAAGAAAAACCGTCGACGTCGCGTCGTTTCCCTCCCCCGTAGCAGACGACCGGTCTGTATCTTTCTTCTCGTTCCCCCGCGAGCGGCCGAATAACTGACCTATCTTTTTCTCCCTCCCGCCTGTCGACGAGGAAGTCGCCGACTCAATTTTTCATTGAAGAATATGAGCGAAACTGAACGTCGGCCACCGTCGCTTCTCTTCGAGCTTTTCGTGCGGAGCTCGGCCGGATTTAAGTCCGTCTTTGGGTAGGTTCGCCGAGGAGCCTGATCTCAAGACTTAATTGTATCAAAGGCGATAAGCAGCGAGTGCTGGCGGGTAGAAAATTTTGCTTTCTTTGAAATACTTGACCTAATTAACAAGTTCGCTTTGAAATGAAACTTAATAATACGCAATAGCTGCTTCGGGTCACACTTGGAAAAAGTATTTTTCTTTTCATTTAAAGCCTAAACTTTCATGTAAAGTTAGCGAATAATGATGTGTCATTTTTACAGTTTCATAAGAACCAATGCATTTCATTACGTATTGTTAGTATAACAAAAATCACTATTTTGCTAATCTACAGGACCATGGATTACATATAATTGCACGAAACTATCCTTCGGCTGAAAAAGAAATTCTTTCTAGCAGGACTTGATATTTAAAATTTTTTCATGCACTTACAATTGGTGATTATAAAATTACCAGCACCTCTGAAGCTAATTGTCAGCTTTGTTTTTCGAACAAAAAATGAAATAAAAATAATTAATAAATTAAATACAACATCTATTTTCGTTCTAAGTTCACGTACACGTATCTTTTAATGCGCTTATATCTATTGATTTTAGAGTAAATTTTTAGTTTAGCCACATTTTAAAACTAATAAAGATTTTTTAAATTAAAGATGCATTTCAACCAGATATAATACTCAAACTTCAGAATAAAAATTTGCGCACCTAATCGTAGAGGTATTACATTCAGTAGAACCATTTTAATGTACTTCCTACGTTAATAAAGATTTGTAAGTTCGAACAAGCCAAAGTTCAACAATTTTCATTGTATGCTTACGAGCTGATTTCAAACTCGTAGCACCTAAGCTGTTGTCACAAAGAGTCTCTGAAAATATTTATTCTAACTTCCTATTCTAACAACAGCTATTTCACCCGACAACTATAATCTAGATATTAATATGTACTCACAATTGAATTACGTAAAGAATGTCATTAATTCAAGTACTAGAAAAAAAACTGTTTACTTTATTTCAAGCAAATAAGTTAGAATTTCGTCAAATCTGCATAAAAATATATCACAATGAGACTGTCTTTAACCGTTTCCAAGAATGAAATTGCAGTTTTTGTGTGCTTTACGGTATACGACTGCACTTTTTTCCCAAGACTGACAACCTCTCGAGATTGTGAGCTTAAGTAACTACATAAAAATTGTTGAGTAACTTGTTTAGGGCTTGAAATCATTTAATATTGTTACCGATCCGAGGGGCAGAGAGCGGCGCAGCAGCTTTAAAGCACGAGCTCCCCGAGCACGCAGCAGCTTTAAAGTCTCATCGGCCACGTCTGGCTCCTCAAATGGGTACACAGCACCGATTCACAATTCTCCAGCTCACAGTTGCTTTCCTTCCAATCTCTCTCTTTCTCTCCCTCTCTCTCCTCTTTTCCTCGAAAATTCATCTTTTTCTTTTTATCTCGGCGTCTCTCTCGTCCTTATACACGCCTCGTCCCAGCTCTATAACCAGCCGCACATCCAGTCTCTCTCTCTCTCTCACCCTCCTGCCAACAAGCAAGCCAGCCCGGCAGCCACCCCCTCCTCCCCTTTCCAACCCACTAGCAGTTGCCACAGCTCCCAACCTTTTTACCTCGTCCCGCGCTCCGCCGCACCGCCACCGCACCACCGCCCCCTTTTTATCCTGGCTCTCTCTCTCTCTCTCTCTCTCTCTCGCTCTCTCGCTCTACCTTCACGCGCACCACTCATTATAGTTTCTCCCCCCTGGCCTCACCCACCGCAAGCGCCCCCTAGTCGAGCACAACTCTTCCTCCTCTCTTTCTCGCTGTCGCGCACACATACAGCCGCACGCTCGAGAGAGCTCTTTCTCTCCTACACTTGTACGTGGAGACGCACACTGCGATCCCGGGAAAATCCTGGAAAATCCAGCCCGAGCGCGTCTGTGTAAGAGCGAACCTAACCTAACCTAACCTCTCGCGCTCAGTCGCTCGCTCGTTCGTTCTCTCGGGGGCGGAGAGGAGAGGAGGCAGGAGGAGGGTGAGAGCAGCACGGCTCGTACAAAGTGCACGCACGCGTGTATGCGTGCGTAATGGGCGCCGCGGGTAAAGCGAATGAGAGAAAGAGAGGAGAGAGAGAGAGACAGAGAGAGCTGAGCGTGGTCATTGGCGTGCAAAAATGTTTATTAAAGCCCGATCGGAACTGCGCCGCGTGAGCGCAGATATATGCCGCATTAAAAATAGACGGCGCTGCTTGTGCGTGCGTGCGTGCGAGAGAGCGTTCTATTATATACGTCGGGGCTTGTTCTCTCTCCTCTCCTCTCTCTCTCTCTCTCTCGTCGAGCGCGTTGTTCCGAGAGGAACGCAGGAGAGCGAGGTTATATTATGTTCGTGAGCGCACGCCATAGGCTCGATTTCGCGCGCGCTCGCGAGAGCTCTTTTTTTCTTCTTTATTATTATTATCAGCCCGGCGTTCGTTGCTGCCGCTGTCGCTGTCGTTATCGCAATTTTTCATGCCCAGCTGGGCTGGGACTGGATTGGCGCGATGGCGTAGATTTTTTTAAATCGGGTACTTTGAGGTTAGGTTCAAGGACGAGATCATTTTTAAAAGGAAACTCTGATTCTGTGTTAATCGGAAAATTTTAGATCTAGTAGACCTCGTGGGGAAATGAATAGGTTTTATCTTGATAAGTCGCAACTCAAAAAGTGTAATAATGCAATTCAAGATTTGTCTACCCGAGTGGAAAAATGTTCTTTGTCAAATTTTGCGAAACACTGGCCACCACTGTCCACCCTTGCTGAACGATTCTAAAGATTGCGTATTGCAGTGATTTCGGACCCTTTGCGGTATTAGGCAGTAATATGAAAGTTTTGATAAAAATTAGCTCTATTTAGCAGCATTTGGCAGTGTTTGACAGTGCTTGACAGTGTTTCTCAACGTTTCTCAACGTTTGCAGCAAAGAACAGTTTTCATAAAAAATGTATTATAGGAAAAATATTAGTATTTCCGAAATATTATAATAAACACTATTAAACATTGTCAAACAATACGAAATGTTGTCCAACCATCGGTCAACCTTACTTTATTAAATTTATTTTAATTATAGATTCTGTCAAAAAAACGCATATTTGTCAAACCTTGCTAAATTCTGCCAAACACTGCTAAATTTCTGCCAAACACTGCTAAATGCTGTCTACTTTTGCAAAGATTTCGAAATGCCTTAGTTAGACAGTGCTATCCAGCGTTTTGTCAAAAATTAACAGGATTTTTACAAAGTTTGGCCACTTTTTTATTTCCACTAGGGTAAGTAACAATTATTGTTAGTAGAAACAGTTGAAATGGGTAAGCCGCTTGAGTTCAAATAACTTCGAGAAATGTATTCAATTTCTTTTGAGGTTTGCCAAGTACTTTCATTTACGAACTTGAATCCTTATTAATACCTGAAGAAAAAAAAGGAAGTTTGCATGATTTGATTCTGTAAGCATTCTTTTAACTATAAAATTGAAAAAACTGCATAACTTATATTGTACAACTGGAAGCATTGTTTTAAATTATATTTAAACAGGCGTATAAGAAATTTTAATTTAAAAATCTAAAAGTTCTATTTAAATTAAAGTAAGTCATAGTTTTTCAGAATTCTTTTAGTGTAATTTATATCTATTCTATATATGATCTTTAAGCCAAGACATTATTTCAAACAAAACTTTACAAACTTTCTTTTTTAGCCCAAAGTGAGTCAACCTCTATTTATAGTTAAAATCTAAATTTGAAAATTTAAAATGATCACTCAAAAGCAATGGTGCGCTTATGCAAACCGGAGACTTTCACGTATTCTACTCCGATCTTGCCTTTGTCATTTTGAAATTCAAATTTGAATTTTGACATGAGAATCAGCAATTCTAAAAAATGGCATGTAATTTTGAAAGATGTCTGCCATTAAGAATACACGCACGCGAGAAATACTGATTTTTAAATATTTTATAAAATAATATGGTTCATTCCTAAAGGATTTCAGAAAGAAAGAAAAAAATATTTTTTATAACAAGTCATTGCAAATAAGTTCTTAAAAAACACCTTAATAAAACCTTTTTCAAGCACTTTTTTCAGGATGAAGCGCAAAACACAAAACTCTAACAGTGGAACCGAAGTCTAAAGTTAACACACTCTTTAGCAAAGTTTCAACGCTTTTCTTAAAATACCTGAGCGAATAAATTATTTTAAGGACCAAATATCAGCAACGCAAGTTTTCCCTTTGGATCAGAAATCTTAAAAAATCCCTTAAACATTTTTCATTATCTATAAAGTCCTGTAATGCGAACTTCAGTGAACTTCAAAATTAGTTTAGGTCACTGGATCTTCAAGTGGTTGCCGTCCCTTCTAGAAGCTACTTGTAATGTTCGCTACATTAGACTAACTTTTACATGTAGCCACATCCCATGAATTTTTAAACTGTTCTCTACTTTCAATGAAAGTAAAAAAAGAAGCTGCAATTTAATAGTTGCAGTAAAACGTTAAAATTCGGTAAGTTAAAACTAACTTTTTTTTTACTATATTACTAGTACTATATAGTTACATAGGTGTTACTGAAATGTTTGGGTTTTAGAATACTGCTTGCATACGTCGTACAAAACAGCAAGAAATAAACGCTGAATTTGTTAAGCAAGAAACTGTTGCTTCACCGTTTAACGCAAGTTTTATGTTTAAAGGAGCAGTTTACTTTTTAAAAAAAGGCAGCCAAAGAAGAAGTTTATTAGTTTTCAACACATCAGCATTATGGCAGTATTAACAATTACCAATTAAGGAAGATGCAGGCAACAATGGCAAATAGAGTACAATACTCGTTAGATTGCGCCGAGTCTAGAAATACAACTAGGGTCGACTCATTCAGCGTCGCTCGCTTCAGAGTTCATTCATCCGATCGCGCGAGAGCGCCGATGAATATATTCCTCCCCCCGACCCATATTTTTTCTCCGGCTGCCCCCGTCGCAGCCTTTTTTCCGCTCCCCATTTTTTTTATTCCGCGCGAGAGAGAGGGAGGCAGAGAGAGGCAGAGAGAGGCGACGGAGAAATAAGCGCGACAAGCGCCGATGGCCTGGCGGAGATAATGCACGCGCGCTCGCGCCGAGGCTAATCGTCGCTCGTATTTCATTTTGCGCGCCGCGCCGCCCGCCGCTTTTTTTATCGGGGGACGAGCGCCGATATTGCGCCGCTCGCGACACAGAGCTTGACCTCTCGAATTTTCGCGCGGGGGCCAAACGCGCGCCGCCGGCCCCCCGTCCGAAAAGCAGGGGGCTGCATTTTTTCAAAAAACTCGCCGCGCAAAGCCGGATGCTCGCTCCTTTTTACGGGACTCGTTAAAAGCTGGAGTGCGGCTTTTTGCACCAAGGAGAGAGGGCGCTAGCTTACCGGCATCAGAGCAAGTGGTCGCGGCGCACGCATTGGCTCAAGTGCACGGAGAAAAATTTTCTAGAAAAAATTACAATAGTACATTTTAATTTGATCACAGACTGCAAAAATCCTAAAAA
>JAWWEM010000001.1:2696628-2717900 GCA_035582935.1 Ormyrus thymus
TTTTTTAGGATTTTTGCAGTCTGTGATCAAATTAAAATGTACTATTGTAATTTTTTCTAGAAAATTTTTCTCCGTGTGGTTAAGGAGGTTTTATCGCGACCGAGTAACTCAAAACAGAAACGTTGTCGTCTCTGATTAACGTAGTAGTTGAACTGGCATCGCTGTATGGATGCTGTTGTGTATAAGTATATATTTATACGTTTGTTCGATTCGTACTCATTATTATTAATTATTATTTTATTAATTTATTAAAGTATTAACTTTGTTATTTAAATTGAAAAAAGGTAAATTAGTTTAACGTATCTATATGTATAATAAAGTTAATATTGTTAAATTCAACTTATTTAATTATTACTTTCTGCTCGAATTTTTTATCTGATATTGATAGAGTAATTTAATAAAATATATAATTAGTTTAATATTAATTAAATTAAAATTTATGTTCGCATGTACACCGAATACAAGTACTTATTTATTTATAAGTATAAATATGATGTTTGAATACAGCGTCTTAATCTCCGAAACGCTGCGTTGCCAAACCTTGCTGACACTAACAGTTGATCAGTATAAAAGAGAATGTTTCTGTATTCATTAATTTTTTTCACTTATTTAGAATCAACCAATGTGCTTTTAAATTATCAATAAAGGATAATTAAATATTGCGTTTTCAATAAACAAAAGTTTCATGACAATTCAATTGTTAATTGCTTTGTACTAAGTAAATACAATTAACGAAATCACAATTTCCCATAAGAGCCCATATTTAAAAGTACGAATTGAAAACAATTAATATCTTGCGTATTAGGCAACCTCAATCTTAAAAATTTAACTGGGTGATTTTATATTTATATCTAACGGTGTTTTCAATTTTATAATTTTTCAATCGTTAATTTCAAAATCGATAGTACCTCCTTAATTGCTCGATACAATGCTGCCCAAATGGGCTCGGGTTCGAATCCTGATTAATGTGATTGTTTCGGTAGTCGTTTTTAACCAGTATTTCTAATTCGAGCCTGTGTCGTAGTTATCAATTAACTGATAAAAAATTGCGATTGTAATAAAGTCCTACGTGACATTCGAATATTGTAATGAAAGTCCTGTCAGGTGTAAACACGTATATAGGTAAAAATTAAGCGTTGCGAAGTCTCTCCTTGTCTCTCTCAGGTATCGATTATGTATTTAAAAAGCGAGCGTCCTTTTAAAATATTACACTAATTGTTGTAATAATTCGGAATTTGTGTAAATCGGCAAAGTAGACTTGTAACTAATGCCAATAAAAATATACTTAAGGTATTTCTATCAAGAAGAGAGAAAGAGAGCGCTATATTCGCGTGAGCGAGAGAGTAGATAGGGATTCACAGCAAAAAAAACCTGGCAACATTTCAGGGCTCACTTAGTAATCAAGAGTACAGTTAACGTTTTTTAACGTATTTCGTAGGTTAATTTTCTATCCGAAAAAATTAATAAAAGAGAGGGGAGCGACAGAGACAGAAGCAAGGGATACAGAGAGCGAGAGAGATTGATTGAACGCTTTATTATTTGCTAAGGTTCAAGTTGAACCGTACAGCGTTTACAATTACAGTGAATATATACATTTTTTGATTTACAAAATGGAGAATAGAAATATAATATAATATAATATAATAGCGAGAGAGAGAGAGAGAGAGAGAGAACGAGAGAAAGAACGAGAGAGAGAGAGAATTTCGAGGTTGTCGAAGCTAAATTTATTGACACCGCTCGCAAGAATCGCGTACCTTTACCCACACTTTTCTTAATACAAACGACAGACAACAAAAAAATGTTTAAATTTTCCAAATTTTCGTCTAATCATCTTCTTTCATTGAATGAAAAATAAAATGATTCTAACAGACGGTACCTAAGTTATCGTAATAAATAACTTGAAAAAGAGCATATAATAAGTAGTGCCCTATCTCTCCCATGTTAAACGCTGAAACTGCGAAATTCGATAAAAAAAACCAGACACAAGAAATCACTGAAATTTGAAGAGAAGTAGCATAAAACCATTGAGGAACCCTGGGCCAAATTTAAGACAAATCTAACAGAAACTCTTTATCCGATAGAAATACCTTAAAGGGGGTCTTGCACGAAATATAGACTATATTTTCTAATTTTATGTTTTAACTATTTATGGTTTAATAATTTGATTGGTAATAAATGTTAAAGAGGTGTTCCCTACGAACCGAATTAAAATTTAAAAGCTGTAAATATTATTCAACAAATGCAGATATAGTTCATTAAAAAATGAATCGTTTCAAACATGGGAATGTTTTTTGTTTTTCATTCAATTTTAATTTGGAAGGTTTCATTTTCTTCCTTATTCAATTTTAGGGGGAGTTACCACTGCAAAAACTAGGGTATTTTCAAATCCGTAAAGTTATATTCATCTGTTTATAGATTTATCGTTGAATCTTCGATAAACCAATGAAATTCAACGATAAATCTATAAACAAACGAATATAACTTTACCGGTTTTGAAAATATCCTAGTTTTTGCAGTGGTAACTCCCCCTAAAATTGAATAAGGAAGAAAATGAAACCTTCCAAATTAAAATTGAATGAAAAACAAAAAACATTCCCATGTTTGAAACGATTCATTTTTTAATGAACTATATATGCATTTGTTGAATAATATTTACAGCTTTTAAATTTTAATTCGGTTCGCAGGGAACACCTCTTTAACATATATGATCAAACACATTATCAAACCTTAAATAGTTGAAATATAAAGTTAGAAAATATAGTTTATATTTCGTGCAAGCCCCCCTTAAATAGATGCAAGTGGTCGCAAAATACAAAAATCAACTACCTTTTTTTGTAGCTCTGCGGAGGCACACCGCAGAGATTGTATAGATTTACATGTATTTCTTGAAAATTATCCATGTTTCCTCTGTGGGAAATTTCACCATTTTTTTGGGCAGTTCACTAATAACTCACCAATTTTTTTTGGCCAAATATTTCGGTCAAATATTGGTTAAAAACTGATGAAAAATAAATTTGGTGGTTTAATAAGAATGTAAACTAAAATTTTATATTTAAAATGTAAGCATCTTAGAATTTATTATTTAAATACAAAAATTTGCGGATTAAAAAATTTAATTAATAATTTAAATTTTTTATTAAAATCAAAAAATATAAATAACGTAATAATTATTCAATACATCTATTCTTGAATTATAATTGAATACTACTATTAAATATTATTATTTACAGCATTTTACTATTATTTTCACTTTGACCAATTATTGACCAATTTTTCGATCAAAACGGTGTCGTTTTTAACAGGGTTATTGGTCAATAATTAGCTCAATTTAAAAAAAAATTGGTCAAAAACTGATTAAATAATGGTGCAAACTTCCAACAGGGTCTTTACGCTTTCAGAAGAATAAAAAATGTCTGTTGTTTTTTGTTTCTGAAGAGTTTCTTAAATTTCTAAAAGTACGAATAGTTATGTAAATAGACTTTGCATTAAATTTTGAAAAAAGCCATGCAATATTAAAAAAAAAAGTCATAAGACAGTTTTTCAGTTAGTGCCAGAATTCGGCATAGAACAGTGGAATCGACAGTCTTAAAATAAAAAATGTTCATTTAGAATACCAAAATCATTTGCATTCTAAGTAAAACCAAAAAAATACATTTACAAAAATATAATGTAGCCAAAAAACCTCACAAACACTTAAAACTGTACAGAAACTTTTTTCCTTTAAACATAAGGCGAAAGTAAAATATAATTACTGGCGTATTGCATATTTAATACTCCTCAGGTACGCATGCAAAAATAACATATAGTCGGACGAAAGAACGAAAAAATAAAGAAACGGCAAAATGCGAAAAATGCGTAAAAGCTCGAAGGGCGGACAATGAAATCGGTGCATATTTTATGACGACTGATCAGGTGTACTGAAATCAATGAGAAAACCGTGAAATATTAAATATCATTGTCCAATTGAATTCGCATTGAACGGACTACTTAGTTAGATAATACCATATTATCTTATCGATTTCTTTTGGGAGTCTATTTTCGATAAATTATTCGTTGCTGCATGTTCAATAACTATAAAATGACTATATTATTATTAAGGAAATAGTATTTATTTGCCGAGACGAAATCAGCGGCGCTCTGTTGAATTATTTCGTGAGAAACTGAAATTCGTTTACACATATATATTTTATATTTGCTTTTGAACAAAGTTTTAAACTTTGAAAAGCCTTAATTTACAGACTTCCAAAAGTTACAAAAATAAACTTGTTCATTAATAAACTAAAGCAGACAAACTAATCCACGTTAAAATAAACAGAAATCAAATGAAACCCCGAAAATTTCGATTTCGAAAAGTAATACAGTTACAATTTTCAAGCTAATTTCGAAAGTGCAATTAAAGTAAGGCGTCATCTCGACAGGAGAAAAAAAGTTGGGTCACGATTGAAATCACATCGTGAATTTCGCATCCTTTCAGCCTCCCTTTCTCTCCCGCGGTGGTTATACTGTCAAAAAAAAAAAAAGAAAGAATCCTCGCCTCCACTCTAAAGTTGCGTAACTTTAGCCTCTCGTAACAATGCGTTAAGGAGGTCGATGCGCTTCTCACAAGTCAAGTCGAGCACTATTTGAAATAAATCCGATTTTTATCTCTTTTTTATAGTTGGAAAAATTAGTAATTCATTTTGGGCTGAGAATGCATGTAATGAGCGAGTAACTGACAGGTCGAGAATATTAATTATCATACACGTAGGAAATATGTTTGTAAATTACTAAAGCTCTTTTTATTATTTTGATAAAAGGCCAGAGGACTTGCGAGAAAAAACGTTTTTTTTAATGTCAAATTCTAATAAAAGCATCGACCTCAGTTTTACAAAAGTTTGGAAGGAAACTGAACCGAAATTTCATAGTGACTGGATAAAAAAATCATACTGTACTTACAAAAGTGATTGCCAGGTCCGGCGTAGTGATGCCCTTTATAAGCAGCGAACAGCCCGGGGTTGATGCCGATCTGCAAAACGAAAACAAAGACGAAATGAAGAAAGATATCGGGGACGAACGAGGGATTATCGCAATCTTGGGCAACTTTTCGACGCTGCGGCTCCGTTTTTTTCGCGCGCGATACACTTTTTCGAACAATAACAGAGCTCGAAATCCCATTGAGAGCGACGGTTCAATGGTTTAAAGGGGGATTATTCTGTTGGAAAAGTATTCATTGAAATGGATGACATTGGGTGAACTATAGACTTGTCGATTGCTGTCAATCAACGTTCAATTGACTACGGTATAGTCAAACTGTTTTTTTTTTTATTTTGTAAGTAACTTACTCATTGGGAACAGTTAAACTAAGCTTTCCTCAAACCTCAAAAACTGTCTAAACTCTTTATGAAGTTTGCTTGGATTGCAGCTTAAAGATAATTTAACCGGAGAGCTTCCTTATTTGCAAGCTCGCAAGGCGGAGCTCTAAGAAAGTGATTTTTTTCCAAGTTCAAGCGAACGAACCGGCAGCTAAAATAAGATTGAATGATCAAATAGAACTGATTTTCTGCTCGGAGAAATTGAATTAAAATTCAGCGGTCTCGACTAATGAGATTTGTTCAACTTTAACCGCGCCATTATCTAAAAATTTGGTGCCAAGCAAGAACATTACAGTCGCCGACGTCTACTGTCCCGTCTCTCTACTCGCAGCTTTGTTCTTCCAAGCTCAAGCAGGAGGATCCGAGCCAATCGAAGCGAAGAGGCCCGCGCTTCGGGAACGAAATATTCTCGGCGGCAGTACGAGGTAGCGGGGCGTTTTTCGTCGGGCCGACTGCGGACGGTCGCCGTCGTCGCCGTCGACTTTCTTCGATCGGTTTCAGCGAAATTAGCAAGCAGGCGGCCAGGGCTTATTTCCACCTCGTTTCCGGCGCGGCGCGCAGACGGCAGGCAGCGGAGTCTCTCGTTAACGCGCGCGCCAACCAACCCCCCCTCGGCTCAGGGGTCGTTCACTCTGCCGCGAGTCGATGTGTCGGGGGGACGACGACGTCGATGGAAAACAAAAAAAAAAGAGAGAGAAATGGAAGATGCTCGGTGTTTATTCCTTTTCGCGAAGTTCCACCTTCCGAGCCGGCTGTGTTTCGGGACGATTGTGCTCGCGCTTAAATGCGAGATTGTATAGGTGCTTTTACGAAGCTGCGCGTTTATTTCGCTTGCTGATCAGTTTGGAAAAGTCGAAAGTAAAAGTTGCTTGTGAAAAGATTCATTCGCGAAGTTTGAAGTCGAGCTATACACTGTGCAGACGACCAACAAGTGGTTTAAAATTTAAAAATGAAAGAGGCCAAAGAAGGCCAAGCAACTTCCATCGCCGCAGAAAAGTCACTGTAAAACGGGGCGGCTTGTTCTCTCAATAAAAACGGCGTCGCCTCGGCTCGCTACTACAGTACAATGAACATTTCAAAGGAAAACCGCGACAGCGCCTACTTCGGCGATTCGCGCGGAATCGAACGCTGCCGCAAAAGAACTGCGAGAGTATCGCGCATCGTCGAAGCTCCGACGCGATACCCGTTCGTCGAAAGCGGGAGCGATCGGACGCGTCGGTTTCTGAGCAGCCCGCTCGAAAGCCATCGGCGGGCATGTGCAGAAGGAGCGCTCGGTTCGGCCGACTCGTCTGCAGCCTGCTTAGCAGGACTGATTGCGCAACGGCGCGCGTACGTACGCGCTTGGTTTACGTCGCCGGGTGTGCGCGCGAGTACGCTCGTCCGCCGTGTACCTGTTGCGCAATGGCGGCTCTCGCGCGCGCGTAAGTACCTGCGTTTTCTTCACTTTGGAGGTTAGGTAATTAATAACGACGAAGTCCAAGGATGAACCTGCCCGCGGCGGTGCGCGCCGATTCGCGTGCCGCTCGCGAACGTAATCGCGGCGGCCGGTTGCGCGGGCCGAGCGAGGCGAGCCTTCTGTGCCGTCTGTGCGCTGCTTTTCTTTCTTGGCTCGGAGCCGTGTCGATTAGCGGCCGAATTGCCTGGAGAGGAGGTCTTGTTTCTAAAATAAAACCGGCCAAGTAGCATTGTGTTGCTTAATTGTGAGTAATAAGCTCGTAAAGCAGCTCTAAAAATAGAAAAAATTTTAACAAGTTCCGCTGCCAGGGGGCTTCTGTTGCTGACAAAGTATCGTAACCGATAGAAACGTTTAAACTGTATAGGTGGCCGTCATAATTTGTAGCAATCATAATTTATTACAGAAGTAAGACTTTTTCTCAGTGACTAACTTTGTTCAACTCCATGCATTACTTATGCGAAAAAGTCGCACAGATAAAATTAAACTTACTGATAGGGGCAGATTATAGATCTGGGATTGTTCTATAGAGCGATTCAAAATTCATGAATAAGAATAATAACAGCGGCAGAAAGACTACAATAGAAAGTGTACTGCGTTCAGTTAGTGGGCATGAAAATTCTTAAGATTATACGTTCGAGCAAAACTGTGCTGTGCAGCGGCAAAAAAAAAGAGATACACTTCGCGGAAGAAGTCGAAGAAAAAGAATAAAACTGACGCCGCCTTTTTCAGTAGACAAACTTTCTAAAATGCGCGACTATAGCCAGCTGACGGCGCTCCGCCGGCAATACACATTCAAAGGGCAATTGTTCGAACGAAGACGATCGCGTGTCTGCGTGTCAGCCTAGATAATTGATTGCAATTACGAGTGGTTATAAGCATATGTACAATGTGCTCGAACATGCGCAAGTGCGAACAATGCTCGATATTTCTTCTTTTTTTCACCGTTCATTAAAATTACTCTCGCGGAATGCCCTGTGCATTATTCAAGCTGAAGTCGAATTATTGGCGTAGAAAAAAAGATCGGGAAATAATGCGCACCGCATAGAGACGAGCAACGAAAGTTCCACTGACGATCGAGAAGCGTCTAATTCATTTTGCAAAACGTTTAAATTACGAACAGCGCGATATTCATAATAAATAGCGTGGAAAACGTATTTACTTTTTAATCGAGTTTTTAGATGCAGTTCAAGGTGCGATAAAATCGCTACGACCGCGGCGCGACACGTTCCGATTAAACTTTATCAATTAACATTGAAAACACAGCGGACTAGCATTTGCCCGACGGTTCGCCTGCGTTCGAAAAGCCCAAGCCGACTCGAAGACTCAAAACGACGTGGCCTCGCAAAAAGTCGACTCTAATGGATATTACGTAAAAATGGCGGCTACTTTTGTCCGGCGGGGGATCGGCCCGTCTCCTCGCAGATGGCTCGACTCCCCGCGCGCGCGAGCGCTCGGCGGAGCAGCAATACGTGTCCAACCTACTTACGCGGGGCGCTCGCGTGTCGCCGCGGCTGACAGGCGCACTGCGCGTAAATAAATGAAAAGCTGCCCGCGCGGACTGCAATTATCCCTCCCTCCGCCGCGCTCGATCGCGCCTTTTCTCTTATCGCGCGCGAATCGCGTCCGCGGAGGACGCAGCCGCCGCGGCGCTCTTCCCCCCAAGGACTCGGCCGTCCTTACTCTCGCGTACGCACGGCGCTCTCTCCCCCCCGTCCCGCGGCGCGCGTCACGCCGACCGCGAGAGGGATTTTTCGAGCCCGCCGCTTCGTTTGTCGCGAGTCGTTCGCTTCGACGAGCAGATTCGAGCGAGAGCGACGTCGGCCCGAGTTAGGGTCGCGCTGATCTTTTTAAAGCGCTCCGCGACGGGCGCACGGAACCGATCATCGAGATGCTGCGGCGAGCCGGCGACTCGGCTGATCGACGCCCCGCTAAATCAGCGGCGAGCCTCGGAAAAAGGCAGAAATCAAGGGGCGGGGGGGCCCAGTGGTATAAATCGGCCTGGCAGCAGCCGCATCCCGGCGCTCGATAACGTCCCGCGGCTGCTGATAAACGCCCGCGCGGAAAAGAGAGAGAGAGAGAGAGAGACGGCCAGCCAGACGAAACGAAACGCAACGAGCGCGCTTCGCTCTTTCTCCCTCCCTCTCTCTCTCTTTCCCCCCATAAAGTACGTATCGCATTAGCGCGTTAACGCCGATGCGTTAGCCGCTCGAGTGACGTTGAACGGCCCATCCGGGAGAGCGGCGCGAAAGCTCATTTGCGCGCGCGGCGGCGGCGGCCCAGGGAGGGAGAGGTTAAAAACACGACTCTGATGGACGTGAGCGCGCGTCAATATCGGCGGGTGTGCCGGGCGAATGCGCCGAAAGATAGACGAGGGCGCATCGAGCTGCCGCCGCCGGCGAGCTCGGCGAAAAATTCGGCCTAAATCTCTCTCTCTCTCTCTCTCTCTCTCTCGCTCTCTTTGCCCCGAGCGCTAATTCAGTTGCACTCCCCGAAATAAGAGCTGATAATCCCCACGATGGCGAGCTGCTTCGGCAGTTTAGCTATACTCTTTTTTCGTACTCGAAGGCCGTCGTTGTTTGAGTCGCGAAAGTACTGCGGCAAAAATGGCGAAGGTAAGTTTATAGTTTATTGAAACGCGACAACGACGCCTTCGCACCTATCGGGAAAAAGGCCGAAATCCGGGAAAAAACGAGCTAGAAACAGAGAGGATTACATCCGGGCTACGGGCGTTAATGACCGAATTGTCGCGGTATACGAATATATATATATAGGCTCTCGCATCGAGTTATGTCGAATGACAAATTTATAGATGGCCCGGCCGCGATTACGCGCTCGCCCGGCAATTCGACTTAATTTACTGTTAAATCGGACAAAGGGCATTTTTCGGCGAGCATTTTTCGCCAATATCGCTCTCGCGCAATGCGGGCCGCCGCCGACGCCGTCGCTGCTTTTAACTCTTCATTTTCCCTCTCGCTTTTTTTCCCTCCCCCGTTTTAATTCGAGGCAGGACCACTCGAATTTTTTATTCCAAGCTCACTGCTCTGTAATGAAGGTGAAATACAGCGAAATTGAAGCGTCGGCCCGGGGAGAGAGAGAGAGAGGTGAGTCTTTTGAACATTATTGGCTTTGTTTGACGCCGGCTCTTTTATCTCGATTAATCAAAGGGTGCAGGCGCGCGGCCCTGATCGCTCGAATTTTTGCCGATTCGAGCGCCATGATAAATACGATCGGTGCGCGCGCGAGTCCTCTGCGAGCTCTTTTATAAAAACCGGTTAATTAGCACCGCGATTTTATTGCCAATTCGATTCCCTAAAGCTACCAGCCGCTCCCTCGCGTTTTAAGCCGCGTTTTTTATTAATTTTACGTCGCAAACAGCAGACACAATTAATTTGCCTAAAGTAAGTGTAAGCAGATTTCGGTGGATTTGAAAATTTTCGTCGGGAACAAAGCAGCGAATCCGAAGCTGCAGAAAGCACGCGAAGGGTCACCGGATTCTGGGTCAGAGGGAACGGGGGAGTCGCAGAAAAGAGCCCTCGGACCCTTGCACAAAGCCGTGGAAAAAAGGACAAGACCGTCGGCTGCGAAGACCCGCGAGTGTCTTTTATAAAAGTCAAATTCGCCAGGCGCACACAATATACGGGGAAAAGGGCCGACAAGCATCAAAGACGAGCAGTGCAATAAGAGCCGTCGAGATTGACTTTGCACTCTCTCTCTCGCGCGCGCGCGCGTCAACGCAATTCCTCGTCCCTTGGAGCAATTCAAAAATTCAAACTTCTTCCCTTTTTTTAGCGCTTCTGCTATCCAGCTCCAGATTTAACCGAGAGGACTTGAAGTGCGCCGGCCGCCCTTTTAGATTTTATGAGGACTCGCTTCGAGGGAGCTTTAATATATAATATATTACAGGACGAACGAGCTGCTTTGCCAAACTCGCAGTAGAACTGACGGCAAGCTTCTCAATTGACTTCCCAGTATTTTCCGACTTGAATTCTCGAGCCTTTTATTCGATAGTTTACTATCGATTAGCTGCTGCATAAAACTCGTAACCTTGAGCTCGAGAGTCTGGCAGGAGGCGTTTTACGCTTAATTGCTATTCAAAATGCAGTTTTTGAGGAAACGGATAGGTAAAGAAATCACTGTTGCGCGCAGAACGCGCAGTTTCTTCAATTTATCCGGCGAATTCTCGGAATTCACAAAGGCGTCAGACGCAATTACTCATTCAACTCAATCAAAGCCTTTTATCGAGGAGGAATCAATTTTATTAAGCTTGTTTGCCGATAATGAACGCTCCGCACAATAAATATCTCTCCGTGACGGCGTCGCCGAGACTTGAGTGCGGCGGCTATACATAATCTTGCATGACAATGTAAGATTTTCTGAAAGAAATGCACCGCAATCGCTCTCCCGGCGATTGTCAATCGAGCCCCGGCAAGGGCTGGCAAGGAGGGACGCATTACGACTAACCCAGATGTCCGCTGCCGCTTTAATAACCGGCGCCTGCCTATTCGCGCGACGGCGGCGGGGGGGAAAGTGGAGACTCTCGTCTTCTGTCTCTCGGATAAAAGGCGCGGCGGCGCAGCGCCTCGGGGAGGCTCGTCGTCGTCGTCGTCGCAGCTGAAATTCTGGAAAAGGGAAGAAGCTGAGAGATGAAGCAGCCGCCTCTGCCCTCCGCTAATGGGATGCCGCTGCCGCATCGAGCTCGCGAGTGTTCGGATGCGTCGCGCGGATGAAAAATGGGGAGAGCCGCGAGGAATCGGCGTGCGCAGCGTGCGCGGGCCAAGAGAGGTACTTACGATGATGATGTCGAGGTCGTTAGCAAGGTGATCCGGAAGCACGCGCTTGCTGACTTCCTCTTCCGGCATGCCGTCGAACCTGTCGTGCTTCTTCCTCTCCTTGTACGTCTTTGCTCGCTTCTTCGCCTCGGCCAGCTCCGCCCTGAGGATAATCAGAGAAACAATCAGCGGCTAAGTTAATGCTCCTTGCTTTTTTGCAACCTTCGGATGAAATTTTCTCTCTCGCTACGATTCCGTGCGCGCGAAAAGCTTACGCGAAATTTCGACTCTAATGTGACCTTTACATAATTGTAATTACATGAGAAATGTGACCAATTGCAGTGTGCACAGAAACGCCAATGAACAATCGCTTCTTCAATGTGTAATTTCAATTAAAGAAAGCTTCACGTCGTCTAATGTGCCACGTTTCGTTGCATGACTTGCTAATCCTCATCAGGCTATAAAATTTATTTAAAATAAACACAACCATCAGTAAAAATTATAATAACAAATAAATTCAAATTCGGAGAGATTAATACTCCTTCGTTTAATACGACAGTACTGTATCTCGTTATTCGTCTAAGTTTATGCATACGCTGAGAAAAATTTTTTTTAAAAATTAAGATTTTTTTTTAAAAATTACTATTTTAATGGTACTCGTGGGACGCACTTACATTTTAATAATCTTTACTATATATTTCGTAAATTTTACTATTTTATTTATAAATTTTAAAAATAGTTTCTAAATTTTACAAATAATATAGTAAAATGTACAAATAAAATAGTAAAATTTACGAAATATATAGTAAAAATTATTAAAAGATGCGTGTGTCCCACGAGTGCTATTAAAATATTAATTTTTCAAAAAAACTTTTCTCAGTGTACAATTCAATCAAAACAAATCAAATTGTCAATTAATTAGATTTACTTACATAATTGTCATAAGAGACTTGTAAGATTTATTTAAATATCTTTTTTCTTTTTATACTCTTATATTGATAAAGCCTTTTTAGATCAATCTTACAAGTCTCTTATGACAAATTTAAGTAAATCTAATAAGTTCGTAATTTAGTTTCTTTTATATGTATAACTCAGCACACGAATAATGATATATTGCATTGTCATATTAAACGGAGGAGATCCGTTTCTCTCTCAGAATTTGAATTGATTTGCGAAAATCGTGGAAAACTTTGAATAATCATTGCTTTTTTTAGTTTGTTATTGTAACTTTAATGTAGTGTTTACTTTAAATAAATTTTATAGTCTGATGGGGATCTACAAACTAAGCTAACGAAACATCACACATTAAATATATTACACAATAAGTATTTTGAAGCTTTATTTCATTGTCCGCTTCAGATCGTTTGAGTTAAAAAAAATGGTAAATAATGATAATAAAATTTCACAAAACATTCCCTTGAAGTATATTATATTGTCTATTTAAGTGCAGTTTTACAAATTTTTTCTGAAAAATGTTCGATTAATCTACTTGTTAATTGAGTAAAAAATTTATTTTCAAGATAAATTTCTCAAGCTTTACCCGCAAATTCGAATTAAAAACGAATTAACCTGTACTATTTTCGAAAAGCAAGTTTTCCGCGGCAATAATTCCTTTCGCCGTGAGCGCAATAAAAAAAGCTAATGACACTAACTCTTCCGGAGTGAGGATCATCTCGCACTTCTTCTTGCGGCCGCGCTTCTTAGGCTGGTGAGCCAGCTGTCCGGGATTGACCGCACCGTTCATCATCTGCAGGCCCATTGGATGTTGCTGCTGCTGCTGCTGCTGTTGCTGCTGCTGCTGCTGGAGGGAATTGGGCGGCGTGGGCGCCGTGGGCGTGCCGAGGCCGGGCTGGGCGCCACCGCAGGCCATCACGTCCGGGTTGTCACCGGGGCTGCTCGCCGTCCTGATCCCGCTCATCGTCAGCTCCTCGTCGACGAAGGAATACGGGTCCACCGGCGTCTCGCATTTTATCGACACCTGAAAACGAGCCCAAAAAACTCTTCCTTACAAGCATGTCCAGCGCGTTTTTACGCGTGCGGTTAATGCGGTCAAGCGCATGAAATTAATCGGCTAACCAGCTGACCGCATGGACGTGCGGCTTTCAAGAGCATCAGTACATATTGCACTGCTGCGCGATATTGCTGCAGCGCTAAACTGACGTTGCGCTTCTTTTGTATTTAGCTCACTATTCGACTTGTGCTTCATCGCGATCTAACGTTTTTTAAACGAATCTTTGTTCGGGACCAGTCGATAGGCAAGGCGTTTTAATTAGATCCTAACATAATCCTATTAAGATTCATCCTTTACGAGGCTGTAAAATCTCGAGATACTGTAACCTGCTCCATCCGGGAAAAGAACTCGCACTCGAAGCGATGACTCACCAGGTAAAAAAAGAAAAAACGCAACAGACAATCTCCGCGGCGGGAAGAGAATCGCGCGAGAAGACAATTCCATTCCGCCGGGACAATCGTCGACGGGCGTGAAAGAAGTGTATGTACGCGAGAATTCGATCACGATAAATCGGCGACGTGTTTCCCGGGGTATCTGCTGACTGCGAAAGGGTGGCGCGAGAAAAAGGAAGAAGGGCTAATGAAGTATCGACCACCCCGGCGATATTCGCCTGCTCAAACAGACCCTAATCTTATTAAAAACTTGGCGACGGGGACACCTGTTAGTCGTTCTCCCCCCCCCCGATGGGGAGAATTGAAATGACCATAGAGGGGCATAATTTCATTCAAGTCCTTTTCCGCGACGAGGCGACACCGCGCGGAAAAATAAAAATTGCATTACGACGATACGTATTTTACGTCCTTTTATAAAAGGGGATCGCAACAAGTATTACGTTTGTCAAAATCGAATAAGATTTAGGTTTCTCAACCGAATGCTTTCAATCGCTCTCCGTCATCGAAATCGGCGAGAGACTCCGCGAGAAATCCGGCGCTTATTAAAAGGCGCAGATTACTCCTCGGTCAAACGTCTCGATGAAGCCCACCCGAGGCTGCCCTCGCGGAACAAAAGCTTCGCCGAAAAGGCGGCCGGCCGCGGCTCGGTCACAAAGCCTCGGGCCTCGGCGCGCGTTCTTTATGCCCGGGACGTCGGGCTCGTCGCGCGCGCACCTGGCAAACGCGCGCACACCACCACCGCGGGCCGGCTATGTGCGCGTCCGCGGCGTAACAGCTCGCTGCAGCTATCCGGCGAGGATCTGGCGCACGTGCGCTCGTTAAGGAGAACGAGACATGCAAATTTTGCCCGCTCGCCTGTCCGCTCTCTCGCCCGAGAGCGCGCCGGTAGTTGCGTAATTCCTCGCGCGCGCGAGCGCACCAGAGTCGCCGAGTCCGCCCGTAAAGCCGGCGGGGATTTCCAAGCCCGGCTCCGAATTTCTTTCCTTCTCCCTGCGCCGGACAGCGCAGTTTCTTTGGAACTTCATTGGAGGCGTCGAGGGCTCCTTCAGGCTTTAGAATTGGCCGGGACGCGAGCGCACGCGGGCTAATATCCCGTGAAAGCGTACCGTCGAAAAGAAAAACAGAGTCCCTGCGCCCGGGAAAGCCCTCCAGACTTTCGAGCGGAGATCTTTCTCCCCTTCTCCTTAAAGCGGCTAATCCGCTTATAAAGAAATAAATCGGGAGCTCTTAAGAAACGATTACAAGCCAATGAAATATTCAAGGCTCCCATTCGGAGCGTTAACCCCCCGAGAAAGGAGGAGGAAAGAATCCGAGAGAGAGAGGGCGAAATTGCCCAATAAAGACCTCCAGCGCGTCATAAATTTTGAGCGCCGCCTCGTAAAGCATCCCGCGCCCGGGGAGGGTGAAAAAGCGCTGGAATACGCGCCGGAATATACGCGCCGGAACACGCATATACGGATTCGAGTCGAATCGGGCGACGGAGTGCATTTCCGAGCCCTTAAGAGGCCGGTAATTAGGCGCTGGCTGTGATCGATGGCGCGCTGCAGAGGGGGACGGGCCGGGGGATCGGCTCACCTGGCCGAGGGTTGCGGCCGAAGAGCCGGGCTGCTGGGGCTGGTGCGGCGTGGCCGATATCGGCGTGAGCGGCGTGTGGGGCGTGTGGGGCGTGTGCGGCGTGTGCGGCGTCAGAGGCGTGTGGTACTGCTGGCTGCTGTCACCCCCAGTGCTGCGCATCTCCAGGTCCGGGCTCGTCTCGTACCCGTCGTCCCGCGCCTCCTGCTTCACCAGCAGGCCTGCAATTCATAACCAAAAACCATGCTCTCGTTTTTTCTTTCCTTTTCCTCCGCTGCGGAGGTGTTGGCTTTGGTATGCTATTTTTTTGTCAATGCATTACAAGAATAAAGGCTCTTTTGGGAGATGATAACCAAGTCTTTCGCAAAACGCAAAACTATATGTGCTCTGAGAACGACGAGGAAGGTTTGCGATACGTTAAATCATTGACGCGAAAAAGCAAGAATCGCCAGCTCAATAAACTAGCAATTAAGAGCAAAGCTCTGCAACCTCAAATAAAACTACATCCCAACTCCTCACGACCTTCTCAACTAACCGCAAACTTTCACCAAGCCAAGTTTGTAATTTTACTGAAACGATGTTTATCGACTATCGCACTGTTTTAATCGCATCGGTAACCTTCCACCTTTGACCTTAGAAAGCACTAGGTTCAAAGGTTCAAAGGGGATTATAAGCTTCCGCGTCGGGACGATCACATGTCTGACCTATATTTACGTAGGCGGCGTCCTGCCCGGATTTGCCGCGCATCAATTTTGATCATCGATAATCGCGGCGTGCGATTGATGCTTTCGCTTCTTTTCAGCTGCGCTCTCAAGCTAATTTCGACAATTAGCTGAAATATCGACAGGTATCGATTGCCGAATTACTCTGAGATGTTCCGATGTAAAGTTAATCCGTGCGTACCTCGATGCGTGCTTTAAGAAAAACATTTCATTCACTCAAGCGCATCGTGCTGCTAAATATGCGAAATTGAATTTTCGGTTAATTTGACCAAGTTTCTGTCGACTTGACAGGTAATTGGCTGTTTTAACGGAAACTCTGTTGATTTAATACCATATTTTATTGAAACAACAGATTTCCTCTTAAATCAACCGAAAATTCAATTGCGTTTATTTAACAATTCAATTTTTTTCTTCGCGTACATCAACATTTTGGATATCTGTATTAGGCATATCTGACATTAGAAATTCTAGTCGATTATTGATTCAAAGTTTTAAATGCCATGTCGTCTTTCTAGTCTTTTTAGCATTGATAATTTTATTTTATAAGCAATGAAAGAACTAAATCGAAAAAGTACTACATTTTATTCCAATACTTGAAGTAAAAATCGTTAAAAATAAAGTAATGACTAAAGTAAATAACCGGTTTACAATGCTTGCGGATGTTAAAGAGTAGTATTAAACATTATTTAAAATCATTAATATTTTCCATTATAACGTAACTGCCAATTAAGCTAATCATAGCTGCAATTAAAGATAAACTGATGCACTAAAAACGTTGTCTCCATCGCATGCTATCGTACATATCCGAATGTTGCATTTAAACGCTTATTTTATTAAGATAATAAAGATTTGGCCGAAATAAAAATAAAAGCAATTTTTATATGTAGAACTTTAAAGTAACAAACGTACGCGTGAAATGATAATGTGAATAATAAAAGTTGTTTTTTCTTCAATTAATGATACTTTACTGACAAATCCAATCCTCGTACCAGAGACACGCGTCTTTTTTGAAATTTATTGCGAGGTATTGTCTCGGATTGTCTTGCATTTTATTATCCCCAAAAGGCACATTGTGGACGATTCTAATGTGTCTCGGCTTTTATGGAATTAAGAAACTCACTCGTGGAAGTCAAGCTGTTTGGCGTTTTTATTTAAATATAAGCAATTGGCGGTTTTTCTACGGATATATAAGACAGTTGAAAGATTGTAAATTTAAATTATATTATTATTATTATTATTATTACAATTAAAATTATTCTTTATTAACAGATATGTTAATGATCATTTCGTCATCAATCGCGTAAATCAGAGATTTTTTTTCATTATGCGCATCAATCATCACTTAAACAATTTTAATGTAATAACTAATGATTCTTTTAACTTTAAGCTCGTTTAAGCTGAAATGTAGTTAGTAAATCAAGTTTTTATTGGTAAATTCTTATTTCGCAATGCAGTTATTTGCTCTCAAACACTTTTTATTCTTGTAAGCATCATGTAGAAATTATAGGGTAAATACTAGTTTTATCAAAACCCATAAATTGATAATTTTTTACGTGAAAATAATCTAAAATTCGATATGTCATTACCTGAACAATTCATCGTCGCCCCGTTTGGAACTCCATTTGATACCGGAGATGGATACGACCTAAAATTATACAAAAAAATAATTTTATTAGCCATAAATTTTAAAAACAAACATCGTTAAAAAATATTACCGATATAAAACTTATTTTTAAAGTATTGTTATTGTGCTCAAGAAACGTATCTTAAACAGTCGGGTCAATGACATTAAAAGAGAACAATTTTCTTAAAAATACTTAAATTACAACCAGCCATTTTTTTTTATCCCACAAGCATGCACAAAAAATATGCAGAGTCTCTATCGACACGAAAAAAATCAGCGGGGGGATAAATTTCTTTCAAGCCTTGAGTTATTGTTTTTGATAAGTGCCGCGCAAATTTCCGGGATTCTCTGAAATGTGACAGCTATTGTCCTCCGAATGTCAGATTTCTGCGAGTCTGCCGTAACGTTTTCGCCAAAGGATCGAGGAGCAGATGCACCGGTGCATCTTGTGGAAAAAAATGCACATTTTTGGAGTCAACAATTTCGGACCATTTGATCTGGAAAAAATGGAAAATGTACAACGACTAATGTTTTCGGGCAGGACTAGAAAATCTTCAGAATTCTAGAACACGCACAAGTTTCAATTTAAAATCCTGATTAAATGCGCTAAGCAGATAACTTTACGAAGCTTCCGAGTTTAAGTGTAGAATGGCGATTTAGCAAACGCGCGCGTCTGCTAATGGAAATTTCCTATTAGCATAATTTCGTTGAGGGAGAGAGTTGCCGCGACCGCGGACTTGGTCTAGTCGACCGTTAACGTTCAATAACATCAAACTCCTTAATTGGTGGCCGTATTTCGATCTTCCCCTCCTCAAGTCCTCATCTCCTTCTCTGTATAGGTGGGCTTGGCCATGAGGGTTGGCGGCACGAATGATCCGACCGCCGATATCTTTAAGATTTGAGCGGGGCGACTTTGATGTCGGGTTATTTGGGGAAGAGCACATCGGCCGCCACCGCAGCGTTGGAGTACGTTTTCCTTGCTAACTTGTGCACGAAATATTCAAACCAATTCATTAACACTAAAGTCTGAAATTTCAAGGCTCTCTGCTGATCCGAAAAAAAATTCAATCCGTCGATCTTTTACTTAATTCTAATTGCCGCGTAATCAGTTAAAGCAATTATGTACATTAAAGCGCGATACAGATTTCCGGATTAAACCATTACTTTAACAAAATAAACTATGCACACACTATCAGTGAGGTCATTGTCAGTAATTTGATCATCTATCACATTACGAATTAGATAATTTATGGCTGGGTGATGTGTATAATTGGTCGACTTGTTACACATTGTTGATTTAAGCGATTCGCTAGATTGATCTGCATCACATCAAACCAAGCTACAATAATTACATTCGTCTTGACAGCCTATTTAAATAAATTAAAACAATTAATACGTAGTTTATTATTTCTTCAAGACATTACGAAAGCGACCTTTTTTACTTTCGTTTTACAAAAGCTGTCCATTAAGAATATTTAAAGCAACAGAAACGATCGCATAACCAACTTGTTGGAATGTTACTATTTATAATGCATCAATTATTATAAATTGATGTTCGATAGAGAAAGATATTAAACATATACTCTTCATTTTCTCATTATTACAATATCCAATAAAAAGAATGTAAATTATTAACATCTGATAGCTTTGTTATACTAGATTTTTTAAGCACATCGTGACGATAATTAATTTTTATAATTATCGCAATTTATTTCGTGAATTCTTTACAAGTCCATTTTCTTTATACCTATTATATCGTTAGTGTTTAAATTATTATAATCATTCCTTTTGAAAATTTATTAAATATTTCATCAATCTTACCCTCTATATTTAAACACTATTCACATCTTTTATAAATAATAATCTTATTTTATTCATTTCATTCCTAGAATTAGCCAAAGCTTTCGATATGGTTAATCAGAACATTCTATTGGATAAACTAAACTCATACGGAATAAGAGGTAATGCATACAAATTAATTTCCAGTTATCTAAACAATTGAAAACAAAAAGTCAGAACTAACCAACACATTTGAAGTACTTAATACAGGGATCCCTACAAGGGACAATATTAGGTCCTTTATTATTTATAATTAACATAAATGACTCATTACGTAGACTGCCGGATAATTCGATCTTATCTTATGCTGATGATACAGCTATTATTGAAACTGATGATAGGTGGGAGAAAGTGCAAAATAAACTTAACAAACAATTAGATGATGTCAACAAGGCTCGCTCTAAACAAACCAACTCTAAATAAAAAAAAGTCAGTTTACATAACTTTTAAAAATTATTGTGATAGTGTACCAAAAAGATTGAAATAAAAATTGATGAAATAATAAATAGAGTGAACTGCAAAAAATGATCAATAACTATGCCATCATTGCATGGGAAGGAGCATATCAGAGTCAACTCTAAATACTTCAAACTATACAAACTAGAATTCTTAAAATAATAAATAAAAATACTTTCAGAACCGACATACCATTAAATCTAAAGCAATTTTTTTACTTTTGAAAGTCTTTTTTACGAATACAACTGCCTTAAAGAATTATACTTAAACTCAACAAGCAGGACAAGACATAAATTAATTACTCTACCGAAAATCAACAAATCCGTTAGCCAAAAAAGAACGGTCTCATCAAAGCCATAAACACCTTCAACAAACTATCAAGAAAATATAAAGTACTAGATAAAACAAAAAAATCAACAAGAAAAAAACTAAAAAAGGATAAAAACAATGAATAAAAATACAATGAACAACACGAATATTTCAGCTAAAATTAACTGTCAACAAATTAAATATTTATGTCAATCTTAGTTATGCCAAAATCAACCAAAGCCACATTATAATATATCTAAAAAAATTCTAAAAATCGTTACAAATAATAGAAATGATATAATCAAGTACGGATTTCCTACAATGGAAGTCCTTAAGGATAATGCGTTACTTGAAAAATGATCACTAGATGTTTGTACGTATATATAATGTGCTAACGGAAAAAGTATGTGGCAATGTAATCGATCTTATTGTTGTATATCTAATTTTAATATGAATAAAATAAAAAACCTAGATAAGGATTATAGCAAATATATATATATATAATCAATAAAATTGCAACCATAACCATAACGCAGGGACACAACAAACTATACATAAAATGTCAAAATCAAGTACGGTGGCGGAAACTAAAAACTAAAACAACCGAATAAAAAACGATTTGAAATAATAATGAATCACAAAAAATTACAAGGTTTTGCTTTGGATTGTAAACAATGTCATTACCCTAAACCCTTCCTATTGAAAAATTCTTATAGAATAATTTTATAGGGTTTAATATGTGTATTTGCACCCGAATTAATAGGATTCTAT